>CM075354.1:60837500-62087500 GCA_037693485.1 Kitagawia praeruptora | reverse complement strand
GAGAGTCGACATCCAAATGATACCAATAAGGACGTCCACGGACAATTACAGGGCATTCATGACCACCTCGTGATACGAAAGTAGAGGTAACACTATTGTTACCCCAAGAGTCGGCATTACAGGAGTAGACATCAGCTACAAATGGGCAATAACCATATGTGATGGTAAATATAAGTTTATAATCATTTGCAATGGGATTAAAACCGATCCCGAAATCAATAGCATACTTACCAGGAATATCAATTGCCCTCGGGGGAATAGGAATATCCTTGTACTGATTAGTAGCAGGGTTCCATATACCAATACATGTAATTGAACGCAATCTCCAACTTTGATGGTAAACACAGACTAAGCCGTTGACTGAGCCTCCTAGTCTTAAGTCTTTTGACATCAAAGGGTGAAACTCGGGGTAATTCACATACGGAACACACCTCAACATGAGGGCATCATTATTGGAGTGGCGAGTAATATGTGCTTTAACAAATTCAGGGTCTTGTGTCAGAAAATTATTCCAAGATTTACAAACACATCGGAATGTAATAAGTGATTTTACAGGTAATCAGGGAAGTATCTTACCCCGAATTATATCTTCTGGAACCCAACAATTGACCTCATTGTTGTTGCTGTTGTTAGCTGCACGGCTTACTATACTACCCATGGCCGCCTCTCCTGTTAAAGCCGAAACATTAAAAAGTTTGGTTGGTTGGTACCTATTGATTTTACTAATTTACCCTTACTTCTAAAATTTTTGCTTTACTAATCAATTTCTTTTTTCAGGTTAAACATATTACCTTTTCTTTTCTTTTTAATAACTAAGCAGTTTCCTTTTTCAGGTAAAATATAATATCTTTTATATTTTATCTAACTAAAAAACATATTGCAATTACTATTAACTAATTAATTAATTTTTTCATTCAAATTATCTTTTCTCTTTTCTCTAACTAAAATACATTTTTTTCCAATTATATCACGGGTTACCTTTTAAATATCTTCTTTTATATTTTATTTAACTAAAATTTTTATTTTACTAATCAATCTACTTTTTCATGTTAAACATGTTACCTTTTTTTTTTTTCAATAACTAAACAGTTTCCTTTTTCAAGTAAAATATAATATCTTTTATATTTTTTCTAATTAAAAAACAAATTATAATTACTTTTAACTAATAAATTATTTTTTTATCGTTTATCTTTTCTCTAACTAAAATATTTTTTCCCCAATGATATCACTATTTAATAAAATATATTAAAAATCTGTATACATTGTTTATAATAAGGAAACTCCGTAAACATGAGAATATTAAATTATATTAAATTAAAATTTAAAAAATATTAAAAATAATGATTATATAAAAACATAATTGTAATATTAATTAAAATTTATATAATATAATAAAAGAAACATGTGCATCACACTGGCATTGAAAGTTTGTCCGTTCGATCTTCAGCACGGTCATCCTAACTATTAAAATAAATAGTAAAATAATATAATTAGAGATAATTAGTCGATTGCCTTTTTTTAAATAAAAGAAGTTTACTTTTAATTGATTGATGATATTACCTTTTATAAACACCTAAGATATCGTATCTTCCAATCAATAATATTTCTTTCTAATAAAAATTAAAACACGTTAACTTTTATATTAAAATATAATCTTACAATAATTAATATATACCCAAAAATATAACACTATATCGTCTAATCACTAACAAAAGATAATAGACATATATATACAACGAATAATGACAATTATATTTTTAGTAAAAAATCAGAACCATTAGATCTAATGATTAGATATATTATATGTTTAAATTAATTTACTAAAATTTCATGGTTCGAATTCTGTCAGACATACTTTTTAAAAAAAAAATTATAATATAAATTTTAAACTACATAATTTTGCAATCATTAATATATACCGAAAAATATTAAACCCTTTTACTGTTAGATTTTTAGTAATTAATAAGAACCGTTAGATGTAATTATAAGATATATTTTATGATTAAAGTATTTTACTAAAAATTCAAGTTTCGAATCCCGTCAACGACATATTTAACTTAAAATTCTATAATATTGTAAATTTTAAATCATGATTAACTAAATTTATTTTAAATAATATTAAAATAATTTTTACAAAATAATGATTATATTAAAATATAATTATAGCATAAAATAAAATTTATATAACATATTAAAAGAAACCCGTGCATTGCACGAGTTATAAGCTAGTACTATACTATTATATTAAAACCAAAACATTGAAAGTTTTGGTTTTCAGTTTGGTTATCCTATTTATCAAAATAAATAATAATATAATATAATTAAAGTAAATTAACCGATTGCCTTTTTCACATTTACTTTTAATTGAATATATTGCCTTTTATAAACACCTAAAAAATCAATCGTATCGTATCTTTCAATCATTAATATTTTCTTTCCAATTAAAGAGGTTTACTTTTAATTGATCGATGATATTACTTTTTATAAACACCTAAAATATTGTATCTTCCAATCAATAATATTTCTTTCTAAATAAAACAAGTTAACTTTTATTTTAAAATGTAATCTTACAATAATTAATTATACCCAAAAATATAATACTATATTGTCTAATCACTAACAAAATATAATAGAAATATGTATACAACGAATAATGACCGTTAGATTTTTAGTAAAAAATCAGAACCGTTAGATCTAATGATTGGATATATTATATGTTTAAATTAATTTACTAAAATTTCAAGGTTCGAATTCTGTTAAAGACATATTTTTTTTTAATTTTATATATAAGTTTTAAACCACATAATTTTGTAATCATTAATGTATACCCAAAAATATTACACCAATTTTCTTTTAGATTTTTAGTAATAAATAAGAACCGTTAGATGTAATTATAAGTTATATTTTATAATTAAAGTACTTTACTAAAAATTCAAGTTTCAAATCCCGACATATTTAACTTAAAATTCTAATATAAATTTTAAATCATTCATATCATTAACTAAATTTATATTTTTTTTTTGGAAAAGCCAACTTGCATTAATTTAAAAGGAACAACTAGGAACTGAGAAGACCTGGGGAGAAAACGCTAGGATGCAAGCTATCTACAACAAAGTTACCGATACTAGAAACTAAATTTTGTGAAAACTAACCCCAGGCCTAAACATGAACAACCTCGACTAAACAACTAAAATGGACAAGGACTACAAACTGACAATACTATGAGTTGGATAAAACTATGACTGAAGAAGCTTCTAGATTGTAAATCCTTTCCCATAGATTATGTGTTCCTGAACAGCCTCATGAACTGGTGTGATGACTGGGCCATATTCTGGTTTGACTGAGAAGTAGTCCTCATGATAAGCAAATGCAATGATAACTGCTCCTTCGCCTGGAATGTAAGATGGACCAAAGTCATACTCCATGCTGAGAATAGACTTAGAGTGAAGATATGCTGAGGTTTGAGTAAATAACTCTCTATTTAATGGATCAAGGGTCTCTTGAAACTGCCCTTGTGAATTCTGCTGGATAGGAGATGTAAACCTTGGAACTCAACGAAATTCTATTACTCTGAATTAAACTACTCTGAGCGCATTGCATGCAAACTTCTTCCATTTTTTGCAAGAAAATCAGCTTCTCTAATAAGCTCTCTATCACAGTGTATAACATGATAATTACTTAAGGAATTATCATATATCTTGTGCGCAGAAAAATATTCCTGTAGCCAATGAGCATCAGTGCAGATAACAATACTTTCTTTTGCATGGCCCGATTTCTTGAGCTCCTCTATAAGATAGTAGCATGCCAATTTTTCTGTCTCTAAAGGGGATGGGGCATTAGTTGGGCCTGAGAAGATAAAAATGGGCTCCTTTTTTGTACACTATGCCTCCAATACCTGATGACATTTGACCTCAACTGTCCACTTTCCAAGATCCATCACTGAAGCCCACCAAGTCGTATTTGGACGATAGAAGGCTCATTAGATTTTCCCTTGCATTGAGACTAAGAAGCTTTAGGTAGCCCACTGGGTTGAGAATCCAGACGTTTTCCAAACCATTGAAGGACAAAGAGTTATCCTTCTTAGTTAACAGCCATTTGTGTGAGATGACTTTGAGAAAATAGACCATGGTCTGGTGTGGATTCTTTATATTTTGAAAGACACATTCGTTTCTATTCCTCCAAATGGTCCATAACGAAGCAGCTGCAAAAGTCTTCCAATGTTTGTTGAGATCCTTATGATGTTTGGAGTGAAAGATTTCATTCAAGTCAAAAGTAGAATTTGCCAGAATTAATTGACTTATATTGAGCCATATCGTAAGGCTTGACCAAACCGATTTGGCTAACGGGCATTCCCAAAAGAGATGGTTGATGTCTTCTTGAGAAGAGCCACACCATGAACATGATGTGTCAATATTCATTCCTCTAGAATACAAGAACCTTTTGGTTGGCATAATCTTGTGACTTATTTTCCATAGGAAGATTTTAACTGCTGGAGGAATTTTGCATTTCCATATCCAAGACATGTTCCATGTACCTGCTTGGGTATCCGTCAACAATTTGTAACCCTCCTTAGAAGTGTACGTATATGCCTTTGTTTAATTTCCAATGAGCTATATCAGGGTTCTGGAGAGGTACAAAACTAGAGATGATAGTGTGCAAAGAGTCTACCTCTTCCAATTCCCAGGTCCTTAGGTTTCTTCTCCACAATTGAATGAGGCCATTGTTATGCTGCCTCCACTTGACTGAAAAGGAGTATAAAGACTCACTTTTGTATTCACAGAGCGAATAGATCCTGGGGAATCTTTGTTTAAGTGAACTATCTCCGCTCTAATGGTCGTCCCAAAATTTAATAAGCTTGCCATTACCTACTTTCCAAAAGAAGTCTTCTCTTCGACACATACTGAGACGTTGATCCTTAGAAACTGATAGGATACTTCTCATGATTGGAGAGATTGAGGTGTTACTAGAGGACAGAACTTCCCATTCTCCATACTTATTGAGGAGGCTCTTATGCCACAAACTGTTAGGTTCCACCCTATATTTCCACCACCATTTTGCAAGGAGAGAGATGTTCCTTTCTTTGAGAGAAGAAAGCCCTAGGCCTCCCTTTGACATGTTCATGCAGACTGTTTTCCAGTTGATCAAGTGCATTTTATCCGAAGAATCGTCCAATCCATTCCAAATAAAATTCCTACGAATTTTGTCAATTTTAGCAATGATTACTGATGGAATTTTATAGAGGTTAAGCCAATAAATAGGAATGCTGTTGATGACTGCTTTGAGCACAATCACTCTGCCAGCAATTGAAGTACCAACATTCTTCCATCTCTTCAACTTTTTGTGGAATTTACCTATCAACGGTTCCCAGAACCTTGAGTTCCTTGGAGAATGCCCAAGTTGAGCCCCCAGGTAGTTGATTGGCCAGGTTCCTACTTTACATTCAAGGATTGAAGCCCAATAATTCACTCGATAATCCTCATCACTTGAAGCATAAAGAAAACTTTTCTGGTAGTTGATTTTAAGCCCAGACATGAGTTTAAATAGCTTGAGAATAATCTTGAATTACAATAAAATAATATTAAAATAATTTTTACAAAATAATGATTATATAAAAACATAAATATAGCATAAAATAAAATTTATAACATATTAAAAGAACCCCGTGCATTGCACGGGTTATAACCTAGTACTATTATATTAAACCTGAAACATTGAAAGTTTTGAAAGTTTTGGTTTTCGGTTTGGTTATCCTAATTATTAAAATAAATAATTAAATTACAAAAACAACTCAAAAAGCTAATTACTAATGTTAACATAATTATATTCCGATTAAAATTCCTTCATCCACATTGAGCTTCTACTTGGACTCTTTTTTTGCTCCAAAAACTCAATTACCCATTTTTTCTAAAGATTTTATTTCTAATTAAAACACTTTACCATTTAATTTGAAACTAATATTACAACAATTAATATATATCCAAAATATCACACCATATCTTTCCGTTATTATTTTAGTAGTAATTTTTGAAATTAGAACACGTTACTTTTTAATTTAAAATGTGTTAAATCTCAAAGTGCTCACTGCAGTGGAGGGTTAATATCAAATTGCCCACTCTAGTTATCGGCATCTCATGTATACCATTATAGTTGCAAGTAATGACAGCAACATTGTGCTCAGAATCTAAAAATAATCTTTTGTTAATTCTACACATTTTTCTTAAATGCTACCCCAACCAAATGAAAAATTGTTAAATTCTACTATTTCGGATAATATATTTAGATTTTTTAAAATCACTTACTATTTATTTTTAATTTATAGCCATTTTCCTTGTTTAAATTAAAAATAAATAGTAAAAAAACTTGTTAAATTCTAAATATATTATCTAAAATACTAGAATTTAATAACTTTTCATTTGGTTGCTGTAACATTCAAAAAAAAATGTGCAGAATCAACACAAAATTACTTTTATTTTTTGAACACAACATTGTTGTCATTACTTGCAAGTATAATGGTATACATGAGATGCCGATAACTAGAGTGAGCAATTTGATACTAGCTCTCCACTTCTTCAGTGAGCACTTTGAGATTTAACCCAATTTAAAATTAATCTTGCGATCACTAATATAAATCCAAAAATATCTCACCATATATTCAAATCATCATTTTTGTAATAAATAAGAATCGTTAGATTTAATAATAAGATATATTATATGATTAAATTTACTTACTAAAAATTCAAAGTTCGAACCCATCAACGACATTTTTAATTTAGAATTTTACAGAAAGAAATTTTAAACCATGCATATCATTATATAAATTTATATTAAATTAAAATTAAAAAATTATTAAAAATAAGGATTATATAAAAACATAATTATAATGTTAAATAAATTTTATAATCTATAAAAAGAAATCGTGCTTCGCACGGGTTATAAGCTAGTACTATTATATAAAAGCCAAAACATTAAAAGTTTGGTTAGTCGGTACCTGTTGATTTTACTTATTTACCCTTACTTAATTACAGATAAAATCTTTTTTTATATTTTATCTAATTAAAATTTTTGCTTTACTAATCAATTTCCTTTTTCAGGTTAAACATGTTACATTTTCTTTTCTTCTTAATGACTAAGCAGTTTCCTTTTTCAGGTAAAGTATAGTATTTTTTATATTTTATCTAACTAAAAAACATATTATAATTACTAGAAACTAATTAAATTTTTTCATTCATATTATCTTTTCTCTTTTTTCAAACTAAAATATCTCTTTTTCCAATTATATCACGGGTTACCTTTTAAAAATCTTCTTTTATATTTTATTTAACAAAAATTTTTACTTTACTAATCAATCTCCTTTTTCAGTTTAAACATATTTCCTTTTTTTTAATAATTAAACAGTTTCCTTTTTCAGGTAAAATATAATATCTTTTATATTTTATCTAATTAAAAAACAAATTATATTTACTATTAACTAATAAATTAATTTTTTATCTTTTCTATTTTCTCTAAAATATTTTTTCCCCCAATTCTATCACGGGTTACCTTTTTCAGCCAAAACAAGTTAGCTTAACAAGTTAGCTTTTTTATTTTCTCTAACTAAAACCTCTCTTTTTCAAATTATATCAGGAGCGATTCTATTTAATAAAATAAAATCATAATATTATAATGCTATTAATTAACCGATTACCTTTTCAGCTAAAAACGTATCATCTTTTTTATTTTTTCTATTTAAATTCATTTTTTAGAAATATCATGGGTAATATTAATTTTTCATTTTCTAAAAATACTACCATAAATTTTATTTAGTAAAATAGCAATTAAATTATAATTACTATAAACTAATCAATTACCTTTTTCACCTAAAGTATGTCACCTTTTAATTTTCACGTTATCTTTTTCTATTTTTTTAAACTAAAATCTCTATTTTTCCAATTATATCACGAACGGTTCTATTTAATAAAATTAAATAAAAATATTATAGTACTAATATTAACCGATTATCCTTTTTAACGTATCATTTTTTTCCTATATTATCTAACTAAAATTCCTCTTTACAAATATCACGGGCAACATTAATTTTTCCTTTTCTAAAAATATTTTTTGTAAAATAACATAATTAAATTATAATTACTATAAATTAATCAATTACCCTTTTCACCTAAAACATATTACCTTTTTAATTTTCTCTAACTAAATCCTCTCTTTTTCCAATTATATCACGGGCATTCTATTTAATAAAACAAAATAATAATTTTATAATTACTAATAAATAACTTATTACCTTTTCAACTAAAAACCTATCATATTTTCTATATTTTTTAACTAAAATCATTCAATTTCTAGAAATATCACGAATTACATTTATATAATTATGATCATAATCTCATTTAAATATTTAAGTCTCCAAAATTCAAATTTAAAAAAAATTAATAAAAAATTAATATAATATTAAAAAAATTCCGTGCATCGCACGGGTTTTAAGCTAGTAATATTGAATTTATGGATTTATTTTTTTAATGCAAGTATAATTAACTTGTATAAAAAAAATTAAAATAAATAAGTTTTAGGAAAAAAGATATATAGTTTTAAAAAATTGTATAAGACTATTCTACCTCTAATAGGACTTCTAATTATTTATCTTCTCTATAAATTTGAACTCTTCTCCTTTATAAATTTGAACACCTATTCTAATTCTAATATGTTAAAAGATATTTTTACAATTAATAGTATTTAAAATTCTAAAATTCTAAAAATTAGAAAAATAGATTGAGAACATCTAAAGGCGCCATCGAACCTATCGTGTATCCCGTATGAGTTATACATACACGATATATATTTATATATAATATTAACGGTGATGCATGTGTGCCTTTTAATTCGAATATATATTATACATGATATATAGAGTATGTTACTTGCATGTCTTCTATTGTATGTTTTTAGGGCTTTATACCAATAAGGTTCCCTAATCATCGGTTGCTCGATTTCATGGATCATAGCATTGGATAATTTTTTCTTAAAAAAATATTGGATATTTTATCATAAATGTGATGATCCCCTCCATGCATAAATATGAATTCCACGAATAAAAATATAACATATGTCATTCAAGAACATATTTGGGATCCAATTCAAGTTATGTAGAACCATTCTTTATAAAATCAACTGCTCATTAAACTGAGACAAATATAAAACAAAAGAAATGGTAAGTACTACTAACATTTAGAAATACGAAATTTCAATTCACCAATATATATATACAAAACTCAAAAAGCTCTAACACTATCCTTTATTATAATACCTGAGTCTACCCAGGTATATAGTTAGATGGAGTTAGCCAATCAGAAAACTTTGAATTATTTTAGGACCAATCAGAGATCATTCCTAAATTTTAGACCAATCATATTATATCAAAAGTTTTCCTTATTTACCATTATCATCCTATTATACTGATATGGACTAAAAGTAAGCCCTAAAGACACATTTAATGTGGCATTAATTAGACCTAGAATGGTCCAAACGTGGGGCCCACCAGATAGGCCCAAACCCTATTTATAATATTAATTTCGTAATTAATATGGGGGGTAATAAACAGCTCAGCAATAAGTGTCAGATAAGAACATTATCCCTACAAAGAGTAGCCTCCAAGGCATACACTCATACAAGGAAACAGACTCCTATAAGGAAGGGGTCTAGAACCTTCCTCAAGGCGGTGACTTGCCCACCAAGTCACCTAACCCTACTACGATTTTAGGGCTTCTCAGCCTATATAAAGGGTCAGACCCCTCAACCTAGAACTACGTTTTATTGGCTTGATTCTCTTAATACAGAGATACGTAGGCATTCTGTGAGGACCGTTTAAGTCTCGAACGCAGAAGCAGCCATTAAAGCACGAAGCTCATACACCCTAGCATTAAATACATCAAACCCTAGCCGTAATCTAATAACCTAGTTTTTATTCCACAACATTTGGCGCCGTCTGTGGGAAGAAGACATCAACCATGGTTCAAACACGAAGAACTGTACCAAGCACTACGGAGCCAATTGCTACCGAGGCTCTACCTCTTAGCTCTGCTCCGCCCCATACTGAACAAGTACTTCCGACATCTGAGCAAGTACCTCCGACATCCGGGACTATCGTTCCGTATCAAGTTTCTCAACCCCTAGGGACGACTACCCATGTTGAGAGTACGCTACCTCCGATCTTCCACACAATTCCAGGGACTAACCCCCGCCAGGTGGGGATTTCCTCCTTGAGTGTAGACCCCAACCCTACACGAGGGGTTCAGATCCACACTACGGATCTCCCCGTAAGTACCAGTCCAATGTACGGGATGCCTAACTACGGAGCTGGACCAAGTGGTCATGCCCTGTATATTCGAGATCGAGATTATCGCGATTTTTCTGGTCCTTATACGGATGAATCATCTTCTGACGATGATTACGAGCGTGATGAAGCTCCAAGGAGGCAACGTGCAAGTAAAGAACCTATGGGGAGAACTCGAACTACTCATGATGGACTCCCTTCAACAGCTGCTGAGAGGATTAAGGCTTATGAAGCCGAGATCTTAAGATTAAAAGAAGATATGGCCAGGGAGCAAGCCAGGTCAAATCAGACTTTGCCACCTCCCACGTCAGGACCGATTCCTTTCATAGATCTGGAAAGGCCTCCAAGAAGGCAAAGAAGGGCTACCGTCCCAACTGGAAGGACTACAAGGGTGGAAACCCCTAAAAGCAACCCCAAGGATCTGATGCCACTTGGGGATCCGGATGATCCCACGCCCCCATTCACCGAGGAGGTGATGAATGCCCACATATCAAGGAAGTTCAAGATGCCGACAATTAAGGCTTACGATGGAACGGGTGATCCCGCAAATCATGTTAGGACGTTCTCGAACGCACTATTACTACAGCCTGCAAGTGACGCCTTGAAGTGTAGGGCGTTCCCTCAAACCTTGTCGGGCATGGCTCAAAGATGGTATAGCCGACTTCCTGCTAACTCAATTGGCTCCTTTAAGGAGTTAAGTGCTGCTTTTGTTAGTCAATTTATCAGCGGGAGAGTTCATGAGAAAAGTTCTGCATCCCTCATGTATGTGGTACAAGGGAAGAATGAGAATCTGAGAGATTATCTTAAGAGATTCACCAAGGAGACATTAAATATTACTGATTTAGAGAACAAGGTGGCCATGGTAGCCCTGGAGCACGGCACCACTGATCTTTACTTTAAAAGGTCATTGGCAAAGCACCCACCCGAGAATATGGCTGAGCTCCAGTTAAGGGCTGATAAGTATATCAAGGCCGAGGACAGCACCATGAAGGATGTCGTGATAAACAATGGCAAGGGTAATAATGAAACGAAGAAGCGAAAGCAAGACCAAGAGTATGATGCTAGGGACAAATATCCCCGTACTAGCAAAGATTCTGAGTCAACATCAAAGAAGAGTATGGGACCAAGATTTTCTGACTATGCAAGGTTGAATGCTCCTAGGAGCCAAATCTTGTTAGAGATCGAGAAGGATAAAGACTTCCGATGGCCGAAGCCACTCAGGGGTGACCCCGCAAAGAGAAACAAGGATCAATACTGTAGGTTCCACCGAGACGTGGGACATGACACGGATGATTGCAGACAGTTGAAGGACGAGATTGAATTCTTGATCCGTAAAGGAAAGCTGAATAATTTCACAAAGGGTGGAGATCATGGAACCCAAAGAGGGGATTACAACAGGAGAAACAATGACAGAAGGGATAATGATCGTGACCGTAACACGCAGCCCCGAGGGCCGGTTATCAACATGATCTGGGGAGGCCCGACAGCGGCCGGTTCAACTCGAAACTCTCGAAAGGCATACGCAAGAGAAGTGATGCACATTGTGGGAGAGGCCCCGAAGCGTGCTAAAACTGAGATGGTAATTGGTTTTGATGATTCAGACTTGGAAGGAGTAAAGTTCCCCCATGATGACCCGCTGGTCATAACCCCTGTGATTGGAAATTCAGAAGTAAAACGAGTCTTGATAGACAATGGAGCTTCTGTGGATATTTTGTTTCACGATGCGTTTGTGAAGATGGGGTACAACGACTCTCAGTTGACCCCTACAAACATGCCCATATATGGATTTAATGGAGTGGAGTCCAGTGTTGAAGGGACTATTCAGTTACCCGTAACTATTGGACAGGAGCCTAAGGAGACGACTCAGATGTTGAATTTCTTGGTAATTAAGGCAGCTTCAACATACAACGCAATCCTTGGAAGGACTGGATTACATGCGTTTAAGGCTGTGGCCTCTTCTTATCATATGAAGGTTAAGTTTCCAACACGGAATGGTGTCGGAGAACAGAAGGGTGATCAGAAGATGGCAAGAAGTTGCTATGTAGCCGCTCTGAGGGCCGATGGAGTCGGGGGGCAGGTCCTTCCAATTGAAGACATGGATGTCCGTGATGATGAAGAGCATAGAGGGAAGCCAGCAGAGGATATGATTCCCATACCCCTAGAGCCTAACGATCCTGAAAAAGTTACTTATGTTGGAGCATCTCTGAAAGAACCCTTGAAGGGCAAGTTGATAGAATTCTTACAAAAGAATAGCGACGTGTTCGCTTGGACAGCAGCTGATATGCCAGGGATTGACCCCCAACTTATAACTCATAAGTTGAATGTTGACCCCAAGAGGAAGACAATAAAGCAGAAGAAGAGAAACTTTGCTCCGGAGAGGCAAGAGGCCATTAAGCAAGAAGTGGATAAGCTCTTGGAAGCTGGTTTTATTGAAGAGATTCAGTTTCCCGAATGGTTAGCAAACCCTGTGATGGTAAAAAAAGCGAATGGGAAGTGGAGGATGTGTATAGACTTCACTGACCTGAACGATGCATGTCCAAAAGATTGTTTTCCCCTTCCAAGGATAGATATGTTGATAGATGCCACAGCTGGACATGAGATGTTAAGCTTCATGGATGGATTCAGTGGCTATAATCAGATTAAGATGCACAAAGATGACATCCCTAAGGTATCTTTTATAACTGACTTTGGTGTCTTCTGTTATCTTGTTATGGCGTTTGGTCTAAAGAATGCAGGAGCTACTTACCAACGCTTGGTGAACAAGATATTTGCCCATCTGATCGGAAAAACCATGGAGGTGTATGTTGATGATATGTTAGTCAAGAGCCTACTCAAGGCTGATCACATTAAGCACCTCGAAGAAGCATTTGAAGTGCTGAGGCACCATAAAATGATGTTGAATCCCGCCAAGTGTGCCTTTGGCGTTGGATCTGGAAAGTTTTTAGGGCTGATGGTTTCAAAGAGGGGCATTGAGGCCAATCCTGACAAGATCAAGGCAATTTTAGACATGGAGCCACCACGTTCTGTAAGAGATGTGCAGAAGTTGACAGGCCGAGTGGCAGCCTTAGGAAGGTTTATCTCCAAGTCGGGTGATAAGTGTTTACCTTTCTTTCAAACATTAAAGAAGGTAAAGAATTTTGAATGGACACCTGAAAGCCAAGAGGCCTTTGAACAATTGAAGAAATACATGGTCGAAGCCCCGCTGTTGGCCAAGCCTAACATCGGAGAGACTCTTTATCTATACCTGGCGGTATCTGAGCAAGCATTGAGTGCCGTCCTCATAAAGGAAGAGAATAAGGTTTAGAAACCCATCTACTACGTGAGTAAGGTGTTGCACGGAGCTGAGTTGAACTATTCTACCATTGAGAAGTTTGCTTTAGCATTGGTAACAGCTTCAAGGAAACTACGACCTTACTTTCAGTCGCACAAGATTGAAGTCCTGACGGACCAGCAGTTGAGAAGTATCCTGCATAGCCCTAAGGTCAGTGGAAGGCTAATTAAGTGGGCAATCGAACTCGGAGAATTTGACATTGCATATAAGCCTCGGACAGCCATCAAGGCTCAGGCATTAGCTGACTTCGTGGTTGAATGTACCATTGGCAACCAAGAAGTCGGGGGGCAGGAGATAATAACCACCCCTGGAGTTGAGAGTAAGGAGGAAGAACTTGTACCTGATCAGAAAGAGTATTGGGTGCTCTATTTTGATGGAGCATCAAAAACAAAATCTAGTGGTGCAGGTTTGGTTTTGCAAAGCCCTGATGGGTTCACAGTTGAATACGCTTTGAAGTTGGACTTTCCAACAACCAACAATGAAGCTGAATATGAAGCATTAATAGCTGGATTGGGATTGGCCAGAGTCATGAGAGTCAAGAACCTCAAAGTGTGTGGAGATTCAAGACTGGTAGTCTCGCAAGTGAATGGTGAGTTTGAGGCCAAGGATGAAACTATGGCAAAATACCTCAGAGTCGTGAAAGCTGTTATGACTCAGTTTGAGGCGTGCTATCTGGAGCACATTCCTAGGGAAGAGAACGTTAAGGCCGATGCCCTCTCTAAGTTCGCTTCTTCTGAGATAGAGAATTATGCAGGTAGTGTTTACTTCCAGGTCTTGAAGGCCCCGACCATCAACTCTAAGTTGGTTGCACCTATCGATGTTGGAAGCTGTTGGATAGATCCTATTAAAGCTCATCTAGAAACCGGATGGCTCCCTAACGATGCCTTGGAGGCACGAAAATTGTCAGTGAGAGCATTGAGATATGCCTTGATTGAAGGCATCTTATACAAGAGATCATTTGTCATCCCGTACTTGAAGTGCCTAAGGCCCCAAGAGGCAAGAGAGGCGTTGGAGGAAGTTCATGAAGGGATCTGTGGGCAGCACTTGGGGGGCAGAGCCCTAGCTCACAAGATTACCCGCCTAGGATTTTATTGGCCGGAGATGTTAGCAGATGCTCAGGATTATGTCAAGAAGTGTGACAGATGTCAAAAGCACGCCCCGGTTGTAAGGCAGCCGCCTGAGAGGTTAACCTCAATCAGCTCTCCCATTCCGTTTGCAATGTGGGGGATGGACATTCTTGGTCCTTTCCCCATGGCTTCAGCACAAAGGAAGTTTCTGATTGTCGCCATTGATTACTTCACTAAGTGGATTGAGGCTAAGCCTTTAGCAAAGATAACCACCAAGCAAGTTTCCCAGTTCTTTTGGGAGAACATAATCTGCAGATATGGAATCCCCCGAATCCTTGTGACAGATAATGGGACACAATTCAACAATGAAGAGTTCAGGAAGTACTGTGAGGAAAATGCTATCGAGCTTCGTTTTACTTCAGTAGCTCACCCGCAAGCTAATGGACATGCTGAGGTAGCCAATCGGATTATTCTTGATGGACTTAAGAAGAGGGTCGAACGATCAAGAAATACTTGGGTGGATGAATTACTGCCTATACTTTGGGCATATCGTACTACCTGCAAAGTAACAACTGGGGAAACTCCTTTCCTACTGGCTTATGGAGCCGAGGCAGTTGTACCACTAGAAGTCATGCATGCATCACCTAGAATTGAGGCATTTGAACCAGAGACTAATGAAGAAGGCATGAGGCTCGCCCTAGATTTGATTGATGAAGTCAGGGACGAGGCAAACGCCAGAAATGCGGAGCATCAAAAGAAAGCATCCTTCTACTACAACCACAGGGTTAAGGAGAGGTTCTTTCAACAAGGTGACTTGGTTTTTAGGAAGATCGAGGCTTCTGGAGTTGGTGAGAAGGGAAATCTAGCCCCGAACTGGGAAGGGCCGTATCGAGTCAAGAAGACGCTAGGACGAGGATCTTACAAACTGGAAACCTTGGACGGGGTTGAGGTGCCCCGGACTTGGCATGCATTGAACCTCAAGGTTTACTATGTTTAAGCTCTCCTGAAAAGGACCTAGCTTTTTGCCTATGTAATAGAAGTAGAAATAAGGTCGATGAAACCATTCCAAGTTTTAAACTTGAGATATAGGAAATAGAGTATCTATGTAAGGGCTGTGCCCATTTCTCCATATTAATAAGACTATTCTATGTCTTTGCATAAGCTATGAGCATTACCTATTGATATATATGCATAAAATGCTAGACTACACATGCAAATATGAATAAGTTGTGAAGCATCCAGGACAATGGATTACGAATTAAAAAGTTATGCCCGAAGGCAGAATACATAAACGACTAGATTCTAAATAAGTCAACAAAAGTACAAAGTCATGCCCAAAGGCAGAGTACATAAATAGATAGATAAAGAGATCAACTACTAAGCATCTCCAGTATGCTCATCCTCTTCATCTGCGCCAAGATGAGCAGAGGGATCTGGCTCCAAGATCCTCTCATCATCCTCCTGGTCCTCCTCCTGAGTGTCTTGCACTGCCAAGGCCATGGGAGCATGAGGGCTAGGGAAGTCTGAAACACTAAGGGTACCAGGAAATCTCCTAGTAACCTCAGCAAGAGCTCCGTCCCATCCCTGAGTAAACTGGTAAGGGAACAGAGAGTCGTCATGCTTCTCCATGAAGCCCACATACTCCTGGGAGGAAAGGTAGTCATCAATCAGGTCGTCCTTGCCCTTCCTGAGAGTGACGTTTTCAGCCTGAGACTCTAGAAGCTCTTTCTCCCTCCTCGCTAAGGTAGCCTTGACAGAGCCCAGTTCATCCTGAGAATCATCATACTTTGCCTTGTAAGTCTCATAGTTGGAACGCCAAGTCTTAGCCTGGAATATGGCCCCCTGGAAGTTGGCATTAGCCTACAAAAGACAAAGTTAAAACAACGATTCAAATAACAAAACAAGTATATAAGAGAATGGATAGTAAGGAGCTTACAGCAGCAAAGGCCTGAGCTCCAGCACTCTCAGCTCCTTCAAGAGTGGAGCTGGATACATAATCCTTGAAGTCACCAGGGGTTATGGAATGATAGGACCAATCCATAGCATGCCTGCAGTCTCCAACAATGGAGTCTTTCTTCCTAATTCCCCAGTTGGGACGCCAAGCGCTCTTGGAAGAGCCATCTACTTCTTCAACGTCAGCTACATGGGGCCTCAGGTAGGCATCTGTGGCTGTTGGGGCTCGAGGATCTTTCCCTGAACGAGCCCTTTTCAACCTAGCAGTGTCTCCATCTTCAGGCTCATTAGTCTTGTTGATAAAAGCTGCAGCTGCGATTACAAAACAAAAGACAAATAATGGGTATGAGACAATCATATTCAAATAAAGGAATGCAAAAAGAAAGGAAATTACCCTTATTGTACACTCGGGAAAGTCCCAAAGTTTTAAGCTGGAACTCATTCAGGAGATCCCAAGCCATAGTAGAATGATTATCTTTGATGAGCTCCTGGTAGGCATAGGTCTCTTCCTCATTTAGCTCAATATCACTGGCACTGCCATCTACGACCTTACCAAAGGTACTACGAAAAACATTGCCCCAATCTCCACCTTCCCATGTCAAGTACATGAACTCCTTCTTCCACTTTGGGTTGGAGTCAGGAATAGATTGGGGGTGAAAGATTGGAGGAGTGGAAGTACGGTGACTAATGTAAACCCAACCCGGGGTAGATTCAGCAGAATTTTTAAATTGAAAAATTTTCCTAAAAAGAGCTACAGAAAGAGGGAATTTGTTTTTAAGGCAGAGGACCAGAAAACAGTTGATCACCCTCCAAGAGTTGGGAGGAAGTTGGCAAGGGTTAATTCCTACATCTGCTAAAAGCCTAGGAATAAACTCATGAAAAGGGAATCGAACCCCTGCAACAATGGCACCCCTATAAATACAAAGTGCATTGGGGCGCCAATGGCAAGATCGATCCCCAGGCTCAGCTGGGATAAGTCTATAGGGTGATTCTATTTTATACATCCTGTTATAGTCAGTGATTTTTTCTATGTCATGGAAGATATTACTATGATTAAAGGAATCAAGGTGTGATAGGGATGGAAAATCCTCTTTACGATTTAAAATCATATCCTGTAAACTCATGAGGGGAGAACGAATGATGATACCTCTTTTTGAGGCCCCTTGCAGTTTCTGGAAACGTTGAGTAGCACGATCTTCAGCCATTTCTTCAAATCTTCAAAGAAAAGTTTTGATCTTCAAAGGAAATCTGCAAAGAACGAAGAAATTTTTAGAACAATCTTCAAATCTTCAAAGGAATTGAAGAAAAAACCCAGAAAAAGGGTAATCTTCAAACTATAAAACTAGAAATTCTGGAAAGTACCTTGAGTGTTCTTCGAATCTTCAACAGCAACTGGAAAATTTCTGAAAAAATTTCCAGAAATCCTTGAGCAATCTTCAAACCTTCAAAGATTGGAAGAAAAATCGCCAGAAAACTTGAAGGATGCCTTCGAATCCTCAAAGAACGAGGATCAAACTCAGATTCTTCAAAGAAAATTTCTTAAAGAAATTTGGAACTTTTGAGAGAGTTTTTTAGAAACTTTTGTGGTGAAATGAAAATGAAAGCCTTGACCTTTATATAGGCAAAAATCTAAAGCACCCCAACCGGTTAAGAGTGAATATCTACCGGTTAAAGTGAATATCAACCGGTTGTAGCCCATTAGAAACCTTTGTGGGCCATCAACACAAATTGGGCTCTAAAAAGCCCAAACAACACCAGGCCTGTTAAGGCCCAAGTCAAAGTCAATTAGGGCTTCAATAAAGAAGAGCCCAAACATGTGGCTAGGGCCCACGAGGAGAGGCCCCAAATTCTGATGATTCTAAGGCCCAAAAGCAAACGAAAGTCCCAAACAAAGTTGCCTGAGGTCGAGACCAACGACCTCATTTTGTAGTATGTTTTCGAGCTCGATCAAACAACCAGAAAAGTCAATTAAAAACCCATTTTGAGGTCGAAAGTATGTTATGGCTAGATCGTAAATTTGAGATCGAAAAAAAGCGGAAATTCGCGAAAAAGCCATGCGACTTGAAGCCAATTTGAGGTCGATATCTCCTAGAATTGAGATCGTGAGTCTGAGCTCGAAAATGAACTAGAAAAGATGGAAATTTCTCACGACCTACCACTCCAATTGAGATCGTGGTAATATGGCTTGAGATCGCAAATCTCAGGTCGAATTTGAACTAGGAAATGTAAAAAATCCCTACGACCTGGAATTTATTTTGAGGTCGTTCTTATTCTATACTGAGGTCGAGGTTGAACGATTTTGAGGTCGTTTTAACACTATTTGAGCTCGCCCATTTCAGGTCGAAAATACACTGATTTTCCTGGAAAAAAGTTAAGACTTGGCCCCTATTTGAGTTCGTTTTTTGAGCTCGAAAATGTCCAGGTCGAAAATGTATTAATTGAGCTCGAAAATGTCCAGGTCGAAAATGAACTAATTGAGCTCGAAAATGGCTACGACCTGGGACAGTTTGAGCTCGAAAATTGAGCTCGAAAATTGAGCTCGAAATGTCCAGGTCGAAAATGACTTGGGAAACAGGTAAAATGGCTGCGACCTGGGACAGTTTGAGCTCGAAAATTGAGCTCGAATTTGGCCTGAAAAAAAGAGAAAAACATGCAATTTTGGAAGCAAAATTAGTGATAAAATTTTAGAAAAATAAGTCGAAACGATAATTTCTGAATAGTAATAGTCTTCAGAAATAAAAAATTTCCAAGCTGACCTTTTATTCAAATTTCCAGGTCAGCTCGACCCCAGCCAGGGGCTCTGCCCCTTGGACCCCGCCAGGGGCTGCCGCCCCTTGGACCCCGCCCGGGGGCTGCCGCCCCCGGACCCCCGCTAGCGCCGTTTAGCGTCGTTCAGTGCAGTTTAGCACCGTTTAACGCCGTTTAGCGTCGTTTAACATCGTTTAAAGATGATTTGTGCCGATTAGTATCAAATTAACATTGTCGTAAACGCGTCGGTCGCTCCACGCTTTACATTAAGACAATACCCGTGAAACACTAGTGTAAAAGAATGAACCCTGACCCGAGTCTCGAAAAAGGCCGTTAAAACTTCAAGGAAAACCTGATCAGTTTTCCTAGAAGTTGGGGGGCAAATGATATGGACTAAAAGTAAGCCCTAAAGACACATTTAATGTGGCATTAATTAGACCTAGAATGGTCCAAACGTGGGGCCCACCAGATAGGCCCAAACCCTATTTATAATATTAATTTCGTAATTAATATGGGGGGTAATAAACAGCTCAGCAATAAGTGTCAGATAAGAACATTATCCCTACAAAGAGTAGCCTCCAAGGCATACACTCATACAAGGAAACAGACTCCTATAAGGAAGGGGTCTAGAACCTTCCTCAAGGCGGTGACTTGCCCACCAAGTCACCTAACCCTACTACGATTTTAGGGCTTCTCAGCCTATATAAAGGGTCAGACCCCTCAACCTAGAACTACGTTTTATTGGCTTGATTCTCTTAATACAGAGATACGTAGGCATTCTGTGAGGACCGTTTAAGTCTCGAACGCAGAAGCAGCCATTAAAGCACGAAGCTCATACACCCTAGCATTAAATACATCAAACCCTAGCCGTAATCTAATAACCTAGTTTTTATTCCACAACATATACTAACCATGGTTAGTTAACAATTCTAATTTAAATATAGTAATGACTTGATTTAACATACCATATATTACATAATATCAAAAAAAATATAATAAATTAATATTTTAAATTAAAATCAATATAGTTAGATGCAATTAGACAATCAGAAAATTTTGAATTATTTTATGACCAATCAAAGATCATTACTAAATTTTAGACCAATCATATTATATTAAAAATTTCCTTATTTACCATTATCATCCTTTTATACTAAACAATTCTAATTTAAATATAGCAATGACTTGATTTAACATACCATATATTACATAATTTTTTAATATAAAAAAAATATAATAAATTAATATTTTAAATTAAAAATCAATTAGGATTATAAAAATTTATAATATTAAGCGATTATTCATAGTTGCATTATTATATATTACGAAATTTCATAAAAATATATAAGAGCCAATTAGAATTAATCACTACAATTATATTAATTATATAAATCAATCACAATTATATTATTATATACTAGCACATCTGTTCTTTGCGCCACTCTCTATGTATAGAGCCATTTTCGAAAATTGCGTATTTATTAATTATTTTTAGTACAAATATATTATTTTAATGCATGGATCTATTTTATCTATATTATAAAATATAATATTTTAATATCTCAAACACTCTATCTACAATCAAACAAATTTGAATAAATCTACTTTTATTCAATTAATATTTTAAAAATTAAAAAATATTTACTACACTAACTTAAATACACCTTTAAAATTTAAGTTATATAAACTTTTAAATTAATCAGTTATAAAAAAAGCTAAATTCAACCAATTAAAATTTTAAAATATGAATTTTAAATCAATTATTATTAACATTTTATTTATCGGTATTTTTTAGTTATGCAATAATTAATGGGACAAATAAATTGACTTGACGATATATTTGAATTATTCAAATATTGAATAGACTCTCAAAAAGTATTAGAAATTATTTGGTGTACAAATTATCAATCCAAAAAATTAAATTCATTACAGATTCAATAAAAATATTGTTAATGAATATTTTCATAGCAAATTGGTCAACTCAACGCAAAAATTCTAATAGATCACTATTTTTTTGATAGATATATAAATAATTTATCAATAAAAGGGCATATGTCATCTACACAAATAATCATTCAAATTTTCACTATTTTTTATAGGTAAATAATTTATCAATAAAATGTCATACATCTGCAAAAATAATCAAGATTGGACAAATACATATTACAATAGATCATGTCAAAGTAAAAAGGTTGGCTTAATCCAAACTAAAATCGGTGATAAGATATTAAATATATAGTCACTCGCTTATATCACTAAAATATACAGTCTTTCTGGCGAAATAATCCAATAATTTATTTTAATCTTGTGGGAAATACATATGCGATTTGTGAGAACGTATTCGAACAACTGATCATAACTACGATTCTATACTATCCAAATAAATGAACCAATATAACAAAATTCTGTAAATCTAAGATCCTGGATGCCAAATAAAGGAACCTACTCTCAAAAGAGAAAGAACAAAACCCAATATATGGATAGATAAAATCCATTAACGGGATACCAGACTCTCAATAAAGAGATATATTTATTAAAAACAAAGTAAAATCAAGAAAAAGAAACGAGAGTTATCATTCATAAGGAGAAAGTACAAAATCCAATATATCAGTAGATAAAACCCACCAACGTGGTACTATACTCTTAATAAAGAGAGTTATTTATTAAATAACAAAGCAAAAGCTAGAAAAATAATAAAAATGGGCTTATCTTCAACCAAAACGTATATGTCAACCCCTAAACTTTAGTTTAGTATCTTTTAGGAGAGGAGGAGAGAGAGAAATGACTATAGCAATCGTTTAAAAATCAATATTATTGATAACTAGATAGGTCTATACATATAAAATTATATATTGTTTCTAATAAAAGGTGCCCATTTTAATTTTGTATTCTTAAATTTAAGTAATAGTATTCAAATCTCATATCCTAATCTAAGAGCAGACATATCGAATTTGCTTGGTTGGTTAGTAATATTTATTTTTAATATCAACAAAACCTTAAATATGGTAAAATTTTAATAACTTAGTAGATAGATTCTAATCAAACAGAAATATTTATTAATAATAAACAAAATTTAAAAAAAAGGAGGGCTTCATTTTTATGTACTCTACTCTAATTTTTTTATTTTGAAGCGTCTCAATATTGTTTTCAATTATATAGTAACATACCTAGATAACTTGGGCAGAGAGTGACATAACATATATTTGTCATATTTTTTTCTTTTCGCATATTATTTTCGTTTCGTGCAAAAGAAAAAATTGCGTAGTTTAGTAGCATTTTATGTTCGAATTTTGGGTATACAAAATAATTTCATATCAAGACCCCAAAGACACATGACATGAATGTACACAACACATAAGATTTTCCAGATATGCGTAAGCGTTTTTTTTTAATATATGTTGGAAAAATATACTCACTATTAAATAAAATGAATTTCATGTTTTTTGAACCCAATAATTAAATTATAAGGACACATATATAGTAATGTTAATATGTGTTTAAATATTACACATTTGATTTTATTTTCATGTACAGTTTTCTATTTTAACATGTTAGTCAAATAGAAAAAAGATAGGTGATACTCATTTTCAATTGTCTTATTTTACGCGTTTGGATGAAAACGGGTTGGGTTTGATCCAAATTTTGTAAAATCCAAATCCACATCCAAATATTTTTGGGTTTTAAAAATAAATTCAAATCCAAAACTCAACATCTAAAACCAAATTCGTCGAATTTCGTATTAGATATAATTTTTTTGTGTATCCAAAATTAGTAATGATGTAGCCAAAATTAAAATAATTGCTACACACAAACAATATTAATTATATTTAAAAAAAATAAAAATTAAAATGATTAACTAAGTAGTCAAATATAACATATTATATTTAGCAAATATATGTATATATATAACATATTATACGAATTAACATACTAAGTAAAATTTTAAATATGTTAAAAAATAATGTTTTATATACACATAAATGAAAAATTAATGTAAAGTAAAGAAAATTACATCTTAAATATATCATTAAAATTTGAGTTTGAGAAATATAAGTTCTAATTACTAAATTAGTATTGACTATTTCTAATGAAATATTTGAATAAAAATAAATAAAATAGTATGTCTTATATCTAAAATATTACATTAAATAATTTTAAATTATAATATTATATTATTTATGTATCGAGTTTCAGATTTAGGATGGGATATCGGTTCTGTACAACTTAAATTCAAATACAAATCGAACGAGTTTAAAATTTATATCCAAACCTAAATCCAAAAAATTTTGGGGTTCGGATCGGGTACCATCAAATCGAATTAATTTTCCTTCCTTATTTATGGGTAAAAGAAAACTAATATTTAATGTACCATATTCTGATAGAAAAGAATAAAAAAATTCAACATACAAACTCCCAAACTGAATATACAAATTTTAAATTGTCATTAAAAACAAGCTGATGACAATCACCATAAACTCTAATAGCCATATTTTATTCAAAAAACGGGATATATTGGATTTGTTTGGTTAATTGATAATGTTTATTTTTCTATAGTATAAATCAATTCACTAATAAAAGAACATAAAATTTGTAAAAATGATATGGAATAAACACATAGGAAACTAGATTAGATGAAAATTTTCCTTTATCATAATTACGTTCGTTTAATGGATCTTGCACAGTAGTGATCCTTTCTCATATCGCTGAAACATGCAACCTTTTTTTGAGAGACAGTCTAATGATTTAAAACGAAGTGTTTATGAATTTTTAATATCTATTCGAAAAATTGATCATGACCCATGCAACTATTTTGAATATTAACATAATAAAAATTATAGAAACCCATTGTACAACACATTTAAATATAACAAATTTTCAAAACAATAAAACTTAAAATATGGGTAAAAAACTTATGAACTTGGTTGAAAAAAGAAATCAAATGAAAAATAAAATTAAGAAAAAATAGTAAAGAGGGTCTTAGAATGTTTGAGCGGGGATGTGAATGTTATGATGTTTATTTGATAATATTGATATTAATGCAATTGGTATAAATTTACGATAATTGTACACTTAAATTTTAATGAAATTATTTTTTTATAAATAATGATAAAAATAATATATTTATATTAATTAATTAACAAATTTTATCATTCGGTGCGTAACACGGGTAGAACGCTAACCAATCAAAATATGCAAACTCACTTTTTGGGATTTTTTTAGGACCTCTAGAATTACCAAAATTGCTCATTTTTATTTTAGTTGCATATATTTATAGAACGAAAAATATGTATTTGATTTATTTTTTTTATTAATAATTATGTTTTTATTGTTTTCATATCCTCAAAATATGATTATATTGAACCGAACTTTCTGTAAAAATAACATAAAATGTCGTCAAATTACTTGGGGAAAAATAAAAGGGAATAAGAAAATTGATATGTATCTCATGTAAATTTTATCATATATCAAAGGAATGTATTTTGATATTAATCTTTTCTTTTATATACACAATTTTTCAAAATCTTTTAACATACGTCCATACAATTACGCATAATTTGAGGAATGTTATTTGAGATGCATATCGAGTTCGTTATTCTCAAAACAAAATATAACAAAATATTTTATTTTTTTGATACACTCTATATTTTTGTAACAATTTTAAAATTGTGCTTTCGGTGCGTAGCACGGGTAAAATGCTAGTATCTTAATATAAAGCTCGGGATAATTAGTTTGAAAACAATTGTTGTTCTTTTTTATAAATTCTAGATTAAATAGTATATGTCTTTCTCTTAGATTAGAATTAGAATTCTTTTTTTAGAATATGGATTAAATACTATATGCCTTTCTTTTAGATTAGAATTAGAGTAGAATTCTTCTTTTAGAATATTTTTTCTACTACGATGATTATAGATTTGAATGTCTGTTCTACTTCAAATAGGTTGGAGAAATTTTTAATTTATAATTTTTAAAATCACAAAAAATTTAGAATATTAGAAAAATAAATTGAAGGATTATGAAAGCGCCACCTAAGCTCCCGCGTATCCTCCTTTATATATATACTAGTTGATAAAGCTGTGCTTCGCTGCGGCATTACAATATTTTTTTTAAAAAAATGTAATACATTTAAGTTATGTTATAATATTAATATTAAATTTTAATAATTAAATTATCTTCTCTAATGAATCGAGTGAGCCGCTCTCTCGTTAAAACCCAAAATCCCAACTTTAACATATATTATAAAGACTTATGTAATAATTTTTATCAATAAAATCGAATCGTAAAAATAAAAAAAAAATATGACACCAGTAACAAATTCTAATAGCTAATAAATCTTTTCTAGTGAGCCGTTTTCCCTTTAAATACGTTTCGAACCGGTCTTATTTGAAACCGAAATTCTAACTTCATTATATAAAGAGAGTAAATTCCAATTTTTATATTATTTAAACTTTCTAATATTTATGGAGTTTTAAAAGATGAAAATACATCTTATATTTTTTGTATATTATAGATATAGATATTCTTGTATTTATTTACAGCTTCCGCATGGGCATGAGAATGTCTCTCTTTTACGTTAACATATCAAAAAAAATTAAAATACGAAAATTTTTCGTTACGGGAAAAATATTAAATTTATGGATATATTTCTAATGCGAATATAATTAAGTTGCATAAAAAAGTTAAAATAAAGGAGGATTTCTAGGAAAAAAGATATATAGTTTTAAAAAATCGTATAAGACGTCTCCACCGCACTCGTATTTTCCTTCCAATAAAACATTTCATTTTATGTATTCGTTATATATTCAAACATCTTTTATACTATCTTTTCTAATGAACCTCTTTCTCGTTAAACACAGTTATTACTATTGATTCGTTCTCTCGTTAAGACCAAAAACCTAACTTATACATTTTTATCCATAAAAATCAAATCCTAAAAATAAAATAAAATTTATAACATCAATATGATATTTTAATAGCTAATACAATCTTTTATAGTAATCTCTTGTGAAGTGAAAGTGGATCTTGAGATTTAGAACTTGCTATGCTAGCGTAGGTTCATAGTTGTTTATCAATATGATTCGTAGTGTAAGATGAAAATACTTATACTACCCTGTGTGATCTTTATGGATAACTTGTTCTTCAACCGTTATGTTTTCAAATTCTATAGACATATAGGGTCTAAGCATAATTGGTGTCTATTCATCTTCTATCTCTTTTGTGGATGTATGAATAGTTTGGTATACGTATGCTGACAGGTAGCGTGTACTTGTTTCGTGTTGTCCGATCAGATATCATAACCATTGCATATAGTGATTAAAGGCGTCAGATCTAAGCAAAGTATTTAATGAAGTTAGGATCCCATGTTTACTCTTATAGAAGTTATTCGATTTTAATTTTCATTAGATAATTAATTCTTAGATTGTTTATTTGTTTTATTTAGTTAATTTTAGTTAATTAAAACCCAAATTTGTTAATTGTCTTAGCAGTGAATAATAATCATACATTGTTGCATAGGTACATTAGCTGAATTAAAACCTAAACCAGATCTCTATGGGAACGAACTTGACTTATATCTATATTACTTGTGACCACGTACGCTTGCGTGATTTAGTGCAAACAAGTTTTTTGGCGCCGCTGCCGGGGATCATTGGTGTTTTATTTTTAGTATATGTGCTTGTCAATAGTGGTCGTTAGAGTTCACTGACTCGGATTGTTTTTCTCATCTATTTTTGTGTAGTATACTGGCAAAACAAGGAGCATGCGAAAATAAGTAGACTAATGAAGAAGAAGGATAAACGGTACCTTTAATCTGGAGAATGATCGGAAGCCGGAGATCCACGTCGGAATTGAGTTTGCAGAAGATGAAGTGATATGGGGATAAAGGGAGAGAGGTTTTGTGTTTAGTTCTTGGGAAAAGGTGAAAGAGGAAAAGGTGTGAGGATGTGTGTACATATAGAGGCATAGAGATACGAACGGGCAGGACACAAAAAAAATAAAAAAATGAAGAAAAGATAATGACAGAGTTATTCATCAACAATTTTTGGGAATGTAAGGAATCGAATGTGGACAGATAATAGGCCCAATGCATTGGAGAAAAGAAGAAACGGAAGAGTTTTTATGGGGATTGGAGTTCGAACAATTAAAGTTTAATTGGGACTTTATTTGTTTCGAGGTTTTATCATGTGAAAGAAATAATTATCCTCGATAATTATTTGAAATATAAGGGAGTGCACGTCTGTATGGTAATTCGTAAAGTAGCTGTATCCCCAAATGGAGGTCACTGAATATCAGGGTTCAAACAAAGAGGTACGGTGGTGAGCATGGACATTCCATGGTTGGATCCCTTGTTTCCTACAAAGAGCATGCTCATGTAGGCTTAGGGGTTCACCTAGAATAAAAGTGCGATGGGGGTACGAGTGATGTTAGGTTCCTTTTGCATTCAAATGGCTGCAAGGAACCGGGGGGTAGTTGTTGTGCCCAAAATCCGTATTGGGCTTGATTCTGGGCCCATTAAGAGAATGGACTCAAATTAGTTAAATATGAAAGGGTAGGCTGGGCCCAGGGTTGAACGTGATGACTCTGTATGCTTCAAGGAAGGATTAAAGGACAAGGGTCTAGTATTAAATGTGAGGTATGTTCATACAGGGGTGCGTGCATGTGAACCCCGGATAAGGGTAAAGCTTTGTGAAGGCCAGACAGGGGTTCAAATGGGTAGCAGGTTTCCAGGTCAGGGGTACGTGCTTGAACCCCGAAGGTTTCCAAAAAATATACCAGCGGGCTCAGAATCGCCTATATTATAGGAGATTGGATAATATACATCGTAACAACCTTCTGGATAGCTCCTATACAATAGGAACGATCCAACAACAGTATATATCATGGATTAGCATTGTATATATATGGGATATATATATATATATATATATATATATATATATATATATATATATATATATATATATACGTATGTATATGAGGATAAATGATGAGGATATACGGATTAATCATAAAAATAGCAGCCGGATAATTATGGAAGGATGGATAAACGATTGTTGCAGGTCTGTTACAAGGGATATGGCAGAAGAAAATGGAGGATAATTATTAAGAACTACATGAGGACTTGATCTCTTATATAAATAAGAGTATGTAGGCACTTTGCAAGGGTTAGACACACATATACACCTCTAACACTTGCTCCCCGCTGTGAACACTGAATTGAATAGGTTATATTCGATCATCATAGCCTGGAGTACCTTGCAAACTCAGTCCTTTAAATCACCCTTCTCCCTCTCGGATTAGGGTTCATGAGATTAGGGTTTTCGGGGTATAATACGGTTTATTTAATCATTGTTCTTGGATTATTTTGGTTGATTCTTGTAACTATTTCATTGAAGTGTTGTACCAATTTTCCCTCACAACAGTAGTGACCATGAATTAGATTTTTTTTTTTTGGGACAACTTTAGCATTCAACAATCAACATCGGTTGCGTGTGAGAGGAGAGTACTTGCTGGGCTAGTTGGAAGATTGCCAGATTTCCAACTGCTAGGTTTAACACATAATATATACTATCACTTGACTTTGCTAGATTTTACGTGTAGTACACCGTATATAAAGCCATGGCGCTGTAAACTCTGTTAAAATCATGCAAGCTAACTATTTCAAAAGTCCCTACCCCACTCAATTCAAAAACACGTGTCTTTGCTGAAACTTTCAGCAGAAGGATTTTTACTAGCCTTTAATGAACTTGGATTTCACTACAAGAAATATAGGCTTTTCTGACGGCAAATTACTGACGGAACTCGTTTCAGAGCCTAACTTCCGACAGACTAGCTTTTCCATCACAAGATTAGCCTAACATCTGACGAAAGTTCAAATATTGTCGGAAGTTGAATATTATATTAATAAAATTTCGCACATATAAAATTTTGTGCAAAAAAATTTCCCGCTAAAGAAGCCTTCTGACCGATACTTTTCGTCCGTCAGAAGTTCTCAACATTTTCATTTTTAAAAAAAAATATCTAAAATAGAGAAATCAATATTTGATAATAAAAAATAGGTAAACTTCTGACAGAAACCTTGTTGTCGGAAGGTTTCAGAATTTTCATATTTTTAAATTGTTATATCAAAAAATAATTACTTGATAAATTATAATTATAATTTTTTTGCCAACTTTTGAAAGAGTCGATCAATTCCGTCAGAAGTACTGGGAAATTCCCAATACTTTTGACAGAAATTGATGAATTTCGTCAGAAATTGATTATTACGTTTTTGTTAAAATCTCGTACAACTCGACCATTTTATTTTTTGATATTTTTTTCCCAACACTAAAATGAGTATTTATTAACATGGGTATGGTTCGATCGTCGAAGAAATCATTCAAAAAAATTATTCAGTGAACCTGGATCGTGCCCCGTTACAGGAAGCAGCACTTTTACTACGTTTTTGTTAAAATCTCGTACAACCCGACCTATTTATTTTTTGATTATTTTTTCCCAACACTAAAATGAGTGTTTATTAAAATTCGTACGGTTCGATCGTCGAAGAAATCATTCAAAAAAATTATTTAGTGAACCTGGATCGTGCCCCGTTACAGGAAGCAACACTTTTACTATGTATTTGTTAAAATCTCGTATAACCCGACCTTTTTATTTTTAGATTTTTTTCCCAAAACTAAAATGACTGTTTATTAACATTAGCATGGTTCGATCGTCAAAGAAATCATTCAAAAATTTATTCAGTGAACCGGGATCGTGCCCCGTTAGAGAAAACAAAATTTTACTATATTTTTGTTAAAATCTCGTACAACCCGACCTTTTTATTTTTTGATTATTTTTTCCCAACACTAAAATAAGTGATGATTAACATTCGCACGGTTCGATCGTCGAAGAAATCATTAAAAAAATTATTCAGTGAACCTAGCTCGTGCCCCGTTACAGGAAACAACACTTTTACAACGTTTTTGTTAAAATCTCGTACAACCTGGCTTTTTTATTTTTTGATTATTTTTTCCCAACACTAAAATAAGTGTTTATTAACATTCGTACGGTTCTATCGTTGAAGAAATCAATCAAAAAAATTATTCAGTGAACTTAGATCGTGCCCCGTTATAGAAAACAACACTTTTAATTACTACATTTTTGTTAAAATCTCGTACAACCCGACCTTTTTATTTTTTGATCATTTTTTCCCAGTACTAAAATGAGTGTTTATTAACATTCGTACGGTTCGATCGTCGAAGAAATCATTCAAAAAATTTATTCAGTAAACCTGGATCGTGCCCCGTTACAAGAAGCAACACTTTTATTACATTTTTCTTTAAATCTCGTACAACCCGACCTCTTTATTTTTTGATTATTTTTTTCCAACACTAAAATGAGTTCTTATTAACATTCGTACGGTTCGATCTCAAAGCCAAATCTGAATTTACTAGTGTTCTTTTACATTTAAATGATTTTTTTTCCTATAATTAATTATGAGTTTATTCATTATTGATGTTGGCTTTGAGCTGCCACCATTTGGGGAGTACGCAGTCGGCATGTTCTTCTTGCCTCACGTCTGAAAGTAGAAGGGAGCAAAGCAAAATTGTATTACTAAGGTATTGCCTTTATTGCTTACGTTGGTGCAGTGGAAAGTTGTAGTTCATTTTTTATTCTAGTGTCTCAGAGAATCTAGTTACAATCCGTTAAAATCATTATTGAATTAAGGTTTAAATTGATTTTTATGTATTTTGATTACTTGCTTCTCTTGTCATGTTTCGTTGTCGTGGATTGTCTAAATTCCATGATGTCTCTGTAGGTTGCTGAGTCACTTTAGACAATTTTAAAAAGAAATACTACATATGGTTACTATGCATTATGTATTACTTTTCCCTGATACATCTCTAGTTCACAAAAGTTACAAAACATAGTTACTAAACATAGTTACCAAGAAAGGCATGTGAATATATGTGTGTATGGAGCATGGCGATATTACTATCAAATATCCTGTATCATTCTTTGCTCATTTCTAAAATGTTTAGACAGTTGCTTCATAGGACAGTGTACCTGATCCCTTGGAGCCTAGGCGACGAGGCGCGAGGCGAGGTGCGCGCCTCATCGAAATGAAACGGATTTATTTAGGAAATGAATTATATATCATAATTCTTTGCAGAAACACAACAAATAAACTTAAAAGTGAAACATACCTTAAATCTTTTAAGGAAAATTGTTACTTCAACTAATCCCAGCCATTTTGGAATTGAAATCTGCAACAGCAACACTCCAAATTTGGCAGTCCCTGCACCTGCAGGCTACATTCTACAAAATCTGCCATTAATTTATCATCTAACAAACAAAAAACTTCATTGGTAGGCTAGCATATCAAGATCAGCATTCAGCAGTCAGCAGTAGCACTACTAATAAGTAAATACTAATAAGTAATAACAATAAGGCAAGCTTAAGCAGTGCTGCAGTAGTAAATAAGTTCTCTGCATATTACATTAAAATTTAAAATCATCCAGCAAATTAAGAGTTCTCCAAGTTTTAATCTTCATCTTCGAGATGATCAACATTAAATTCTTCAGCTTCGGAGCTACCTTCCTGAGCTCCCTCGAATTCAAGCTCATCTTCCTCGTCCTCCTCATCAATCAAGCGGAAACTAGTTGATGGATCGCATGGACGCTTCCCTTTCTTGTTCGTTGAAGCAGCTTGTTTTTGTGATCTAGAGTTGTATCGAGCTTCTCCTGCACCACTAGCTTCAACTACATTCTGCCAAGTTAATCCTTCTTCCTCATCAAAAACAAATTCATTTCCTTGATCATCATCAAGCCTTCCTACCAGCCATTCGTTGCTCTCATCAATATCATTCAAAGAAATTGGATCAATGATGTCACGCAAGGCATATCGACGTTTCAATGCTCTATTGTATTTGACAAAAACCAAATCATTCAAACGTTGTTGAGCTAGTCGATTCCTCTTTTTGGAATGAAGCTACAAAGTACAAACATTAATTAGAAACATACAAATTAATTAAGCAAAGTAGCAAACTGAATTTCAAAGCAATTATTAATGTTGCTCATGTATATAACTTACATGTTGAAATGTGCTCCAATTTCGTTCGCAACCGGATGAGCTGCAAGTGAGACTAAGGATTTTGATTGCAAGTTTTTGCAAATCAGGTGCACAACCACCGTAAGATTTCCACCACTCCGCTGAAATTTCATTGAAATAAACTGTAAACATAAGAATGGAATAGTGGAATGTGGACTGATTTATTAAATTTAACCTGGAGATTTTGAAGTCCTTTGCCTTCTAGCCATTGATATGCCAAAGAGTTCTTCTGCATTTCTATACAACGGAATCTGGTGTGCAATCCTATCCTGTTCTGCTTGATTAGGAACCATCTTCTCAATGCAAGTGTAAAGCCCTTTTACAACCTCTTGATCTGATTCAATGTCCAAGTTTGAATAATAAAATTCTGGATTAAGATAATATCCAGCAGCGTGTAGGGGTTGATGCAATTGTACATTCCACCTAGCATAAAAAATTAAAACATATCAAATATACAAGTATACAAGTGAGCAATTGTATGCAAGAATTAATATCACGGTTATTACCTGTCATCAATTATTTCGACAATGTGTGAATACTTCTTCTCAACTTTGTTGAAGGACTTTGCAATTGCCTCTTTTTCCCTATCCATTGCCTCATATATATATCCCATTGGAGGTTTCTTTTCCCCATCAACAAGCCTTAACACATTAACGAGAGGTCCTGCCCAATGTTATTAAAAGCGCGCATAGAGCGCATATGCGAGATGCGATGCGATGCGAGGCTGAAGCGCTTCGCTTTGGTTATGCAATGCAACTTCACAGAAGCGCGTGCTTTTTTGCGCTTTGAGCGCTTAAGCGATATGCAAGAAGCACAGAAAAAGCGCGCTTTTTTATTTTTGTTGACTGTGCTGTTGACCACGTCTGTTTTGAAGGAACTGGTCATAAAAAAACTCAGAAACCTAAGTCAACCAGCAGTTACACACCACACGAATGATAAGATACAGACATACAAAACAATTATATATATACACACAAACGATACAAGGCAGACAATGGAACAAGAACGGTTCCAGGATACTCAGGATGAAGATTTCGAAAATCTTTGATAAGAGCCTGAAGATAATGATTTTTAATTAATGTCAAGTTGTCAACTGTTGAGAAACTGTTGAGAAGACCATAACTATTCTATAAGGCTTATAGTTGATTCTCTATCTTTATTTAGTTACCATGACTTCGTATATGTGACTTGAGTTTGAATCTGGTTATCATTAACATGTTGTTTGGCAGTTTAATAAATTTTAATTTGCCTATAACATGTTAAATTTATTGTTCCACATTTTTTTCAACTGTAAAAAAGCGCGCATATCGCGTTGCGCGTTGTGCTTATGCTCCAGGAGGCATTTGCGCTTCAGTGCGCATATCGCATTTAATAACACTGGTCCTGCCACCTTGAGTGAAAATACTACATTATTCCAAAATGACTGCATGTAAATAATTTCAGCAACATCTTTACCGGTTCTCTCCTTTGAATATTTGCTTTCAAGCCATTCTTTCGATCCAAACATATTTCTCAAATTAGCTTGCTGGATGTGAATTCTGTCCAGGGTGAGAAAAGCTGTTGCAAATCTTGTTTTTGCAGGTCTGATCAGCTCCCGTTTTTTCGTGAAATGCCTCAACATGTTTACCAAAGGAGGCCTGGTATATATATAGGAGTTCAATTTAACAGCCCTCTCAAATGTTGTCTTCGTTTTCTTCAATTTAAAAACGTCTTCAAGGATTAAATCCAAGCAATGAGCCGCACATGGGGTCCAAAATAAATGTGGATATTTAACCTCCAAGAGCTTTCCAGCCAATTTGTTATTTGAAGCACTGTCTTACAGGGGGAGGCAACTGCATTTTTGCTGGACGTTTTGAAGCCAAATTTGCCAGAACACTTTCTTACATACCAAGGTGATTTTTTACAAATGCAGAGGAATTTTGTTCTACTTATCTGATTTTACTTTTGCATCACATAGTTTCTTTCTTATGTAGGTTCTGGAAATAAACCTTGTTACCTTCCCAAATGTTGCTGATGCTATTTTAGAAAACAGAATGTTTACCTTCCCAAAGGTTGGAGAGTTGTCTACGTTCATGTGTCTACTGTTGCGTTTGTGTCTACTGTTGTGTTTTGGCACCTTGTTTATTCCAGATTTTTATGTTATAATCTTCTTACCAGCACTACGCGGAGTTGCCTGATATCAAACGCGTTATTGTGAAATCTCATGCAATTGAGCCACATGTTTGTCTTTTCGTCCTGTTCTTGTGCTTACTGCCGTCTTGGAAAATTATTGCTTATTTGGAAGCTGCGGATTCGTAATTTAAGATCTAATATGAAGTAAATATTGCAGTTTTGAGCAATCTAAAGGCCTCTAATTTAATGTGTAATGATTTTATTCGCTTTTATAATGTTTTACAGATGAGAGGTTCACTTGGCAAGTAGTTTCTTCTCATTCCCGTCGTTCCTTTTCATTATTATTTGTTCCATTTCAACTTCATTTCACCCCTTGTTACTGAACGCAAACTTAATTTTTTTAAAGCAAGGGTGATTGTGTTGAAGTTTAATATCAAACATGTTTTAGTTTTTATTTTGTATTTTGAATTCCCTAACGTCTAGTAGTAGACTTGGTCAGTAGTAGTAATCGAAATTGTAGGAGTCAAATAAACTGATTAGTAGTGGAGAAGTGCTAGGAGTTATGTGGGTACGTGGGCTTATTTTTAGGAGTAGTTTGTTTGATGCTTTCCTTATTTATGTAACGTTATCACAGCAAATAAGATTAAGGCGTTTACAGTCAGTTTGGCTTGTGGTTTTTTCTTCTCCTTTAAACCTTTGATAAACAGCTATATCTATATATTGTATATACAGGTACTACACTTGGTATCAGAGCAACGGGAGAGGTCTTGGCAAACGTAAACGACGACAGAAGATGGAGACTAACAAGGATGTTAGCAAAGGCAAGAATGGATCCCTAGGCTTGAGTTACCCAATGCTCACTAGAAGCAACTACACGGCTTGGGCTCTCAAGATGAAGGTGTTTATTAAAGCACAGGGAGTGTGGTGCGCCATCGAACAGAAGGACCCCAAAACTCCGGTGGACGATAAGGCGGATCAGGTGGCGTTGGCCATGATTTATCAGGGGATCCCCGAAGAAACACTGCTGTCACTTGCAGAAAAGGAGACGGCGAAGGATGCCTGGGAGGCAATTAAGACGCTCTATCAGGGTGCTGATAAGGTGAAGCAGGCCAAAATACAGACATTGAAGTCGGAGTTTGAGGCCATGAGTATGAAAGAAGACGAGTCAATTGATGAGTTTCACATGAAGATGAATGGAGTTATAACAAACATAAGGGCTCTTGGTGAGACGATGCCTGAATCCTACACGGTGAAGAAATTGTTACGTGCGGTTCCATCCAAATTCTTGCAAATAATTTCAACCATTGAACAGTTTGGAGATCTTGAGACTATGACCATGGAAGAGGCTGTTGGTTCGCTGAAAGCCCATGAGGAGCGTGTGACTGGAAAAACGGAGACGAAGGAGAGTCGCTTGTTACTTACAAAGGACGAATGGGCAAAACGAGAAAAGGGCGACGGGGAATTGTTAATGACTCGTGAAGAATGGGTCAAACGATCAAACAATGAAGGCTCTTCGAACTACAGAAATCGAGGGGGACGTGACAAAGGTACACTCAGATGTTTCAACTGCAGTGATGTTGGACATTTTGCCAGGGACTGTCGAAAGCCCAAGAAGAATAGAGAAGCCAAACAGGAAGCACACATGGCACAGGTGGATGACGACGAACCGGCTCTATTGATGGCTAAGTACGAAATGGCGACAGTCATAGACGAAAGTACTGTAATCCAGTCATTGCTGACAAAGAAAGATAAGAAGGCAGAAGAAATCAATTTATGGTACCTTGATAACGGAGCAAGTAACCATATGACAGGTTTTAAAGACAAATTCACTGAACTAGATGAGACAGCTACGGGCATGGTTCGGTTTGGAGATGGTTCAACAGTTAAGATCGAAGGGAAAGGTAATATCATGATGCTGTGCAAGAATGGGGAGGAGAGAAAAATGGCTGATGTATACTACATCCCAAGCTTGTGTAGCAATATAATAAGCTTGGGACAACTATCTGAAGGTGGAAACAAGGTGGTGATCAAAGGGGAGTTTCTATGGATCTATGAAGAAAATGAACGACTGTTGATGAAAGTGAAGCGCTCAGCTAACCGATTGTACAAAATTATCATAGACACAGGAGCACAAAGGTGTTTGATGACTAAAGTGGACGAGGAGTCACGACTTTGGCACATACGCCTTGGTCATATGAATTACCAGGCAATGCATTTGATGTCTAAGGAACGAATGGCGATAGGATTGCCAAATATAAGTCATGCAAAGATTGTGTGTGACGGGTGCTTAATGTCAAAGCAGGCCAGGAAGAAATTTCCACAAAAGGCTACCTACGAAGCAGGAAAGGTACTTGAATTGATTCATGGCGATTTGTGTGGTCCGATTTCTCCCCCAACTGCATCAGGCTATAAGTATTTTTTCCTTTTAGTCGATGATTACAGTCGATTCATGTGGGTTTATTTTTTGAGAAGCAAAGACGAGGCATTCAAGACGTTCAAAATGTTTCGTGCTCAAGTCGAAAAGGGTGCAGAGAAACAGATTAAGGTGTACAGGTCAGACAGGGGGGGAGAATTCACTTCAAACGAGTTCAAAGGATACTGTGAGGGTGCTGGTATAGAACGACACTACACTACGCCTTATACCCCACAGCAAAACGGCATAGTGGAGCGCCGTAACAGGACAGTGGTGGAAATGGCGAGAAGTTGTTTGAAAGAAATGAACCTGCCAAGCAAAATGTGGGGGGAGGCTGTGAGAAACTCCGTGTATATTCTCAATAGGGTCCCAACCAGGGCACTCACTGGCCAGACACCATACGAAGCGTGGTATGAAAGAAAGCAAAATTTGTCCTATGTTCGTGTTTTTGGATGCCTAGCATATATGAAGACAACTGGGAAATATGTTCAGAAATTGGAGGATCGAAGTAAGAAAGTCATTAATCTCGGAAAGGAACCTGGCACCAAAGGATATCGTCTCTATGATCCTTTGGAAGATCGTATTCATGTAAGTCGTGACGTAACGTTTGATGAATCTGAGCAATGGCCATGGAACAGACACGAAGAGATGGGAAAAACTCCAATGCATTTTACTGAGTTTACAGTACCTGGTGCCGTTGAAGATCCAGACAATGGGCAGTTTGACTATGGAGAGGGGAATGACGAAGGAGGATTCCAGGAGAATACACCTGCTCGTACAACGCCTGCAACACCTGCAACACCAGCCACTCCTGTTCGTGCAACAACTGCCCATCTTGACCCAGAAAATTACGACGATAGCACGGAACCAAGGAGAGTCAGATGCTTAGGGGACATATACGATGCAACTGAAGAGATGGAGGGTGGTGAAGAGTTGTATTTAATGGGGGTTGATGAACCAGGTAATTTCAGACAAGCTGTTCGGGACAACGACTGGAAGAAGGCTATGGAACAAGAAATGCATTCCATTGAAGAAAATGAGACCTGGGATTTGATGTTGCTGCCACCTGGTGAGAAAGTTATCGGTTTAAAATGGATTTTCAAGCTTAAAAGGGATGCAGAAGGAAAGATCATTAAGCATAAGGCACGTCTCGTAGCTAAAGGGTATGTGCAGAAAAAGGGAGTCGATTATGACGAAGTGTATGCACCAGTCACGAGATTGGAAACTGTGAGATTGTTGCTAGCACTGTCAGCCAAGAAAAGCTGGGAAGTTCATCACCTAGACGTAAAGACGGCATTTCTGAATGGGGATATCAAGGAAGATGTGTACGTGTCGCAACCCGAAGGTTTTGAGAAAAGTGGAAAGGAACACTTTGTGTACAAATTGAAGAAGGCTTTGTATGGTCTACGACAAGCTCCTCGTGCCTGGTACGCAAAGTTGAATTCATGTCTTGAAAATTTTGGTTTCATTCGTTGTCCTTACGAGCCTGCAGTTTACACGAGAAAGGAACACGGAGAAATGTTGATTATAGCTGTGTATGTAGACGACTTACTAGTCACAGGGTCGAGTATTGATGTGATCAAGAAGTTTAAGATGGAAATGAGTAAGAAATTTCAGATGAGTGATCTGGGTAGGCTCAGCTACTACTTGGGAATTGAGGTGGAACAAAAGGCTGATTGTATCATCTTAAAACAGTCAGGCTATGCTCGAAAGGTACTGGAGAAAGGGGGTATGTTGGATTGCAACCCTACCACCTACCCCATGGACCCAAAGCTGCAGATTACTGTGGACGAAAAGGGGGATGCCATTGATGCATCTGTGTACAGAAGTTTGATTGGTGGACTTCGGTATTTGGTACATACAAGACCGGACATAGCGTTCTGCGTGGGGATAGTTAGTCGCTATATGGAGAGGCCAACCAAATTACATTTGGAAGCAGTAAAGCGAATTATGAGGTATGTAAAGGGAACAATGCATTATGGTTTGGTGTATTCTGTTGATAGCAGGAACAACGTCTTGAATGGGTTTTCTGACAGCGATCTAGCTGGGCTGTTAGACGACAGAAAGAGTACCAGTGGTATGGTGTTTTATCTAAATGAGAGTGTCATTACATGGGTTTCACAGAAGCAACGATGTGTGGCTTTGTCTTCGTGTGAGGCCGAATTCATGGCGGCAACTGCAGCAGCGTGTCAAGCCATCTGGTTACGCAACGTACTTGGACAAATCACAACTGAGGTCATGGGTCCAGTAGTACTATACATTGACAATAGATCAGCGATAGATTTGGCGAAAAATCCAATGTTTCATGGGAGAAGTAAGCACATAGATGCACGGTTTCACTTCATTAGGGAATGCGTTGAGCGTGGCGAGGTCATCTTGAAGCATGTGAGGAGTACTGAACAGCGAGCGGACATAATGACGAAAGCCTTAGCAAAGCACAAGTTCGAAGCTATGAGAAAACTCCTGGGAGTGAAGAATCTGAGTAACCATGTTTGAATTAAAGGGGGGATTGTTGAAGTTTAATATCAAACATGTTTTAGTTTTTATTTTGTATTTTGAATTCCCTAACGTCTAGTAGTAGACTTGGTCAGTAGTAGTAATCGAAATTGTAGGAGTCAAATAAACTGATTAGTAGTGGAGAAGTGCTAGGAGTTATGTGGGTACGTGGGCTTATTTTTAGGAGTAGTTTGTTTGATGCTTTCCTTATTTATGTAACGTTATCACAGCAAATAAGATTAAGGCGTTTACAGTCAGTTTGGCTTGTGGTTTTTTCTTCTCCTTTAAACCTTTGATAAACAGCTATATCTATATATTGTATATACAGGTACTACAGATTGAACACTACCTGTGTCTTGACTGTCGTGAATGCTTCCTGAGAGGCTCTTTTTTACCACCCCAAAAAGGACAGGTAATATCTTTTTTGTAATGTTTGCTTATGTGGAGGATGACCAGGCAGACTTTGTACTCTCTGTGTTTCTTTTAATGTTATTTATGTTAAATATTAGCTTACTGAAATTTGATTAGGCTTCTTCCCTGTATGTACCATGCTCCTGGCTGAGCATCATCTTAGTAAATGACTACCTGATGGTCCTGATGTCTTATTAATGTAATGTTATTAATTGTGTAGGAATATGTTCCTGACGATTTTGAAAGCATAGCTGGTTTCGAACCTCCACAGTCCCCAGATTCAAGCTACAACAACACACAACTTGGTGCCGAGGACTTTGCAAAGGTGCCACCATTAGTTCCTCCTCATCTAAAAAAATTGTGTTGACGTTGCAATGCCAGGGCTGCAAACATGTGTTCATTGCAAACATGTGTCGCAGCATCCTATCAATCAAGGTTAGCTTTTCATTTTTGAGTAATCACATACCCTTCATTCTGGTTCATTTAAGTTTGCATACTAGCTTAGCTTATCTATATCCTATTGGTCTGCAGAGATGCAAGCATTTTAAGATTGGTGGAGACAAGAAGGGGAAGGGAACAAGAAGGGGAAGGGAACATCGTTGTTTTAGAATATTTGGTACAAACTTTCTCTTGTCTGATGGCGCTCTTATAATCATGGGGTAGTTTTTATGTAAGAACTATTTGTTATTGTATTAAGTATGTTGTCCATGGTGACTTTTGCCACTCTTAGCTTGTTTTGTTTTTGTGTATGGATGGTTAATTTCGGATGCTATTTGTTATGGTATTGTAATTGTAGTAGTTTTTGTTGATTTCAAGTTTTGCGGATAATGTATATAATGGTATTATTAGTAGCTTGTGATAACATATGACAACTTTAGTCGTTAGAAGATTTGTATATTGGATTCAATAAAAAAAAACGTATTTATCTAACTTTCCTTTTTTTAAAAAAAAAAAAAAATTCTACTTCCGACAGAAGGTTTGTTGGAATATAATATATATGAATATTTTTTTATTATCTAGTTTATTTATAGATAATAATCAAAAATCAAATTTTTGACAAATTTTTTGTTGGATGTTTAGTTTAATAATATAATAAAGAAAAAGTGGGTTCCTCGTTATCTTCTGACGCAAATGATAATTTTTGACGCGGACTAATTCTGTCGAAAGGGAGCATTCTTCCGACAAAAAACAGGCAAAAAAGTTTGTCGGAAATACCTGTTTTTGTTGTAGTGTTTGTTCTCTTGAGCTACCTTTATGAATTAAAATGATGACTATTATCGTGATCATCACTTTCCTCTGCTGCTGCTAATTTCTTAGCCTTAGTATCATCTCATCCAAATGATTAGGGCATCCTGCTATTTTGAGTTGACAAATCGTTAGTATTCGCAGAACGGGGGAGTAGAGCTAGGCCATATCCATGCTGTTTTGAGTTGACAAATAGTTAGTAGTCGCAGAGCCGGGGAGTAGAGCTAGGCCATCCCCAAGGGGCACACCAATATCAGGGACCACATTTTTTAAAATTTATTTATAAAAATATGTGTAATATTGATGGTTTGACTTGAATTAATTCCAACTTACAATGTTTGTTGAGAAAATTATTATTACATTGTTTAGCTAAATCACTTGAACTTTTGGAGTTAATTTTATCAAGAAAATGCCTAAGTATACTAGGATATTAGATGGTCGTCTAGTGGTTGTAAGGGGATTTTGATGGTGGTAGTAGAATTATTTTTACTTCATGACAACTATTTTACAATGTTTATAGTTGGAATTTCAAAAAAAGAATTCTGGTTTAAAATAATTTTATAGGATAAAATATAATTTACAAAAACAAACCATAAAAAAATTAAAGCAAAAAACTAAAATTAACAGAAAACACTAATATAATTTAGAATAAATAAAAACAAACACAAAAACATATTAAAAATAAGTACAAATGTTTTTAACATTAAATGAAATAAAAAGGGTGATATTTGGAAATGATATATAAATCAACAAATTGTGATCAACAAAACAAACACAAATTTTAAGAGATATACAAAATTTAGAAAACTAAAATACCCAAAAAAACTCAAAAATAATGCAAATAGAACAAATAAAAACTAACACAAAAACATAAAAGAAGTACTCTTTTTCGAAAAACAAAAAGGAATTGTATAACATATTTTCACATAAATATCCCAAAAATAAATAAATAAACAAAACCAGAAATATCAAATTTTAAATAAATGAAACAATTTAGTACCTTATATTATTTTAAAAAATTTCAAAAACACCTAATAAAAAAAAATCCACACATATTAAAAAATCATAAATTGTTTAAATAATTCTTAGATAACTTAAATACATGTAAAAAAATCTAAAATATTCTTGGACTACCACTTATGTTATATAAAAAAATACTAATACCAATATAGTACCAACATTTTTCAAGTATATCATATAAAATTTAAGAAAATAAAATAAAAACCATCCCAAAAAAAAATTGTTAAACCAAACTTTTGAATATAATTTCCAAAATAAACAAATATCACATAAAAGTCCTTTAAAAAAATATTATTTAAATGAATATAAAAAAAATTACATTTATGTTTTACGTGTTTCTAAAATCAAGCTAAAAAGAAATAGATTCGGTACTATAGTTGTAAATAAATTAAAAAAAGTAACCTAAAACCAAAAAATAAGAAATCTAAAAACTACCTAATATACAAAAAATTGTTAAGTTATATAATAAAAAAGATAAAAAAAAAGTGAATATGTAATGTCTCAAGTATATAAGTATAATAAATACTATTACATAAAATATTTACTATTAAATTCTTCAATAAAAACATTTCTTAAATTTATATTAAAAACATAAATAAACAAAAAAAATGCAAATCTATTCAAAAACAATATTTCTATTTCATCATATTATTATTTTACGAAAAATGTTGACGCAATATTGTAAAAAGAATTAAGAACCCAACAAAGAAACATAATATAAAATTTAAAAATTATAACATAACACAAATTAAAAAAATTGAAAATTACAAAATTGTAAAATTTCATCAACAATTAAATTAATTAAATTTATACAATTCAAACCAATGAAATATATATCAACAAATTCATCAATTATTATTATAAGTAAATTTACTAATTATTTTATTATTATTTAATATGAAAAGTATAATTCAAAATAACATTAAAAGAATTTTGCAAAAAATTATATTAATAAAATTTTTATAATATAGTGACAAAACAACCACATTACAATGTGCACATGCCAAATTTAATTTTGACGGACACTAAAATTTTTGAATTTATATTATGGCGCTTTCTAAAATTTTAAAATATTCAAAATGAACCTGAAAACTAACATATACATTACGTTACCGTTATATATTAGAATTTGGCCAAGAAAACTTACAAGAAAAGTTCAATTCCTTTAGCCCTTTTTCTCTTTACCCCTACTCTCCTTCTTCCAAGAAAAGTTCAATTCATTTAGTCCTTCTTCTCTGTCATTATAATATATTTTCTTTCATTACTATCTTCTAAACCTTTTTTTTCCCTATATTTATGTACAGTCAGTCACAAAAACTTTTTCCTATATTTATGTATGTACAGTCACGTATTTATATATCAACATTACGTATTTATATATCAATATTATGCATCTCCAGAAAACTATGTTTATATGTATATGAGTTGTTTTGTTATTGTAAATTTGCCATATTTACATATGACTAGATGAACTGTCATCTTTACATTTCACTGCTGCTCTTTGTTAATTTGAACTTTTATGCTAAATAATATGGTTTTGATATTGGATTCAATTAATTTAATGTGACATAATTATGTTTATTCTTATCAAAATCTTGGTTATCTATTCTTGTCTCTATTTTTTGTTTCTTCTTTCTACTATTGATCTGACCTTTTCATTTTTTATTAATTGAATTGATTAATTATTCATTTTTTTTGTGAATATCATATTAATGAGTGAAAATAATAAAAAAGATAACCAATTTATATAATTTGAGCAGATTATATGTATGAAGTTATTCACAATACCTTTTGAATTGAGGAGTACTAATTTTTTATAGAACTAAAATTTTACTTGATTCGAAATTAGAATTTTACATGATATTAGAATATTTCAGACATCAAAACTTTTGAATTGTTTGCAAAAGTGAAAATCCTTTTGGGTCATTTTCTTTCTTGTTTTTTGCTAATGAAACTCGCTCATTTTCTATGCATCTCTGTAAAAAAATTCATGTGGTAACACTTATGATTGGGCTGTTATGTGGTTTGTATCCTTATCATCTTATTGAATTTTTTCTTCGTATTTCTTTACACATCCGTGAGTACATTTTGATGCAAGGTAGTATTACTTTATATTTTATTTATTTATTTTTGTAAAAAATTAACATAATTAGTTTGATGAATTAGTACGTAATTTATTAGTAGTAAAATGTTCTAGTGATTTGGTATCATGTTGCCCCGAAAAAGATTAGGCATGGAAGAACATGAAGCACCTAGTGATTAATCAATCGACCTCCAGCCAAACCAAAGGTATATTATATATTTTCATGTTTCTTTTCTTTCTTAAAAGTTTATGTCTTGAGCTAGAATAAAAAAAAATTGATAACTAACTTATAACACATGCAGACGAATCTATCGGGAACCAGCAAAGGTACTTTCATTTCTGTCTGAGGAACTCCCCACAGAGATCTCTCCCATGCACTTTCCCATGCACTTGGGAGGAGGTGATCGCCAGTCACATTCGGACAGGTAAATCAATTAAGACTTGATGATCATAACTTCAATAGCAGTTGTTTACTCTCATAGACTGCCATAGAAATTTTAGATAATGGAGATTCTTGTAAGGTCTAGAGAAAACAAATACACTGGGATGAAATGGATTTTGAAGGTCTTACCAAAATAGAACGAATTACTGGATCTAGTCTAGGGCGTTCTCTGTACAAGTCAAGTGCTAGCATAACCCATAGATGCCATCGGATTATATATTTCGGTAAAATTTTCCACACTTGACAATTTTTGTGCCTTTTTAATCTACTTTTTGTTGTTACATTTCTTGTTCTCACGTTAATAGCAAGTTTAAAATGGTAGTTGGTTTTACAAGACCAAATATAGTTTCCTCTCAGCAGCCTGAGAAAGTAAACAAACCAATATATATATATATATATAGATATGTACCCCAGTAAAAAAAAATTGGATGGTTAAAACTCCCGTTCGCACAAATGGTGTTTCAGACTCGATTCGTGGCTGCAATCTTCATCAGAGAAAGCAAAAAGGCATCCTAGGTGCCTGAGTTGATGTGGTTTTTCCTTCGCAACCTTAAGCAATAAAAATTACAGAGAATCCCAAAGACCTGGTGGGATCCTGTCAGATGCACGCTTGGAACAGTTAGACCTTTGAGAGACATATCCAAAGAGGAAGTTTGCGGTGTTAACTGAAAATCTGTTGATTTCACCATTTCACAAGCAGGAAACATGTACATGATTCGTGGTGGAGATCTAAAATTCAGCAAGGACTATTCAGTGAGTAGGGTAAGTGGCTTTGATTGACAAAGGAGGCATGGGTTAAAATTAAAAGCTTCAAAACGAAAACCTGTGGGTTGGGTACGAACAATATTTCCTTGATTGGAAGAGCGCAATGAGTAAGGATCAACAGTATGTCTATATTTATTTTTGAGAGTTTATTTTCCAACAGACTTGTTTCCAATAAAATCTCAAAAACAAGCCTTCTGGGAAATAAAATCTCAAAAACAAATGTAGACATATTACTGATCCTTACTCTTAGCAGTTCTTTCCAATAAAGAGATACCATTGGTCCCCAACCCACAGCTTGTAGTTTTGAAGATGTTAATTTAATCCATGTCTCCTTTGTCTATCAAAGCCACTGACCCTACTCACTAAATAGTCCTTGCTAAATTTTAGATCTCCACCACGAATCATGTACATGTTCCCTGCTTCTAAAATGGTGAAATCAACACGTTTTTGGTTAACACTGCAAACTTCCTCTTTGGATATGTCTCTCAAAGGTCTAATTGTTCCATGCATCTGATAGGATCCCGCCACGTCTTCGTGGTTCTCTGAAAATTTTAGTGCTTTAGGTTGCGAAGGAAAAACCACATCAACTGAGGCACCTTGTCTGCCGTTTTGCTTTCCCTGATGAAAATTGCAGCCACGATTATCATGTCTTGAACACCATCTATGCCAGTGGTTGTTTTAACCATCCAATCTTTATTCTGCTGGGGTATATATGTTTTGTTTGCTTCCTCAGGCTATTGAGAGGTAACTATATTTTGTCCTGTAAAGCCAACAACCATTTATAAGTTTATATTAACGTTAAGATGAATTAGATAAGGTTCTCTTATTTCGTTTTGTACAAGCGTTCATGTTAATATTACCATAGTTGTTTGATAAAGGATAAGCACTTCATCTTTATTTACCGAAAGAGATCACCTAAGATATGACAGTAAAGAATGAATTCAAGAATGGAGATGAGAAGTTTCAGAAAAAACTAATTGTTTGTTATAAAATCAACGATAGATTTACAATTCACAAATCTCTCCTAGATAAAGTCTCAACAGTCTGCAACAAGCAAGCTGTCCATTTCTAACTGATTTTCCCACTCATTTCTAATTTGTTCATAAACTCAATATTATTTTTTTTTTACTAAAATGCAATATTTCAATTAAGACTTCAGGATCATAACTTCAATAGCAATTGTTTACTCTCATAGACCGCCGTAGAGATTTTAGATAATGGAGATTCTTGTAAGGCCTAGAGAAAACAAATACACATGGATGAGGTGGATTTTGAAGGTCTTTACCAAAATAGAACGAATTACTGGATCTAATCCAGGGCGTTCTCTATACAAGTCCAGTGCTAGCATAACCCATAGATGCCACCGGATTATATATTTCGGTAAAATTTTCCACACTTGACAATTTTTGTGCCTTTTTAATCTACTTTTTGTTGTTACATTTCTTGTTCTCACGATAATAGCAAGTTTAAAATGGTAGTTGGTTTTTCAAGACCAAATATAGTTTCCTCTCAGCAGCCTGAGAAAGCAAACAAACCAATATATATATATATATATATATATATGTACCCTAGTAAAATAAAAATTGGATGGTTAAAACTCCCGTTCGCATAAATGGTGTTTCTGGCACGATTCGTGGCTGCAATCTTCATCAGAGAATGCAAAAAGGCATCCTAGGGGCCTGAGTTGATGTGGTTTTTCCTTCGCAACCTTAAGCACTAAAAATTACAGAGAATCCCAAAGACCTGGTGGGATTCTGTCAGATGCGCGCTTGGAACAGTTAGACCTTTGAGAGACATAACCAAAGATGAAGTTTGTGGTGTTAACTGAAAATCTGCTGATTTCACCATTTCACAAGCAGGAAACATGTACATGATTCGTGGTGGAGATCTAAAATTCAGCAAGGACTATTCAGTGAGTAGGGTAAGTGGCTTTGATTGACAAAGGAGGCATGGGTTAAAATTAAAAACTTCAAAACGAAAACCTGTGGGTCGAGTATGAACAGTATTTCCTTGATCGGAAGAAGCGTAATGAGTAAGGATCAACAATATGTATACATTTATTTTTGAGAGTTTATTTGCCAACAGACTTGTTTCCAATAAAATCTCAAAAACAAGCCTTCTGGGAAATAATATCTCAAAAACTAATGTAGACATATTACTGATCCTTACTCTTAGCAGTTCTTTCCAATAAAGAGATACCATTGGTCCCCAACCCCCAGCTTGTCATTTTGAAGATGTTAATTTAATCCATGTCTCCTTTGTCTATCAAAGCCACTGACCCTACTCAATAAATAGTCCTTGCTAAATTTTAGATCTCCACCACGAATCATGTACATGTTCCCTGCTTCTGAAATGGTGAAATCAGCACGTTTTTGGTTAACACTGCAAACTTCCTCTTTGGATATGTCTCTCAAAGGTCTAATTGTTCCATGCATCTGATAAGATCCCGCCACGTCTTCGTGGTTCACTGTAATTTTTAGTGCTTTAGGTTGCGAAGGAAAAACCACATCAACTGAGGCACCTAGTCTGCCGTTTTGCTTTCCCTGATGAAAATTGCAGCCACGATTTTCATGTCTGGAACACCATCTGTGCCAGTGGCTGTTTTAACCATCCAATCTTTATTATGCTGGGGTATATATGTTTTGTTTGCTTTCTCAGGCTATTGAGAGGTAAATATATTTTGTCCTGTAAAGCCAACAACCATTTAAAAGTTTATATTAGCGTTAAGATGAATTAGATATGGTTCTCTTATTTGGTTTTGTACAAGCGTTCATGTTAATATTACAGTAAAAAATGAATTCAAGAATGGAGATGAGAAGTTTCAGAAAAAACTAGTTGTTTGTTATAAAATCAACGATAGATTTACAATACACAAATCTCTCCTAGATATAGTCTCTACAATCTGCAATAAGCAAGCTTTCCATTTCTAACTGATTTTCCCACTCATTTCTAATTTGTTCATAAACTCAATATTAATTTTTTTTTTACTAAAATGCAATATTTCAATTAAGACTTCAGGATCATAACTTCAATAGCAATTGTTTACTCTCATGGACCGCCGTAGAGATTTTAGATAATGGAAATTCTTGTAAGGCCTAGAGAAAACAAATACACATGGATGAAGTGGATTTTGAAGGTCTTTACCAAAATAGAACGAATTACTGGATCTAGTCCAGGGCGTTCTCTGTACAAGTCCAATGCTAACATAACCCATAGATGCCACCGGATTATATATTTCGGTAAAATTTTCCACACTTGACAATTTTTGTGCCTTTTTAATCTACTTTTTGTTGTTACATTTCTTGTTTTCACGTTAATAGCAAGTTTAAAATGGTAGTTGGTTTTAAAAGACCAAATATAGTTTCCTCTCAGCAGCCTGAGAAAGCAAACGAACCAATATATATATATATATATAGATATGTACCCCAGTAAAATAAAAATTGGATGGTTAAAACTCCAGTTCGCATAAATGGTGTTTCTGACACGATTCGTGGCTGTAATCTTCATCAGAGAAAGCAAAAAGGCATCCTAGGGGCCTGAGTTGATGTGGTTTTTCCTTCGCAACATTAAGCACTAAAAATTACAGAGAATCCCAAAGACCTGGTGGGATCCTATCAGATGTGCGCTTGGAACAGTTAGACCTTTGAGAGACATATCCAAAGCGGAAGTTTGTGGTGATAACTGAAAATCTTCTGATTTCACCATTTCACAAGCAGGAAACATGTACATGATTCATGGTGGAGATATAAAATTCAGCAAGGACTATTCAGTGAGTAGGGTAAGTGGCTTTGATTGACAAAGGAGGCATGGGTTAAAATTAAAAGCTTCAAAACGAAAACCTGTGGGTTGGGTACGAATAGTATTTCCTTGATTGGAAGAAGCGCAATGAGTAAGGATCAACAATATGTCTACATTTATTTTTGAGAGTTTATTTGCCAACAGACTTGTTTCCAATAAAATCTCAAAAACAAGCCTTCTGGGAAATAAAATCTCAAAAACAAATGTAGACATATTACTGATCCTTACTCTTAGCAGTTCTTTCCAATAAAGAGATACCATTGATCCCCAACCCCCAGCTTGTCGTTTTGAAGATGTTAATTTAATCCATGTCTCCTTTGTCTATCAAAGCCACTGACCCTACTCAATAAATAGTCCTTGCTAAATTTTAGATCTCCACCACGAATCATGTACATGTTCCCTGCTTCTGAAATGGTGAAATCAGCACTTTTTTGGTTAACACTGCAAACTTCCTCTTTGGATATGTCTCTCAAAGGTCTAATTGTTCCATGCATCTGATAAGATCACGCCACGTCTTCGTGGTTCTCTGTAATTTTTAGTGCTTTAGGTTGCGAAGGAAAAACCACATCAACTGAGGCACCTAGTCTGCAGTTTTGCTTTCCCTGATGAAAATTGTAGCCACGATTTTTATGTCTGGAACACCATCTATGCCAGTGGCTATTTTAACCATCCAATCTTTATTCTGCTGGGGTATATATGTTTTGTTTGCTTTCTCAGGCTATTGAGAGGTAACTATATTTTGTCCTGTAAAGCCAACAACCATTTAAAAGTTTATATTAGCGTTAAGATGAATTAGATATGGTTCTCTTATTTGGTTTTGTACAAGCGTTCATGTTAATATTACAGTAAAAAATGAATTCAAGAATGGAGATGAGAAGTTTCAGAAAAAACTAGTTGTTTGTTATAAAATCAACGATAGATTTACAATACACAAATCTCTCCTAGATATAGTCTCTACAGTCTGCAATAAGCAAGCTTTCCATTTCTAACTGATTTTCCCACTCATTTCTAATTTGTTCATAAACTCAATATTAATTTTTTTTTTACTAAAATGCAATATTTCAATTAAGACTTCAGGATCATAACTTCAATAGCAATTGTTTACTCTCATGGACCGCCGTAGAGATTTTGGATAATGGAAATTCTTGTAAGGCCTAGAGAAAACAAATACACATGGATGAAGTGGATTTTGAAGGTCTTTACCAAAATAGAACGAATTACTGGATCTAGTCTAGGGCGTTCTCTGTACAAGTCCAATGCTAGCATAACCCATAGATGTCACCGGATTATATATTTCGGTAAAATTTTCCACACTTGAAAATTTTTGTGCCTTTTTAATCTACTTTTTGTTGTTACATTTCTTGTTCTCACGTTAATAGCAAGTTTAAAATGGTAGTTGGTTTTAAAAGACCAAATATAGTTTCCTCTCAGCAGCCTGAGAAAGCAAACGAACCAATATATATATATATATATATATATGTACCCTAGTAAAATAAAAATAGGATGGTTAAAACTCCCGTTCGCATAAATGGTGTTTCTGACACGATTCGTGGCTGCAATCTTCATCAGAGAAAGCAAAAAGGCATCCTAGGGGCCTGAGTTGATGTGGTTTTTCCTTCGCAACCTTAAGCACTAAAAATTACAGAGAATCCCAAAGACCTGGTGGGATCCTGTCAGATGCGCGCTTGGAACAGTTAGACCTTTGAGAGACATATCCAAAGCGGAAGTTTGTGGTGATAACTGAAAATCTGCTGATTTCACCATTTCACAAGCAGGAAACATGTACATGATTCATGGTGGAGATATAAAATTCAGCAAGGACTATTCAGTGAGTAGGGTAAGTGGCTTTGATTGACAAAGGAGGCATGGGTTAAAATTTAAAGCTTCAAAACGAAAACCTGTGGGTTGGGTACGAACAGTATTTCCTTGATTGGAAGAAGCGCAATGAGTAAGGATCAACAATATGTCTACATTTATTTTTGAGAGTTTATTTGCCAACAGACTTGTTTCCAATAAAATCTCAAAAACAAGCCTTCTGGGAAATAAAATCTCAAAAACAAATGTAGACATATTACTGATCCTTACTCTTAGCAGTTCTTTCCAATAAAGAGATACCATTGGTCCCCAACCCCCAGCTTGTCGTTTTGAAGATGTTAATTTAATCCATGTCTCCTTTGTCTATCAAAGCCATTGACCCTACTCAATAAATAGTCCTTGCTAAATTTTAGATCTCCACCACGAATCATGTACATGTTCCCTGCTTCTGAAATGGTGAAATCAGCACGTTTTTGGTTAACACTGCAAACTTCCTCTTTGGATATGTCTCTCAAAGGTCTAATTGTTCCATGCATCTGATAAGATCCCGCCACGTCTTCGTGGTTCTCTGTAATTTTTAGTGCTTTAGGTTGCGAAGGAAAAACCACATCAACTGAGGCACCTAGTCTGCCGTTTTGCTTTCCCTGATGAAAATTGCAGCCACGATTTTCATGTCTGGAACACCATCTATGCCAGTGGCTGTTTTAACCATCCAATCTTTATTCTGCTGGGGTATATATGTTTTGTTTGCTTTCTCAGGCTATTGAGAGGTAACTATATTTTGTCCTGTAAAGCCAACAACCATTTAAAAGTTTATATTAGCGTTAAGATGAATTAGATAAGGTTCTCTTATTTGGTTTTGTACAAGCGTTCATGTTAATATTACAGTAAAAAATGAATTCAAGAATGGAGATGAGAAGTTTCAGAAAAAACTAATTGTTTGTTATAAAATCAACGATAGATTTACAATTCACAAATCTCTCCTAGATATAGTCTCAACAGTCTGCAATAAGCAAGCTGTCCATTTCTAACTGATTTTCCCACTCATTTATAATTTGTTCATAAACTCAATATTAATTTTTTTTTACTAAAATGCAATATTTCAATTAAGACTTCAGGATCATAACTTCAATAGCAATTGTTTACTCTCATGGACCGTCGTAGAGATTTTAGATAATGGAGATTCTTGTAAGGCCTAGAGAAAACAAATACACAGGGATGAAGTGGATTTTGAAGGTCTTTACCAAAATAGAACGAATTACTGGATCTAGTCCAGGGCGTTCTCTATACAAGTCCAGTGCTAGCATAACCCATGGATGCCATTGGATTATATATTTCGGTAAAATTTTCCACACTTGACAATTTTTGTGCCTTTTTAATCTACTTTTTGTTGTTACATTTCTTGTTCTCACGTTAATAGCAAGTTCAAAATGGTAGTTGGTTTTACAAGACCAAATATAGTTTCCTCTCAGCAGCCTGAGAAAGCAAACAAACCAATATATATATATATATATATAGATATGTACCCTAGTAAAATAAAAATTGGATGGTTAAAACTCCCGTTCGCACAAATGGTGTTTCAGACACGATTCGTGGCTGCAATCTTCATCAGAGAAAACAAAAAGGCATCCTAGGTGCCTGAGTTGATGTGGTTTTTCCTTCGCAACCTTAAGCACTAAAAATTACAGAGAATCCCAAAGACCTGGTGGGATCCTGTCAGGTGCGCGCTTGGAACAGTCAGACATTTGAGAGACATATCCAAAGAGGAAGTTTGCGGTGTTAACTGAAAATCTGTTGATTTCACCATTTCACAAGCAGGAAACATGTACATGATTCGTGGTGGAGATCTAAAATTTAGCAAGTACTATTCAGTGAGTAGGGTAATTGGCTTTGATTGACAAAGGAGGCATGGGTTAAAATTAAAAGCTTCAAAACGAAAACCTGTGGGTTGGGTATGAACAGTATTTCCTTGATTGGAAGAAGAGCAATGAGTAAGGATCAACAATATGCCTACATTTATTTTTGAGAGTTTATTTGCCAACAGACTTGTTTCCAATAAAATCTCAAAAACAAGCCTTCTGGGAAATAAAATCTCAAAAACAAATGTAGACGTATCACTGATCCTTACTCTTAGCAGTTCTTTCCAATAAAGAGATACCATTGGTCCCCAACCCCCAGCTTGTCGTTTTGAAGATGTTAATTTAATCCATGTCTCCTTTGTCTATCAAAGCCACTGACCCTACTCAATAAATAGTCCTTGCTAAATTTTAGATCTCCACCACGAATCATGTACATGTTCCCTGCTTCTGAAATGGTGAAATCAGCACGTTTTTGGTTAACACTGCAAACTTCCTCTTTGGATATGTCTCTCAAAGGTCTAATTGTTCCATGCATCTGATAAGATCCCGCCACGTCTTCGTGGTTCTCTGTAATTTTTAGTGCTTTAGGTTGCGAAGGAAAAACCACATCAACTGAGGCACCTAGTCTGCCGTTTTGCTTTCCCTGATGAAAATTGCAGCCACGATTTTCATGTCTGGAACACCATCTATGCCAATGGCTGTTTTAACCATCCAATCTTTATTCTGCTGGGGTATATATGTTTTGTTTACTTTCTCAGGCTATTGAGAGGTAACTATATTTTGTCCTGTAAAGCCAACAACCATTTAAAAGTTTATATTAGCGTTAGGATGAATTAGATAAGGTTCTCTTATTTGGTTTTGTACAAGCATTCACGTTAATATTACAGTAAAAAATGAATTCAAGAATAGAGATAAGAAGTTTCAGAAAAAACTAATTGTTTGTTATAAAATCAACGATAGATTTACAATTCACAAATCTCTCCTAGATATAGTCTCAACAGTCAGCAATAAGCAAGCTGTCCATTTCTAACTAATTTTCGAACTCATTTATAATTTGTTCATAAACTCAATATTAATTTTTTTTTACTAAAATGCAATATTTCAATTAAGACTTCAGGATCATAACTTCAATAGCAATTGTTTACTCTCATGGACCGTCGTAGAGATTTTAGATAATGGAGATTCTTGTAAGGCCTAGAGAAAACAAATACACAGGGATGAAGTGGATTTTGAAGGTCTTTACCAAAATAGAACGAATTACTGGATCTAGTCCATGGCGTTCTCTGTACAAGTCCAGTGCTAGCATAACCCATAGATGCCATCAGATTATATATTTCGGTAAAATTTTCCACACTTGACAATTTTTGTGCCTTTTTAATCTACTTTTTGTTGTTACATTTCTTGTTCTCACGTTAATAGCAAGTTCAAAATGGTAGTTGGTTTTACAAGACCAAATATAGTTTCCTCTCAGCAGCCTGAGAAAGAAAACAAACCAATATATATATATATATATATAGATATGTACCCCAATAAAATGAAAATTGGATGGTTAAAACTCCCGTTCGCACAAATGGTGTTTCAGACATGATTCGTGGCTGCAATCTTCATCAGAGAAAGCAAAAAGGCATCCTAGGTGCCTGAGTTGATGTGGTTTTTCCTTCGCAACCTTAAGCACTAAAAATTACAGAGAATCCCAAAGACCTGGTGGGATCCTGTCAGATGCGCGCTTGGAACAGTCAGACCTTTGAGAGACATATCCAAAGAGGAAGTTTGCGGTGTTAACTGAAAATCTGCTGATTTCACCATTTCACAAGCAGGAAACATGTACATGATTCGTGGTGGAGATCTAAAATTCAGCAAGTACTATTCAGTGAGTAGGGTAAGTGGCTTTGATTGACAAAGGAGGCATGGGTTAAAATTAAAAGCTTCAAAACAAAAACCTGTGGGTTGGGTACGAATAATATTTCCTTGATTGGAAGAAGCGCAATGCGTAAGGACCAACAATATGTCTAAATTTATTTTTGAGAGTTTATTTACCAACAGACTTGTTTCTAATAAAATCTCAAAAATAAGCCTTCTAGGAAATAAAATCTCAAAAACAAATGTAGACATATTACTGATCCTTACTCTTAGCAGTTCTTTCCAATAAAGAGATACCATTGGTCCCCAACCCCCAGCTTGTCGTTTTGAAGATATTAATTTAATCCATGTCTCCTTTGTCTCTCAAAGCCACTGACCCTACTCAATAAATTGTCCTTGCTAAATTTTAGACCTCCACCACGAATCATGTACATGTTCCCTGCTTCTGAAATGGTGAAATCAGCACGTTTTTGGTTAACACTGCAAACTTCCTCTTTGGATATGTCTCTCAAAGGTCTAATTGTTCCATGCATCTGATAAGATCCCGCCACGTCTTCGTGGTTCTCTGTAATTTTTAGTGCTTTAGGTTGCGAAGGAAAAACCACATCAACTGAGGCACCTAGTTTGCCGTTTTGCTTTCCCTGATGAAAATTGCAGCCACGATTTTCATGTCTGGAACACCATCTATGCCAGTGGCTGTTTTAACCATCCAATCTTTATTCTGCTGGGGTATATATGTTTTGTTTGCTTTCTCAGGCTATTGAGAGGTAACTATATTTTGTCCTGTAAAGCCAACAACCATTTAAAAGTTTATATTAGCGTTAGGATGAATTAGATAAGGTTCTCTTATTTGGTTTTGTACAAGCGTTCATGTTAATATTACAGTAAAAAATGAATTCAAGAATGGAGATGAGAAGTTTCAGAAAAAACTAATTGTTTGTTATAAAATCAACGATAGATTTACAATTCACAAATCTCTCCCAGATATAGTCTCAACAGTCTGCAATAAGCAAGCTGTCCATTTCTAACTGATTTTCCCACTCATTTCTAATTTGTTCATAAACTCAATATTAATTTTTTTTTACTAAAATGCAATATTTCAATTAAGACTTCAGGATCATAACTTCAATAGCAATTGTTTACTCTCATGGACCGTCGTAGAGATTTTAGATAATGGAGATTCTTGTAAGGCCTAGAGAAAACAAATACACAGGGATGAAGTGGATTTTGAAGGTCTTTACCAAAATAGAACGAATTACTGGATCTAGTCCAGGGCATTCTCTGTACAAGTCCAGTGCTAGCATAACCCATAGATGCCATCGGATTATATATTTCGGTAAATTTTTCCATACTTGACAATTTTTGTGCCTTTTTAATCTACTTTTTGTTGTTACATTTCTTGTTCTCACGTTAATAGCAAGTTCAAAATGGGAGTTGGTTTTACAAGACCAAATATAGTTTCCTCTCAGCAGCCTGAGAAAGCAAACAAACCAATATATATATATATATATATATATATATATATATAGATATGTACCCCAGTAAAATGAAAATTGGATGGTTAAAACTCCCGTTCGCACAAATGGTGTTTCAGACATGATTCGTGGCTGCAATCTTCATCAGAGAAAGCAAAAAGGCATCCTAGGTGCCTGAGTTGATGTGGTTTTTCCTTCGAAACCTTAAGCACTAAAAATTACAGAGAATCCCAAAGACCTGGTGGGATCCTGTCAGATGCGCGCTTGGAACAGTCAGACCTTTGAGAGACATATCCAAAGAGGAAGTTTGCGGTGTTAACTGAAAATCTGCTGATTTCACCATTTCACAAGCAGGAAACATGTACATGATTCGTGGTGGAGATCTAAAATTCAGCAAGTACTATTCAGTGAGTAGGGTAAGTGGCTTTGATTGACAAAGGAGGCATGGGTTAAAATTAAAAGCTTCAAAACGAAAACCTGTGGGTTGGGTACGAACAATATTTCCTTGATTGGAAGAAGCGCAATGCGTAAGGACCAACAATATGTCTACACTTATTTTTGAGAGTTTATTTACCAACAGACTTGTTTCCAATAAAATCTAAAAAACAAGCCTTCTAGGAAATAAAATCTCAAAAACAAATGTAGACATATTACTGATCCTTACTCTTAGCAGTTCTTTCCAATAAAGAGATACCATTGGTCCCCAACCCCCAGCTTGTCGTTTTGAAGATGTTAATTTAATCCATGTCTCCTTTGTCTATCAAAGCCACTGACCCTACTCAATAAATTGTCCTTGCTAAATTTTAGATCTTCACCACGAATCATGTACATGTTCCCTGCTTCTGAAATGGTGAAATAAGCACATTTTTGGTTAACACTGCAAACTTCCTCTTTGGATATGTCTCTCAAAGGTCTAATTGTTCCATGCATCTGATAAGATCCCGCCACGTCTTCGTGGTTCTCTGTAATTTTTAGTGCTTTAGGTTGCGAAGGAAAAACCACATCAACTGAGGCACCTAGTCTGCAATTTTGCTTTCCCTGATGAAAATTGCAGCCACGATTTTCATGTCTGGAACAGCATCTATGCCAATGGCTGTTTTAACCATCCAATCTTTATTCTGCTGGGGTATATATGTTTTGTTTGCTTTCTCAGGCTATTGAGAGGTAACTATATTTTGTCTTGTAAAGCCAACAACCATTTAAAAGTTTATATTAGCGTTAGGATGAATTAGATAAGGTTCTTTTATTTGGTTTTGTACAAGCGTTCATGTTAATATTACAATAAAAAATGAATTTGTTAGGAATAATTCATAAGTTGTGATGTTAAGAATAGAATTTACACATTATACTTCTTGTAATCCTGATCTTATAAAGGATTTAGCACTGTATTTAGGTTTTATGTGTAAGACAGTTATCTGTATAGTTTAGTCAGGAATGAACAGTGTATCGGAGACTACATGTCAGGAACAGAGAGCAAATCCTGATGATGGTTCAATACTGATGGGTGATCAGATACTGATGCAGTGTACAGATCCTGATATCAGTCATGTTACTGATGATGTCATTATGGATGCTACAGAAACTGGCAAGTGCTATAAAACAGGATCTTTGTTTGAAGAACAAGCAAGAAGATGTTATGAAGAAAAGAGTTTTTCTATTGAAGGAAACTATCGACTAGAAGGCAGAACATTGTCATGTATAGATTATATCTTTCTGTTATTAGTTGATAGGTAGCATTATAAATACTCTCTCAATATCATTGTAAAGAGCGACGAAGTTGTGAGTTCGTGTGCGTAGCTCTGTATAAGGTTTGTATTCGAGAGTACGAAACAAACAGAGAGATATTTGTATTGTCAGCAGCTGCTAAAGGTATTGTACACCTTTGGTAGAGTTTGTATTTGATCTTATTAATACAAACAAGAGTTTGATTCATTCGTTTATTCTTGTTCTTATAATCAAGCAAAAATCAGACACGATTATATAACTTGTATTCAACCCCCCCTTCTACAAGTTATTCGAGTTAACAATTGGTATCAGAGCAGGTTGATTTCGAATAATCATAAAGATCTGCAATCATGTCTGGTTACAAGGATGGGAATACTAAAATCCCTATGCTCAAGAGAAACGAATATACTCTATGGGAATTAAAGATGTTGCATCATCTGGAAGCAACAGATCCTGATTATCTTGACAGAATCAGAGATGGACCTTTTGTTCCAACAAAGGTCGTTGGACAAGCAACAGTTGATGGTGTGGTTGTTCCAGAACATATAGCAGAGAAGCCAAAATCTGAATGGTCAGATAAGGACAAGGAGAATGTTCTCAAAGATGCTAAAGTGAGAAACATATTATTCAACAGTCTTGATTCTGTTCTCACTTACTATGTTCTCTCTTGTAAAACTGCTAAGGATATATGGGACAATCTTAAGGTTCACTGTGAAGGAACTAAGCCTGTCAGGAAGAATATGAGGACATTACTTATACAACAGTATGAGTACTTTGAATCCAAGTCTGGTGAGTCACTTACTGATACCTTTGATAGGTTTACAAAACTCATCAATGAGATGGCCATGCATGGTAAATATTATGACTTGGAGGACATGAATACAAAGTTCATGAAAGCTTTGCCTGATTTCTACAATGAGAAGATATCTGCAATTGAGGAAGCTAATGATCTGGATGAGATTTCATTAGAGGCAGTATATGGAAAATTGAGAGCTTATGAACTTGACAAGCAGCAGAAGAAGAGCAGGAGTGAAGGAAAGATGAAGACTATTGCACTTACTGCTCAATCTGAAGTAAAGAAGCTTCCTGAAGAACAGCATGAAGAGATTGCTGTAAAGAATTCGAGGAAGAAGAAAAGCAAAGAAAGTTCTGAGTCAGAGACTACTGATATGGACTCTGACAACAATGATTCTGAATCTGAGATGCAAGAACTCTTTGCTATGTTTGCTAAAGCTTTCAAGAAAGGAAGATTCAACAGAAGAAGATTTAGCAAAGGACCTTTTCAAAAGAAGGATGAGAAGAAGAGTGACAAGAGCAAAAGTACAATTGTCAAGCTTGATAAGGCCAAGATCAAGTGCTTTAACTGCAGCGAGCTTGGACACTTTGCTAGTGAGTGTAAGAAGCCTAGGAATTCAGGAAAGGGTAATGCACTTATGGTCACACAGAAAGATTGGGCTGATTCCAGTGACTCTGAAGATGAATTGGATTATGAAAACATTGCATTGATGGCCAATAGTTCAGACAAACCTGGATCTCCAAAGAAAACTTCTCCATCCTCTGTTAAGGTATCACTTCACTCTCTTGATTCATTTGATAGCTTAAATTCTGATGAAATTAGATCTATCCATGCTGAGTTTAAGAATCTTATGACTAATTTTAGAATTCTTACTTGTGAAAGAGATGAACTTAAGGTTAAGAATGATAAATTAGTTGATAGAAATAATTTTCTTGAATCTGAATTAATTCAAATGGAAGAATACAAGTTGAGTTCTGATAAAGCTAAGCATGATTATAGTGTAATTCTTGAGGCTTATGACTATGTCAGAAAAGAACTAGAAGAAGAGAGAGATGTGATTAAGACCATTAACAATTCCAGTAAGAAGACAATAGAAATCTTTGAGAGTGGAATTCGTGGTAAGGTTAATGGTTTAGGTTTTGATAAGGCTAGACAAGAAGAAAAAGTAGCTATTGTCAATGATGATAGTAAGGTAGAAGCTAACACATCTAAATCTGAAGGTAAGAAAATTGTTTCTGAACCTAATTATGTTAAATTTGTTGATTCAAAAGGTACCCCTGTTGTACACAAAAGGATTAACAATAGTTTTTCAGATGAGAAAGTGTTAGAGAAACCTAAGAATGTAAACATAGGGTTTCTGTCTAAGTCTCAGTTGAAACAGAGATTAGATGATCTTTCAGAGTCTAGCAAGATCAAGAGAAATAGGAATGGAAAAGAAGGTATTAACAAAGAGAACAATTACAAGAATGTACCTGATGCACCTAGGAAAAAATGCTATAAGTGTGGAAATCATAATCATTTGGCCCTAGACTGCAATCAAAAACCTTCTTGGAAAACTGAGTCCAGATTCCCCAAGACTCAGAAAATTCAATACCAACCACAAAAAGCTTGTTATCATTGTGGTAGTTTACTTCATTCCATTTACATGTGTAGAGAATATCATGAACTGTATTATGACTATTATTCTTTGAAATCTGAAACTCCTAGTCACAAACAGTTTGTGAGATCAGAGTCTAAAGTTGACTCTGCAACAGGTAAAATAAATGCAAAATCTTCAAAATCTGTTGTCTCTAAATCTAGTAAGAAAGGATCCAATCAAAGTTGGGTCCTAAAAAATTCTAACTAGTTACTTTTTGTTTGCAGGGCACAGGAAAGAAGCATTCAATTATCTTGGACAGTGGATGCTCTGGACATATGACTGGAAAGAAGTCCCTGCTTACAAAGTTTGAGAGGAAAGCTGGCCCAGTAATATCTTTTGTAGATGGCAACAAAGGAGAAACTCTGGGATATGGCTCAATTATTTTGGGGAATGTCATCATAGAAAATGTAGCACTGGTTGAAGGCTTGAAACATACTCTTTTAAGTATAAGTCAACTGGGTGATAAAGGTTACAAATCAATCTTTGACAGAGAAGGATGCAAAGTCTTGAATATGCAGAATGGAGACATTGTTCTAACTGGTCAAAGGCATGGTAACATATATGAAGCCAGCTTAAGTGATACATCTAAAGGAATTGTTAGATGTCTCTACAGCAAAGCAACAAGTGATGAAAGCTGGAATTGGCACAAGAAGCTCTCACATCTTAATTTCAAGAAGCTTAATCAACTTGTTAAACACAATTTGGTGAGAGGCCTACCTCAGGCGAATTTTGTGCAAGATGGACTTTGTGATGCATGTCAGTTTGGAAAGCAAAGAAGAACCACCTTCAAGAGCAAGACTGAAAATTCAATTACTGAACCATTTCACATGCTACATCTTGATCTGTTTGGTCCAGTAAACATTATGTCTATCAGCAAGAAAAGATATGCTCTAGTTATGGTGGATGATTTCACAAGGTTCACATGGGTGTTCTTTCTACACAAGAAGGATGAAGCTCCTCAGCAAATCATTGAACTCATCAAGAATATTCATAATAACTCTGAGTACAAAGTCAAAGTACTTAGGAGTGACAATGGTACAGAATTCAAGAATTGTACAATGGAGGGGTTTTGTGCAGACAATGGAATCACTCAACAGTTTTCTGCACCTGGTACACCTCAACAAAATGGTGTAGTGGAAAGAAAGAACAGGACTCTCATAGAGGCAGCAAGAACCATGCTTGCAGATGCAAAACTTCCAACCTACTTTTGGGCAGAAGCTATTAACACTGCATGTTTCACTCAGAACTGTACCTTGGTAAATAGTCATGGAAAAACTCCCTATGAGATGATCAAAGGAAAGAAACCAAGTGTGAAATATTTTCACATCTTTGGATGCAAATGCTATGTCCTAAAAGTTCATCCAGAACAACTTGGAAAATTTGAAGCCAAATCGGATGAAGCAATTTTTCTAGGATATTCAGCATCTAAGGCCTTCAAAGTTTATAATCTCAGAACTCACATTGTTATGGAATCAATTCATGTTGCATTTGATGATAAGAAGTTTGGAATTTTGCAAACTGATGAAAGCCATGACAAATTGGAATTTGAAAATCTGAAGAATTCTGAGATACTCTCAAGTGATGATGAAGGTTCTCCAGAAGAAATTTCTATTGCTTCTCAAAGGAATGCTACTGTTGAGGGGGAGCAAATAAATCAGAGAGAACACAGTGATCATCAGGAGCAGACTAGTCTTTCAGAATCTATTCCATCAGGAATTGATGTTTCAGAGTCTACTCCATCAGGAACTGACCTTTCAGAGTCTACTGAGGAAAGATCAATAACTAGCAGCAATATGGAATCTACTGATTCTATTGATCAAAGGAGAGTTTTTGAAGGTAGAGAGAATTCTTCTACAAGAGATACCACTAACTTAGGGGGAGAGACTAGCAGAGTTGATTTACCACCTGTTAGAAAATGGACAAAGGATCATACTGAAGATTTGATAATTGGTGATCCAAATAGTGGTGTTCGAACTAGAAGATCAATTCAAAATGAATGCTTGTATAGTTGCTTTCTCTCAAAGAATGAACCTAAGAAGGTTGAAGAAGCCTTACAGGATCCTGATTGGGTAATTGCAATGCAGGAGGAGTTAAATGAGTTTGAGAGAAACAAAGTTTGGAAACTGGTACCAAGACCTAAAGATAGATCTATTGTTGGTGCAAGATGGGTTTTCAGAAACAAGCTAGATGAATCTGGTATGATTGTAAGAAACAAAGCAAGACTAGTGGCCAAAGGTTATTCTCAGGAAGAAGGCATTGATTATGATGAGACCTTTGCACCTGTAGCAAGATTGGAAGCAATCAGAATGTTTCTTACATTTGCAGCTCATTCAAAATTCAAGGTATACCAGATGGATGTAAAGAGTGCTTTTTTAAATGGCAAACTTGATGAAGAAGTGTATGTAGAACAGCCACCTGGATTTGTTGATCCAAAGTTTCCAAATTATGTCTACAAACTTGACAAGGCACTCTATGGACTAAAGCAGGCACCAAGAGCATGGTATGAGACTTTGTCTAAATTTCTTCTTGAAAATGGCTTCACAAGAGGTACAATTGACAAAACTCTATTCTTTAGAAAGATAAATGGTGAATTGCTTTTAGTTCAAGTTTATGTTGATGATATTATTTTTGGTTCTACTAATGAAAAGTTGTGTGCTAAGTTTAGCAAGCTTATGCAGTCTAAGTATCAGATGAGCATGATGGGTGAACTAAATTATTTCTTAGGCTTGCAGGTCAAACAGACTGAGACTGGTATTTTCATTAATCAGTCAAAGTATATCAAAGATCTTTTAAGAAGGTTTGACTTTCAAGACTGTGCAGTTGCAAAAACACCCATGGCAACAGCCACTAAACTAGACTCTGATCCTAAGGGGAAGAGTGTGGATAATACTAGTTATAGAGGCATGATAGGCTCATTGTTATATCTAACTGCAAGTAGGCCAGATATAATGTTTTCTACCTGTTTATGTGCTAGATTCCAAAGTAATCCTAAGGAATCTCATTTAATTGCTGTGAAGAGAATCTTTAGATATCTCAAAGGAACTCCAAATCTTGGTTTGTGGTATCCTAGAGAATCTGATTTCTTTCTAATTGGCTATTCAGACTCTGATTATGCAGGGTGTAAGATAGACAGGAAAAGCACTACAGGTACATGTCAATTTTTGGGAAATAGATTGATTTCTTGGGCAAGCAAGAAGCAACAATCTGTTTCAACCTCAACTGCAGAAGCTGAGTACATAGCAGCAGGCAGTTGTTGTGCACAGCTCCTTTGGATAAGAAATCAGTTGCTGGATTATGGAATGACACTTAGTAATATTCCTATGTTTTGTGATAATACTAGTGCTATTAAAATTGCAGAAAATCCAGTTCAACATTCAAGGACTAAGCACATTGATGTCAGGTATCATTTTATTAGAGAACATATTGAGAATGGTACTGTGGAACTTCATTTTGTTCCTACTGACAAACAGCTTGCAGATATTCTAACTAAACCACTTGATGAGACTACATTCAGTAGACTAGTAAGTGAGTTAGGAATGTTAAATTTTTAGATCTTTAACATCTGCAAAAGTAGCAAGGTATGTTGTTCTTAGCTTATAGACTTGATATTCCTATCAGGATCTATATTTGATTGTTAAATGCTTTAGCTATAACACATTGCCTTGATAAATTTCAGTATGATAGACTTGTTAATAATCATCAGGATTAGATTTGTCATCAGGATGCTGACGTCATCAGTATTGTGTCAGTATCAGGATTATGAAAATTGCTTCAGATCCTGAAGTTTACTTTGTGTAATAATCTGATTCTCTGATATGTTAAGTCTATGCTAGCAAGTTTTGATATTTGCATACTGATAATTTATACATCATTCAAAAATCAAAAGACAAGCAGATAACAAGAAATTGTATTTTCATTAATAAAAATCATTACATGGAAATGAAATACAACATCTTTTTGTCTAAATTTCTACTCTATACTTGTCTTTGATATGAACTCTGAGGAACAGGACAAGGAGCATCTCAAGAAATCCATCAGGGGATGAAAGCCTCGTTTGCTCTTGGATTCCTTGTCTGGGCGACTTGAATGAGAGCAGCTAACTTAAATGAATAGCATCTCCATCAAGATCAACCTCAGACTCTCGACCAAATTCTTCATCCTCAAGTTTTGAGGAGGTTAGGGGAAGATTGTATCCAACAGATGGATGTTCTAGGATAAACCTCTGGATATTATCGAAAACCAATCCATTCATGATTAGTTCGATGAGAAGAGTCGTTTGTTCAAAGAGATGATCAAGAACAGGATGTTCATCGACCAAGAAAAATCTTAAAAATGGGTTTGAAGGGATTTTTGGTTTGAGAAGCATTGTTGAGAAGAAAAGAAATTGAAAGGTTATGGAGAATGGCACAAGGCGTTTGGTTCTTTTAAAGGAAGACGTGAGAAGCTGAGCAGTCACTTGGAAGTCTTAATGAAGTCAAATGCTAATTATTGCATGAGACTGTATTTCTTGTTTCAAGAAATATTGAAAATATCTAACCAATTGATTTTCTGTTCAGATTAATTGTTTATTTTCTTTTTCAGATAAAAGAAAGATGCCACGTGGAAAACTCCATATTAAGTCTCTGATGATATTGATCAGGATTTCATGAGTGATCATCAGGATTTGAAAATTATATTTTTAAATCAAATTGCATTTTATGATTATTTTGATGAGAGGTCATCAGGAAAAGGAAGCTGATCAGTATTACTTATTTATACCCTGATTTATTTCATGAAAATCAATTTTGGATTTTATTTTCCAAAAATCATGGGTAACCGCATTTTTCAGGGACTGACACCTGTCAATCTACGTGTCAACGTGGGATAGTGGTCTGAAAGATTTGTGAAATATATTTGTTTTGAAACTCTAATCGTGTAATTGCTTTCTCTAATCTTACATTCTCTAAAGCAAAAATCACTCTTGAGTTTTCAAAATCACTAATCCATTTCAAGAATTTTTCAAGTTTCTTTTCAGATCAAGAATGGCAGCTCAGAGAAGATTACCTAAATCAGTAGCCTTCAAGTTTGGTGACTTTGATTTTATGACAAACAATCATGTTGCAGCTATCACCAACAAGGAAGGAGTGTCATCTGATTTTCATCCAATCATGGACTTTCTGGCGTATGGACCATTAAGTTATGCATTGACAGCATCTCCACAGATTAATCAAGTAGCTGTTTCACAAGCTTGGGAGAATGCTGAGGTAATTGATTCTACTCAGAGTCAATCAGGTAAGATTGTTCTACATTTAGGACAAGATTCATTTGACATTACTGAATCTGTTGTTAGTTCAGTACTTTGCTTACCTGTTACTGATAGTTATGAGAATGTACCATCTGATGATAATATAAGAACTATGTTGTCTGAATTAGGTTATAGTGGACCTCTAGATAACATGAGCCAGTTGAATAGGTCTTTTCTAAGAAAGGAATGGTCTTTTTACTTTGATCAAATTGATAAATGTTTTACTGGCAAATGTAGTTCTTTTCAACAAATTACTTCTGTTACATCTCATATTGCTTATAGTTTGCTTTATGACAGAGTAATTAACATTGGTCATATTATCTTAAGTCAGATGAGTATTAAACTTGGGTTAAGAGATCAAAACAGGAAAATGGTTTATTATCATAGATTTATGCAATTGTTTATTAACCATTTTATTCCTGATGTTGAAGCTAGATTTGGTAGGGAACATTGTGTTTCTTCTTATGAACAGCAAAAGAGAATTTTCTCTGATATTACAAAGAAGGACAATGAAAAGAATCCAGATGAAATACCTGCAATTCATTATCCACATCATTTTCAGGTAATTCTTAAAACTCATCTTCCTACTCTCTACAATTCTTCTTTCTTTTGTGGTGAAATGGCTCAGGAATCTCAATTGGAGGAGAACCCACCTGTGTCTACCCAAGTAGCCCAAAACATCATAGTCTCTGAAACAATTCAAGAACCAAATTTTGATCCACAGCCTATTGTTTCAAAGAAACCAACCTCTGGTGTTTCTCAAAAGACATCAGTTGTAAGGAAGAGAAGATTTGTTGTGTCAAGTAGTAGTAGTAATTCTAGTGAAGATGATGATGATTTAACTCTTGCAGAGAGAGCAGAATTGAAGGCTGCAATTCAACTTTCTGTGTTAGTACAAAGAGATGAAAAACCTAGTCACAGCCAGGCTGCAGTCTCACAAAAGGCTGTAGTTCTTAAAAAGGGAAAACAGTTACTGGATACTGTCTCTCAAAAGACTGTGTCTATTGAATAAAGATCTCATCCCAAGATCACTTCTGTGTCTACACCTCTTGAGTCTTCTCAGGATAAATCTTTTGCTCACTATATCTGGAGAACAAGGAGAAAGATTCAATTGTCACCTACACACACAGAGTCTAGTCCAACTAATATCATGCAGGTTTCTACAAATCAAGCTACGTCTATGTCAGTATTTGACAAGAGAGATCTGGATATTGATTCTTCATGGGAAACTACATTATCATACAGACTGGCTATGGGACTAATTTCTCTCAAAGTGAAGTTGTCAAGGCCTGTTCTAGACTTTCTGGTTGAAAGAGTACCAAAACTTTTATTTCCAGACGAATATGGACTTCTACATCAAAGACTTGACTTAATGAAGATGTATTTCTATGTATCTGTCAGAAGACAATTAGTCAAGAAATTTGGACTCTCGAAGCATGTTGCACTTCAATCACTTCATGCATATTTATTTGACAAGGATGTAATTATTGAAGATGCTTTAGCTCAAGGTGAACAACTGGAGGAAGTAGATAGAGGGAAGCAGTCAACAGAAGATACTATTGCACCAGTGGTGAGTAGTAGGAAAGATCAGATCACGGTCACTGCAACACAAGAACCATCTAGTCAGAGGAAGGATGACTCAGGAGCTGTCACTAGTACAGAATAGGCTTTAAGCGTCGCACTTTTAGCGTCGGTTAAATGGAGAACCGTGGCCTATACTTACTTTAAGCGTCGGCTGCTACATTAACCGACACTTAAAGTCATTTTTGTGGACCTTTAGCGTCGGTCCTTAAACAACCGACGCATAAAATTGACTCTTTTGCGTCGGTTTTTACTCAACCGACGCCTAAAACCGACCTAGAGCGTCGGTCATAAACAACCGACGCCTAAAACTGAACCTTTAGCGTCGGTCTTTACTCAACCGACGCCTAAAACTATCCCTTTAGCATCGGTCTTTATTCAACCGACGCCTAAAATGAGCCTTTAGCATCGGTCATAAACAACCGACGCTTAAAACATACCCTTTAGCGTCGTCTTTACTTAACCGACGCTGAAAGTAATATAATTTTAAAAAAACTAAATTTTATATACAAATATACGCGTGTGTCTTTTTACATCAGCCACATAAAAAGAGTAATAAAACATATAACTTCACCTCAATAATTATAGTTTATCTACAGGAAAATCACCCGATCCCCAATTTCAGAGACGATCTTCGTGCATCTAATTCTGTTGATAACTCTCACTTTACTCTCCTGCTAACCTCACTTTGTGACCTTACTCCGCTCAGATTATCGATTGGGTATGTTATATGTTTTTACATCTCCGGTGATATTTTACTTTTCGAGGTTCGATTGGGTATCTCCGTGTTCGATTAGGCATCTCCGGATTCGATTGGGCATCTCCGTGTTCGATTTATCACTGCTAATTGATTGCTTTCAGGGTTCTCTTTATCAATTTAGGGTTCTTCTTATTTGGATCGATTGGGCATCTTTGGGATCAATTCAGGTTTGTATATTCAGGTATCTTTTGATCAATCTTAAGATGAGTACGTAGCAATTTTATGTTTAGTCAGTGTGTTAGGAACTTGAAGTTCCTACTGTGAGATACATGGATGGTCTGATGGTCTGATGTTAGGTATCTTTTGTTCTCTCTCTCTCTCTCTCTCGTCTAATTAGTGATAATCATAATATATGATCTGTATGAGTTGAGTGTTCCAGGGAGACTAGTTGCAGTGGAGTGTGTCTGGTTTAGTTGGAGTTGGTAATATCTAGACATAGGTCAGAAGCTGTGGGGAATCATTGACGCCTTCAAGCTTAGAGCTGAATGTCAAATATTCCAGGGAGACTAGTTGCAGGGGAAAGTCTTACTAACGACAATCTAGCGATGGACTTACAACAGCCTGCCAATGAAATCCTGCATTGTTGACCACTTTGAGGCAACTGAAGTTGATACTCACTGTGATAAAATTGTCACACAAGTACTGATCAATGCTGTTGTTTTATTAATTGCAATTCTTGTAGGTATGGTTATACCTGGTCCTCTCAATGCTATGGAGTATCTTACTAATATTTTTTCTTTTAAGGTCTATGATGTTGCTTACGAAGCGCCTTTAGAGCTTGCGTCCAAGCTGTCAAGCTGATTAGGGGTTCATTTCTGGCTCAAGAGAGAGGACCTTCAGCCTGTATGGTTTGTATAGGTGTTTGCATGTTTTGTATATTGAATAGGAGGTGTTTGCAGAAATGACTGAGACAATCAAGTTAATGTTATGGTCATTACTAATTTATCAGTATAGATGAGTACTTCCTGAGTTCTTGTAATTCCCAGTGCTATATAAATGTGTTTCTACTTTCAACTAAAGGCTTTATTAAACTAATCTCACTTTATTATCTTGTTGTACTGAGTTTGTTTTTGAAAAATAAATTAGAATCAAAGATGAATGATAATAACTAATAGATACAAGATTTTACTACCGGTTCAGCTTAATTTGATAACTTCATTGCTGTACGTAAATTTATCTAGTGTAACTTCTAGTTTGCAGAATACATAAAAATTAATACTCTGTGCATCCAGGTTACCTTCAGATAGACTTGAAGATAAGAATGCTTTTCATGATTTATGATCAATTCCTTAAATTTACTACTTCACATACTTATATATTTCTTTTCTATCACAGGAACAATCCAGCTCTAAGCTTGAAGGCGTCAAATATTCCAGGGAGACTAGTTGCAGGGGCTTGTCAATACCTGAATGTCAGAAGCTATTGCCAGGAGCAAAGCCTGGTGGAGAACCATTGCCCGAGGGTCTTCTCTGGCTTCTTTTAACTGGAAAGGTAGTTAATCAGGATATCTAATGGACTTCAATTATAATGACGAACTATGGATATCTTTTAGATTATGCTGCTATCGACCCTGCTATAATATCTCTGAATTGTATAGATAAAATATTTGTTCCCTCGTATACTTTAAACTTAATGACATCCAGATTCGAGCTTTAAACTTAATGATACTATATGGTAATTTGACCTAAGCATAAAATCAATGTCGGAAGAAAATATTGTTGGTATAGAGGATTTAGAGGTACTACTACTATTAAAAATCTTGCGATCATATTCTAATGTAGATATCATGAGTTCAGTTCCCCTATTCGTGGGCTTAGTTTTCTTTATCAACCAATTGAGATGGTATATAAATCGTCTAATCAGTTCTCAAAATATGGGACTAATTTCCGCTAATCCTTTTAACACTGTTTTTTTTCTTTAATGAGCGGTTGGGTGTGATCACTCTTGTCTTAATTTTAGTAGATTTGACTTCATCCTTTAACTGCAGTATAAGTTATTACAAGGTGGAGAAGTATTTAATTGTATCCATATAGTTGTGCATCAGTTTCTTTAATGGACAACAACGTGTTTTTAATAAACTATTCTCATGCCATCCTGCTTTCTTTCTTCCCAGTTTAATTTCAACGCCGCCCCCGAAAGAGTTCCTATTAAAACTCATCTTGTAGCATACAGTAATGAGAATGTACTATCAGCAATTAAGTATGAGCTGGATCGGGGTGGCCAGGTTTTCTATGTTTTTCCGCGTATTAAAGGTAACCGTTAGTCGTTGATTTCGGAGTACTGTAGGATTGTGCATATAATCTGCATGATTAATTTTGTTTTAGAAATACTTCGATGTATAGAGGTTATGAAGTGGACAAAGTTTAAAATTGTTAATAACAAGAAGAAGTTCTATCTGTTGGCTTCGCCCTTCCGGATTTTTGTGTATTTTACTGTATCCACAGGGCTTGAAGAGGTTATGGAGTTCCTTGAGCGTTCATTACCAGAAGTTGAAATAGGTGTTGCCCACGGAAAGGTAGTCTTTTGTCAATCTAAAAGGTTTATATGGAGTTGACCTGATACATTATTCCTGTTAAAGAATCCAGTTCCTTTTGGATTTATATGTATGAGTTTGATGGTCATAGAGTGTTTATCAGTTATCACAGGTGTTAGGAATATCTCTTTACGTCAAAATCTTAGCAGTTATTCCATAGCAACAGTTGCAACACTGTTTGGAGGATTTGAACCAGTTGCCATGGATATTCTCTGAAGACTTCAATTTCAAGCGTCTTTGTAATTATTGGATGAATAAAATTTAAAAATCACCCCATCCACTTCTCTTGGATACAGAGTAATTCTAGCATTAGGTTTTGGTGACACAGCAGTAATCTAATCTTCAAACTTGTTCTTAATTGGCAGAACGTTCAGAACTAAATGCTTTTTTGGAAAGTTCTCTCTAACATGTTGCCTAATCTCGGACTGCTCTAATTTGTTTTTAGATACATTTAAACTTTGAAGTAGGTAGGAAAAAAACAGAATGAATGTACAGCAGTACAGGTGCTAATGGGCATACCCTAGAAAACAAGTCAGGGAGATTAGATATAGAAGAATCTTCTACATTGACAACAGACTTTACATCCAAATCATGCTATACAGAGTAAGAGTACTACATCTTATAGACAAAACAGATTGCACTGACCAGAAAGTAACATTTGAAAATCTTAGTTTCTGCTTTTGGGACCAAGTAGATGAGTGGTCTATTTCAATTCTGAGTAGGAAGCAATGGCCTTACTCAGGCCTCCTGGCAGAGTCATGACTCACGAGTCCTTCTGTTTCTTCCGAATAAATGTCTCTTTAATTTTTTATTTTGGTGTGTAACTGTGTATACAAACTAGGAGCTTATGAAGAGAAATGACTTGTTGGTATAAAAATGTGAGTGCTGATGATGTAAGATCTCGTGCTCTGCTATTGTTGCCATGTCCATGGATCCTGATGGTTCACTTATATATCTGGATATTAATTGATCCAAAATAATGTTTTAATGTCAACAACCTCATGAATGATTGTCCTATAACCAAATCAATTAACAATTTATAATCTGTTTTAGTGGGTCCTTAATGTTTGGTCTGAGAACTTTTTAGTGTGAAATTCTTTTGTAAGCAACTGTTATGCAGTCGCTTTAGATACATGCCTTCCGCAACTTATTTTAAAAAATTTGCACTGGTTTAACACATTCTTCAGTTTTAAAAAGTTTTCTGCAATACTTATTTTAAAAAAGTTTTTTCTTTTTAACTTCTGCACATCTGCAGCTGAAGTTCAAGGCAAAGTCGATGGAGCGTTTGACTCTGGTTATTTGATGACTCCAATCGTTAATGGAAGAGTATTTCGAGGGGTCTTGTTTGCTCAGGTAAACTGCCGTACTTAATCCTCCAACTTTAAAAAAAGTAAATTCAACCACAGTTGTATTATCTAGTTCGAGACTTTTCATTTGGACAGTGCATCGATATTTTACAAATTTTTTGGATTTTTTGCGAGGGTAGATTTCTGATTACATTTTTATAAAATCAGGGACCTGAAGTTATCTCAAGAACTGTTGCTACGCATGATCTGCAAGTTTTGTCCCAAGAACTGTTGCTACCTTTTTCTTTCTTTAATCTTGCAAATAATATTTATTACATAGAACAAGAATGTACCTTTTTCTTTCTTTAATCTTTCAACTAATTTTACCCAGATAGATGTCTATAAATTTGGTCTCATTTTTCAGATAAGCTTCAACACATGCACTTGCAAGAGCTAAGAGCATTTAACTGATTAGGAGTATTTGAAATTTCAAAATGAGCACTTCTGGCTATTTGTTTTTGCAGTTGTCGCTGCGATGGTGGAAAGGTATAGCTTGACAGCTTCCTACATTTGCCTATGTATGTTTTAATCCTATATTTGTGTTCTATTCCCAAACTGATTCCACCTTTCAATAATATTCAAAAATATAAATGTGTTTTTAAACTCTAATTATATCGACTAAGGAGATTATCTTTGACTTCGGTACATGCCTGCTCTTGACAGTAAATTAAACCTTGATGTTTATAATTATATCGACTGTGTAGACTCGTAACTTGTAAGCGCAACAGAATATAGACCTTCATGAATCATCTTACTCATTGTACTTAATTTTAATTACCCAAATTTAAGCCTTTTATTATACAGTTGACTTGGTCCAAATTCTTTTCCAATGTTTAATGTCTTGCATATTTTCTCAATAGTTTTTTTTACAACTTGGGATAAACAGTTGCAAACTTGGGAGTGGTTATGCTATTAGAAGAAATCAAGTATTTAGAAGAGAGTTGTCAAAGAGCCCAGGACAGATCAGGACAGACCAAGATACAATGATTGCACCTGCTATAATAACACAGACGTCCAAATACGCGATAAAAAGTGGTGACACCGTTGATAGTAGCAGCGCACATATGAAAAGAGGTTTAGCTGTGAATCTCTTGTAACTAAACAAGGCTTATGATCGCAACATCGTTGATGCACATTATCAATTTGGTTCCTTCCTTCACTACATTTGCTCGTCATCCGTGTGAGGAAATTGTTCTTTATAAAATTAGAGAAATTAGATCAGTTTGTCTAATTTGTTATTAGTATTGACTTGTAGAATGTAGAGTAGTCATATATATTGTATATTAATTAGATCTCATTCTTGATTATGTATCATGTATAAATTGATTATATATATATAATTTGGTATTCTGGCATGGGCTAAATTGTTTCTGAAATTGTATTGTTTCATAACAGAATTGCAATTTTTAATTTTTTTTTAAATAAATTGACTTTAAGCGTCGGTTGTTTAAATGACCGATGCCTATAAGAAGACTTTAAGCGTCGGTTGTTTAAATGACCGACGCCTATAATAGACTTTAAGCGTCGGTTGTTTAAATGACCGACGCCTATAACTAGATTTTAAGCGTTGGTTGTTCAAATAACCGACGCCTATAACAGACTTTAAGCGTCGGTTGTTTAAATGACCGACGCATATAACAGACTTTAAGCATCGGTTGTTTAAATAACCGACGCTATTATTACATTATATGCGTCGCCCAATTAACCGACGCTATAGACCTATACCTATAGCGTCGCCTTCATATACTACGCCCAATAACCGACGCCTAAAGCCTATTTTGACCGACGCTAAAAGCCTATTCTGTAGTAGTGTGTGATAGCTGATGTTGAAAGGTCTTCTGTGATGACTGAAAATGCAAGTGAGATACCCTATGATAGTGGAGGAATGACTTTGGTTGATTTTTCTGAAGATCAAACAAATTTTGTTCAGTCAGAGTCTATCCACCTTGAGGGTGTGTCTCAGCAAACAACACTTAAAGACGGTGATGTACTAACTATGATGTCTAATGAAGTATTACTGAAGACATCAGAGTCTAGTAAAGAACCTGAAAGTGGTATACTGGAGCCTGTAGTTTCTGAAAGGAAAAAAGATGATTGTATGGGTTCAGAGACTATAGCAGCTCACTCCTTGGAGAAAACCTCAAGCCACATGCCATATGAGTAACCCTCTCTCCATGTGAGTTCAGGTATAAAAACTCCTTCTAAACTCTATTTTTCTGTAGGTCATGAGAGCACTTATCCAAATTTGAGTGATACACTTGAAAAGATGGATATTGATCCACAATTTGAGCGGCTGGCTCCTGACCAGGCAAAAGGTGAGGTAGAAAGAGTGTTGACTTTAGTAAGTCAAAGTGAGAATGAGGGTATGGATGATCAACTCCATAGTGAGGGAGAGAAAATTAGGAAACCATCATTTGATTTCTGGGATCAGGTTTTTCCTGAATCTTGGTCTGAAAATTTGGGTATGGATGCTGGTACTTATTCATTCATCAAAATGTATCAGAAGAATGACCTAGCACATCACAATGCAAAGCCAGAAGTTAAAGCTCAGAAGCAAAAGGAGAGGCTTGCAGAAATCATTAACAGGAGAGGTGCCAGGATAAAGCAATCTCTTGATACATATGTACCAGATGAAGATCCTAATGATCCTAGTGTTCCTTTGTATGTACTTCCAATATCAGCTAGAATTGAGACATCTACAGTCTCTGATCACTCTAAGGAGGAGTCAGGATTTGAAGATGTTAGTACACAGAATACTGGTGAAGGAGATGATGATCATGTTTCAGTTCCAGAACAGAAAGATGAAGACGTTGATACTTCTAATCAGGTTTTATTACTTGAATATCATACAACTCAAGCAACTTCTTCTACAAGACTTGAAGATAAAGTTCTTTCTGATTCTGATACTGAAGATACTAGAAGCACTTCCAATATTGAAGTTCATTCTGATGTTTTGAAAGATATTCAGAATTCTCAAATTGCTATTCAAACAAGACTTCAATCACTTGAAGATAACCAAGTCACAATTATGGAAAATCAAGCAGTTCTTATGAATCTCATTTGTTCTGTTTCTGAATCTCTTGGAATTAATGTTGCTGATGTCAAAAAGGGGGAGATAAAGACAATTCAAAGACAACAACAACACTACCAGACTGAAGAAGATAAAGATAAAGCTGGGGGAGATAAAGATCAGACAAATGGTAGTAAAAAGAAGAACCAGGAGTGACAGTGGTGAATCTCTAGGAAGTGGTAAGGAAGAGCAGCATTAATAGTTAAAATTCTTTCTTCTAAGTACTGGATAAATGTCTACATCTGAGAAGGAGGTACTTAACTTCATAGTACTTAACTTCATAATTCTACATTCATAAATTCTATTCTGGTTGTATTGTTATATGTTTTGACATCCACAACTTAGATTTATGCTTCAGATTGTAGAGCATAAATAGGGGGAGATTGTTAGGAATAATTCATAAGTTGTGATGTTAAGAATAGAATTTACACATTATACTTCTTGTAATCCTGATCTTATAAAGGATTTAGCACTGTATTTAGGTTTTATGTGTAAGACAGTTATCTGTATAGTTTAGTCAGGAATGAACAGTGTATCGGAGACTACATGTCAGGAACAGAGAGCAAATCCTGATGATGGTTCAATACTGATGGGTGATCAGATACTGATGCAGTGTACAGATCCTGATATCAGTCATGTTACTGATGATGTCATTATGGATGCTACAGAAACTGGCAAGTGCTATAAAACAGGATCTTTGTTTGAAGAACAAGCAAGAAGATATTATGAAGGAAAGAGTTTTTCTATTGAAGGAAACTATCGACTAGAAGGCAGAACATTGTCATGTATAGATTATATCTTTCTGTTATTAGTTGATAGGTAGCATTATAAATACTCTCTTAATATCATTGTAAAGAGCGACGAAGTTGAGAGTTCGTGTGCGTAGCTCTGTATAAGGTTTGTATTCGAGAGTACGAAACAAACAGAGAGATATTTATATTGTCAGCAGCTGCTAAAGGTATTGTACACCTTTGGTAGAGTTTGTATTTGATCTTATTAATACAAACAAGAGTTTGATTCATTCGTTTATTCTTGTTCTTATAATCAAGCAAAAATCAGACACGATTATATAACTTGTATTCAACCCCCCCCCCTTCTACAAGTTATTCGAGTTAACAGAATTCAAGAATGGAGATGAGAAGTTTCAGAAAAAACTAATTGTTTGTTATAAAATCAACGATAGATTTACAATTCACAAATCTCTCCCAGATATAGTCTCAACAGTCTGCAATAAGCAAGCTGTCCATTTCTAACTGATTTTCCCACTCATTTCTAATTTGTTCATAAACTCAATATTAATTTTTTTTTACTAAAATGCAATATTTCAATTAAGACTTCAGGATCATAACTTCAATAGCAATTGTTTACTCTCATGGACCGTCGTAGAGATTTTAGATAATGGAGATTCTTGTAAGGCCTAGAGAAAACAAATACACAGGGATAAAGTGGATTTTGAAGGTCTTTACCAAAATAGAACGAATGACTGGATCTAGTCCAGGGCGTTCTCTGTACAAGTCCAGTGCTAGCATAACCCATAGATGCCATCGGATTATATATTTCGGTAAAATTTTCCATACTTGACAATTTTTGTGCCTTTTTAATCTACTTTTTGTTGTTACATTTCTTGTTCTCACGTTAATAGCAAGTTCAAAATGGTAGTTGGTTTTACAAGACCAAATATAGTTTCCTCTCGGCAGCCTGAGAAAGCAAACAAACCAATATATATATATATAGATATGTACCCCAGTAAAATGAAAATTGGATGGTTAGAACTCCCGTTCGCACAAATGGTGTTTCAGACACGATTCGTGGCTGCAATCTTCATCAGAGAAAGTAAAAAGGCATCCTAGGTGCCTGAGTTGATGTGGTTTTTTTCTTCGCAACCTTAAGCACTAAAAATTACAGAGAATCCCAAAGACCTGGTGAGATCCTGTCAGATGCGCGCTTGGAACAGTCAGACCTTTGAGAGACATATCCAAAGAGGAAGTTTGCGGTGTTAACTGAAAATCTGCTGATTTCACCATTTCACAAGCAGGAAACATGTACATGATTCGTGGTGGAGATCTAAAATTCAGCAAGTACTATTCAGTGAGTAGGGTAAGTGGCTTTGATTGACAAAGGAGGCATGGGTTAAAATTAAAAGCTTCAAAACGAAAACCTGTGGGTTGGGTACGAACAATATTTCCTTGATTGGAAGAAGCGCAATGCGTAAGGACCAACAATATGTCTACATTTATTTTTGAGAGTTTATTTGCCAACAGAATTGTTTCCAATAAAATCTCAAAAACAAGCCTTCTGGGAAATTAAATCTCAAAAACAAATGTAGACATATTACTGATCCTTACTCTTAGCAGTTCTTTCCAATAAAGAGATACCATTGGTCCCCAAACCCCAGCTTGTCGTTTTGAAGATATTAATTTAATCCATGTCTCCTTTGTCTATCAAAGCCACTGACCCTACTCAATAAATAGTCCTTGCTAAATTTTAGATCTCCACCACGAATCATGTACATGTTACCTGCTTCTGAAATGGTGAAATCAGCACGTTTTTGGTTAACACTGCAAACTTCCTCTTTCGATATGTCTCTAAAAGGTCTAATTGTTCCATACATCTGATAAGATCCCGCCACGTCTTCGTGGTTCTCTGTAATTTTTAGTGCTTTAGGTTGCGAAGGAAAAACCACATCAACTGAGGCACCTAGTCTGCAGTTTTGCTTTCCCTGATGAAAATTGCAGCCACGATTTTCATGTCTGGAACACCATCTATGCCAGTGGCTGTTTTAACCATCCAATCTTTATTCTGCTGGGGTATATATGTTTTGTTTGCTTTCTCAGGCTATTGAGAGGTAACTATATTTTGTCCTGTAAAGCCAACAACCATTTAAAAGTTTATATTAGCGTTAAGATGAATTAGATAAGGTTCTCTTATTTTGTTTTGTACAAGCGTTCATGTTAATATTACAGTAAAAAATGAATTCAAGAATGGAGATGAGAAGTTTCAGAAAAAACTAATTGTTTGTTATAAAATCAACGATAGATTTACAATTCACAAATCTCTCCTAAATATAGTCTCAACAGTCTGCAATAAGCAAGCTGTCCATTTCTAACTGATTTTCCCACTCATTTATAATTTGTTCATAAACTCAATATTAATTTTTTTTTACTAAAATGCAATATTTCAATTAAGACTTCAGGATCATAACTTCAATAGCAATTGTTTACTCTCATGGACCGTCGTAGAGATTTTAGATAATGGAGATTCTTGTAAGGCCTAGAGAAAACAAATACACAGGGATGAAGTGGATTTTGAAGGTCTTTACCAAAATAGAAGGAATTACTGGATCTAGTCCAGGGCGTTCTCTGTACAAGTCCAGTTCTAGCATAACCCATAGATGCCATCGGATTATATATTTCGGTAAAATTTTCTGCCTTTTTAATCTACGTTTTGTTGTTACATTTCTTGTTCTCACGTTAATAGCAAGTTCAAAATGGTAGTTGGTTTTACAAGACCAAATATAGTTTCCTCTCAGCAGCCTGAGAAAGCAAACAAACCAATATATATATATATATATAGATATGTACCCCAGTAAAATAAAAATTGGATGGTTAAAAATCCCGTTCGCACAAATGGTGTTTCAGACACGATTCGTGGCTGCAATCTTCATCAGAGAAAGCAAAAAGACATCCTAGGTGCCTGAGTTGATGTGGTTTTTCCTTCGCAACCTTAAGCACTAAAAATTACAGAGAATCCCAAAGAGCTGGTGAGATCCTGTCAGATGCGCGCTTGGAACAGTCAGACCTTTGAGAGACATATCCCAAGAGGAAGTTTGCGGTGTTAACTGAAAATCTGTTGCTTTCACCATTTCACAAGCAGGAAACATGTACATGATTCGTGGTGGAGATCTAAAATTCAGCAAGGACTATTCAGTGAGTAGGGTAAGTGTCTTTGATTGACAAAGGAGGCATGGGTTAAAATTAAAAGCTTCAAAACGAAAACCTGTGGGTTGGGTACGAACAGTATTTCCTTGATTGGAAGAAGCGCAATGAGTAAGGATCAACAATATGTCTACATTTATTTTTGAGAGTTTATTTGCCAACAGACTTGTTTCCAATAAAATCTCAAAAACAAGCCTTCTGGGAAATAAAATCTCAAAAACAAATGTAGACATATTACTGATCCTTACTCTTAGCAGTTCTTTCCAATAAAGAGATACCATTGGTCCCCAACCCACAACTTGTCGTTTTTGAAGATGTTAATTTAATCCATGTCTTCTTTGTCTATCAAAGCCATTGACCCTACTCACTAAATTAGTCCATGCTAAATTTTAGATCTCCACCACGAATCATGTACATGTTCCCTGCTTCTGAAATGGTAAAATCAGCACGTTTTTGGTTAACACTGCAAACTTCCTCTTTGGATATGTCTATCAAAGGTCTAATTGTTCCATGCATCTGATCGGATCCCGCCACGTCTTCGTGGTTCTCTGTAATTTTTAGTGCTTTAGGTTGCGAAGGAAAAACCACATCAACTGAGGCACCTAGTCTGCCGTTTTGCTTTCCCTGATGAAAATTGCAGCCACGATTTTCATGTCTGGAACACCATCGGTGCCAGTGGCTGTTTTAACCATCCAATCTTTATTTTGCATGGGTATATATTTTTGTTTGCTTTCTCAAGTTATTGAGAGGTAACTATATTTTGTCCTGTAAAGCCAACAACCATTTAAAAGTTTATATTAGCGTTAAGATGAATTAGATAAGGTTCTCTTATTTGGTTTTGTACAAGTGTTCATGTTAATATTACCATAGTTGTTTGAAAAAGGATGAGCACTTCATCTTTATTTACCGAAAGAGATCACCTAAGATATGACAGTAAAGAATGAATTCAAGAATGGAGATGAGAAGTTTTAGAAAAAACTAATTGTCTGTTATAAAATCAACGATAGATTTACAATTCATAAATCTCTCCTAGATATAGTCTCAACAGTCTGCAATAAGCAAGCTGTCCATTTCTAATTGATTTTCCCACTCATCTCTAATTTGTTCATAAACTCAATATTAATTTTTTTTACTAAAATGCAATATTTCAATTAAGACTTCAGGATCATAACTTCAATAGCAATTGTTTACTCTCATAGACCGCCGTAGAGATTTTAGATAATGGAGATTCTTGTAAGGCCTAGAGAAAACAAATACACAGGGATGAAGTGGATTTTGAAGGTCTTTACCAAAATAGAATGAATTACTGGATCTAGTCCAGGGCGTTCTCTGTACAAGTCCAGTGCTAGCATAACCCATAGATGCCATCGGATTATATATTTCGGTAAAATTTTCCACACTTGACAATTTTTGTGCCTTTTTAATCTACTTTTTGTTGTTACATTTCTTGTTCTCACGTTAATAACAAGTTTAAAATGGTAGTTGGTTTTACAAGACCAAATATAGTTTCCTCTCAACAGCCTGAGAAAGCAAACAAACCAATATATATATATATATAGATATGTACCCCAGTAAAATAAAAATTGGATGGTTAAACTCCCGTTCGCACAAATGGTGTTTCAGACACGATTCGTGGCTGCAATCTTCATCAGAGAAAGCAAAAAGGAATCCTAGGTGCCTGAGTTGATGTGGTTTTTCCTTCGCAACCTTAAGCACTAAAAATTACAGAGAATCCCAAAGACCTGGTGGAATCCTTTCAGATGCGCGCTTGGAACAGTAAGACCTTTGAGAGACATATCCCAAGAGGAAGTTTGCGGTGTTAACTGAAAATCTGCTGATTTCACCATTTCACAAGCAGGAAACATGTACATGATTCGTGGTGGAGATCTAAAATTCAGCAAGGACTATTCAGTGAGTAGGGTAAGTGGCTTTGATTGACAAAGGAGGCATGGGTTAAAATTAAAAGCTTCAAAACGAAAACCTGTGGGTTGGGTACGAACAATATTTCCTTGATTGGAAGAAGCACAATGAGTAAGGATCAACAATATGTCTACATTTATTTTTGAGAGTTTATTTGCCAACAGACTTGTTTCCAATAAAATCTCAAAAACAAGCCTTCTTTGAAATAAAATCTCAAAAACAAATGTAGACATATTACTGATCCTTACTCTTAGTAGTTCTTTCCAATAAAGAGATACCATTGGTCCCCAACCCACAACTTGTCATTTTGAAGATGTTAATTTAATCCATGTCTCCTTTGTCTATCAAAGCCACTGACCCTACTCACTAAATAGTCCTTGCTAAATTTTAGTTCTCCACCACGAATCATGTACATGTTCCCTGCTTCTTAAATGGTGAAATCAGCACGTTTTTGGTTAACACTGCAAACTTCCTCTTTGGATATGTCTCTCAAAGGTCTAATTGTTCCATGCATCTGATAGGATCCCGCCACGTCTTCGTGGTTCTCTGTAATTTTTAGTGCTTTAGGTTGCGAAGGAAAAACCACATCAACTGAGGCACCTAGTCTGCCGTTTTGCTTTCCCTGATGAAAATTGCAGCCACGATTTTCATGTCTGGAACACCATCTGTGCCAGTGGCTGTTTTAACCATCCAATCTTTATTCTGTTGGGGTATATATGTTTTGTTTGCTTTCTCAGGCTATTGAGAGGTAACTATATTTTGTCTTGTAAAGCCAACAACCATTTAAAGTTTATATTAGCTTTAAGATGAATTAGATAAAGTTCTCTTATTTGGTTTTGTACAAGCGTTCATGTTAATATTACCATAGTTGTTTGATAAAGGATGAGCACTTCATCTTTATTTACCGAACGAGATCACCTAAGATATGACAGTAAAGAATGAATTCAAGAATGGAGATGAGAAGTTTCAGAAAAAACTAATTGTTTGTTATAAAATCAACGATAGATTTACAATTCACAAATATCTCCTAGATATAGTCTCAACAGTCTGCAATAAGCAAGCTGTCCATTTCTAACTGATTTTGCCACTCATTTCTAATTTGTTCATAAACTCAATATTAATTTTATTTACAAAAATGCAATATTTCAATTAAGACTTCAGGATCATAACTTCAATAGCAATTGTTTACTCTCATAGACCGTCGTAGAGATTTTAGATAATGGAGATTCTTGTAAGTCCTAGAGAAAACAAATACACTTGGATGAAGTGGATTTTGAAGGTCTTTACCAAAATAGAACGAATTACTGGATCTAGTCCAGGGCATTCTCTGTACAAGTCCAGTGCTAGCATAACCCATAGATGCCATCGGATTATATATTTTGGTAAAATTTTCCACACTTGACAATTTTTGTGCCTTTTTAATCTACTTTTTGTTGTTACATTTCTTGTTCTCACGTTAATAGCAAGTTTAAAATGGTAGTTTGTTTTACAAGACCAAATATAGTTTCCTCTCAGCAGCCTGAGAAAGCAAACAAACCAATATATATATATATATAGATATGTACCCCAGTAAAATAAAAATTGGATGGTTAAAACTCCCGTTCGCACAAATGGTGTTTCAGACACGATTCATGGCTGCAATCTTCATCAGAGAAAGCAAAAAGGCATCCTAGGTGCCTGAGTTAATGTGGTTTTTCCTTCACAACCTTAAGCACTAAAAATTACAGAGAATCCCAAAGACCTGGTGGGATCCTGTCAGATGCGCGCTTGGAACAGTCAGACCTTTGAGAGACATATTCATAGAGGAAGTTTGCGGTGTTAACTTAAAATCTGCTAATTTCACCATTTCACAAGCAGGAAACATGTACATGATTCGTGGTGGAGATCTAAAATTCAGCAAGGACTATTCAGTGAGTAGGGTAAGTGGCTTTGATTGACAAAGGAGGCATGGGTTAAAATTAAAAGCTTCAAACGAAAACCTGTGGGTTGGGTACAAACAGTATTTCCTTGATTGGAAGAAGCGCAATGAGTGAGGATCAACAATATGTCTACATTTATTTTTGAGAGTTTATTTGCCAACAGACTTGTTTCCAATAAAATCTAAAAAACAAGCCTTCTGGGAAATAAAATCTCAAAAACAAATGTAGACATATTACTGATCCTTACTCTTAGTAGTTCTTTCCAATAAAGAGATACCATTGGTCCCCAACCCACAGCTTGTCATTTTGAAGATGTTAATTTAATCCATGTCTCCTTTGTCTATCAAAGCCACTGACCCTACTCACTAAATAGTCCTTGCTAAATTTTAGTTCTCCACCACGAATCATGTACATGTTCCCTGCTTCTGAAATGGTGAAATCAACACGTTTTTGTTTAACACTGCAAACTTCCTCTTTGGATATGTCTCTCAAAGGTTTAATTGTTCCATGCATCTGATAGGATCCCGCCATGTCTTCGTGGTTCTCTGTAATTTTTAGTGCTTTAGGATGCGAAGGAAAAACCACATCAACTGAGGCACCTAGTCTGCCGTTTTGCTTTCCCTGATGAAAATTGCAGCCACGATTTTTATGTCTGGAACACCATCTGTGCCAGTGGCTGTTTTAACCATCCAATCTTTATTCTGCTGGGGTATATATGTTTTGTTTGCTTTCTCAGGCTATTGAGAGGTAACTATATTTTGTCTTGTAAAGTCAACAACCATTTAAAGTTTATATTAACGTTAAGATGAATTAGATAAGGTTCTCTTATTTGGTTTTGTACAAGCGTTCATGTTAATATTACCATAGTTGTTTGATAAAGGATGAGCACTTCATCTTTATTTACCGAACGAGATCACCTAAATATGACAGTAAAGAATGAATTCAGGAATGGAGATGAGAAGTTTCAGAAAAAACTAATTGTTTGTTATAAAATCAACGATAGATTTACAATTCACAAATCTCTCCTAGATATAGTCTCAACAATCTGCAATAAGCAAGCTGTCCATTTCTAACTGATTTTCCCACTCATTTCTAATTTGTTCATAAACTCAATATTAATTTTTTTTTTTACAAAAATGCAATATTTCAATTAAGACTTCAGGATCATAACTTCAATAGCAATTGTTTACTCTCATAGACCGCCGTAGAGATTTTAGATAATGGAGATTCTTGTAAGTCCTAGAGAAAACAAATACACTGGGATGAAGTGGATTTTGAAGGTCTTTACCAAAATCAAACGAATTACTGGATCTAGTCCAGGGCGTTCTCTGTACAAGTCCAGTGCTAGCATAACCCATAGATGCCATCGGATTATATATTTCGGTAAAATTTTCCACACTTGACAATTTTTGTGCCTTTTTAATCTACTTTTTGTTGTTACATTTCCTGTTCTCACGTTAATAGCAAGTTTAAAATGGTAGTTGGTTTTACAAGACCAAATATAGTTTCCTCTCAGCAGCCTGAGAAAGCAAACTAATCGATATATATATATATATATATATATATATATATATATATATAGATATCTACCCCAGTAAAATAAAAATTGGATGGTTAAAACTCCCGTTCGCATAAATGGTGTTTCAGACACGATTCGTGGCTGCAATCTTCATCAGAGAAAGCAAAAAAGGCATCCTAGGTGCCTGAGTTAATGTGGTTTTTCCTTCGCAACCTTAAGCACTAAAAATTACAGAGAATCCCAAAGACCTGGTGGGATCCTGTCAGATGCGCGCTTGGAACAGTCAGACCTTAATTGAGAGACATGTTCATAGAGGAAGTTTGTGGTGTTAACTGTAAATCTGCTGATTTCACCATTTCACAAGCAGCAAACATGTACATGATTCGTGGTGGAGATCTAAAATTCAGCAAGGACTATTCAGTGAGTAGGGTAAGTGGCTTTGATTGACAAAGGAGGCATGGGTTAAAATTAAAAGCTTCAAAACGAAAACCTGTGGGTTAGGTACGAACAGTATTTCCTTGATTGGAAGAAGCGCAATGAGTAAGGATCAACAATATGTCTACATTTATTTTTGAGAGTTTATTTGCCAACAGACTTGTTTCCAATAAAATCTCAAAAACAAGCCTTCTGGGAAATAAAATCTCAAAAACAAATGTAGACATATTACTGATCCTTACTCTTAGCAGTTCTTGCCAATAAAGAGATACCATTGGTCCCCAACCCACAACTTGTCGTTTTGAAGATGTTAATTTAATCCATGTCTTCTTTGTCTATCAAAGCCACTGACCCTACTCATTAAATAGTCCTTGCTAAATTTTAGATCTCCACCACGAATCATGTACATGTTCCCTGCTTCTGAAATGGTGAAATCAGCACGTTTTTGGTTAACACTGCAAACTTCCTCTTTGGATATGTCTCTCAAAGGTCTAATTGTTCCATGCATCTGATAGGATCCCGCCACGTCTTCGTGGTTCTCTGTAATTTTTAGTGCTTTAGGTTGCGAAGGAAAAACCACATCAACTGAGGCACCTAGTCTGCCGTTTTGCTTTCCCTGATGAAAATTGCAGCCACGATTTTCATGTCTGGAACACCATCTGTGCCAGTGGTTGTTTTAGCCATCCAATATTTATTCTGCTAGGGTATATATGTTTTGTTTGCTTTCTCAAGCTATTGAGAGGTAACTATATTTTGTCCTGTAAAGCCAACAACCATTTAAAAGTTTATATTAGCGTTAAGATGAATTAGATAAGGTTCTCTTATTTGGTTTTGTACAAGCGTTCATGTTAATATTACCATAGTTGTTTGAAAAAAGATGAGCACTTCATCTTTATTTACCGAAAGAGATCACCTAAGATATGACAGTAAAGAATGAATTCAAGAATGGAGATGTGAAGTTTCAGAAAAAACTAATTGTTTGTTATAAAATCAACGATAGATTTACAATTCACAAATCTCTCCTAGATATAGTCTCAACAGTCTGCAATAAGCAAGCTGTCCATTTCTAACTGATTTTCCTACTCATTTCTAATATGTTCATAAACTCAATATTAATTTTTTTTACTAAAATGCAATATTTCAATTAAGACTTCAGGATCATAACTTCAATAGCAATTGTTAACTCTCATTATCATAGACCGCCGTAGAGATTTTAGATAAAGGAGATTCTTGTAAGGCCTAGAGAAAACAAATACACAGGGATGAAGTGGATTTTGAAGATCTTTACCAAAATAGAACGAATTACTGGATCTAGTCCAGGGCGTTCTCTGTACAAGTCCAGTGCTAGCATAACCCATAGATGCCATCGGATTATATATTTCGGTAAAATTTTCAACACTTGACAATTTTTGTGCCTTTTTAATCTACTTTTTGTTACATTTCTTGTTCTCACGTTAATAGCAAGTTTAAAATGGTAGTTGGTTTTACAAGACCAAATATAGTTTCCTCTTAGCAGCCTGAGAATGCAAACAAACCAATATATATATATATATATATATATATATATACATATATAGATATGTACCCCAGTAAAATAAAAATTGGATGGTTAAAACTCCCGTTCACACAAATGGTGTTTCAGACACGATTCGTGGCTGCAATCTTCATCAGAGAAAGCAAAAAGGCATCCTAGGTGCCTGAGTTGATGTGGTTTTTCCTTCGCAACCTTAAGCACTAAAAATTACAGAGAATCCCAAAGACCTCGTGGGATCCTGTCAGATGCGCGCTTGGAACAGTTAGACCTTTGAGAGACATATCCAAAGACGAAGTTTACGGTGTTAACTGAAAATCTACTGATTTCACCATTTCACAAGCAGGAAACATGTACATGATTCGTGGTGGAGATCTAAAATTCAGCAAGGACTATTCAGTGAGTAGGGTAAGTGGGTTTGATTGACAAAGGAGGCATGGGTTAAAATTAAAAGCTTCAAAACGAAAACTTGTGGGTTGGGTACGAACAGTATTTCCTTGATTGGAAGAAGCGCAATGAGTAAGGATCAATAATATGTGTACATTTACTTTTGAGAGTTTATTTGCCAACAGACTTATTTCCAATAAAATCTCAAAAACAAGCCTTCTGGGAAATAAAATCACAAAAACAAATGTTGACATATTACTGATCCTTACTCTTAGCAGTTCTTTCCGATAAAGAGATACCATTGGTCCCCAACCCACAGCTTGTCGTTTTGAAGATGTTAATTTAATCCATGTCTTCTTTGTCTATCAAAGCCACTGACCCTACTCACTAAATTAGTCCATGCTAAATTTAAGATCTCCACCACGAATCATGTACATGTTCCCTGCTTCTGAAATGGTGAAATCAGTACGTTTTTGGTTAACACTGCAAACTTCCTCTTTGGATATGTCTCTCAAAGGTCTAATTGTTCCATGCATCTGATCGGATCCCGCCACGTCTTCGTGGTTCTCTGTAATTTTTAGTGCTTTAGGTTACGAAGGAAAAACCACATCAACTGAGGCACCTAGTCTGCCGTTTTGCTTTCCCTGATGAAAATTGCCGCCACGATTTTCATGTCTGGAACACCATCTGTGCCAGTGGCTGTTTTAACCATCCAATCTTTATTCTGCTGGGGTATATATGTTTTGTTTGCTTTCTCAGGTTATTGAGAGGTAACTATATTTTTTCCTGTAAAGCCAACAACCATTTAAAAGTTTATATTAGCGTTAAGATGAATTAGATAAGGTTCTCTTATTTGGTTTTGTACAAGCATTCATGTGAATATTACCATAGTTGTTTGAAAAAGGATGAGCACTTCATCTTTATTTACCGAAAGAGATCACCTAAGATATAACAGTAAAGAATGAATTCAAGAATGGAGATGAGAAGTTTCAGAAAAAACTAATTGTTTGTTATAAAATCAACGATAGATTTATAATTCACAAATCTCTCCTAGATATAGTCTCAACAGTCTGCAATAAGCAAGCTGTCCATTTCTAACTGACTTTCCCACTCATCTCTAATTTGTTCATAAACTCAATCTTAATTTTTTTTTACTAAAATGCAATATTTCAATTAAGACTTCAGGATCATAACTTCAATAGCAATTGTTTACTCTCATAGACCGCCGTAGAGATTTTAGATAATGGAGATTCTTGTAAGGCCTAGAGAAAACAAATACACAGGGATGAAGTGGATTTTGAAGGTCTTTACGAAAATAGAATGAATTACTGGATCTAGTCCAGGGCGTTCTCTGTACAAGTCCAGTGCTAGCATAACCCAAAGATGCCATCGGATTATATATTTTGGTGAAATTTTCCACACTTGACAATTTTTGTGCCTTTTTAATCTACTTTTTGTTGTTACATTTCTTGTTCTCACGTTAATAACAAGTTTAAAATGGTAGTTGGTTTTACAAGACCAAATATAGTTTCCTCTCAGCAACCTGAGAAAGAAAACAAACAAATATATATATATATATATATATATATATATATATATATATATATTTACTCATATAGATATATATAGATATGTACCCCAGTAAAAATAAAAATTGGATGGTTAAAACTCCCGTTCGCACAAATGGTGTTTCAGACACGATTCGTGGCTGCAATCTTCATCAGAGAAAGCAAAAAGGCATCCTAGGTGCCTGAGTTGATGTGGTTTTTCCTTCGCAACCTTAAGCACTAAAAATTACAGAGAATCCCAAAGACCTGGTGGGATCCTTTCATATGCGCGCTTGGAACAGTAAGACCTTTGAGAGACATATCCAAAGAGGAAGTTTGCGGTGTTAAATGAAAATCTGCTGATTTGACCATTTCACAAGCAGGAAACATGTACATGATTCGTGGTGGAGATCTAAAATTCAGCAAGTACTATTCAGTGAGTAGGGTAAGTGGCTTTGATTGACAAAGGAGGCATGGGTTAAAATTAAAAGCTTCAAAACGAAAACCTGTGGGTTGGGTACGAACAATATTTCCTTGATTGGAAGAAGCGCAATGAGTAAGGATCAACAATATGTCTACATTTATTTTTGAGAGTTTATTTGCCAACAGACTTGTTTCCAATAAAATCTCAAAAACAAGCCTTTTGGGAAATAAAATCTCAAAAACAAATGTAGACATATTACTGATCCTTACTCTTTGTAGTTCTTTCCAATAAAGAGATGCCATTGGTCCCCAACCCACAGCTTGTCGTTTTGAAGATGTTAATTTAATCCATGTCTCCTTTGTCTATCAAAGCCACTGACCCTACTCACTAAATAGTCCTTGCTAAATTTTAGTTCTCCACCACAAATCATGTACATGTTGCCTGCTTCTGAAATGGTGAAATCAGCACATTTTTGGTTAACACTGCAAACTTCCTCTTTGGATATGTCTCTCAAAGGTCTAATTGTTCCATGCATCTGATAGGATCCCGCCACGTCTTCGTGGTTCTCTGTAATTTTTAGTGCTTTAAGTTGCGAAGGAAAAACCACATCAACTGAGGCACCTAGTCTACCGTTTTGCTTTCCCTGATGAAAATTGCAGCCACGATTTTTATGTCTGGAACACCATATATGCCAGTGGCTGTTTTAACCATCCAACCTTTATTCTGCTGGGGTATATATGTTTTGTTTGCTTTCTCAGGCTATTGAGAGGCAACTATATTTTGTCTTGTAAAGCCAACAACCATTTAAAAGTTTATATTAGCGTTAAGATGAATCAGTTAAGGTTCTCTTATTTGGTTTTGTACAAGCGTTCATGTTAATATTACCATAGTTGTTTGATAAAGGATGAGCACTTCATCTTTATTTACCGAACGAGATCACCTAAGATATGACAGTAAAGAATGAATTCAAGAATAGAGATGAGAAGTTTCAGAAAAACTAATTGTTTGTTATAAAATCAACGATAGATTTACAATTCAGAAATCTCTCCTAGATATAGGCTCAACAGTCTGCAATAAGCAAGTTGTCCATTTCTAACGGATTTTCCCACTCATTTCTAATTTGTTCATAAACTCAATATTAATTTTTTTTTACTAAAATGCAATATTTCAATTAAGACTTCAGGATCATAACTTCAATAGCAATTGTTTGCTCTCATAGACCGCCGTAGAGATTTTAGATAATGGAGATTCTTGTAAGGCCTAGAGAAAACAAATGCACAGGGATGAAGTGGATTTTGAAGGTCTTTACCAAAATAGAATGAATTACTGGATCTAGTCCAGGGCGTTCTCTGTACAAGTCCAGTGCTAGCATAACCCATAGATGTCATCGGATTATATATTTTGGTAAAATTTTCCACACTTGACAATTTTTGTGCCTTTTTAATCTACTTTTTGTTGTTACATTTCTTGTTCTCACATTAATAGCAAGTTTAAAATGGTAGTTGGTTTTACAAGACCAAATATAGTTTCCTCTCAGCAGCCTGAGAAAGCAAACAAACCAATATATATATATATATATATATATATATATATATATATATATATATATATATATATATATATATATATATGGGTTTACGGGCCCTGAGGTCATCCTCAGGTAACACCCTGAGGTTAATACATTATAAAATACAAAATAGAGGGTTATTTATGTAAATACAGGGGTGTGTGGGGATATTTACAGATTTACCATTATTATTTACATTCAAAATCACATATCCTCAGGAGACTTCCCTGAGGTCATCCTCAGGGCCAGTTTTCTATATATATATATATATATATATATATATATATATATATATATATATATGTACCCCAGTAAAATAAAAATTGGATGGTTAAACTCCCGTTCGCACAAATGGTGTTTCAGACACGATTCGTGGCTGCAATCTTCATCAGAGAAAGCAAAAAGGCTTCCTAGGTGCCTGAGTTGATGTGGTTTTTCCTTCACAACCTTAAGCACTAAAAATTACAGAGAATCCCAAAGACCTGGTGGGATCCTTTCAGATGCGCGCTTGGAACAGTAAGACCTTTGAGAGACATATCCAAAGAGGAAGTTTGCGGTGTTAACTGAAAATCTGTTGATTTCACCATTTCACAAGCAGGAAACATGTACATGATTCGTGGTGGAGATCTAAAATTCAGCAAGGACTATTCAGTGAGTAGGGTAAGTGGCTTTGATTGACAAAGGAGGCATGGGTTAAAATTAAAAGCTTCAAAACGAAAACCTGTGGGTTAGGTACGAACAATATTTCCTTGATTGGAAGAAGCGCAATCATGAGTAAGGATCAACAATATGTCTACATTTATTTTTGAGAGTTTATTTGCCAACAGACTTGTTTCCAATAAAATCTCAAAAACAAGCCTTCTGGGAAATAAAATCTCAAAAACAAATGTAGACATATTACTGATCCTTACTCTTAGTAGTTCTTTCCAATAAAGAGATACCATTGGTCCCCAACCCACAGCTTGTCATTTTGAAGATGTTAATTTAATCCATGTCTCCTTTGTCTATCAAAGCCACTGACCCTACTCACTAAATTGTCCTTGCTAAATTTTAGTTCTCCATCACGAATCATGTACATGTTCCCTGCTTCTGAAATGGTGAAATCAACACGTTTTTTGTTAACACTGCAAACTTTCTCTTTGGATATGTCTCTCAAAGGTCTAATTGTTCCATGCATCTGATAGGATCCCGCCACGTCTTCGTGGTTCTCTGTAATTTTTAGTGCTTTAGATTGCGAAGGAAAAACCACATCAACTGAGGCACCTAGTCTGCCGTTTTTCTTTCCCTGATGAAAATTGCAGCCACGATTTTCACGTCTGGAACACCATCTGTGCCAGTGGCTGTTTTAACCATCCAATCTTTATTCTGCTGGGGTATATATGTTTTGTTTGCTTTCTCAGGCTATTGAGAGGTAACTATATTTTATCTTGTAAAGCCAACAACCATTTAAAAGTTTATATTAGCGTTAAGATGAATTAGATAAGGTTCTCTTATTTGGTTTTGTACAAGCGTTCATGTTAATATTACCAAAGTTGTTTGATAAAGGATGAGCACTTCATCTTTATTTACCGAACGAGATCACCTAAGATATGATAGTAAAGAATGAATTCAAGAATGGAGATGAGAAGTTTCAGAAAAAACTAATTGTTTGTTATAAAATCAACGATAGATTTACAATTCACAAATCTCTCCTAGATATAGTCTCAACAGTCTGCAATAAGCAAGTTGTCCATTTCTAACTGATTTTCCCACTCATTTCTAATTTGTTCATAAACTCAATATTAATTTTTTTTACAAAACTGCAATATTTCAATTAAGACTTCAGGATCATAACTTCAATAGCAATTGTTTACTCTCATAGACCGCCGTAGAGATTTTAGATAATGGAGATTCTTATAAGGCCTAGAGAAAACAAATACACAGGGATGAAGTGGATTTTGAAGGTCTTTACCAAAATAGAATGAATTACTGGATCTAGTCCAAGGCGTTCTATGTACAAGTCTAGTGCTAGCATAACACATAGATGCCATCGGATTATATATTTTAGTAAAATTTTCCACACTTGACAATTTTTATGCCTTTTTAATCTACTTTTTGTTGTTACATTTCTTGTTCTCACGTTAATAGCAAGTTTAAAATGGTAGTTGGTTTTACAAGACCAAATATAGTTTCCTCTCAGCAGCCTGAGAAAGCAAACTAACCAATATATATATATATATATATATAGATATGTACCCCAGTAAAATAAAAATTGGATGGTTAAAACTCCCGTTCGCACAAATGGTGTTTCAGACACGATTCGTGGCTGCAATCTTCATCAGAGAAAGCAAAAAGGCATCCTAGGTGCTTGAGTTGATGTGGTTTTTCCTTCGCAACCTTAAGCACTAAAAAATACAGACAATCCCAAAGACCTGGTAGAATCCTTTCAGATGCGCGCTTGGAACAGTAAGACCTTTGAGAGACATATCCCAAGAGGAAGTTTGCGGTGTTAACTGAAAATCTGCTGATTTCACCATTTCACAAGCAGGAAACATGTACATGATTCGTGGTGGAGATCTAAAATTCAGCAAGGACTATTCAGTGAATAGGGTAAGTGGCTTTGATTGACAAAGGAGGTATGGGTTAAAATTAAAAGCTTCAAAACGAAAACCTGTGGGTTGGGTATGAACAATATTTCCTTGATTGGAAGAATCGCAATGAGTAAGGATCAACAATATGTCTACATTTATTTTTGAGAGTTTATTTGCCAACAGACTTGTTTCCAATAAAATCTCAAAAACAAGCCTTCTGGGAAATAAAATCTCAAAAACAAATGTAGACATATTACTGATCCTTACTCTTAGTAGTTCTTTCCAACAAAGAGATAACATTGGTCCCCAACCCACAGCTTGTCGTTTTGTAGATGTTAATTTAATCCATGTCTCCTTTGTCTATCAAAGCCACTGACCCTACTCACTAAATAGTCCTTGCTAAATTTTAGTTCTCCACCACGAATCATGTACATGTTCCCTGCTTCTGAAATGGTGAAATCAGCACGTTTTTGGTTAACACTGCAAACTTCCTCTTTGGATATGTCTCTCAAAGGTCTAATTGTTCCATGCATCTGATAGGATCCCGCCACGTCTTCGTGGTTCTCTGTAATTTTTAGTGCTTTAGATTGCGAAGGAAAAACCACATCAACTGAGGCACCTAGTCTACCGTTTTTCTTTCCCTGATGAAAATTGCAGCCACGATTTTCATGTCTGGAACACCATCTGTGCCAGTGGCTGTTTTAACCATCCAATCTTTATTCTGCTGGGGTATATATGTTTTGTTTACTTTCTCAGGCTATTGAGAGGTAACTATATTTTGTCTTGTAAAGCCAATAACCATTTAAAGTTTATATTAGCGTTAAGATGAATTGGATGAGGTTCTCTTATTTGGTTTTGTACAAGCGTTCATGTTAATATTACCATAGTTGTTTGATAAAGGATGAGCACTTCATCTTTATTTACCGAACGAGATCACCTAAGATATGACAATAAAGAATGAATTCAAGAATGGAGATGAGAAGTTTCAGAAAAAACTAATTGTTTGTTATAAAATCCACGATAGATTTACAATTCACAAATCTCTCCTAGATATAGTCTCAACAGTCTTCAATAAGCAAGCTGTCCATTTCTAACTGATTTTCCCACTTATTTCTAATTTGTTCATAAACTCAATATTAATTTTTTTTTACTAAAATGCAATATTTCAATTAAGACTTCAGGATCATAACTTCAATAGCAATTGTTTACTCTCATAGACCGCCGTATAGATTTTAGATAATGGAGATTCTTGTAAGGCCTAGAGAAAACAAATACACTGGAATGAAGTGGATTTTGAAAGTCTTTACCAAAATAGAACGAATTACTGGATCTAGTGCAGGGCATTCTCTGTACAAGTCCAGTGCTAGCATAACCCATAGATGCCATCGGATTATATATTTCGGTAAAATTTTCCAGGCTTGACAATTTTTGTGCCTTTTTAATCTACTTTTTGTTGTTACATTTCCTGTTCTCACGTTAATAGCAAGTTTAAAATGGTAGTTGGTTTTACAAGACCAAATATAGTTTCCTCTCAGCAGCCTGAGAAAGCAAACAAACCAATATATATATATATATATATAGATATGTACCCCAGTAAAATAAAAATTGGATGGTTAAAACTCCCGTTCGCACAAATGGTGTTTCAGACACGATTCGTGGCTGCAATCTTCATCAGAGAAAGCAAAAAGGCATCCTAGGTGCCTGAGTTAATGTGGTTTTTCCTTCACAACCTTAAGCACTAAAAATTACAGAGAATCCCAAAGACCTGGTGGGATCCTGTCAGATGCGCGCTTGGAACAGTAAGACCTTTGAGAGACATATCCAAAGAGGAAATTTGCGGTGTTAACTGAAAATCTGCTGATTTCACCATTTCACAAGCAGGAAACATGTACATGATTCGTGGTGGAGACCTAAAATTCAGCAAGGACTATTCAGTGAGTAGGGTAAGTGGCTTTGATTGACAAAGGAGGCATGGGTTAAAATTAAAAGCTTCAAAACGAAAACCTGTGGGTTGGGTACAAACAATATTTCCTTGATTGGAAGAAGCGCAATGAGTAAGGATCAACAATATGTCTACATTTATTTTTTAGAGTTTATTTGCCAACAGACTTGTTTCCAATAAAATCTCAAAAACAAGCCTTCTGGGAAATAAAATATCAAAAACAAATGTAGACATATTACTGATCCTTACTCTTAGTAGTTCTTTCCAATAAAGAGATACCATTGGTCCCCAACCTACAACTTGTCATTTTGTAGATGTTAATTTAATCCATGTCTCCTTTGTCTATCAAAGCCACTGACCCTACTCACTAAATAGTCCTTGCTAAATTTTAGTTCTCCACCACGAATCATGTACATGTTCCCTGCTTCTGAAATGGTGAAATCAGCACGTTTTTGGTTAACACTGCAAACTTCCTCTTTGGATATGTCTCTCAAAGGTCTAATTGTTCCATGCATCTGATAGGATCCCGCCACGTCTTCATGGTTCTCTGTAATTTTTAGTGCTTTAGATTGCGAAGGAAAAACCACATCAACTGAGGCACCTAGTCTGCCGTTTTGCTTTCCCTGATGAAAATTGCAGCCACGATTTTCATGTCTGGAACACCATCTGTGCCAGTGGCTGTTTTAACCATCCAATCTTTATTCTGCTGGGGTATATATGTTTTGTTTGCTTTCTCAGGCTATTGAGAGGTAACTATATTTTGTCTTGTAAAGCCAACAACCATTTAAAGTTTATATTAGCGTTAAGATGAATTAGATAAGGTTCTCTTATTTGGTTTTGTACAAGCGTTCATGTTAATATTACCATAGTTGTTTGATAAAGGATGAGCACTTCATCTTTATTTACCGAACGAGATCACCTAAGATATGACAATAAAGAATGAATTCAAGAATGGAGATGAGAAGTTTCAGAAAAAACTAATTGTTTGTTATAAAATCCACGATAGATTTACAATTCACAAATCTCTCCTAGATATAGTCTCAACTGTCTGCAATAAGCAAGCTGTCCATTTCTAACTGATTTTCCCACTTATTTCTAATTTGTTCATAAACTCAATATTAATTTTTTTTTACTAAAATGCAATATTTCAATTAAGACTTCAGGATCATAACTTCAATAGCAATTGTTTACTCTCATAGACCGCCGTATAGATTTTAGATAATGGAGATTCTTGTAAGGCATAGAGAAAACAAATACAATTGAATGAAGTGGATTTTGAAGGTCTTTACCAAAATAGAATGAATTACTGGATCTAGTCCAGGGCGTTCTCTGTACAAGTCCAGTGCTAGCATAACCCATAGATGCCATCGGATTATATATTTCGGTAAAATTTTCCAGACTTGACAATTTTTGTGCCTTTTTAATCTACTTTTTGTTGTTACATTTCTTGTTCTCACGTTAATAGCATGTTTAAAATGGTAGTTGGTTTTACAAGACCAAATAAAGTTTCCTCTCAGCAGCCTGAGAAAGCAAACAAACCAATATATATATATATAGATATGTACCCCAGTAAAGTAAAAATTGGATGGTTAAAACCCCCGTTCGCACAAATGGTGTTTCAGACACGATTCGTGGCTGCAATCTTCATCAGAGAAAGCAAAAAGGCATCCTAGGTGCCTGAGTTAATGTGGTTTTTCCTTCACAACCTTAAGCACTAAAAATTACAGAGAATCCCAAAGACCTGGTGGGATCCTGTCAGATGCGCGCTTGGAACAGTAAGACCTTTGAGAGACATATCCAAAGAGTAAATTTGCGGTATTAACTGAAAATCTGCTGATTTCACCATTTTACAAGCAGGAAACATGTACATGATTCGTGGTGGAGATCTAAAATTCAGCAAGGACTATTCGGTGAGTAGGGTAAGTGGCTTTGATTGACAAAGGAGGCATGGGTTAAAATTAAAAGCTTCAAAATGAAAACCTGTGGGTTGGGTACGAACAATATTTCCTTGATTGGAAGAAGCGCAATGAGTAAGGATCAACAATATGTCTACATTTATTTTTGAGAGTTTATTTGCCAACAGACTTGTTTCCAATAAAATCTCAAAAACAAGCCTTCTGGGAAATAAAATCTCAAAAACAAATGTAGACATATTACTGATCCTTACTCTTAGTAGTTCTTTCCAATAAAGAGATACCATTGGTCCCCAACCCACAGCTTGTCGTTTTGAAGATGTTAATTTAATCCATGTCTCCTTTGTCTATCAAGGCCACTAACCCTACTCACTAAATAGTCCTTGCTAAATTTTAGTTCTCCACCACGAATCATGTACATGTTCCCTGCTTCTGAAATGGTGAAATCAGCACGTTTTTGGTTAACACTGCAAACTTCCTCTTTGGATATGTCTCTCAAAGGTCTATTTGTTCCATGCATCTGATAGGATCCCGCCACGTCTTCGTGGTTCTCTGTAATTTTTAGTGCTTTAGGTTGCGAAGGAAAAACCACATCAACTAAGGCACCTAGTCTGCCGTTTTGCTTTCCCTGATGAAAATTGCAGCCATGATTTTCTTGTCTAGAACACCATCTGTGCCAGTGGCTGTTTTAACCATCCAATCTTTATTCTGCTGGGGTATATATGTTTTGTTTGCTTTCTCAGGCTATTGAGAGGTAACTATATTTTGTCTTGTAAAGCCAACAACCATTTAAAGTTTATATTAGCGTTAAGATGAATTAGATAAGGTTCTCTTATTTGGTTTTGTACAAGCGTTCATGTTAAATTACCATAGTTGTTTGATAAAGGATGAACACTTCATCTTTATTTACCGAACGAGATCACCTAAGATATGACAGTAAAGAATGAATTCAAGAATGGAGATGAGAAGTTTCAGAAAAAACTTATTGTTTGTTATAAAATCAACGATAGATTTACAATTCACAAATCTCTCCTAGATATAGTCTCAACAGTCTGCAATAAGCAAGTTGTCCATTTCTAACTGATTTTCCCACTCATTTTTAATTTGTTCATAAACTCAATATTAATTTTTTTTACAAAAATGCAATATTTCAATTAAGGCTTTAGGATCATAACTTCAATAGCAATTGTTTACTCTCATAGATCGCCGTAGAGATTTTAGATAATGGAGATTCTTGTAAGGCCTAGAGAAAATAAATACACTGGGATGAAGTGGATTTTGAAGGTCTTTACCAAAATAGAACGAATTACTGGATCTAGTCCAGGGCGTTCTCTATACAAGTCCAGTGCTAGCATAACCCATAGATGCCATCGGATTATATATTTCGGTAAAATTTTCCACACTTGACAATTTTTGTGCCTTTTTAATCTACTTTTTGTTGTTACATTTCTTGTTCTCACGTTAATAGCAAGTTTAAAATGGTAGTTGGTTTTACAAGACCAAATATAGTTTCCTCTCAGCAGCCTGAGAAAGCAAACTAACCAATATATATACATATATATAGATATGTACCCCAGTAAAATAAAAATTGGATGGTTAAAAGCTTCAAAACGAAACATGTGGGTTGGGTACGAACAATATTTCCTTGATTGGAAGAAGCGCAATGAGTAAGGATCAACAATATGTCTACATTTATTTTTGAGAGTTTATTTGCCAACAGACTTGTTTCCAGTAAAATCTCAAAAACAAGCCTTCTGGGAAATAAAATCTCAAAAACAAATGTTGACATATTACTGATCCTTACTCTTAGTAGTTCTTTCCAATAAAGCGATACCATTGGTCCCCAACCCACAGCTTGTCGTTTTGAAGATGTTAATTTAATCCATGTCTCCTTTGTCTATCAAAGCCACTGACCCTACTCACTAAATAGTCCTTGCTAAATTTTAAATCTCCACCACGAATCATGTACATGTTCCCTGCTTCTGAAATGGTGAAATCAGCACATTTTTGGTTAACACTGCAAACTTCCTCTTTGGATATGTCTCTCAGAGGTCTAATTGTTCCATGCATCTGATAGGATCCCGCCACGTCTTCGTGGTTCTCTGTAATTTTTATTGTTTTAGGTTGCGAAGGAAAAACCACATCAACTAAGGTACCTAGTCTGCCGTTTTGCTTTCCCTGATGAAAATTGCATCCACGATTTTCATGTCTGGAACACCATCTGTGCCAGTGGTTGTTTTAACCATCCAATCTTTATTCTGCTGGGGTATATATGCTTTGTTTGCTTTCTCAGGCTATTGAGAGGTAACTATATTTTGTCTTGTAAAGCCAACAACCATTTAAAAGTTTACATTAGCGTTAAGATGAATTAGATAAGGTTCTCTTATTTGGTTTTGTACAAGCGTTCATGTTAACATTACCATAGTTGTTTGATAAAGGATGAGCACTTCATCTTTATTTACCGAACGAGATCACCTAAGATATGACAGTAAAGAATGAATTCAAGAATGGAGATGAGAAGTTTCAGAAAAAACTAATTGTTTGTTATAAAATCAACGATAGATTTACAATTCACAAATCTCTCCTAGATATAGTCTCAACAGTCTGCAATAAGCAAGCTGTCCATTTCTAACTGATTTTCCCACTCATTTCTAATTTATTCATAAACTCAATATTAATTTTTTTTTACAAAAATGCAATATTTCAATTAAGACTTCAGGATCATAACTTCAATAGCAATTGTTTACTCTCATAGACCGCCGTAGAGATTTTAAATAATGGAGATTCTTGTAAGGCCTAGAGAAAACAAATACACTGGGATGAAGTGGATTTTGAAGGTCTTTACCAAAATAGAACGAATTACTGGATCTAGTCCAGGGCGTTCTCTGTACAAGTCCAGTGCTAGCATAACCCATAGATGCCATCGGATTATATATTTCGGTAAAATTTTCCACACCTGACAATTTTTGTGCCTTTTTAATCTACTTTTTGTTGTTAAATTTCTTGTTCTCACATTAATAGCAAGTTTAAAATGGTAGTTGGTTTTACAAGACCAAATATAGTTTCCTCTCAGCAGCCTGAGAAAGCAAACTAACCAATATATATATAGATATGTACCCCAGTAAAATAAAAATTGGATGGTTAAAACTCCCGTTCGCACAAATGGTGTTTCAGACACGATTCGTGGCTGCAATCTTCATCAGAGAAAGCAAAAAGGCATCCTAGGTGCCTGAGTTGATGTGGTTTTTCCTTCGCAACCTTAAGCACTAAAAATTACAGAGAATCCCAAAGACCTGGTGGGATCCTTTCAGATGCGCGCTTGGAACAGTTAGACCTTTGAGAGACATATCCAAAGAGGAAGTTTGCGGTGTTAACTGAAAATCTGCTGATTTCACCATTTCACAAGCAGGAAACATGTACATGATTCGTGGTGGAGATCTAAAATTCAGCAAGGACTATTCAATGAGTAGGGTAAGTGGCTTTGATTGACAAAGGAGGCATGGGTTAAAATTAAAAGCTTCAAAACGAAACATGTGGGTTGGGTACGAACAATATTTCCTTGATTGGAAGAAGCGCAATGAGTAAGGATCAACAATATGTCAACATTTATTTTTGAGAGTTTATTTTCCAACAGACTTGTTTCCAATCAAATCTCAAAAACAAGCCTTCTGGGAAATAAAATCTCAAAAACAAATGTTGACATATTACTGATCCTTACTCTTAGTAGTTCTTTCCAATAAAGAGATACCATTGGTCCCCAACCCACAGCTTGTCGTTTTGAAGATGTTAATTTAATCCATGTCTCCTTTGTCTATCAAAGCCACTGACCCTACTCACTAAATAGTCCTTGCTAAATTTTAGTTCTCCACCACGAATCATGTACATGTTCCCTGCTTCTGAAATGGTGAAATCAGCACGTTTTTGGTTAACACTGCAAACTTCCTCTTTCGATATGTCTCTCAAAGGTCTAATTGTTCCATGCATCTGATAGGATCCCACCACGTCTTCGTGGTTCTCTGTAATTTTTAGTGCTTTAGGTTGCGAAGGAAAAACCACATCAACTAAGGCACCTAGTCTGCCGTTTTGCTTTCCCTGATGAAAATTGCAGCCATGATTTTCATGTCTGGAACACCATCTGTGCCAGTGGCTGTTTTAACCATCCAATCTTTATTCTGCTGGGGTATATATGTTTTGTTTGCTTTCTCAGGCTATTGAGAGGTAACTATATTTTGTCTTGTAAAGCCAACAACCATTTAAAGTTTATATTAGCATTAAGATGAATTAGATAAGGTTCTCTTATTTGGTTTTGTACAAGCGTTCATGTTAATATTACCATAGTTGTTTGATAAAGGATGAACACTTCATCTTTATTTACCGAATGAGATCACCTAAGATATGACAGTAAAGAATGAATTCAAGAATGGAGATGAGAAGTTTCAGAAAAAACTAATTGTTTGTTATAAAATCAACGATAGATTTACAATTCACAAATCTCTCCTAGATATAGTCTCAACAGTCTGCAATAAGCAAGTTGTCCATTTCTAACTGATTTTCCCACTCATTTTTAATTTGTTCATAAAATCAATATTAATTTTTTTTACAAAAATGCAATATTTCAATTAAGACTTTAGGATCATAACTTCAATAGCAATTGTTTACTCTCATAGATCGCCGTAGAGATTTTAGATAATGGAGATTCTTGTAAGGCCTAGAGAAAATAAATACACTGGGATGAAGTGGATTTTGAAGGTCTTTACCAAAATAGAACGAATTACTGGATCTAGTCCAGGGCGTTCTCTATACAAGTCCTGTGCTAGCATAACCCATAGATGCCATCGGATTATATATTTCGGTAAAATTTTCCACACTTGACAATTTTTGTGCCTTTTTAATCTACTTTTTGTTGTTACATTTCTTGTTCTCACGTTAATAGCAAGTTTAAAATGGTAGTTGGTTTTACAAGACCAAATATAGTTTCCTCTCAGCAGCCTGAGAAAGCAAACTAACCAATATATATATATATATATAGATATGTACCCCAGTAAAATAAAAATTGGATGGTTAAAACTCCCGTTCGCACAAATGGTGTTTCAGACACGATTCGTGGCTGCAATCTTCATCAGAGAAAGCAAAAAAGGCATCCTAGGTGCCTGAGTTGATGTGGTTTTTCCTTCGCAACCTTAAGCACTAAAAATTACAGAGAATCCCAAAGACCTGGTGGGATCCTTTCAGATGCGCGCTTGGAACAGTAAGACCTTTGAGAGACATATCCAAAGAGTAAATTTGCGGTATTAACTGAAAATCTGCTAATTTTACCATTTCACAAGCAGGAAACATGTACATGATTCGTGGTGGAGATCTAAAATTCAGCAAGGACTATTCAGTGAGTAGGGTAAGTGGCTTTGATTGACAAAGGAGGCATGGGTTAAAATTAAAAGCTTCAAAACGAAACATGTGGGTTGGGTACGAACAATATTTCCTTGATTGGAAGAAGCGCAATGAGTAAGGATCAACAATATGTCTACATTTATTTTTGAGAGTTTATTTGCCAACAGATTTGTTTCCAGTAAAATCTCAAAAACAAGCCTTCTGGGAAATAAAATCTCAAAAACAAATGTTGACATATTACTGATCCTTACTCTTAGTAGTTCTTTCCAATAAAGCGATACCATTGGTCCCCAACCCACAGCTTGTCGTTTTGAAGATGTTAATTTAATCCATGTCTCCTTTGTCTATCAAAGCCACTGACCCTACTCACTAAATAGTCCTTGCTAAATTTTAAATCTCCACCACGAATCATGTACATGTTCCCTGCTTCTGAAATGGTGAAATCAGCACATTTTTGGTTAACACTGCAAACTTCCTCTTTGGATATGTCTCTCAGAGGTCTAATTGTTCCATGCATCTGATAGGATCCCGCCACGTCTTCGTGGTTCTCTGTAATTTTTATTGTTTTAGGTTGCGAAGGAAAAACCACATCAACTAAGGTACCTAGTCTGCCGTTTTGCTTTCCCTGATGAAAATTGCAGCCACGATTTTCATGTCTGGAACACCATCTGTGCCAGTGGTTGTTTTAACCATCCAATCTTTATTCTGCTGGGGTATATATGCTTTGTTTGCTTTCTCAGGCTATTGAGAGGTAACTATATTTTGTCTTGTAAAGCCAACAACCATTTAAAAGTTTATATTAGCGTTAAGATGAATTAGATAAGGTTCTCTTATTTGGTTTTGTACAAGCGTTCATGTTAACATTACCATAGTTGTTTGATAAAGGATGAGCACTTCATCTTTATTTACCGAACGAGATCACCTAAGATATGACAGTAAAGAATGAATTCAAGAATGGAGATGAGAAGTTTCAGAAAAAACTAATTGTTTGTTATAAAATCAACGATAGATTTACAATTCACAAATCTCTCCTAGATATAGTCTCAACAGTCTGCAATAAGCAAGCTGTCCATTTCTAACTGATTTTCCCACTCATTTCTAATTTATTCATAAACTCAATATTAATTTTTTTTACAAAAATGCAATATTTCAATTAAGACTTCAGGATCATAACTTCAATAGCAATTGTTTACTCTCATAGACCGCCGTAGAGATTTTAAATAATGGAGATTCTTGTAAGGCCTAGAGAAAACAAATACACTGGGATGAAGTGGATTTTGAAGGTCTTTACCAAAATAGAACGAATTACTGGATCTAGTCCAGGGCGTTCTCTGTACAAGTCCAGTGCTAGCATAACCCATAGATGCCATCGGATTATATATTTCGGTAAAATTTTCCACACCTGACAATTTTTGTGCCTTTTTAATCTACTTTTTGTTGTTAAATTTCTTGTTCTCACATTAATAGCAAGTTTAAAATGGTAGTTGGTTTTACAAGACCAAATATAGTTTCCTCTCAGCAGCCTGAGAAAGCAAACTAACCAATATATATATAGATATGTACCCCAGTAAAATAAAAATTGGATGGTTAAAACTCCCGTTCGCACAAATGGTGTTTCAGACACGATTCGTGGCTGCAATCTTCATCAGAGAAAGCAAAAAGGCATCCTAGGTGCCTGAGTTGATGTGGTTTTTCCTTCGCAACCTTAAGCACTAAAAATTACAGAGAATCCCAAAGACCTGGTGGGATCCTTTCAGATGCGCGCTTGGAACAGTTAGACCTTTGAGAGACATATCCAAAGAGGAAGTTTGCGGTGTTAACTGAAAATCTGCTGATTTCACCATTTCACAAGCAGGAAACATGTACATGATTCGTGGTGGAGATCTAAAATTCAGCAAGGACTATTCAATGAGTAGGGTAAGTGGCTTTGATTGACAAAGGAGGCATGGGTTAAAATTAAAAGCTTCAAAACGAAACATGTGGGTTGGGTACGAACAATATTTCCTTGATTGGAAGAAGCGCAATGAGTAAGGATCAACAATATGTCAACATTTATTTTTGAGAGTTTATTTTCCAACAGACTTGTTTCCAATCAAATCTCAAAAACAAGCCTTCTGGGAAATAAAATCTCAAAAACAAATGTTGACATATTACTGATCCTTACTCTTAGTAGTTCTTTCCAATAAAGAGATACCATTGGTCCCCAACCCACAGCTTGTCGTTTTGAAGATGTTAATTTAATCCATGTCTCCTTTGTCTATCAAAGCCACTGACCCTACTCACTAAATAGTCCTTGCTAAATTTTAGTTCTCCACCACGAATCATGTACATGTTCCCTGCTTCTGAAATGGTGAAATCAGCACGTTTTTGGTTAACACTGCAAACTTCCTCTTTCGATATGTCTCTCAAAGGTCTAATTGTTCCATGCATCTGATAGGATCCCACCACGTCTTCGTGGTTCTCTGTAATTTTTAGTGCTTTAGGTTGCGAAGGAAAAACCACATCAACTAAGGCACCTAGTCTGCCGTTTTGCTTTCCCTGATGAAAATTGCAGCCATGATTTTCATGTCTGGAACACCATCTGTGCCAGTGGCTGTTTTAACCATCCAATCTTTATTCTGCTGGGGTATATATGTTTTGTTTGCTTTCTCAGGCTATTGAGAGGTAACTATATTTTGTCTTGTAAAGCCAACAACCATTTAAAGTTTATATTAGCGTTAAGATGAATTAGATAAGGTTCTCTTATTTGGTTTTGTACAAGCGTTCATGTTAATATTACCATAGTTGTTTGATAAAGGATGAACACTTCATCTTTATTTACCGAATGAGATCACCTAAGATATGACAGTAAAGAATGAATTCAAGAATGGAGATGAGAAGTTTCAGAAAAAACTAATTGTTTGTTATAAAATCAACGATAGATTTACAATTCACAAATCTCTCCTAGATATAGTCTCAACAGTCTGCAATAAGCAAGTTGTCCATTTCTAACTGATTTTCCCACTCATTTTTAATTTGTTCATAAAATCAATATTAATTTTTTTTACAAAAATGCAATATTTCAATTAAGACTTTAGGATCATAACTTCAATAGCAATTGTTTACTCTCATAGATCGCCGTAGAGATTTTAGATAATGGAGATTCTTGTAAGGCCTAGAGAAAATAAATACACTGGGATGAAGTGGATTTTGAAGGTCTTTACCAAAATAGAACGAATTACTGGATCTAGTCCAGGGCGTTCTCTATACAAGTCCTGTGCTAGCATAACCCATAGATGCCATCGGATTATATATTTCGGTAAAATTTTCCACACTTGACAATTTTTGTGCCTTTTTAATCTACTTTTTGTTGTTACATTTCTTGTTCTCACGTTAATAGCAAGTTTAAAATGGTAGTTGGTTTTACAAGACCAAATATAGTTTCCTCTCAGCAGCCTGAGAAAGCAAACTAACCAATATATATATATATATATAGATATGTACCCCAGTAAAATAAAAATTGGATGGTTAAAACTCCCGTTCGCACAAATGGTGTTTCAGACACGATTCGTGGCTGCAATCTTCATCAGAGAAAGCAAAAAAGGCATCCTAGGTGCCTGAGTTGATGTGGTTTTTCCTTCGCAACCTTAAGCACTAAAAATTACAGAGAATCCCAAAGACCTGGTGGGATCCTTTCAGATGCGCGCTTGGAACAGTAAGACCTTTGAGAGACATATCCAAAGAGTAAATTTGCGGTATTAACTGAAAATCTGCTAATTTTACCATTTCACAAGCAGGAAACATGTACATGATTCGTGGTGGAGATCTAAAATTCAGCAAGGACTATTCAGTGAGTAGGGTAAGTGGCTTTGATTGACAAAGGAGGCATGGGTTAAAATTAAAAGCTTCAAAACGAAACATGTGGGTTGGGTACGAACAATATTTCCTTGATTGGAAGAAGCGCAATGAGTAAGGATCAACAATATGTCTACATTTATTTTTGAGAGTTTATTTGCCAACAGATTTGTTTCCAGTAAAATCTCAAAAACAAGCCTTCTGGGAAATAAAATCTCAAAAACAAATGTTGACATATTACTGATCCTTACTCTTAGTAGTTCTTTCCAATAAAGCGATACCATTGGTCCCCAACCCACAGCTTGTCGTTTTGAAGATGTTAATTTAATCCATGTCTCCTTTGTCTATCAAAGCCACTGACCCTACTCACTAAATAGTCCTTGCTAAATTTTAAATCTCCACCACGAATCATGTACATGTTCCCTGCTTCTGAAATGGTGAAATCAGCACATTTTTGGTTAACACTGCAAACTTCCTCTTTGGATATGTCTCTCAGAGGTCTAATTGTTCCATGCATCTGATAGGATCCCGCCACGTCTTCGTGGTTCTCTGTAATTTTTATTGTTTTAGGTTGCAAAGGAAAAACCACATCAACTACGGTACCTAGTCTGCCGTTTTGCTTTCCCTGATGAAAATTGCAGCCACGATTTTCATGTCTGGAACACCATCTGTGCCAGTGGTTGTTTTAACCATCCAATCTTTATTCTGCTGGGGTATATATGCTTTGTTTGCTTTCTCAGGCTATTGAGAGGTAACTATATTTTGTCTTGTAAAGCCAACAACCATTTAAAAGTTTATATTAGCGTTAAGATGAATTAGATAAGGTTCTCTTATTTGGTTTTGTACAAGCGTTCATGTTAACATTACCATAGTTGTTTGATAAAGGATGAGCACTTCATCTTTATTTACCGAACGAGATCACCTAAGATATGACAGTAAAGAATGAATTCAAGAATGGAGATGAGAAGTTTCAGAAAAAACTAATTGTTTGTTATAAAATCAACGATAGATTTACAATTCACAAATCTCTCCTAGATATAGTCTCAACAGTCTGCAATAAGCAAGCTGTCCATTTCTAACTGATTTTCCCACTCATTTCTAATTTATTCATAAACTCAATATTAATTTTTTTTACAAAAATGCAATATTTCAATTAAGACTTCAGGATCATAACTTCAATAGCAATTGTTTACTCTCATAGACCGCCGTAGAGATTTTAAATAATGGAGATTCTTGTAAGGCCTAGAGAAAACAAATACACTGGGATGAAGTGGATTTTGAAGGTCTTTACCAAAATAGAACGAATTACTGGATCTAGTCCAGGGCGTTCTCTGTACAAGTCCAGTGCTAGCATAACCCATAGATGCCATCGGATTATATATTTCGGTAAAATTTTCCACACCTGACAATTTTTGTGCCTTTTTAATCTACTTTTTGTTGTTAAATTTCTTGTTCTCACATTAATAGCAAGTTTAAAATGGTAGTTGGTTTTACAAGACCAAATATAGTTTCCTCTCAGCAGCCTGAGAAAGCAAACTAACCAATATATATATAGATATGTACCCCAGTAAAATAAAAATTGGATGGTTAAAACTCCCGTTCGCACAAATGGTGTTTCAGACACGATTCGTGGCTGCAATCTTCATCAGAGAAAGCAAAAAGGCATCCTAGGTGCCTGAGTTGATGTGGTTTTTCCTTCGCAACCTTAAGCACTAAAAATTACAGAGAATCCCAAAGACCTGGTGGGATCCTTTCAGATGCGCGCTTGGAACAGTTAGACCTTTGAGAGACATATCCAAAGAGAAAGTTTGCGGTGTTAACTGAAAATCTGCTGATTTCACCATTTCACAAGCAGGAAACATGTACATGATTCGTGGTGGAGATCTAAAATTCAGCAAGGACTATTCAATGAGTAGGGTAAGTGGCTTTGATTGACAAAGGAGGCATGGGTTAAAATTAAAAGCTTCAAAACGAAACATGTGGGTTGGGTACGAACAACATTTCCTTGATTGGAAGAAGCGCAATGAGTAAGGATCAACAATATGTCAACATTTATTTTTGAGAGTTTATTTTCCAACAGACTTGTTTCCAATCAAATCTAAAAAACAAGCCTTCTGGGAAATAAAATCTCAAAAACAAATGTTGACATATTACTGATCCTTACTCTTAGTAGTTCTTTCCAATAAAGAGATACCATTGGTCCCCAACCCATAGCTTGTCGTTTTGAAGATGTTAATTTAATCCATGTCTCCTTTGTCTATCAAAGCCACTGACCCTACTCACTAAATAGTCCTTGCTAAATTTTAGTTCTCCACCACGAATCATGTACATGTTCCCTGCTTCTGAAATGGTGAAATCAGCACGTTTTTGGTTAACACTGCAAACTTCCTCTTTCGATATGTCTCTCAAAGGTCTAATTGTTCCATGCATCTGATAGGATCCCGCCACGTCTTCGTGGTTCTCTGTAATTTTTAGTGCTTTAGGTTGCGAAGGAAAAACCACATCAACTAAGGCACCTAGTCTGCCGTTTTGCTTTCCCTGATGAAAATTGCAGCCATGATTTTCATGTCTGGAACACCATCTGTGCCAGTGGCTGTTTTAACCATCCAATCTTTATTCTGCTGGGGTATATATGTTTTGTTTGCTTTCTCAGGCTATTGAGAGGTAACTATATTTTGTCTTGTAAAGCCAACAACCATTTAAAGTTTATATTAGCGTTAAGATGAATTAGATAAGGTTCTCTTATTTGGTTTTGTACAAGCGTTCATGTTAATATTACCATAGTTGTTTGATAAAGGATGAACACTTCATCTTTATTTACCGAACGAGATCACCTAAGATATGACAGTAAAGAATGAATTCAAGAATGGAGATGGGAAGTTTCAGAAAAAACTAATTGTTTGTTATAACATCAACGATAGATTTACAATTCACAAATCTCTCCTAGATATAGTCTCAACAGTCTGCAATAAGCAAGCTGTCCATTTCTAACTGATTTTCCCACTCATTTTTAATTTGTTCATAAACTCAATATTAATTTTTTTTACAAAAATGCAATATTTCAATTAAGACTTTAGGATTATAACTTCAATAGCAATTGTTTACTCTCATAGATCGCCGTAGAGATTTTAGATAATGGAGATTCTTGTAAGGCCTAGAGAAAATAAATACACTAGGATGAAGTGGATTTTGAAGGTCTTTACCAAAATAGAACGAATTACTGGATCTAGTCCAGGGCGTTCTCTATACAAGTCCAGTGCTAGCATAACCCATAGATGCCATTGGATTATATATTTCGGTAAAATTTTCCACACTTGACAATTTTTGTGCCTTTTTAATCTACTTTTTGTTGTTACATTTCTTGTTCTCACGTTAATAGCAAGTTTAAAATGGTAGTTGGTTTTACAAGACCAAATATAGTTTCCTCTCAGCAGCCTGAGAAAGCAAACTAACCAATATATATATATATATATATATATATATACATATAGAGTAAGGATCTAGGGAAAACCTCGTTTAATGGAAAACTTAGAAAACTAAATCGAAATATAGCATATATGGTATGCAAACTAATCGTTGGGAGATGAAGAAAAATGTGGTGAAATTAGATTTAAAAAAAATATCACCGATTGACGGGAAAAATCAAATTAAAAATGGAGGGGATTAGGTGTGATTCTGTGTGTGAGGGTGTATTTGATTAGTGTGTGGGTGCCCCTGGCGGGGCCATTGATCTTAATACATCTAATGGCTAGGATTAGTACCTTAGTTTTCTTCAAAAAATAAGTTCTCTTTTGAGCACTTGCCATATATATATATATATATATATAGATATGTACCCCAGTAAAATAAAAATTGGATGGTAAAAAATCCCGTTCGCACAAATGGTGTTTCAGACACGATTCGTGGCTGAAATCTTCATCAGAGAAAGCAAAAAGGCATCCTAGGTGCCTGAGTTGATGTGGTTTTTCCTTCGCAACCTTAAGCATTAAAAATTACAGAGAATCCCAAAGACCTGGTGGGATCCTTTCAGATGCGCGCTTGGAACAGTTAGACCTTTGAGAGACATATCCAAAGAGGAAGTTTGCGGTGTTAACTGAAAATCTGCTGATTTCACCATTTCACAAGCAGGAAACATGTACATGATTCGTGGTGGAGATCTAAAATTCAGCAAGGACTATTCAGTGAGTAGGGTAAGTGGCTTTGATTGACAAAGGAGTCATGGGTTAAAATTAAAAGCTTCAAAACGAAACATGTGGGTTGGGTACGAACAGTATTTCCTTGATTGGAAGAAGCACAATGAGTAAGGATCAACAGTATGTCTACATTTATTTTTGAGAGTTTATTTGCCAACAGACTTGTTTCCAATAAAATCTCAAAAACAAGCCTTCTGGGAAATAAAATCTCAAAAACAAATGTAGACATATTACTGATCCTTACTCTTAGTAGTTCTTTCCAATAAAGAGATACCATTGGTCCCCAACCCACAGCTTGTCGTTTTGTAGATGTTAATTTAATCCATGTCTCCTTTGTCTATCAAAGCCACTGACCCTACTCACTAAATAGTCCTTGCTAAATTTTAGTTCTCCACCACGAATCATGTACATGTTCCCTGCTTCTGAAATGGTGAAATCAGCACGTTTTTGGTTAACACTGCAAACTTCCTCTTTGGATATGTCTCTCAAAGGTCTAATTGTTTCATGCATCTGATAGGATCCCGCCACGTCTTCGTGGTTCTCTGTAATTTTTAGTGCTTTAGATTGCGAAGGAAAAACCATATCAACTGAGGCACCTAGTCTGCCGTTTTGCTTTCCCTGATGAAAATTGCAGCCACGATTTTCATGTCTGGAACACCATCTGTGCCAGTGGCTGTTTTAACCATCCAATCTTTATTCTGCTGGAGTATATATGTTTTGTTTGCTTTCTCAGGCTATTGAGAGGTAACTATATTTTGTCTTGTAAAGCCAACAACCATTTAAAGTTTATATTAGCATTAAGATGAATTAGATAAGGTTCTCGTATTTGGTTTTGTACAAGCATTCATGTTAACATTACCATAGTTGTTTGATAAAGGATGGGCACTTCATCTTTATTTACCGAACGAGATCACCTAAGATATGACAGTAAAGAATGAATTCAGAAAAAACTTATTGTTTGTTATAAAATCAACGATAGATTTACAATTCACAAATCTCTCCTAGATATAGTCTCAACAGTCTGCAATAAGCAAGCTGTCCATTTCTAACTGATTTTCCCACTTATTTCTAATTTGTTCATAAACTCAATATTAATTTTTTTTTACTAAAATGCAATATTTCAATTAAGACTTCAGGATCATAACTTCAATAGCAATTGTTTACTCTCATAGACCGCCGTAGAGATTTTAGATAATGGAGATTCTTGTAAGGCCTAGAGAAAACAAATACACTGGAATGAAGTGGATTTTGAAGGTCTTTACCAAAATAGAACGAATTACTGGATCTAGTCCAGGGCGTTCTCTGTACAAGTCCAGTGCTAGCATAACCCATAGATGCCATCGGATTATATATTTCGGTAAAATTTTCCAGACTTGACAATTTTTGTGCCTTCTTAATCTACTTTTTGTTGTTACATTTCTTGTTCTCACGTTAATAGCAAGTTTAATATGGTAGTTGGTTTTACAAGACCAAATATAGTTTCCTCTCAGCAGCCTGAGAAAGCAAACAAACCAATATATATATAAAGATATGTACCCCAGTAAAATAAAAATTGGATGGTTAAAACTCCCGTTCGCACAAATGGTGTTTCAGACACGATTCGTGGCTGCAATCTTCATCAGAGAAAGCAAAAAGGCATCCTAGGTGCCTGAGTTAATGTGGTTTTTCCTTCACAACCTTAAGCACTAAAAATTACAGAGAATCCCAAAGACCTGGTGGGATCCTGTCAGATGTACGCTTGGAATAGTAAGACCTTTGAGAGACAAATCCAAAGAGGAAATTTGCGGTGTTAACTGAAAATCTGCTGATTTCACCATTTCACAAGCAGGAAACATGTACATGATTCGTGGTGGAGATCTAAAATTCAGCAAGGACTATTCAGTGAGTAGGGTAAGTGGCTTTGATTGACAAAGGAGGCATGGGTTAAAATTAAAAGCTTCAAAACGAAAACCTGTGGGTTGGGTACGAACAATATTTCCTTAATTGGAAGAAGCGCAATGAGTAAGGATCAACAATATGTCTACATTTATTTTTGTGAGTTTATTTGCCAACAGACTTGTTTCCAATAAAATCTCAAAAACAAGCCTTCTGGGAAATAAAATCTCAAAAACAAATGTAGACATATTACTGATCCTTACTCTTAGTAGTTCTTTCCAATAAAGAGATACCATTGGTCCCCAACCCACAGCTTGTCGTTTTGAAGATGTTAATTTAATCCATGTCTCCTTTGTCTATCAAAGCCACTGACCCTACTCACTAAATAGTCCTTGCTAAATTTTAGTTCTCCACCACGAATCATGTACATGTTCCCTGCCTCTGAAATGGTGAAATCAGCACGTTTTTGGTTAACACTGCAAACTTCCTCTTTGGATATGTCTATCAAAGGTCTAATTGTTCCATGCATCTGATAGGGATCCCGCCACCTCTTCGTGGTTCTCTGTAATTTTTAGTGCTTTAGGTTGCGAAGGAAAAACTACATCAACTAAGGCACCTAGTCTGCCGTTTTGCTTTCCTTGATGAAAATTGCAGCCATGATTTTCATGTCTGGAACACCATCTGTGCCAGTGGCTGTTTTAACCATCTAATCTTTATTCTGCTGGGGTATATATGTTTTGTTTGCTTTCTCAGGCTATTGAGAGGCAACTATATTTTGTCTTGTAAAGCCAACAACCATTTAAAGTTTATATTAGCGTTAAGATGAATTAGATAAGGTTCTCTTATTTGGTTTTGTACAAGCGTTCATGTTAATATTACCATAGTTGTTTGATAAAGGATGAACACTTCATCTTTATTTACCGAACGAGATCACCAAAGATATGACAGTAAAGAATGAATTCAAGAATGGAGATGAGAAGTTTCAGAAAAAACTAATTGTTTGTTATAAAATCAACGATAGATTTACAATTCACAAATCTCTCCTAGATATAGTCTCAACAGTCTGCAATAAGCAAGCTGTCCATTTCTAACTGATTTTCCCACTCATTTTTAATTTGTTCATAAACTCAATATTAATTTTTTTACAAAAATGCAATATTTCAATTAAGACTTCAGGATCATAACTTCAATAGCAATTGTTTACTCTCATAGATCGCCGTAGAGATTTTAGATAATGGAGATTCTTGTAAGGCCTAGAGAAAATAAATACACTGGGATGAAGTGGATTTTGAATTAAGGTCTTTACCAAAATAGAACGAATTACTGGATCTAGTCCAGGGCGTTCTCTATACAAGTCCAGTGCTAGCATAACCCATAGAAGCCATCGGATTTTAGATTTCGGTAAAATTTTCCACACTTGACAATTTTTGTGCCTTTTTAATCTACTTTTTGTTGTTACATTTCTTGTTCTCACGTTAATAGCAAGTTTAAAATGGTAGTTGGTTTTACAAGACCAAATATAGTTTCCTCTCAGCAGCCTGAGAAAACAAACAAACCAATATATATATATATAGATATGTACCCCAGTAAAATAAAAATTGGATGGTTAAAACTCCCGTTCGCACAAATGGTGTTTCAGACACGATTCGTGGCTGCAATCTTCATCAGAGAAAGCAAAAAGGCATCCTAGGTGCCTGAGTTAATGTGGTTTTTCCTTCACAACCTTAAGCACTAAAAATTACAGAGAATCCCAAAGACCTGGTGGGATCCTGTCAGATGCGCGCTTGGAATAGTAAGACCTTTGAGAGACATATCCAAAGAGGAAATTTGCGGTGTTAACTGAAAATCTGCTGATTTCACCATTTCACAAGCAGGAAACATGTACATGATTCGTGGTGGAGATCTAAAATTCAGCAAGGACTATTCAGTGAGTAGGGTAAGTGGCTTTGATTGACAAAGGAGGCATGGGTTAAAATTAAAAGCTTCAAAACGAAAACCTGTGGGTTGGGTACGAACAATATTTCCTTGATTGGAAGAAGAGCAATGAGTAAGGATCAACAATATGTCTACATTTATTTTTGAGAGTTTATTTGCCAACAGACTTTTTCCAATAAAATCTCAAAAACAAGCCTTCTGGGAAATAAAATCTCAAAAACAAATGTAGACATATTACTGATCCTTACTCTTAGTAGTTCTTTCCAATAAAGAGATACCATTGGTCCCCAACCCACAGCTTGTCATTTTGAAGATGTTAATTTAATCCATGTCTCCTTTGTCTATCAAAGCCACTGACCCTACTCAATAAATAGTCCTTGCTAAATTTTAGTTCTCCACCACGAATCATGTACATGTTCCCTGCTTCTGAAATGGTGAAATCAGCACGTTTTTGGTTAACACTGCAAACTTCCTCTTTGGATATGTCACTCAAAGGTCTAATTGTTCCATGCATCTGATAGGATCCCGCCACGTCTTCGTGGTTCTCTGTAATTTTTAGTGCTTTAGGTTGCGAAGGAAAAACCACATCAACTAAGGCACCTAGTCTGCCGTTTTGCTTTCCTTGATGAAAATTGCAGCCATGATTTTCATGTCTGGAACACCATCTGTGCCAGTGGCTATTTTAACCATCCAATCTTTATTCTGCTGGGGTATATATGTTTTGTTTGCTTTCTCAGGCTATTGAGAGGTAACTATATTTTGTCTTGTAAAGCCAACAACCATTTAAAGTTTATATTAGCGTTAAGATGAATTAGATAAGGTTCTCTTATTTGGTTTTGTACAAGCGTTCATGTTAATATTACCATAGTTGTTTGATAAAGGATGAACACTTCATCTTTATTTACCGAACGAGATCACCTAAGATATGACAATAAAGAATGAATTCAAGAATGGAGATGAGAAGTTTCAGAAAAAACTAATTGTTTGTTATAAAATCAACGATAGATTTACAATTCACAAATCTCTCCTAGATATAGTCTCAACAGTCTACAATAAGCAAGCTGTCCATTTCTAACTGATTTTCCCACTCATTTTTAATTTGTTCATAAACTCAATATTAATTATTTTTACAAAAATGCAATATTTCAATTAAGACTTCAGGATCATAACTTCAATAGCAATTGTTTACTCTCATAGATCGCCTTAGAGATTTTAGATAATGGAGATTCTTGTAAGGCCTAGAGAAAATAAATACACTGGGATGAAGTGGATTTTGAAGGTCTTTACCAAAATAGAACGAATTACTGGATCTAGTCCAGGGCGTTCTCTATACAAGTCCAGTGCTAGCATAACCCATAGATGCCATCGGATTATATATTTCGGTAAAATTTTCCACACTTGACAATTTTTGTGCCTTTTTAATCTACTATTCGTTGTTACATTTCTTGTTCTCACGTTAATAGCAAGTTTAAAATGGTAGTTGGTTTTACAAGACCAAATATAGTTTCCTCTCAGCAGCCTGAGAAAGCAAACTAACCAATATATATATATATATAAATATATATATATATATATATATATATATATATATATATATATATATATATGTACCCCAGTAAAATAAAAATTGGATGGTTAAAACTCCCGTTCGCACAAATGGTGTTTTAGACACGATTCGTGGCTGCAATCTTCATCAGAGAAATCAAAAAGGCATCCTAGGTGCCTGAGTTGATGTGGTTTTTCCTTCGCAACCTTAAGCACTAAAAATTACAGAGAATCCCAAAGACCTGGTGGGATCCTTTCAGATGCGCGCTTGGAACAGTTAGACCTTTGAGAGACATATCCAAAGAGGAAGTTTGCGATGTAACTGAAAATCTGCTGATTTCACCAATTCACAAGCAGGAAATATGTACATGATTCGTGGTGGAGATCTAAAATTCAGCAAGGACTATTCAGTGAGTAGGGTAAGTGGCTTTGATTGACAAAGGAGGCATGGGTTAAAATTAAAAGCTTCAAAACGAAAACCTGTGGGTTGGGTACGAACAATATTTCCTTGATTGGAAGAAGCGCAATGAGTAAGGATCAACAATATGTCTACATTTATTTTTGGGAGTTTATTTTCCAACAGACTTGTTTCCAATAAAATCTCAAAAACAAGCCTTCTGGGAAATAAAATCTCAAAAACAAATGTAGACATATTACTGATCCTTACTCTTAGTAGTTCTTTCCAATAAAGAGATACCATTGGTCCCCAACCCTCAGCTTGTCGTTTTGAAGATGTTAATTTAATCCATGTCTCCTTTGTCTATCAAAGCCATTGACCCTACTCACTAAATAGTCCTTGCTAAATTTTAGTTCTCCACCACGAATCATGTACATGTTCCCTACTTCTGAAATGGTGAAATCAGCACGTTTTTGGTTAACACTGCAAACTTCCTCTTTGGATATGTCTCTCAAAGGTCTAATTGTTCCATGCATCTGATAGGATCCTGCCACGTCTTCGTGGTTCTCTGTAATTTTTAGTGCTTTAGGTTGCGAAGGAAAAACCACATCAACTAAGGCACCTAGTCTGCCGTTTTGCTTTCCTTGATGAAAATTGCAGCCATGATTTTCATGTCTGGCACACCATCTGTGCCAGTGGCTATTTTAACCATCCAATCTTTATTCTGCTGGGGTATATATGTTTTGTTTGCTTTCTCAGGCTATTGAGAGGTAACTATATTTTGTCTTGTAAAGCCAACAACCATTTACAGTTTATATTAGCATTAAGATGAATTAGATAAGGTTCTCTTATTTGGTTTTGTACAAGCGTTCATGTTAATATTACCATAGTTGTTTGATAAAGGATGAACACTTCATCTTTATTTACCGAACGAGATCACCTAAGATATGACAGTAAAGAATGAATTCAAGAATGGAGATGAGAAGTTTCAGAAAAAACTAATTGTTTGTTATAAAATCAACGATAGATTTACAATTCACAAATCTCTCCTAGATATAGTCTCAACAGTCTACAATAAGCAAGCTGTCCATTTCTAACTGATTTTCCCACTCATTTTTAATTTGTTCATAAACTCAATATTAATTATTTTTACAAAAATGCAATATTTCAATTAAGACTTCAGGATCATAACTTCAATAGAAATTGTTTACTCTCATAGATCGCCGTAGAGATTTTAGATAATGGAGATTCTTGTAAGGCCTAGAGAAAATAAATACACTGGGATGAAGTGGATTTTGAAGGTCTTTACCAAAATAGAACGAATTACTGGATCTAGTCCAGGGCGTTCTCTATACAAGTCCAGTGCTAGCATAACCCATAGATGCCATCGGATTATATATTTCGGTAAAATTTTCTACACTTGACAATTTTTGTGCCTTTTTAATCTACTTTTTGTTGTTACATTTCTTGTTCTCACGTTAGTAGCAAGTTTAAAATGGTAGTTGGTTTTACAAGACCAAATATAGTTTCCTCTCAGCAGCCTGAGAAAGCAAACTAACCAATATATATATATATATATATATATATATATATATATATATATATATATATATATATATATATATATATATATATATATATATATATATATATATATAGATATAGATATGTACCCCAGTAAAATAAAAATTGGATGGTTAAAACTCCCGTTCGCACAAATGGTGTTTCAGACACGATTCGTGGCTGCAATCTTCATCAGCGAAAGCAAAAAGGCATCCTAGGTGCCTGAGTTGATGTGGTTTTTCCTTCGCAACCTTAAGCACTAAAAATTACAGGGAATCCCAAAGACCTGGTGGGATCCTTTCAGATGCGCGCTTGGAACAGTTAGACCTTTGAGAGACATATCCAAAGAGGAAGTTTGCGGTGTTAACTGAAAATCTGCTGATTTCACCATTTCACAAGCAGGAAACATGTACATGATTCGTGGTGGAGATCTAAAATTCAGCAAGGACTATTCAGTGAGTAGGGTAAGTGGCTTTGATTGACAAAGGAGTCATGGGTTAAAATTAAAAACTTCAAAACGAAACATGTGGGTTAGGTACGAACAATATTTCCTTGATTGGAAGAAGCGCAATGAGTAAGGATCAACAATATGTCTACATTTATTTTTGAGAGTTTATTGCCAACAGACTTGTTTCCAATAAAATCTCAAAAACAAGCCTTCTGGGAAATAAAATCTCAAAAACAAATGTTGACATGTTACTGATCCTTACTCTTAGTAGTTCTTTCCAATAAAGAGATACCATTGGTCCCCAACCCACAGCTTGTCGTTTTGAAGATGTTAATTTAATCCATGTCTCCTTTGTCTATCAAAGCCACTGACCCTACTCACTAAATAGTCCATGCTAAATTTTTAATCTCCACCACGAATCATGTACATGTTCCCTGCTTCTGAAATGGTGAAATCAGCACATTTTTGGTTAACACTGCAAACTTCCTTTTTGGATATGTCTCTCAGAGGTCTAATGGTTCCATGCATCTGATAGGATCCCGCCACGTCTTCGTGGTTCTCTGTAATTTTTATTGCTTTAGGTTGGGAAGGAAAAACCACATCAACTAAGGCACCTAGTCTGCCGTTTTGCTTTCCCTGATGAAAATTGCAGCCACGATTTCATGTCTGGAACACCATCTGTGCCAGTGGCTATTTTAACCATCCAATCTTTATTCTGCTGGGGTATATATGCTTTGTTTGCTTTCTCAGGCTATTGAGAGGTAACTATATTTTGTCTTGTAAATCCAACAACCATTTAAAAGTTTATATTAATGTTAAGATGAATTAGATAAGGTTCTCTTATTTGGTTTTGTACAAGCGTTCATGTTAACATTACCATAGTTGTTTGATAAAGGATGAGCACTTCATCTTTATTTACCGAACGAGATCACCTAAGATATGACAGTAAAGAATGAATTCAAGAATGGAGATGAGAAGTTTCAGAAAAACTAATTGTTTGTTATAAAATCAACGATAGATTTACAATTCACAAATCTCTCCTAGATATAGTTTCAACAGTCTGCAATAAGCAAGCTGTCCATTTCTAACTGATTTTCCCACTCACTTCTAATTTGTTCATAAACTCAATATAAATTTTTTTTACAAAAATGCAATATTTCAATTAAGACTTCAGGATCATAACTTCAATAGCAATTGTTTACTCTCATAGACCGCCGTAGAGATTTTAAATAATGGAGATTCTTGTAAGGCCTAGAGAAAACAAATACACTGGGATGAAGTGGATTTTGAAGGTCTTTACCAAAATAGAACGAATTACTGGATCTAGTCCAGGGCGTTCTCTGTACAAGTCCAGTGCTAGCATAACCCATAGATGCCATCGGATTATATATTTCGGTAAAATTTTCCACACTTGACAATTTTTGTGCCTTTTTAATCTACTTTTTGTTGTTACATTTCTTGTCCTCACGTTAATAGCAAGTTTAAAATGGTAGTTGGTTTTACAAGACCAAATATAGTTTCCTCTCAGCAGCCTGAGAAAGCAAACTAACCAATATATATATATATATATATATATATATATGTACCCCAGTAAAATAAAAATTGGATGGTTAAAACTCCCGTTCGCACAAATGGTGTTTCAGACACGATTCGTGGCTGAAATCTTCATCAGAGAAAGCAAAAAGGCATCCTAGGTGCCTGAGTTGATGTGGTTTTTCCTTCGAAACCTTAAGTACTAAAAATTACAGAGAATCCCAAAGACCTGGTGGGATCCTTTCAGATGCGCGCTTGGAACAGTTAGACCTTTGAGAGACATATCCAAAGAGGAAGTTTGCGGTGTTAACTGAAAATCTGCTGATTTCACCATTTCACAAGCAGGAAACATGTACATGATTCGTGGTGGAGATCTAAAATTCAGTAAGGACTATTCAGTGAGTAGGGTTAGTGGCTTTGATTGACAAAGGAGGCATGGGTTACAATTAAAAGCTTCAAAACGAAACATGTGGGTTGGGTACGAACAGTATTTCCTTGATTGGAAGAAGCGCAATGAGTAAGGATCAACAATATGTCTACATTTATTTTTGACAGTTTATTTGCCAACAGACCTGTTTCCAATAAAATCTCAAAAACAAGCCTTCTGGGAAATAAAATCTCAAAAACAAATGTTGACATATTACTGATCCTTACTCTTAGTAGTTCTTTCCAATAAAGAGATACCATTGGTCCCCAACCCACAACTTGTCGTTTTGAAGATGTTAATTTAATCCATGTCTCCTTTGTCTATCAAAGCCACAGACCCTACTCACTAAATAGTCCTTGCTAAATTTTAAATCTCCACCACGAATCATGTACATGTTCACTGCTTCTGAAATGGTGAAATCAGCACATTTTTAGTTAACACTGCAAACTTCCTCTTTGGATATGTCTCTCAGAGGTCTAATTGTTCCATGCATCTGATAGGATCCCGCCACGTCTTCGTGGTTCTCTGTAATTTTTTTTGCTTTAGGTTGCGAAGGAAAAACCACATCAACTAAGGCACCTAGTCTGCCGTTTTGCTTTCCCTGATGAAAATTGCAGCCACGATTTTCATGTCTGGAACACCATCTGTGCCAGTGGCTGTTTTAACCATCCAATCTTTATTCTGCTGGGGTATATATGCTTTGTTTGCTTTCTCATGCTATTGAGAGGTAACTATATTTTGTCTTGTAAAGCCAACAACCATTTAAAAGTTTATATTAGCGTTAAGATGAATTAGATAAGGTTCTCTTATTTGGTTTTGTACAATCGTTCATGTTAACATTACCATAGTTGTTTGATAAAGGATGAGCACTTCATTTTTATTTACCGAACGAGATTACCTAAGATATGACAGTAAAGAATGAATTCAAGAATGGAGATGAGAAGTTTCAGAAAAAACTAATTGTTTGTTATAAAATCAACGATAGATTTACAATTCACAAATCTCTCCTAGATATAGTCTCAACAGTCTGCAATAAGCAAGCTGTCCATTGCTAACTGATTTTCCCACTCATTTCTAATTTGTTCATAAACTCAATATTAATTTTTTTTAACAAAAAAGCAATATTTCAATTAAGACTTCAGGATCATAACTTCAATAGCAATTGTTTACTCTCATAGACCGCCGTAGAGATTTTAAATATTGGAGATTCTTGTAAGGCCTAGAGAAAACAAATACCCTAGGATGAAGTGGATTTTGAAGGTCTTTACCAAAATAGAACGAATTACTGGATCTAGTCCAGGGCGTTCTCTGTACAAGTCCAGTGCTAGCATAACCCATAGATGCCATCGGATTATATATTTCGGTAAAATTTTCCAGACTTGACAATTTTTGTGCATTTTTAATCTACTTTTTGTTGTTAAATTTCTTGTTCTCACGTTAATAGCAAGTTTAAAATGGTAGTTGGTTTTACAAGACCAAATATAGTTTCCTCTCAGCAGCCTGAGAAAGCAAATAAACCAATATATATATATATATATATATATATATATATATATATATATATATATATGTACCCCAGTAAAATAAAAATTGGATGGTTAAAACTCCCGTTCGCACAAATGGTGTTTCAGACACGATTCGTGGCTGCAATCTTCATCAGAGAAAGCAAAAAGGCATCCTAGGTGCCTGAGTTGATGTGGTTTTTCCTTCGCAACCTTAAGCACTAAAAATTACAGAGAATCCCAAAGACCTGGTGGGATCCTTTCAGATGCGCGCTTGGAAGAGTTAGACCTTTGAGAGACATATCCAAAGAGGAAGTTTGCGGTGTTAATTGAAAATCTGCTGATTTCACCATTTCACAAGCAGGAAACATGTACATGATTCGTGGTGGAGATCTAAAATTCAGCAAGGACTATTCAGTGAGTAGGGTAAGTGGCTTTGATTGACAAAGGAGGCATGGGTTAAAATTAAAAGCTTCAAAACGAAACATGTGGGTTGGGTACGAAAAGTATTTCCTTGATTGGAAGAAGCGCAATGAGTAAGGATCAACAATATGTCTACATTTATTTTTGAGAGTTTATTTGCCAACAGACTTGTTTCCAATAAAATCTCAAAAACAAGCCTTCTGGGAAATAAAATCTCAGAAACAAATGTAGACATATTACTGATCCTTACTCTTAGTAGTTCTTTCCAATAAAGAGATACCATTGGTCCCCAACCCACAGCTTGTCGTTTTGAAGATGTTAATTTAATCCATGTCTCCTTTGTCTATCAAAGCCACTGACCCTACTCACTAAATAGTCCTTACTAAATTTTAGTTCTCCACCACGAATCATGTACATGTTCCCTGCTTCTGAAATGGTGAAATCAACACGTTTTTGGTTAACACTGCAAACTTCATCTTTGGATATGTCTCTCAAAAGTCTAATTGTTCCATGCATCTGATAGGATCCCGCCACGTCTTCGTGGTTCTCTGTAATTTTTAGTGCTTTAGGTTGCGAAGGAAAAACCACATCAACTGAGGCACCTAGTCTGCCGTTTTGCTTTCCCTGATGAAAATTGCAGCCACGATTATCATGTCTGGAACACCATCTATGCCAGTGGCTGTTTTTACCATCCAATCTTTATTCTGCTGGGGTATATATGTTTTGTTTGCTTTCTCAGGCTATTGAGAGGTAACTAAATTTTGTCCTGTAAAACCAAAAACCATTTAAAAGTTTATATTAACGTTAAGATGAATTAGATAAGGTTCTATTATTTGGTTTTGTAAAAGCGTTCATGTTAATATTACCATATTTGTTTGATAAAGGATGAACACTTCATCTTTATTTACCGAACGAGATCACCTAAGATGTGACAGTAAAGAATGAATTCAGGAATGGAGATGAGAAGTTTCAGAAAAAACTAATTGTTTGTTATAAAATCAACGATAGATTTACAATTCACAAATCTCTCCTAGATATAGTCTCAACAGTCTGCAATAAGCAAGCTGTCCATTTCTAACTGATTTTCCCACTCATTTCTAATTTGTTCATAAATTCAATATAATTTTTTTTTACTAAAATGCAATATTTCAATTAAGACTTCAAGATCATAACTTCAATAGCAATTGTTTACTCTAATAGACCGCCGTAGAGATTTTGGATAATGGAGATTCTTGTAAGGCCTAGAGAAAACAAATACACTGGAATGAAGTGGATTTTGAAGGTCTTTACCAAAATAGAACGAATTACTGGATCTAGTCCAGGGCGTTCTCTGTACAAGTCCAGTGCTAGCCTGACCCATAGATGCCATCGGATTATATATTTCGGTAAAATTTTCCACACTTGACAATTTTTGTGTCTTTTTAATCTACTTTTTGTTGTTACATTTCTTGTTCTCACGTTAATAGCAAGTTTAAAATGGTAGTTGGTTTTACAAGACCAAATATAGTTTCCTCTCAGCAGCCTGAGAAAGAAAACTAACCAATATATATATATATATAGATATGTACCCCAGTAAAATAAAAATTGGATGGTAAAAACTCCCGTTCGAACAAATGGTGTTTCAGACACGATTCGTGGCTGAAATCTTCATCAGAGAAAGCAAAAAGGCATCCTAGGTGCCTGAGTTGATGTGGTTTTTCCTTCGCAACCTTAAGCACTAAAAATTACAGAGAATCCCAAAGACCTGGTGGGATCCTTTCAGATGCGCGCTTGGAACAGTTAGACCTTTGAGAGACATATCCAAAGAGGAAGTTTGCGGTGTTAACTGAAAATCTGTTGATTTCACCATTTCACAAGCAGGAAACATGTACATGATTCGTGGTGGAGATCTAAAATTCAGCAAGGACTATTCAGTGAGTAGGGTAAGTGGCTTTGATTGACAAAGGAGGCATGGGTTAAAATTAAAAGCTTCAAAACGAAACATGTGGGTTGGGTACGAACAGTAATTCCTTGATTGGAAGAAGCGCAATGAGTAAGGATCAACAATAGGTCTACATTTATTTTTGAGAGTTTATTTGCCAACAGACTTGTTTCCAATAAAATCTCAAAAACTAGCCTTCTGGGAAATAAAATCTCAAAAACAAATGTAGTCATATTACTGATCCTTACTCTTAGCAGTTCTTTCCAATAAAGAGATACCATTGGTCCCCAACCCACAGCTTGTCGTTTTGAAGATGTTAATTTAATCCATGTCTCCTTTGTCTATCAAAACCACTGACCCTACTCACTAAATAGTCCTTACTAAATTTTAGATCTCCACCACGAATCATGTACATGTTCCCTGCTTCTGAAATGGTGAAATCAACACATTTTTGGTTAACACTGCAAACTTCCTCTTTGGATATGTCTCTCAAAGGTCTAATTGTTCCATGCATCTGATAGGATCCCGCCACGTCTTCGTGGTTCTCTGTAATTTTTAGTGCTTTAGGTTGCGAAGGAAAAACCACATCAACTGAGGCACCTAGTCTGTCGTTTTGCTTTCCCTGATGAAAATTGCAGCCACGATTATCATGTCTGGAACACCATCTGTGCCACTGGCTGTTTTAACCATCCAATCTTTATTCTACTGGGGTATATTTGTTTTGTTTGCTTTCTCATTCTATTGAGAGGTAACTAAATTTTGTCCTGTAAAACCAACAACCATTTAAAAGTTTATATTAACGTTAAGATGAATTAGATAAGGTTCTATTATTTAGTTTTGTACAAGCGTTCTTGTTAATATTACCATAGTTGTTTGATAAAGGATGAGCACTTCATCTTTATTTACCGAACGAGATCACCTAAGATGTGACAGTAAAGAATGAATTCAAGAATGGAGATAAGAAGTTTCAGAAAAAACAAATTGTTTGTTATAAAATCAACGATAGATTTACAATTCACAAATCTCTCTCAACAGTCTGCAATAAGCAAGCTGTCCATTTCTAACTGATTTTCCCACTTATTTCTAATTTGTTCATAAACTCAATATTAATTTTTTTTTACTAAAATGCAATATTTCAATTAAGACTTCAGGATCATAACTTCAATAGCAATTGTTTACTCTCATAGACCGCCGTAGAGATTTTAGATAATGGAGATTCTTGTAAGGCCTAGAAAAAACAAATACACTAGGATGAAGTGGATTTTGAAGGTCTTTACCAAAATAGAACGAATTACTGAATCTAGTCCAGGGCGTTCTTTGTACAAGTCCAGTGCTAGCATAACCCATAGATGCCATCGGATTATGTATTTTGGTAAAATTTTCCACACTTGACAATTTTTGTGCCTTTTTAATCTACTTTTTGTTAGTACATTTCTTGTTCTCACGTTAATAGCAAGTTTAAAATGGTAGTTGGTTTTACAAGACCAAATATAGTTTCCTCTCAGCAGCCTGAGAAAGAAAACTAACCAATATATATATATAAAGATATGAACCTCCAGTAAAATAAAAATTGGATAATTAAAACTCCCGTTCGCACAAATGGTGTTTCAGACACGATTCGTGGCTATAATCTTCATCAGAGAAAGCAAAAAGGCATCCTAGGTGCCTGAGTTGATGTGGTTTTTCCTTCGCAACCTTAAGCACTAAAAATTATAGAGAATCCCAAAGACCTGGTGGGATCCTTTCGGATGCGCGCTTGGAAGAGTTAGACCTTTGAGAGACATATCCAAAGAGGAAGTTTGCGGTGTTAACTAAAAATCTGTTGATTTCACCATTTCACAAGCAGGAAACGTGTACATGATTCATGGTGGAGATCTAAAATTCAGCAAGGACTATTCAGTGAGTAGGGTAAGTGGCTTTGATTGACAAAGGAGGCATGGGTTAAAATTAAAAGCTTCAAAACGAAAACCTGTGGGTTGGGTACGAACAATATTTCCTTGATTGGAAGAAGCGGAATGAGTAAGGATCAACAATATGTCTACATTTATTTTTTAGAGTTTATTTGCCAACAGACTTGTTTCCAATAAAATCTCAAAAACAAGCCTTCTGGGAAATAAAATCTCAAAAACAAATGTAGACATATTACTGATCCTTACTCTTAGTAGTTCTTTTCAATAAAGAGATACCATTGGTCCCCAACCCATAGCTTGTCATTTTGAAGATGTTAATTTAATCCATGTCTCCTTTCTCTATCAAACCCACTGACCCTACTCACTACATAGTCCTTACTAAATTTTAGATCTCCACCACGAATCATGTACATGTTTCCTGCTTCTGAAATGGTGAAATCATCACGTTTTTGTTAACACTGCAAACTTCCTCTTAGGATATGTCTCTCAAAGGTCTAATTTTTCCATGCATCTGATAGGATCCCGCCTCGTCATCGTGGTTCTCTGTAATTTTTAGTGCTTTAGGTTACGAAGGAAAAACCACATCAACTGAGGCACCTAGTCTGCCATTTTGCTTTCCCTGATGAAAATTGCAGTCACGATTATCATGTCTGGAACACCATCTGTGCCACTGGCTGTTTTAACCATCCAATCTTTATTCTGCTGGGGTATATATGTTTTGTTAGCTTTCTCAGGCTATTGAGAGGTAACTATATTTTGTCCTGTAAAGCAACAACCATTTAAAAGTTTATATTAACGTTAAGATGAATTAGATAAGGTTCTCTTATTTGGTTTTGTATAAGCGTTCATGTTAATATTACCATAGTTGTTTGATAAAGGATGAGCACTTCATCTTTATTTACCGAAAGATCGAGATCACCTAAGATATGAAAGTAAAGAATGAATTCAAGAATGGAGATGAGAAGTTTCATAAAAAACTAATTGTTTGTTATAAAATCAATGATAGATTTACAATTCACAAATCTCTCCTAGATATAGTCTCAACAGTCTGGAATAAGCAAGCTGTCCATTTCTAACTGATTTTCCCACTCATTTCTAATTTGTTCATAAACTCAATACTAAATTTTTTTACTAAAATGCAATATTTCAATTAAGACTTCAGGATCGTAACTTCAATAGCAATTGTTTACTCTCATTGACCGCCGTAGAGATTTTAGATAATGGAGATTCTTTTAAGGCCTAGAGAAAACAAATACACTAGGATGAAGTGGATTTTGAAGGTCTTTACCAAAATAGAACGAATTACTGGATCTAGTCTAGGGCGTTCTCTGTACAAGTCCAGTGCTAGCATAACCCATAGATGCCATCGGATTATATATTTTGGTAAAAAATTTCACACTTGATAATTTTTGTGCCTTTTTAATCTACTTTTTGTTGTTACATTTCTTGTTCTCACGTTAATAGCAAGTTTAAAATGGTACTTGGTTTTACAAGACCAAATATAGTTTCCTCTCAGCAGCCTGAGAAAGCAAACTAACCAATATATATATATAGATATGTACCCCAGTAAAATAAAAATTGGATGGTTAAAACTCCCGTTCGCACAAATGGTGTTTCAGACACGATTCGTGGCTGCAATCTTCATCAGAGAAAGTAAAAGGCATCCTAGGTGCCTGAGTTGATGTGGTTTTTCCTTCGCAACCTTAAGCACTAAAAATTACAGAGAATCCCAAAGACCTGGTGGGATCTTTTCAGATGCGCGCTTGGAACAGTTAGACCTTTGAGAGACATATCCAAAGAGGAAGTTTGCGGTGTTAACTGAAAATCTACTGATTTCACCATTTCACAAGCAGGAATCATGTACATGATTCATGGTGGAGATCTAAAATTCAGCAAGGACTATTCATTGAGTAGGGTAAGTGGCTTCGATCGACAAAGGAGGCATGGGTTAAAATTAAAAGCTTCAAAACAAAAACCTGTGGGTTGGGTACGAACAGTATTTCCTTGATTGGAAAGAAGCGCAATGAGTAAGGATCAACAATATGTCTAAATTTATTTTTGAGAGTTTATTTGCCAACAGACTTGTTTCTAATAAATCTAAAAAAAAAGCCTTCTGGGAAATAAAATCTCAAAAACAAATGTAGACATATTATTGATCCTTACTCTTAGCAGTTCTTTCCAATAAAGAGATACCATTGGTCCCCAACCCACAGCTTGTCATTTTGAAGATGTTAATTTAATCCATGTCTCCTTTGTCTATCAAAGCCACTGACCCTACTCACTAAATAGTCCTTGCTGAATTTTAGATCTCCACCACGAATCATGTACATGTTCCCTGCTTCTGAAATGGTGAAATCAGCACGATTTTGGTCAACACTGCAAACTTCCTCTTTGGATATGTCTCTCAAAGGTCTTATTATTCCAAGCATCTGATAGGATCCCGCCACGTCTTCGTGGTTCTCTGTAATTTTTAGTGCTTTAGGTTGCGAAGGAGAAACCACATCAACTGAGGCACCTAGTCTGCCGTTTTACTTTCCCTGATGAAAATTGCAGACACGATTTTCATGTCTGGAACACCATATGTGCCAGTGGCTGTTTTAACGATCCAATCTTTATTCTGTTGGGGTATACATGTTTTGTTTGCTTTCTCAGGCTATTGAGAGGTAACTATATTTTGTCCTGTAAAGCCAACAACCATTTAAAAGTTTATATTAACGTTAAGATGAAATAGATAAGGTTCTCTTATTTGGTTTTGTACAAGCGTTCTTGTTAATTTTACCATAGTTGTTTGATAAAGGATGAGCACTTCATCTTTATTTACCGAAAGAGATCACCTAAGATATGACAGTAAAGAATGAATTCAAGAAAGGAGATGAGAAGTTTCAGAAAAAACTAATTGTTTGTTATAAAATCAACGATAGATTTACAATTCACAAATCTCTCCTAGATATAGTCTCAATAGTCTGCAATAAGCAAGCTGTCCACTTTTAACTGATTTTCCCGCTCATTCCTAATTTGTTCTAAAACTCAATATTAAATTTTTGAGAAAAAGGAATATCAGATTAACCTGATATAAGGATATTGCTTAAATGAGGTGAAACGACAATCCTGAACAGGTTTTACTACCAAATACGATAATGGTAATACATACACTAGCACTTTGATTATTACTCTATAATACATAATATATACTCGTACATGAATACATGATTGTGTGTTAGAAAAAAGATAAGGAATTGTTTATGCATAAGAAAAGAAAGCAGTTAAGCAAAGAAAGAAAGACGTGGTGGTGAAATGGTGGGGTTGTCATTAAACGACAAAAAAGTTTCATTTTATAAGAGAGCCCTTGTGTCGTTTAACCTGATGTAAACATAAGGTTAATATCAGGTTAATCTGGTATTCCTTTTTCTCTAATTTTTTTTTACTAAAATCCAATATTTTAAATTCACATATTTATTTAATAAAACCCACAGCCTATATCATAGCTTCCCCCCTTAAGAGACTTGTCCTCAAGTGTTTGTATCAACACTACGCCATAGATGGCTTACAGCAACGTTTTCAAAATGTTGTAGCAAGCCAAAAAAATGTTGATGTAGAGCAAAAAAAAGAAACGGCAACGCTTTTTCAACATTGCATTTGGCACAGCTGTCGTAGGTGTCTACGACAACGCTTTTATTCACTACAGCAACACTACTACTATTGTTACCGAAAACTTCTATGGCAACGTTAAACATAATGTACAGCAACACTAAACTAGTGTTGCAGTAAATGTTAAAATTTTGCAAAATTGGGACCCACATGTAGGTCCCATAGGTGCCCCCCATGAGTTTTCAATTGGGCCCCACATAAACATATTTTAAACAATTGATGGCAACAATGTATACTTTCAATAGCACTTTCATAATAAAAATTTAAGAGGAACAATTTGTATATATGCATTTCCTAAAAATTGAAAATCTATTTTATTACACCAATACCAAAATTCATCAATACAAGTTAATGGGCTTCAGAACCCTTAAGCCCACAAAAAAATTACAATCTAGTACAATAAACTTGTGACAGATTTACAAAATTATTTATAGTAAGTAGCAACCCATTCATGCATACTTTAAATTCTTTATAGCCCCCCTGCAACATAAGATAATAACGTAATATTAGTAGCAGACAAAGACTCTCATCGCAATAACTAAATGACTACTATTGATTGGACAGTGAACAAAAATATGCACATGACCTGATCAGTTGAAGCTTGTTTCTAGTTTTTTGCTTGAAAAAAAAAATTCACTGCATTTTGTCATGGCTGCAACAACAGTTATTTTAAATCAACTTTAAAAAAGATATATGAAATAAGCGAAATATTGCTGCGTGTGATATAGGAAAATCCAGGCTACTGAGAGTGAACCTGTATGCTATAAATAGAGATAACCTGTATGTTATACTGAGAGTAATCAACTATAATAGGTTAAGTGCAAACGACGGGAAGAGAAATGATGCAGGGCAGAAAATAGGATTAAGCTCTCTGCATATCCATTTTAAGTTGTTGTCACTATCCCCAAACAGTCGAAATGAAACTCATTTTCCAACTAACTACACCATAAATGGTCTTTGCCAACATTGAAAATCGATGTTGCCACGTTAAATGTTGCCTTAGATGGTAAAAATTAAATAAATTTGATATAAACCAACATCATAACCGGATGTTACCATTCATGTTGCCTTAGATTCATTTTAGTCCTCAATGCCAACACATGAATTGGTGTTGCCTTAGACACCTGAAAAAATGTTAAAAAATTTGCCACTATTACTGAAATAAGAGCCCGCTAAAATTTTCAGTCAATAAGTTAAATTGCCCGCTCACTCTCATCAAAATAAAATAAAACAAAAGAAAACAAAGTAAAACAAAATCAGAAACAAAATAAGCCTCTCTCTCGCTCAATCTCACAACTCTCATCTCTCTCACTCTCATCTATCCCTCTCATCTCTCATCTCCGCTGTCCATCTCTGGTGTTCTTCTCCGATGTCCATCTCTTATCTATGGTGCTCATCTCGGCTATATATCTCTCTCTCAATTCGTGCGTGGTATGTTCTAATTACCTCAATTGATTCGTGCCCTAGTTTTTGGGGTTTTTGTTTTGTTAAAGTTGCACGCCCTAAGTTTTTACTATGAATTACCTCCATTCTTTAGAGTTTACAAACGTTAACTTTTGGGGTTTTTATTTTGTTAATTTTGGGGGTTTACAAACCCTAATTTTTGGAGAGTTTTTCTAATTGAGACTGTTTTTGGGGGTTTGTTGAATTCTTGAAGTGTTTGTGTTGAATTATTTTCGGGTTCGAAATTATTAGCACATTTCAACAAATTTAGAACAAACTTAGGAGTTCAACATTACTTCATTACTTGAATTAAATTTTACCAAAATGTATGGTTTAATGTTTTGTGTGTTGCATATTTTTGTTGATTCGTGATGTCAATTTTGTATTTTTCATGGGTATATATATGTATGTGTATGTGGATATATGTATATCAATCTCACTTGCGGCTTCTTCTCTTTGTCTCTTTTCTCTCTGCCTCCCTCTTGCACTCTGTCTCCCTCTCACACACTATCCCTCTCAATATCACTTAAGTATGCTTGTTTCTAAGTCATTGTAGGAGTATTAAGTTTGTCGTTATTTGTACCTATTTATTTTGATGGCGTATATGTAAGGCATTGTAAGTTTCTCTGCTTGATTAATATGCTTGTCTCTAATGTTTGTATATGTTTATTTGAATTTACATATAGCGTTGTCACTATTAAGCACTCGTATCCTTTCGATGTGTTTGTGTGGTAATGTATAGCTCATGTAATTATGCTATTTAGCTTTATTGTAGCTTACTAAGTTTTATTGTGATTTTTTGAATCTGGACATCGATAGTTGATCAACTAACTTTTGTGTTTAGATTTTTGCTGAGAATGAACAACTAAGCCACGTACTTGTCAAGAAAGTTCACAATTTATCCTTTTTTATCTAGAGGATATTTCTCCTCCACCTGGTGTAAAGGCAACCATAGAGATGCAGGCTAAAGCATAGCACAAAACTAGTTCTGGAGTCTGATGGTAATGGTGTTTCCAGTTGTCCTTTTTAACTTGTTCATGCCATGTACTATTTAAGGTGAAATTGTTGAATCTTAGGTGATGGTTCTTGCCATAACTACATTATATGAAGCAATCTTAGGTGAAATTATTTCACTATGTATTTCTGTCTTTCTGAACATTTTTTTAACTTCTTTAATTGAAGGAATATGTGATGTAACATGTCATTACTTTAGCAATGATATATTCTCTAAAATTTATTTCAGCATTTTTTTCCTTGAATTATTTTGACTGTTAGACAACCTTAAATTCTAATAAACTGGTAAAAACTTGTGAATGGGATGTTTTTAGGTTCCTTTGAAATGCTAAGTTAATGCATGTTTCAATTTTTTAAAGAACTTAAGGACAGCTTAAGACTGCATTTAGAGATCTTACTTGTCTGGCAATACCATAATAGATTTCACATTCTGTGAACAACTGTAGCGAGAATTTTAAGAAGCATGATATCAGTTAGGGTAAAACAAATGTTACCTTAGTATCATCGGTTTTTCCATCCACTATGGCGCCAAAATCTAATACATGAAATGTAGCAGGTGCAACATAGTTGTGGTCTTTCGTTGGTGGGGATGGCGGATTATTATCTTTTGGTTTAGTTGTTGGAGGTGCTGGTGCTATTGGAGACGGAGTCTTTGATTTTGACTTGCTACCACTACTATGGTGATGACTACTAACATGATTTTTCCTTTCTTCTTGGATAAGGATGCTGGGAAATTTCTACCATGTCTCCAGTGCTTTCCTCATCTAGCTTCGCAAGTTTCAAATGTGGAAGACCAACCAAGCAAGAGAATGAGAAGTATAATTGTGAGGCTTCTGAAATTAGAAGAACTCATTTTCTAGAAAAACAATCAGTGAAGAGCAATTTCACAGATAGCCAACAGAGTAGCTGGTTTGGTATTTAAATAGGAATATTACTCTAACACCCTCTTAACTGTTCAAAATGAGTGGAAATGTTTTAATAATGCTACGTATTTATCTTCTATTCTACCTTTTCTGTAATTACCAACTATTCCCTATCTCTTTTTGTGAAATTTGGTTGGCTTTTCATTTGTCCCACAAACAGGTCATAACTTGCCACATGGCAATATGAAGTAGTCTACCCAGATGATCGAGGCTACATGTTCAATATGTACTATACCTCTTTATGCTTTATCTACACTTAAATTTATCCGAATAGAAGAATAAGTTGAATATATTTAGGGAGATCCACTAGGCTAAGCCTCGTAGATTAAGTTGAATATATTTAGGGAGATCTACTTTCAAACTTTACGTGTGTACTCGATAACTAGTTATTGGAAAGAGTGATCTGGTAATGTTAATGTATTTTTCCAAATAACATGATTTGAGTTTCCACTGGTACTCTCTTGTGCAGATATAGCAGTTATGGTGCATATGGCCAATCAAAGCTTGCTAATGTGTTGCATGCTAAGGAACTTAGAGCAACTCCAAGAGCCTCCTTACATGTTTCTTATAAATATTATAAAATATTAATATCTTAGTGATTTAAGACATTATAAGGGATATCAACTCCAACAACACTTCTTATATACCTTCCTTATTAATATTATAATATTAAAAATATAAGAGATGAAAGAGAAATAATTAGAAATGAAGATTGTAGTTGGAGGGAAGTGAATATTTTATTCACAAAAATAAGATAAGGAACATATAGGGACTCCTTACAAATAAGGGAGAAAGTGATGTCCTTAAAATTTTAAGGAACATATAGGGAGTCTCTTGGAGCACTTTTTTCATCCAAATTCCTTATTTTTAGTTATAAAGAAAGGCAAAGATCACATCTCCTTATCCTCGATCAATTCTCAGAAGCATTCTTATTCAGCTTGCTGCAGCATCACAGTACAAGAAAGGAACTTTAAGATACTCGTTAACAGTGCATTCTTATTCTAATGGAAATAGCAGTTGAATTAAGTCTAGACTTTAGAATATTGTCATGGAGAGGTGACTTGAACCTTATGATAGTGGATGAATGTTGCATTGTATAATGATTTGACTTATGTAATTAGTAATTTTTTGTAACTGTATTAATGATATATTTTAGTTTTATAAAAGTTGATAAATGTGATTTATTCAAATTATATTTTAGTTTACCTTGATTTTGCGTTAATTTTTTATTGTATTTTTGAAAATTTGAAGAATATGAAATAAAACAAAATCCAAAAAAATTATTAAAATATAAATTTTTAGAAAATTGATAAAGTGGTGTTACCGTAGAGGGATAAAGATGTTGGAATAGGCTATATGGCAACATTGCAATGGTGTTGGTGTTGAGTAGATAGTGTTGTCATAGATTTTATGCCAACATCGAAAATAGTGTTGCTATTTTGAACAAAATGTTGGCATAAGTGCTTAAGGCAACATGATGTTGATGTTGCCTTAGTTTTGACAAAATGTGTTGGCTTAACCTCTAAGCCCACATGCAAATTCCCAACACCTGCAAAATTGACAAAAGTGTTGCCTTAAATCCTATGGTAACATTTTTCAGCATTTTTAACACTTTTTTTTGGTGTTGCCATAGACCATTTGTGGTGTAGTACCTCCAGTCCTCCATTACATGCCCTAAACAAACAAAAGGTAGAATATAACCTTGTCCTGTCCACCAACATCCACGCAGTGAAGCTAATGTTCTTGTATTCGACTGTCTCTACATTAAAACCTGCAAAAAATGATCCGTTATTCAGTTTCATCACAAAAATAGATATCAGACATTAACTCACTTTGTAACAAAAAACAGTTATTCTTTAGACAAGGTGAATGTAGTAGTGCCATTCTGCAACACATCAAACTTATTCATAATCAAATTTAAACCGTATATAACTGATTAAACAAATTCGAACAGAGTAGTATCAGAACAATAATTTGAACAACTTGAGTTGATAAACAAATTAATTAGTACTTTGGGTTTTTTAAAAAAGATCTGGTAACCTAACTTGTTACAACGGAGGTCTCTCGAATTTCTAGGTTCTGCATTGCTTCTAGCACTTCAAGATTGGAATCAACCAGACCACACAACTGTGGATCAATATTAATCATCTGCTAACACTTAAACTTTTAAGATGAAACCTAGTGGAGTTTAAGTAAATTTGTCACTAGTTAGAAATGGGAACATAATGAAATACTATCTGAGATATATAAGAAGTATAAACTTAAAGCACTTGCTTTCAATTGGGTAACGAGGCCTGATTAATCATCTCCAACATAGCCGGATTTTGTAATAATTGCATCATTATAGCAGGATCTAGCAAGCTGCTTGACTGTGTGTTTTCCCTGCAAGATTGGGAATTCCCCAGCCATCTCCAAGTGCATTTGCACCAGCACGATTTCCTGATGTATTGTTAGTCGGGAACCTCGAGTGGCGACATTCAAATTTAGCACTACTTAGACAACATTTCGTCTGCTGCTATATACGCAGATACCAATAAAAAAGAAAGCAGACCTCGCTGCCTGTAAAATTTTGTGCAACAATTAAGAATCACACAGAGACCCCCAGAAGTTTTTATATACATTAAAATACAAACACATGTTCTATCAATATAAGTACCTAAATAGTTCACGTAAGTAACATGTTTAAGAGGGAACAAAACAGATCATGGTTATTTTCATCTGCTACAGTTTCATTTGGGAGGAGAGTGGAAGATGGTAGGCAGATGGGACTATCACTGTGCTCCATGAGAGGACTAGGAAAATACTTATGCTCTATGACAGAACAGAAAACTAATCGCAACAATTTTACATACACCGGTCTGGAATAAATATTTAAAATATAAGATACCGGCATATAAAATTGCTTGCTGCTAGAACATAATTGAGCAAAATAAATGGGTAAAACATAAACTAAGTGAACACTGAATCAGCAAACAGATTAAATGAATCTGAGAGGTTCTAATTTATTACCAAAGTGGAACACTAAATCAGCAAACTAGTTTTTATGAGATATCGTAATTTCAAATTTTGAGCTCGTATAAATGCATCTAATTTGTGATACATTCACATAACTTCTGAATTAGGTCAGTATATTAGATTTTTCTAGCTAAATAACCAACAAACTTGTAGATTAAATGCAGGGACTCCAGAATATAGCACGTCTTGAATTTATTTTTCCACTGAAATATAATATTAGTTCTTCACATAGGAAACCATCACAACTAAATAATATGGACTGTTTGACACATATTAAAAATTAATATATATTGTGCAATAAACGAGACCAAATCTCACACATTCTAGCCAAATCCAAAATTAATGTATCATCTATATGTTGGAACATGACTTTAACATATCTCTGGAAACAGAAATATCAAGTAGTAGTGTAGTACATCATAATATGTCTAAGAAACAGTTAAAAATAGTTCTCACCCTTTTGAGTGCATCTTCTCCAAAATTGATATTGCTTCAATGGCAATGCAGGCTACCAATTCAATGGATATCCTACGATTTTAATTAGACTTATTATCACAATATAACAATTATAATCAGCAATTATAACAATATCACGATATCCAAATGTGGGAACAAGAAAATTATACAATTACGAAAAGTAACAATTACCTCAGGAATAAGCTCGGTATCGTAAGCGTGCAGATCTAAAAGCATCATCGCCTCCGTTTCGTCCCTGACCTCTCGTACTTCCAGGAGAAGTCAACGGCTCTGCGAACAAATCGTTGCTTCCACTAATTAACGTCCTCTACGGATTCTTATAAATTCTCGATCCCTGACCTCCGTAAAATCCAAAATCCTAAACAAATATACACACATTACACACAAATTTACAATAAAATACTCAGATCTGTAAATAGATACAACAAACAAGGTCAGAGATGCACGGCGTTCATTTCTCAGAGAGCCAGAGAGAAACACTTCAATGTATAAATTCCCAATTGAAACCCTAATTGAATCGGATCCAATTGAACCGAACAATAGAAACCACAAATCCATGTGTTTGATAGTGAGCAAACGATGGGTGATGTTATGTGTTTGATAGAGTGTGAATGGAGTGAGTGGGGTTTTGTCCGATTTTTTCACCAAATAGAAGACGCTCCAATTTATTTGATTTTTTCACCAAACAGAAGACGCTGCAATTTTCCCGCTCCTCACTTGGCCAAAAACTTCATTCCCACTTCAGCAAAAGAATAGACCCGGACTTTTCCACCTAGATAAGGTATATGTAATTTTTAATTTAATTATTTAGTCAATTTAAAATTTAGTACAAAAATCTTATTTTTCTATATATATTATAATTCAGTTCAATAAAGAATTTTTAATTTTGTCAAATTAGAATTAAATCATTTTTACAGAATTTTAATCATTTCATGTAAAATACTTTTTTATTCAAACACTTGCTTTTTTTATTATGGCTTAGTCTTTCAAATTATTAAAAAATATTTCATTTTCATAAAATGACATTATCGACTCTAATAACAAATCATTAATTTGGAGAAATAAAATAATATTTTTTTCAACATAAATACTTTTTAAAAAAATTATTCTTTTCATTTAATTAATTTTTTTAAAAATTCAATTTGTTACGTTTTTTAAAATAATTTGGTATATTTTCAAATTATAAAAAATGTCATATTTTATAAAAATGCCAATATTGACTCTAACAACAAACTTCGAAAATTTAAGTTATATGTTTTTCAAATTAATTAATTTTAATTCACAATAATTATTTAATTCAATTTTTTGTTAAAAAAAGTTATGTTTAAAGCATATTATCGGCAACACTTAACTAGGATTGCAACTCGCTACGTTTCTTATAGCTACGGAACACCATAAATGTATACACCAACATAAAAAAACAGTGTTGCACTAGGTATCAAGTTTAGAGCTACTACAACGTTTTTCGTTCATGTATCGTAATATATGCATATCAATAATCTTATTATTAATAATGAATATATAAATGTATATGTACTTAAATTATTTTTATATTTGTAGGAAGTGTAAATACATAAATATTTATGTAAGTATACTAGAATAATCGAATTTTACCCGGACTTTTTCGGGGGCCGAACCGGGCTTTTAATCGGGCCGGGCCGAAGATCGGGCTTTTTAACCTCAGTTGCAACTCCTCAGTTGCAACTTTTGCAACCTCAGTTGCAACTTTTGCAACCTCAGTTGCAACTTTTGCAACTGAGGTTGCAACCTCAGTTGCAACCTCAGTTGCAACTGCGGTTTGCAACCTGAATTGCAACTTTTGCAACCTCAGTTGCAACTGCGGTTTACAACCTCAGTTGCAACTTTTGCAACCTCAGTTGCAACTTTTGCAACCGAAAACTGAAAGTTGCAAATCAGAAATTCACCAATTATGAGTGCCCCTGGCGGGGCCTTGCAACCCAAATTCACCAATTATGAATGCCCCTGGCGGGGCCTTGCAACCTAAATTCACCAATTATGAGTGCCCTTGGCGGGGCCTTGCAACCTCATTTGCAACTTCCAGTTTTCAAATTTCTGATTTCAAGTTCCATTTGTCAGATGTCATTTTCGACCTCTTTTTTGGACTCTGATATATATATATATATATATATATATATATAGGCCTTTGCTCCATAAAGAACACTCTTATATAAAGAACAATAAAGAACACTATAAAATCATTTATTCCAATAGATCCATTGGCCCCGCCAGGGGCACCCAATACAAAAAGTTCTTATTTTTTTAGCCTCTATCCATCCAGCAAAAAAAAATTGAAAATTTTACTATTCATGATGACGTCACTGATGACGTCATCGATGAACAGTAAAATTTTCAATTTTTTTTTTTTTTTGCTGGATGGATAGAGCCTAAAAAAATAAGAATTTTTTGTATTGGGTGGCCCCGCCAGGGGCAATGGATCTATTAGATATGAGGTGTTCTTTGTTGTTCTTTATTTAAAGTGTTCTTTATGGAGTCCAATCCTATATATATATATATATATATATATATATATATATATATATATATATATCGGAGTCCAAAAAAGAGGTCGAAAATGACATCTGAACCCCAGAACATGAAATCAGAAATTTGAAAACTGGAAGTTGCAAATGAGGTTGCAAAAGTTGCAATTGAGGAAGGTAGTATTTTTGGAATTTTGAAAACATAAAAGTATAATGAGGTAGTATTTTTGAAAAAATGATTTTATAGAAGTGAAAAGATAGTTGGGTGGTAGTAAAATTGGAAATAATTATTAAAATCTTATTTATTTATGTAAATATCCCTTTAAAATTTCCTTTAAATGTCCTGTTAATCGCGTAATAGCTTGAAGTCCTTTCACGGCTTACATACATCCGTTTTTAGAACACTTGCTCTTGTGTAAGAACATGTATTGCTATATCCTATTATTTACCCTAAATAAAATTGGGTTAATTGGCTTATTCATCATTGAACTGAATTTCAACTTGCAAGTGGGTAATTGAACTCAAAAAGTTTGCAGTCAACTCATCATACTAATTAAAACTTGCAATCTCATAACTGCCGTTAACTCATTTAACGGGACTGACGGAAAAATGACGTGGCAAGAATTTTAATGGGTAAAATGGCTAATTCATAACTGAACTGATCATCAACTTGCAGATGGGTAATTGAACTCAAAAAGGTTGCAATCAACTCATCAATTAGTGTTATAAAAATATTCTAAACAATAATATATAAAAATATATGATGGAACGATATTTTTTACTTATATTTAGTGTTATAAAAATATTCTAAACAACTAACTTATTAATCTAGCTCTTTAGCCTGTGCAAAGAACGTAAACGTGCACCCTCCAAATTTTAATTATTTATTGATTTTCAAAAATATATCTAATATATCAGTATGTTGTACGAGATAGTTAATATTTGTTTCATCTTGTGAAGCTAATCATTGGTCATATATAAATTTTATATATTTTTTACTTATTAAATATAATGTATAATTTTTTTTCCAATATTTGAGTTTAGATAATATGGCGTGCAAGAGATGTACATATTATATATATCTGTGTGTCTGAGAGAGAGAGAGAGAGAGGGATGAATTTCTCACAATTTTATACCACCTAAAATCTAATTTTGTAATCACCTTTTGTGCTTGTAATTAATTCGGTTAATCGCAAATTAAACTTTTTTTGTCTAAGACACAAGTAGACATATAAGTCATATGAACATGTTTGTTCAAGTACAAATTGTAATATAAAAATATTGAAATACTATTAAATAATGAGATATGTGCGTGTTTTAATGTGTAATTTCAGTTATTTAGTTGCAAACCTTTTGAGTTCAATTACCTATTTGCAAGTTGAGGGTCAGTTCAGTTATGAATTAGCCATTTTATCCCTTACCTGTACAAAATTAACGGACCTCCGTTAAAAGTCAACGAAAGTTAAAGGTCGTGCAAGTTTTTAATAGTTTAATTATGAGATTGCAAGGTTTAATTAGTTTAATGACGTTAATGCAAATTTTTTGAGTTCGATTACCCAACTGCAAGTTCAGCACGAGTTCAGTTATGAAATAGCCAATTAACCCAAATAAAATTTATCTATCCAGTTAATAATATGTTAAATATTGTGATGAGATGATACAATGTAATAATTAGAGTTATGTATGTATGATAAATATAAAAGATATTATATTTGTCAAATGATAACAAAATTGAAAAAATAAGGAAAGTAAATAAAAAGTTAGTTATATATTCAAATTAATTTATTTAAGTAAATAGAGATATTATTTTCATATCAAAAATTATACTAAAATATAAAAACACCTTTATAGCATGAGCAAATGTGAATATACACAAAATATAATATGATTTAGGTTTAAAAGAAGGGATAATTGATATGGTACCGTACCTTTGCCAATTTTCAATTTGGTAAAGTTCATCATTATACTTTTATCTTCATTTTCATAAAATATCACATCCTTAAACAAGTTAGCTGTTATAAAATTAGGTATGCCATTCTAAATTTTTGAATTCTACTGCTCCAAAATATCAATATGTTAATCAATATGATCACTCTCATTAAATTTCTTGATTTTTGGTGGACAAAGATATCAATAATTTTTGGAGGGGCATAAAACTAAAGAATTTGAGCAAATTTATCAAATTCATTAAAACGTGATTGTTAACGGAGGAATTTGGGAAAACAAATTCGGGGAGGGTTGCTGGAATTATGGTAATGATTGAGTGCGGTGATTGGTGTAGGACAATTAGGGTTAGGGTTTTTACTTTAGGAATGGCTGAGATTGTATGATGTGATTACTGCAATTTAGATCGAATATTGAATTCTCTCTTTTTCGCAAGGGTTTGCATCGTGCCATACAATGTGCCTACGTACCCTTATTTATAGGGATCAAGCCAAACGTAGTTCTTGGGGAACAAGTAATCGTAATGGGCTAGGTTACCTTATTTAGAAAACCTATTGGATTAAGACCACCGCCTTTGACACAGACCCAAAAAGCCCATCTATTTTCTCGGAGCGTATTGATTAAGCTATTGACCCGGTATTTTCGGGGTCAACACTTTTTCTGAGCTACGGAGATAAGGCAGGTGTAAGGCAGCCCCAAATCAGGGCGAGATTCCCTTAAAGTGGGCGAGATCTGTTTATCAAGGCGAGATCAAGGACTTAGTTATAGTCCATAATTCGTGGTTTATTAAATACTGAAAATTACGAAGTCATCTTCGAACACCCCAAAGGGCGAGATCCTTTCTTATGGACCAAGTCAAACGGATGTGTCCTTCCCTTAAGAACTGGACCCCCCCTTTCCATCGAGGACGAGATTCCCATCCTAATCAGTGGGCGAGATACCCTAGAAATTGCAATGTCATCCTTCTTAGGGCCAGGCCCAATAGCTGCCATCCTTCCCTATGACATGACCCATGTCAGAAATCGTTTTCCTTTTTTCGGTCTAACAGAAGGCGACACTCTTTAATTAAGGCGATGATATTTCTTGGTATAACAACTACCCCCCAGTTTCTTACAATAATAATTTATAAGAGAAACTAATTCTTTCTTCTCTTTTTTTTTTCTCTTTTTCTGTTCCAAAATTAATTCGTGTCACGTGCCAACTTTCCAATCACTTCTATATAAACTCCAAACCTTCATTCTCCTCAAATTCTTATTCTCAGATATACTCACGAAGTGCTGCCAATTCTTCCTTTTGGATTGGGCGAGATTACAAATCTGTGGGCGACATCTCCTTTTTTACAGGCGAATTCAACCAGTTTTACAGGCGACTTCTTTTCCTTACAAGGTACCGCCCTTCTCTATAACTCAATTCATGATTTCCTTTTGCATAACATTTGTTAGAAATAGGAATAAGTTTTGAGAACAGATAATAACACCTTTATACGATAGCTTTACCCTTAGGACCGTTAAATTTTTAGGAAGGCGAGGACTCTCTTCTTGAATCCCTTTTTCCCAATTCTTATCCTCAAAATACAATCCTAACAACGTCCTCGCCTTCTCTTACAGATGTCAAAAGAGTCCTCGGTGTCAAATGAGAACCTGGCGTCGCCCTCCAACTCTGATCTTCCTCCTCAGGACGAAATAGATAAACATCTAGACCCAAACCAAATCCTTTTTATTTCCGACGACCTTTCAATGGGAGAGAATGCTGAAGACTTAGCTAGCACTTATCATGCTCAAAACTTAGGCGAAAATGAAGAAGATTTATACGACCTTTTTGCTGAGTTATATCCTCAGGAACCTGGCCCGTCTAGATTAGGGAAAGGACGAGGCAAAGATCTCGCCAAGTATAAGAGAATATTAATTAGATGGCCTTTCTAGCCCCTCTAGCTCTAACGAAGAAAATGAGGTCGAGGATATTGACGAGGGCGAAAATTACGATGAATATGAAGAAGATGTTGAAGTCGAAGATGGTGAGGAGGCATTGTCTGTCTCGCCTGTAAGATATGCAATGGAAATTCCATCTCCCCCAAATAAACCATATAAACAACCCGTCCGAACTTGTGACGTCGACCTGGATTTTGCAGACGACGTCCCCGAACCCCTTAGATCTAAACACAGATTAGATCAAGGTGTTATTTCTTGTGCTGGCCTCGCCTCCACAATTTCTTCCGAAGAAATAATGTTTCTAATAGAATATTACAATCTAGAAGGGAAGTGGTTGAGACCTCGTTCTTTCATGAGGATGCATGTTTTTGACGTTGCTGGACTTCCTACTCCCAGAATGGTGTTGACCAATAAACTGGTAGAACTTGGGTTTGGCTCGCCCATGCATGAATTCTTGAAACAGATCATTACTTATTACAACATCGCCCCCATCCAATTATCCCCAAATAGTTACAGGGCAGCAATTGGCTTATACATGATGTATAAAAATGCGGGGTATAATGCACCTTCTATGTCTGAACTAAGTCACTTTCTATCGCTGAGACGATGTGGAAACGACATTGGCTTCTACTATCTCGCCTATTGGTCCACGCATAACAAAAAAGGTTTTATTACCAGCAATCCAAGCAACATGAAGATATGGAAAGACGAGTTCTTCTACCAATTTGACGTCCCTAGGATTAGAACGCAATTCAACCTGTACCCCTGTAAGTATCTCGCCCTTTTTATTTTATATCTCACACTCTGTTGAATACCTTCCCCTGTTCTTACCTCTTACTTATTCATTAGACAAACCTTCCCAAACGAAGCTAATTGGCGATGCTGCATCTAGGGCTGAGGCCATCTCTAAACTACCTAGATCTGAGAAAGACCTCGACCTTCTAGTGACGCCTGAGAATCTTCGCACCCATGGTTTTTATAACAAAGGTTATGGGCAGATTCCGTATGTTAAATTTAAAAGAGGGACTAAAAGAAGTACTCGTAAAAAACAAATTGAAGGAAAACTTTCGGGTAAAGGTAACTCGCCTTTTGAAAATAACTCGCTCCCTTTTGAATATAACTGATTTTTCTTTTTATATAACTGACTCTTCTTTTTATGTGTAGGTCAAATGGCGAAACTCCCCTTCGGGAACAATCCTTATGCTGATGTAGAGCCAACTCCCTCTACCGCAGTCAACATTCCTCGCCCTTCCCCTTCAACCATCTTGAACATACCTCGCCCTATTCCATCCACCATCAATGCTGGCGAAAAACAAGACAAAAATAGGAAGCGGGATGATTCAGCTAAAAACCAGCCACACAAAAAACTTAAGGGGGTTACGGCTGAAGAATCGCCCTCTGACTCGGTTGTTTCAACATTTGGCTCCGTTGCTACAGAAAACTTCTCTGAAAATGAGGTTAAGCTTCTGAAGAATCGTTCTACTGAGGAGGCTGAATTCAGTTTTAGGGCAGGACTCGGTGATGCCTTTTACCATGGCCTAAAGGTTCTCGCCCTAAAGAACTCGACCATTAAAGATCAGGAGAGATCTTTGAAAAAATTAAGGGGCGAGGCTTCTTCTCACACAACAAAAATGGCCGAGGTTCAGAAAAAACTTGATGGCGAGATGAGAGCTAGGAAAGATGATGTTGACAGGCTCCAGCTGACATTAGACAAGGCAAACTTCGATCTCGACTGTCTAAAGAGAACTCACGAAGACGAGGTTGCCAAGTTAAGAGGCGAGAATGACTTGCTCTTGGCTAGTACAAGGAAAGGACAAAGTGAGGCTTATAATGCCGGATTCTTGGATTATCTCCGCAACTTCCTAGCAGCCGATCCCAACTACAACTGGTCTACCCACTTCGCCCCTTCCACCCCTGGCTATATGCTCAAATTCCAGGACGATAATGCCGACCTTATTGTTGCTGCCAAAGAAGAACTTCGACTGAAAATCGAAGCCGAGAAAAAAGCTATGGCTGAGGCAGAGGCGAGCAAGAAAGAGATAGCTGGGGGAGAAGCAACCTCGCCTTCTCAAACAGTTGGAACATGACTGCAGGAACTTCTAATTATTGCCAAGACAATAGGAGTGCGGGCCCTCCTATAATGGCCTCGCCCTCTGTAATTTTTCCTTCAATCAAGCCAACTTATTCCCAACTAATTGGAGTGCGCGTCCTCCATTTAAAGACGTCGCCCTTGTATTGACTTGTTTTGATTAATTATATCTCCTTGCCTGCATTCCAACAACTTTTAATATATCATGCTTTTCCTGCTAAACTCTCGCCTTTTCCAGGGAACCTCGCCCTTTCGGAATTTTAACTCAACTTGTGAACCTTAATAAATAATTAAAAAGGTATCTATGATGTCTTCCAAAGGATATCTCCCCCTAACGAAGTACTTTACCTTGGAATGATTAGATGTAATTATTCCACAAAGTTATCCAAAGTATTTTTAGAAACATTATCTACCATATCTTCTAGAGGGTATCCCCCTCAAAGGGGGTCATTTTCCTCAGAATCTTATAAACTTTATGATATTCTCCTCAAAGGAGATCATTTTTTGTTCAGAAATACCCTCCTCACAGGAGGTGGATTTTCCGAAGCTTGAACCCTGATGAGGCGCCGGAAGTACGGACATCCCCCCCGGAAGTACGGTTTTTGCAAGGATTTGGTAATTTGGGATACCCTCCTCAAAGGAGGCCGTTCCCCATTCCAGAAATATCCCTCCTCACAGGAGGTGGATTTTCCGAAGTTAATTATATCTCTTTTTTTTTTACTCTCCTCAAAGGAGACCATCATTTTGTACATCTATGAAGACCCTCCTTAAAGGAGGTCATCTATCACAGAATTTAAACAAAAAAAACAATCCAGAAAAAACAAGCATGTTTTATTCATAAATATATAAATCCTGGCTAAGGAAGAGTACATGCACTACCCCCCTAGACTTTCATGAAAATAATAATTAAAGGAAAGTATAACAAAAGTAGAAAATACATTACTGATAGTATTTCTTCAAGTGTTCCATGTTCCAAGCTCTCGGAATATGCTTCCCCTCCATATCGGCCAGATAATAAGTTCCTTCCCATAAGACTGCTCTCACTCTATAGGGACCTTCCCAATTAGCACCAAATACTCCATGATTCTGGATTTTTGTGTTAGGCATCACCCGTCGGAGAACATAATCGCCCACCTTTAAAGGCCTCGCCCTAACTTTTGAATTGTAAAACCTTGCCACTCTTTGTTGGTAAGACACCAACCTAGCTTGAGAAGTTGTTCTGAATTCCTCTGCCAAATCCAAGTAAAGACGATGATTAACCTCATTCACTTCCGGCTGATAATTATCTCTTCTAAAAGACCCTGCGCCCAACTCTACTGGAATCATGGCCTCACATCCATATGTCAAAGAGAAAGGAGTTTCTCCAGTGGTAGACCTAGGTGTCGTGTTATAACTCCATAAGACATTAGGCAACTCTTCGGGCCAACTCCCCTTATTACCATCTAACTTTGCCTTGAGCGTGTGTTTGATTATCTTGTTCACTGCCTCCGTTTGGCCGTTTGTCTGAGGATGACTAACGGCAGAAAAACTCTTCTTAATTCCCAAATTATCGCACAGTTGCCTCATTTCTTTACTATCAAATTGCTTCCCATTGTCGGAGATCAACTTGTAAGGTATCCCAAAACGACAAATAATTGAACGATACACAAAGTCCACCAACTTTTTCGCTGTAATGGAAGCCAAAGGCTCCGCCTCTGCCCACTTAGTAAAATAATCAACTGCTGATAAGTGGATTTATATCCACTTGGAGCATTCTAAATCGGCTTAAATTGATTGTCTTGGACTCAAGTTTCTTGTAGTTTTGATGTGTTTTGTTTAGTTGTGCAGGTTTACGAGAATTTTGATTAAGGTGGATGCTTCTATAATTTTTTGGGAATTAATTGATTAAAATTCGGATTTTCTGGGAAGGCTGCGCAGCTTACACTGTTTTGGCCATATCTGGAGTTCTGTAAGTCCGTTTTCAGCGATCTTACTGCCCACGCGAAGCTTGAGAGATTTTCTACAACCTGGGATAGGAAGCACGTGCAAGTAATATGTTGATTAAAATCTCGCGCCTGTTCTAGTTAAAGAAGGCTGGGAAATTCCTGTTTTGCCCTTTTCAAGTTCTAATTATATTCCGGGCAGGTTTTAGCACCTTAATTAAATTCTAATTGTAATAGAAGATAAAATTCTTGCTGGGCAAGAAATCTAGAGCCTATAAAAACACATCTAAGCATTGTAATAGAGATATACATTATCATAGCTTTATTATTGTAACTAGCTTAGATCTGCAAGGGAGAAAAGGAGAGAAGGATTCAACGCTCGTGACAAGCAACGGATCTAGATCTACTTCATCCTTTGTGTTACTTTGGATTATAGATTTGTTTTCTCAAACTCTTGTTTATTAATATAATTGCTTCTTTTATCCATATCTTGTTTTATACCATGTTTTCATCAAATCCCATGACGATGAACGGTTCAATTATGGGCTAATCGTTGTCATGGGATCCTAGTGGATTTATCTATGTAGCTTAGTAGTTTGCATGCCTTAAAGATTTATGTGTGGTGAATTCTTGATATCCTCGTATGGTTAATCTTAATGCTTTTGGATGCGTAGCTAACATCTAAATTGAATTGTTAATCTCTTGCGAAACGAGAGTGGATCTTGAGATTTAGAACTTGCCATGCTAGCATAGGATAGGTTGATGTTTGAACATCATGATTTGTGGCATCAATAGAGATATTATGCTACCCTATGTGATCTAAGTGGATAACTTGTGCTTCAACCTTTATGTTTTCAAATTCTATAGAGATATAGGGTCTAAACATAATAGGTGCCTATTCATCTTCTATCTCTTTTGTGGATGTATGTGTAGATTGGTACTAGTATACCGAGAGGTAACTTTTACTCTTTTCGTGTTATTCGATCAGATATCAAAACCATCGCATGTTTTAATTAAAGGCTGTAACTCTAAGTGAAGTAGATGATGAAACTAGGATTCCATGTTTTATTCTCGTATAAGTAATTCGATTTTAATTCTCGTTAATTGTTTAATTCTTAGTTTTATAATTTGCACTTTAGTTTAATTTAGATAATCAATCTTAAATTTGTTATTTCTCTTAGCAGTGGATAAAAACCATACATCGGTGCATAGGTACATTAATTGAATTGAACACCATTCTAGATCTCTGTGGGAACGAACTTGATTTAATCATATATTACTTGTGACAACGTGCGCTTGCGTAAATTTTGCATAACAAGTTTTTGGCGCCGCTGCCGGGGATCATCGGTGTTTTTATTTTAGTTTATGTGCTTGTCATCAGTGGTCGTTAGCATTCACTGACTCAGATTCTTACTTAGTTTGTTTATTTCGTGGTGTTTCAGGTACTTAGGTTTGTATGCGAACACGCTTACAAGCTCGTTTGGAAGAACTGGCGGAAGACGATCTTGTAGAGAATTTAGAGAATAAGGAAGAGGAAACTGAAACTACTGTAGAGATGGGTGACGCAGCAGCAGCAGCTAAGGCTTTGAGGGAGTATTCTCAACCGAAACTCAATGATATCCAGTCTAGCATTGTTAGACCAGCTATTGCAGCGAACAATTTTGAGATTAAGTCTGGCACAATTCAGATGGTGCAGAATTCAGTTCAGTTCGGGGGTGCTTCTACGGAGGATGCCAACATGCATGTTCGGGACTTTATCGAAATCTGCGACACTTTCAAATGTAATGGTGTGACGGATGATGCTATCAGGTTGAGGCTTTTTCCATTCTCTCTGAGGGATAAGGCTAAGAGCTGGCTACACTCTTTACCACCTGGTTCCATTACTACATGGGAAGATCTTGCTCAGAAGTTCCTTACTAAATTCTTCCCTATGGCGAAAACTGCAGCATTAAGGAACCAGTTGACTCAATTCCAACAGCAATCTGGCGAGACCTTGTGTGAGGCGTGGGAACGCTACAAGGAGATGCTACGGAAGTGTCCTCATCATGGCATGCCTGATTGGATGGTTATTAATGGGTTCTACAATGGGTTGGGAGCACAATCTAGGCCTTTGCTAGATGCAGCATCAGGTGGAGCTCTGTGGGCAAAGAGCTATGATGAAGCTTATGATCTTATAGAGATGATGGCTGCTAATGAATATCAAAATCCAACCCAAAGGCTATCTCAAGGCAAGGCAGCAGGAATTTTGGATATAGATACAGCTTCAATGATTACGGCACAGTTGAAAGCTCTTGCTATGAAGGTGGATTCTTTTGCTAATTATGGAGTTCAGCAGGTGGCTAGTGTTTGTGAGTTATGTGCGGGCGCACATGAGACGAATCAGTGTGCTATCTCTTCTGAATCAGCACAGTTCGTGAGTAATTTTCAGAGACCTGCTGCACCAGTTCCAGCCACTTATCATCCTAATAATCGGAATCATCCTAATTTCAGCTGGAGCAACAATCAAAATACTCAACAATCTTATCAGCAAGCGAAGCCATTCAATCAAGGCTATCAACAGCCTTATGCTCCAAGGACACCATATCAACCTCCTGGATTTCAGCAGCAACAGGCTCAGGCTCATGCGGGGCAATCTTTTAATGAAAAATCAGAGATGGATGATTTGAGGATGACGGTAAAGAACCTACAAGCTGGCCAGAAAGTCTTGGAAACCCAGATAGGAAAGATTGTAAGTGCTTTATTTAGTAGGCCACAAGGAACTCTTCCTAGTGATACGGAAGCTAATCCAGGTAGGAGGGAAAGCAAAGAACAGGTCAATGCAGTTACTTTGAGATCTGGAAAAGTCACGAGTGATCCTAAATCAGCAACTGAAGAAGATGAAGATGTTCAGAATCGGCAGGTTGAAAAATCTGCAGTGCCAGTAATTGAGAAATCTGATTTAGTGGCTGATAAGCTTGATGGTGAGAAGAGCAAGAAACCTGTTGAAAAGTCTACTCCGGAGCAATCTTCAAAGAATAATCAGATCTATCCGCCTCCTCCATATCCTGGACGTTTGCAGAAAAGTCAAGAGAAACAGTTTCGGAAATTTATGGATGTCTTCAAGAAATTGTCCATTAACATTCCTTTTGTTGAAGCATTGGAGCAGATGCCGAGATATGCTAAGTTCATGAAGGATATTTTGTCACGGAAGAGAAGGTTGGAAGATTTTGAAACAGTGGCATTGACGGAGGAGTGTAGTGCTGTTCTGCAGCAGAAGTTGCCTCCTAAACTGAAAGATCCAGGAAGTTTCACTATTCCATGCACTATTGGCAACCTTTCTTTCAACAAGTGTTTATGTGATTTGGGAGCTAGTATTAATCTAATGCCCTTGTCTGTTTTCAAGCAACTTGGTCTACCGGAGCCAAAGCCAACTAACATCTCTTTGCAGTTGGCTGATCGATCTATCACGTATCCTAGAGGTATAGTGGAGGACGTTTTGGTTAAGGTTGATAAGCTCATATTCCCAGCTGATTTTGTTATCTTGGATTTTGAAGAAGATAAGAAGATTCCCATAATCTTGGGAAGACCGTTCTTGGCTACAGGAAAGACTTTGATTGATGTGCAAAAAGGAGAGCTTACAATGAGGGTGCAAGATCAGAGTGTCACCTTTAATGTGTTCAAGGCCATGAAATTTCCGACGGAGGATGAAGAGTGTTTCAGTGTGGAAACGGTTGATACGGGTCTGAGAAAGAAGTTGGATCAATTGTTGAGCGAAAAATCGAATATGCGCATGCTAAAGCATCCTATCAGTGATTCCATTGACAGTTCTTCAATACGAGATCTCTCGAATGTCAAGCTTGGAAAACTTCCATCACATTTGAGGTATGTCATTTTGAATGATGAGTTAGTGATTTTTGAAGAGGGTCACGATAATGTGTTAAGAAGGTGGATCATGGATGATGAGGTAGAGGAGTGTTCTTATCAATCAACAGTGAAGCAAAAGCACCTTAGAGGTGTGAAGAAGAAAAAGAAAAAGTTAATTAGAGGAAGAGGCAAAGAGAAGTTTGGTTTAGGAAAGATGTGGGAAGATAGCAAGAAGGTTGTTAACCAATGGGTGAATGGTCCTTCTGCTAAAGACAAGTCAAATGCGATCTTCGAGCCACCATGATTTGAATCATATTTGTCCGGCTAAATGACGTTAACGACAGCGCTTCGTGGGAGGCAACCCATGTGTTTCGGTGTTTTCAGGTATGTTTTCTGCTATCCCTTGTATTTACTTCCATTCAATGAGGACATTGAATATTTCAAGTTTGGGGGTGGTTTGAGGGATTAGTAGATGTTGTTGTATTATTTGTTCATGTAGGATTTCATGCTGTGCATATTAGTAGTAGTAAATTATGCATATATGTTTGTGTTATCTATGTTTGTTTCATATAGGACATTCTGTTTTTATTTTTGTATATCATGTGAGTTCATAATAGTTTGCATTTGCACCCATGCTTAATAGGAATTTTGTGTTGTTGACGCTTTTGATTGAGAAGTGATATGCTTTGTTCTTGTGCACACACATACACTAGTAAGTTGAAGCTAGTAGACTTATTGAATGTTGTAAGTGATTAGAAGGACATGAATATGTGCAAGATGATTTAGTTTGCATGCTTTGAATACAAGTAGGTGCGTTAGAGAGATTTTTTGCTTGGGATTGAGTATGTTTTTCCACCAAGTGAGATTTTGAGCCTTATTGCTTATTGCATATTTGTTGCAATCTTATTCGTTTGGTTGAGTGTCCACGGATTGTTTGCATTGCTAGCAGTTGTTTGAGGTCTTTCTTGAAACGCATGACATTATTTGACGATTAAAATGATAAAGGCATTAGGATTAACCGCATATTTTCCCATATTACCACACCATATTTACATGATCAATTAGTTAACCCGTTGAGCTTAATCCTATTTTTTCGGTGACATACCACATTACTTGCCTAGACCTTTTTCTTGTATTGGCCTTACATTAATTTGAACCCACATTGTCAAAGGCTAGTAGAGTGCTTAAGGGAGTAATAAGGTGTGCAAGGAGGGGTTTATTGTTGGTCTTACTTTTGGGGGAAATATTGAAAATTGGGTTTGTTTACTTGATAGTCGACATATGTAATAAATTCATTGGATCATTGTTATTGTTTATATTATTGTTGTGTTCTATTTAGCTCTCGAGAAAAAAAAAAAGAAAACAGAGAAAAAAAAAGAGAAAAAAAAAAAGAAAAAAAAAATTATGAGAGCATGTTTGTGTTTGTTGTGATCCTACTTTAGTCGACTAGTCGAGTGTCTGTTTTAATAATAAATTATGTGGGGGGGGAAATATGGTGTTGTGTATGATGTATTATGGTACTTACTAGCTTTTGACACTTCACCTGTTTTGGCTTATTTGACATACCTTGTCCCTAGCCCCGTTACAACCCAATTAAAGACCTTTTGATTATCGTCATTGATGTATGTTGTGTTAAGAGTTAGATTGATACCAAATGTCAAGCATGTTTATGATTTTGTTGGAATTGAGTGATACACTTACCCTTGTTCTTGAGTGAATATTCTTTGTGAGTGGATTGTGAGTGTTTGCTTGTTCTTGCGTATGAGATCCCGAGTGTTGTCTCAAAGATGTGCTCTTGTAGGCTTAGCATGTTTACTAACTTATTCTTACACTTGACATGAGCTTGTGAGAACTTATGCATGTTCATTGAGTAGACTATGTGAATACTTGCACTTTCGACACCAAGACATTGCGTATTTACTTTGATTCTTAAGTTGATATGGCATGAGAGGAATTGAAGGTATGGTAGATTAGATTAATTGCAATTTTCATATTAGTTGCATTCATGCATTGCATTAGGTTAAATGGATTTTGTGGGTACATTCGCTATAGGCCCTCACGAGACCTTACTCGTCCACTAGGGCTGCCTAGGGGTTTAAAGGGCTTGTTGCATATGCCAAATGCAACCGTGATCACCTACGGAAGTGGTACTAGTTAGTTAGTTAGTTGTAATTGTTTATGCTTGAGGACAAGCATCGGTTTAAGTTTGGGGGTGTGATAAGTGGATTTATATCCACTTGGAGCATTCTAAATCGGCTTAAATTGATTGTCTTGGACTCAAGTTTCTTGTAGTTTTGATGTGTTTTGTTTAGTTGTGCAGGTTTACGAGAATTTTGATTAAGGTGGATGCTTCTATAATATTTTGGGAATTAATTGATTAAAATTCGGATTTTCTGGGAAGGCTGCGCAGCTTACACTGTTTTGGCCATATCTGGAGTTCTGTAAGTCCGTTTTCAGCGATCTTACTGCCCACGCGAAGCTTGAGAGATTTTCTACAACCTGGGATAGGAAGCACGTGCAAGTAATATGTTGATTAAAATCGCGCGCCTGTTCTAGTTAAAGAAGGCTGGGAAATCCCTGTTTTGCCCTTTTCAAGTTCTAATTATATTCCGGGCAGGTTTTAGCACCTTAATTAAATTCTAATTGTAATAGAAGATAAAATTCTTGCTGGGAAAGAAATCTAGAGCCTATAAAAACACATCTAAGCATTGTAATAGAGATATACATTATCATAGCTTTATTATTGTAACCAGCTTAGATCTGCAAGGGAGAAAAGGAGAGAAGGATTCAACGCTCGTGACAAGCAACGGATCTAGATCTACTTCATCCTTTGTGTTACTTTGGATTATAGATTTGTTTTCTCAAACTCTTGTTTATTAATATAATTGCTTCTTTTATCCATATCTTGTTTTATACCATGTTTTCATCAAATCCCATGACGATGAACGGTTCAATTATGGGCTAATCGTTGTCATGGGATCCTAGTGGATTTATCTATGTAGCTTAGTAGTTTGCATGCCTTAAAGATTTATGTGTGGTGAATTCTTGATATCCTCGTATGGTTAATCTTAATGCTTTTGGATGCGTAGCTAACATCTAAATTGAATTGTTAATCTCTTGCGAAACGAGAGTGGATCTTGAGATTTAGAACTTGCCATGCTAGCATAGGATAGGTTGATGTTTGAACATCATGATTTGTGGCATCAATAGAGATATTATGCTACCCTATGTGATCTAAGTGGATAACTTGTGCTTCAACCTTTATATTTTCAAATTCTATAGAGATATAGGGTCTAAACATAATAGGTGCCTATTCATCTTCTATCTCTTTTGTGGATGTATGTGTAGATTGGTACTAGTATACCGAGAGGTAACTTTTACTCTTTTCGTGTTATTCGATCAGATATCAAAACCATCGCATGTTTTAATTAAAGGCTGTAACTCTAAGTGAAGTAGATGATGAAACTAGGATTCCATGTTTTATTCTCGTATAAGTAATTCGATTTTAATTCTCGTTAATTGTTTAATTCTTAGTTTTATAATTTGCACTTTAGTTTAATTTAGATAATCAATCTTAAATTTGTTATTTCTCTTAGCAGTGGATAAAAACCATACATCGGTGCATAGATACATTAATTGAATTGAACACCATTCTAGATCTCTGTGGGAACGAACTTGATTTAATCATATATTACTTGTGACAACGTGCGCTTGCGTAAACAACTCATGATAAAACGGAGCAAACGGAGCAAAAACGAAGGAAATAGAGCTGAAAAACGAAGGACAGAAATTTCCATCAGATTGTGGCTGGGCAGACTGCGCCAAATCTGAGCAGTCTGCGCCAGATTGGCAGAATGTTGCTGGGCAGACTGCTCCAATCCTGAGCAGTCTGCTCAAAGTCGCGCTGAAAATTTACAGTTTTGCCCTTTTTACGATTTTGGCCATATCTTGAGTTCTAGAAGTCAGTTTTGGGCGATCTTACTGTCCACGCGAAGATAACGAGATTTTCTATCATTCTAAAGTGGTCAAGAGGCCCAATTGCAGCTGGAACGTTCCAGAAAATCTGAAGAAAAGTCAGCTGCGAATTTCCCTTTAAATCAGAATTAGTTTAGGAAACGTACTTCTATTATAATTCTGATTTGGTATTTTCTTGTTGGGCAAGATGTCTAGAGCCTATATAAACACATCCAACCCTTGTAAATTAGAGAATTAGGAAGATCATTAAGATCATTAGGAGTAGAACCATTACATATCAATTACTTAGGTTTATTTGTATATTTTCATACTTTGTTTTTATCATGGTTTCATCAGATCCCATGATGACAAGTGGTTCGATTATGAACTAATTGTTGTCATGGGATTCTAACGGATTTATTTATGGAGCTTTAGTATCTTGATTGCTTTAAAGATCTGTGTGTGATGTATATCTGATATCCTCGTATGGTTATGCTTAATTGATAGATGCGTCATGAACATCTAATTTGTTAATCTCTTGTGAAGTGAAAGTGGATCTTGAGATTTAGAACTTGCCATGCTAGCATAGGTTCATAATTGTTTATCAATATGATTCGTGGTATGAGATGAGAATACTTGTATTGCCCTATGTGATCATTATGGATAACTTGTTCTTCAACCGTTATGTTTTCAAATTCTATAGAGATATAGGGTCTAAGCATAATTGGTGTCTATTCATCTTCTATCTCTTTTGTGGATGTATGTTTAGTTTGGTATTCGTATACTGAGAAGTAGCGTGTACTTGTTTCGTGTTGTCCGATCAGATATCATAATCATTGCATATAGTGATTAAAGGCGTCAGATCTAAGCGAAGTATTTAATGAAGTTAGGATTCCATGGTTTTTCTTGCAGACGTAATTAGATTTTAATTCTTGTTAGTTAGTTAATTCTTAGTTTTGTTAATTTGTGTCTTAGTTAATTTAGTTTAATAAACCTTAATTTATTAATTGTCTTAGCAGTGAATTAAGATCATACACTGTTGCATAGGTGCGTTTACTGAATTAAAACCATAACCAGATCCCTGTGGGAACGAATTTGGACTTAACCTTATATATTACTTGTGACCACGTACGCTTGTGTGTTTTAGTGTAAACAAGTTTTTGGCGCCGCTGCCGGGGATCATTGGTGTTTTATTTTTGGTTTATGTGCTTGTCAATAGTGGTCGTTAGAGTTCACTGACTAAGATTGTTTTTTTCTCATCTATTCTTGTAGTTCGTTGGTGTTTCAGGTACTTGTCAGAGAAAGATGGATTTTTACTATGGAGTTCAGCAGGTGGCTAGTGTTTGCGAGCTATGTGCGGGCGCACATGAGACGTATCAGTGCTGGAGCAACCAAGGTGGTATTCTACAGCCTCAGCCATGTGAGCAGTATTTGGGCGTTCATGATCCATCACAATATTGTTACTACGAAGGAGTTGATCCATATGTCACTTATGAGGAGCAACCATATTTTCAATACCATCCTCAACAGTACCAGCAAGATGTTCCAGATATGTCATATTACTATGGAAGTGAAGAGTTTCAACATCAGCAACCTACTCCTACTTTTCAGTCAGATGAGGTTAATGTTAGGGATGAGGTTATGATGTTTGTAAAGAGTAGTGAGGAGTCTCTTAAATCTTTGGAGATTCTAGTTGCTCAAGCTGTGAGAGCCTTGGAACAAGAGAATCAGCAATTCATACCAGAAGCAATTCCAGAAAATAACGGTGACTTGGAGCAAGGTACTGCATGTTTAATTGAAGAAGACAAATTCCAAGAGGAGGAGAGTGTTCATAAGCCATGTGAGGAATTTGATCAAGCTAGTGAGGTGGATGATTTGGAAAGGGCACTATTTGAGACAGACACTGATGAGCTACGCAAATTTCAAGAATTGTTATGTGCGAACCAAGAAGACACTGTTGGGCTACGCAAATTTCAAGAATTGGTATGTGCGAACCAAGAGGTTGATGATCATGAGAAAGATGCAGGTCTTCTACTTGTCTCAGAGTATAAAGATGGAGGTAGCGCATTAGAGCCAATGGAGGAAGTTCTTTTTGAGGAACCAAAGGCTTCAGCAATTTACATTTACCCTCCTCCATTATATTCAAGCGAAGTCCGCGAATGTGTGTTGTTCTACAAATTGGCAGATTTTGGGTCAACAGATGAAGGCATTGTAATAGGACAGAGTTGTTATACGAATAGGCCAAGCAAGGAGAAGGAGCAAAAAGTGTGCCGCCGAGATGATGATGAAGTATTGCGAAGAGAGGACCAGGCGAACTATTATCATCCTTAATGGAGGCTTGGAAGTAACGTCAAGCTATTGACGTTAAAGAAGCGCTTCTTGGGAGGCAACCCAAGGTATGTTTTCTACTTTCCCTCGTATTTACTTCCATTCAATGCGGACATTGAATATTTTAAGTTTGGGGGTGGTTTGAGGGAGTAGTAGTTGTTGTTGTATTATTTGTTCACATAGGATTTCATGCTTTGCATATTAGTAGTAGTAAATTATGCATTTATGTTCGTGATATCTACGTTTGTTTCATATAGGACATTCTGTTTTTATATTTTTGTATTTCATGTGAGTTCATAATAGTTGCATTTGCACCCATGCTTGATAGGAATTTTGTGTTGTTGACGCTTTTGATTGAGAAGTGATATGCTTTGTTCTTGTGCACACACATTACACTAGTAAGTTGAAGCTAGTAGATTTATTGAATGTTGTAAGTAATTAGAAGGACATGAATATGTGCAAGATGATTTTGTTTGCATGCTTTGAATACAAGTCGGTGCATTAGAGAGATTTTTTGCTTGGAATTGAGTATGTTTTTCCACCAAGTGAGTTTTTGAGCCTTATTGCATATTTGTTGCAATTTATTCGTTTGATTGAGTGTCCACGGATTGTTTGCATTGCTAGCAGTTGTTTGAGGTCTTTCTTGAAACGCATGACATTATTTGGCGATTAAAATGATAAAGGCACTTAGGAATAACCGCGTATTTTCCCATATTACCACACCATGTTTACATGATCAATTAGTTAACCCGTTGAGCTTAATCCTATTTTTTCGGTGACATACCACATTACTTGCCTAGACCTTTTTCTTGTATTGGCCTTACATTAATTTGAACCCGTATTGTCAAAGGCTAGTCGAGTGCTTAAGGGAGTAATAAGGTGTGCAAAGAGGGGTTTATTGTTGGTCTTACTTTTGGGGGAAATATTGAAAATTGGGTTTGGTTGTTTACTTGATAGTCGGCATATGTAATAAATTCATTGGATCATTGTTATTGTTTATATTATTGTTTGTGTTCTATTTAGCTCTCGGGAAAAAAAAAAAGAAAAAAAAGAAAAAAAAAAGAAAAAGAAAAAGAAAAAGAAAAAAAAAGGAAAATATATATATATATATATTATGAGAGCATGTTTGTGTTTGTTGTGATCCTACTTAAGTCGACTAGTCGAGTGTGTGTTTTAGTAAAAATTATGTGTGGGGGGAAATAGGGTGTTGTGTGTGATTTATTATGGTACTTACTAGCTTTTGACACTTCACCTATTTTGGCTTATTTGACATACCTTGTCCCTAGCCCCGTTACAACCCAATTAAAGACCTTTTGATTATCGTCATTGATGTAGGTTGTGTTAAGAGTTAGATTGATACCAAATGTCAGCATGCTTATGATTTTGTTGGAATTGAGTGATACACTTACCCTTGTTCTTGAGTGAATATTCTTTTGTGAGTGGATTGTGAGTGTTTGCTTGTTCTTGCGTATGAGATCCCGAGTGTTGTCTCAAAGATGTGCTCTTGTAGGCTTAGCATGTTTACTAACTTATTCTTACACTTGACATGGACTTGTGAGAACTTATGCATGTTCATTGAGTAGACTATGTGAATACTTGCACTTTCGACACCAAGACATTGCGTACTTACTTTGATTCTTAAGTTGATATGGCATGAGAGGATTTGAAGGTGTGGTAGGATATTAGTACTAGATTATTTGCATTTTCATTTAGTTGCATTCATGCATTGCATTGCATTAGATTAAATGGATTTTGTGGGTACATTCGCTATAGGCCCTCACGAGACCTTACTCGTCCACTAGGGCTGCCTAGGGGTTTAAAGGGCTTGTTGCATATGCCAAATGCAACCGTGATCACCTACGGAAGTGGTACTAGTTAGTTAGTTAGTTGTAATTGTTTATGCTTGAGGACAAGCATCAGTTTAAGTTTGGGGGTGTGATAAGTGGAGTTTATATCCACTTGGAGCGTTCCATATCGGCTTAAATTGATTGCTTTGGCCTCAAGTTTGTTGTAGTTTTGATGTGTTTTGTGTAAGTGTGTAGGTTTGGAAGAATGTTGATTAAGATCGTTGTTTCCATCACTTTTGGAGTTGAATTCGGGCTTAATAATGTAGAATGGAGTCTTGTTGTGGTTCACCATGAGGATTCCAAGCATAGAGGATTGAAAACGGAAGAGAACGCAAAAAGAACGGGAGCAAACGGAGCAAAAACGAAGGAAATAGAGCTGAAAAACGAAGGACAGAAATTTCCATCAGATTGTGGCTGGGCAGACTGCGCCAAATCTGAGCAGTCTGCGCCAGATTGGCAGAATGTTGCTGGGCAGACTGCTCCAATCCTGAGCAGTCTGCTCAAAGTCGCGCTGAAAATTTACAGTTTTGCCCTTTTTACGATTTTGGCCATATCTTGAGTTCTAGAAGTCAGTTTTGGGCGATCTTACTGTCCACGCGAAGATAACGAGATTTTCTATCATTCTAAAGTGGTCCAGAGGCCCAATTGCAGCTGGAACGTTCCAGAAAATCTGAAGAAAAGTCAGCTGCGAATTTCCCTTTAAATCAGAATTAGTTTAGGAAACGTACTTCTATTATAATTCTGATTTGGTATTTTCTTGTTGGGCAAGATGTCTAGAGCCTATATAAACACATCCAACCCTTGTAAATTAGAGAATTAGGAAGATCATTAAGATCATTAGGAGTAGAACCATTACATATCAATTACTTAGGTTTATTTGTATATTTTCATACTTTGTTTTTATCATGGTTTCATCAGATCCCATGATGACAAGTGGTTCGATTATGAACTAATTGTTGTCATGGGATTCTAACGGATTTATTTATGGAGCTTTAGTATCTTGATTGCTTTAAAGATCTGTGTGTGATGTATATCTGATATCCTCGTATGGTTATGCTTAATTGATAGATGCGTCATGAACATCTAATTTGTTAATCTCTTGTGAAGTGAAAGTGGATCTTGAGATTTAGAACTTGCCATGCTAGCATAGGTTCATAATTGTTTATCAATATGATTCGTGGTATGAGATGAGAATACTTGTATTGCCCTATGTGATCATTATGGATAACTTGTTCTTCAACCGTTATGTTTTCAAATTCTATAGAGATATAGGGTCTAAGCATAATTGGTGTCTATTCATCTTCTATCTCTTTTGTGGATGTATGTTTAGTTTGGTATTCGTATACTGAGAAGTAGCGTGTACTTGTTTCGTGTTGTCCGATCAGATATCATAATCATTGCATATAGTGATTAAAGGCGTCAGATCTAAGCGAAGTATTTAATGAAGTTAGGATTCCATGGTTTTTCTTGCAGACGTAATTAGATTTTAATTCTTGTTAGTTAGTTAATTCTTAGTTTTGTTAATTTGTGTCTTAGTTAATTTAGTTTAATAAACCTTAATTTATTAATTGTCTTAGCAGTGAATTAAGATCATACACTGTTGCATAGGTGCGTTTACTGAATTAAAACCATAACCAGATCCCTGTGGGAACGAATTTGGACTTAACCTTATATATTACTTGTGACCACGTACGCTTGTGTGTTTTAGTGTAAACAAGTTTTTGGCGCCGCTGCCGGGGATCATTGGTGTTTTATTTTTGGTTTATGTGCTTGTCAATAGTGGTCGTTAGAGTTCACTGACTAAGATTGTTTTTTTCTCATCTATTCTTGTAGTTCGTTGGTGTTTCAGGTACTTGTCAGAGAAAGATGGATTTTTACTATGGAGTTCAGCAGGTGGCTAGTGTTTGCGAGCTATGTGCGGGCGCACATGAGACGTATCAGTGCTGGAGCAACCAAGGTGGTATTCTACAGCCTCAGCCATGTGAGCAGTATTTGGGCGTTCATGATACATCACAATATTGTTACTACGAAGGAGTTGATCCATATGTCACTTATGAGGAGCAACCATATTTTCAATACCATCCTCAACAGTACCAGCAAGATGTTCCAGATATGTCATATTACTATGGAAGTGAAGAGTTTCAACATCAGCAACCTACTCCTACTTTTCAGTCAGATGAGGTTAATGTTAGGGATGAGGTTATGATGTTTGTAAAGAGTAGTGAGGAGTCTCTTAAATCTTTGGAGATTCTAGTTGCTCAAGCTGTGAGAGCCTTGGAACAAGAGAATCAGCAATTCATACCAGAAGCAATTCCAGAAAATAACGGTGACTTGGAGCAAGGTACTGCATGTTTAATTGAAGAAGACAAATTCCAAGAGGAGGAGAGTGTTCATAAGCCATGTGAGGAATTTGATCAAGCTAGTGAGGTGGATGATTTGGAAAGGGCACTATTTGAGACAGACACTGATGAGCTACGCAAATTTCAAGAATTGTTATGTGCGAACCAAGAAGACACTGTTGGGCTACGCAAATTTCAAGAATTGGTATGTGCGAACCAAGAGGTTGATGATCATGAGAAAGATGCAGGTCTTCTACTTGTCTCAGAGTATAAAGATGGAGGTAGCGCATTAGAGCCAATGGAGGAAGTTCTTTTTGAGGAACCAAAGGCTTCAGCAATTTACATTTACCCTCCTCCATTATATTCAAGCGAAGTCCGCGAATGTGTGTTGTTCTACAAATTGGCAGATTTTGGGTCAACAGATGAAGGCATTGTAATAGGACAGAGTTGTTATACGAATAGGCCAAGCAAGGAGAAGGAGCAAAAAGTGTGCCGCCGAGATGATGATGAAGTATTGCGAAGAGAGGACCAGGCGAACTATTATCATCCTTAATGGAGGCTTGGAAGTAACGTCAAGCTATTGACGTTAAAGAAGCGCTTCTTGGGAGGCAACCCAAGGTATGTTTTCTACTTTCCCTCGTATTTACTTCCATTCAATGCGGACATTGAATATTTTAAGTTTGGGGGTGGTTTGAGGGAGTAGTAGTTGTTGTTGTATTATTTGTTCACATAGGATTTCATGCTTTGCATATTAGTAGTAGTAAATTATGCATTTATGTTCGTGATATCTACGTTTGTTTCATATAGGACATTCTGTTTTTATATTTTTGTATTTCATGTGAGTTCATAATAGTTGCATTTGCACCCATGCTTGATAGGAATTTTGTGTTGTTGACGCTTTTGATTGAGAAGTGATATGCTTTGTTCTTGTGCACACACATTACACTAGTAAGTTGAAGCTAGTAGATTTATTGAATGTTGTAAGTAATTAGAAGGACATGAATATGTGCAAGATGATTTTGTTTGCATGCTTTGAATACAAGTCGGTGCATTAGAGAGATTTTTTGCTTGGAATTGAGTATGTTTTTCCACCAAGTGAGTTTTTGAGCCTTATTGCATATTTGTTGCAATTTATTCGTTTGATTGAGTGTCCACGGATTGTTTGCATTGCTAGCAGTTGTTTGAGGTCTTTCTTGAAACGCATGACATTATTTGGCGATTAAAATGATAAAGGCACTTAGGAATAACCGCGTATTTTCCCATATTACCACACCATGTTTACATGATCAATTAGTTAACCCGTTGAGCTTAATCCTATTTTTTCGGTGACATACCACATTACTTGCCTAGACCTTTTTCTTGTATTGGCCTTACATTAATTTGAACCCGTATTGTCAAAGGCTAGTCGAGTGCTTAAGGGAGTAATAAGGTGTGCAAAGAGGGGTTTATTGTTGGTCTTACTTTTGGGGGAAATATTGAAAATTGGGTTTGGTTGTTTACTTGATAGTCGGCATATGTAATAAATTCATTGGATCATTGTTATTGTTTATATTATTGTTTGTGTTCTATTTAGCTCTCGGGAAAAAAAAAAAGAAAAAAAAGAAAAAAAAAAGAAAAAGAAAAAGAAAAAGAAAAAAAAAGGAAAAAATATATATATATATATATTATGAGAGCATGTTTGTGTTTGTTGTGATCCTACTTAAGTCGACTAGTCGAGTGTGTGTTTTAGTAAAAATTATGTGTGGGGGGAAATAGGGTGTTGTGTGTGATTTATTATGGTACTTACTAGCTTTTGACACTTCACCTATTTTGGCTTATTTGACATACCTTGTCCCTAGCCCCGTTACAACCCAATTAAAGACCTTTTGATTATCGTCATTGATGTAGGTTGTGTTAAGAGTTAGATTGATACCAAATGTCAGCATGCTTATGATTTTGTTGGAATTGAGTGATACACTTACCCTTGTTCTTGAGTGAATATTCTTTTGTGAGTGGATTGTGAGTGTTTGCTTGTTCTTGCGTATGAGATCCCGAGTGTTGTCTCAAAGATGTGCTCTTGTAGGCTTAGCATGTTTACTAACTTATTCTTACACTTGACATGGACTTGTGAGAACTTATGCATGTTCATTGAGTAGACTATGTGAATACTTGCACTTTCGACACCAAGACATTGCGTACTTACTTTGATTCTTAAGTTGATATGGCATGAGAGGATTTGAAGGTGTGGTAGGATATTAGTACTAGATTATTTGCATTTTCATTTAGTTGCATTCATGCATTGCATTGCATTAGATTAAATGGATTTTGTGGGTACATTCGCTATAGGCCCTCACGAGACCTTACTCGTCCACTAGGGCTGCCTAGGGGTTTAAAGGGCTTGTTGCATATGCCAAATGCAACCGTGATCACCTACGGAAGTGGTACTAGTTAGTTAGTTAGTTGTAATTGTTTATGCTTGAGGACAAGCATCAGTTTAAGTTTGGGGGTGTGATAAGTGGAGTTTATATCCACTTGGAGCGTTCCATATCGGCTTAAATTGATTGCTTTGGCCTCAAGTTTGTTGTAGTTTTGATGTGTTTTGTGTAAGTGTGTAGGTTTGGAAGAATGTTGATTAAGATCGTTGTTTCCATCACTTTTGGAGTTGAATTCGGGCTTAATAATGTAGAATGGAGTCTTGTTGTGGTTCACCATGAGGATTCCAAGCATAGAGGATTGAAAACGGAAGAGAACGCAAAAAGAACGGGAGCAAACGGAGCAAAAACGAAGGAAATAGAGCTGAAAAACGAAGGACAGAAATTTCCATCAGATTGTGGCTGGGCAGACTGCGCCAAATCTGAGCAGTCTGCGCCAGATTGGCAGAATGTTGCTGGGCAGACTGCTCCAATCCTGAGCAGTCTGCTCAAAGTCGCGCTGAAAATTTACAGTTTTGCCCTTTTTACGATTTTGGCCATATCTTGAGTTCTAGAAGTCAGTTTTGGGCGATCTTACTGTCCACGCGAAGATAACGAGATTTTCTATCATTCTAAAGTGGTCCAGAGGCCCAATTGCAGCTGGAACGTTCCAGAAAATCTGAAGAAAAGTCAGCTGCGAATTTCCCTTTAAATCAGAATTAGTTTAGGAAACGTACTTCTATTATAATTCTGATTTGGTATTTTCTTGTTGGGCAAGATGTCTAGAGCCTATATAAACACATCCAACCCTTGTAAATTAGAGAATTAGGAAGATCATTAAGATCATTAGGAGTAGAACCATTACATATCAATTACTTAGGTTTATTTGTATATTTTCATACTTTGTTTTTATCATGGTTTCATCAGATCCCATGATGACAAGTGGTTCGATTATGAACTAATTGTTGTCATGGGATTCTAACGGATTTATTTATGGAGCTTTAGTATCTTGATTGCTTTAAAGATCTGTGTGTGATGTATATCTGATATCCTCGTATGGTTATGCTTAATTGATAGATGCGTCATGAACATCTAATTTGTTAATCTCTTGTGAAGTGAAAGTGGATCTTGAGATTTAGAACTTGCCATGCTAGCATAGGTTCATAATTGTTTATCAATATGATTCGTGGTATGAGATGAGAATACTTGTATTGCCCTATGTGATCATTATGGATAACTTGTTCTTCAACCGTTATGTTTTCAAATTCTATAGAGATATAGGGTCTAAGCATAATTGGTGTCTATTCATCTTCTATCTCTTTTGTGGATGTATGTTTAGTTTGGTATTCGTATACTGAGAAGTAGCGTGTACTTGTTTCGTGTTGTCCGATCAGATATCATAATCATTGCATATAGTGATTAAAGGCGTCAGATCTAAGCGAAGTATTTAATGAGGTTAGGATTCCATGGTTTTTCTTGCAGACGTAATTAGATTTTAATTCTTGTTAGTTAGTTAATTCTTAGTTTTGTTAATTTGTGTCTTAGTTAATTTAGTTTAATAAACCTTAATTTATTAATTGTCTTAGCAGTGAATTAAGATCATACACTGTTGCATAGGTGCGTTTACTGAATTAAAACCATAACCAGATCCCTGTGGGAACGAATTTGGACTTAACCTTATATATTACTTGTGACCACGTACGCTTGTGTGTTTTAGTGTAAACAAGTTTTTTATCATAGCTTTGGTTTGAGGGATTAGTAGATGTTGTTGTATTATTTGTTCATGTAGGATTTCATGCTGTGCATATTAGTAGTAGTAAATTATGCATATATGTTTGTGTTATCTATGTTTGTTTCATATAGGACATTCTGTTTTTATTTTTGTATATCATGTGAGTTCATAATAGTTTGCATTTGCACCCATGCTTAATAGGAATTTTGTGTTGTTGACGCTTTTGATTGAGAAGTGATATGCTTTGTTCTTGTGCACACACATACACTAGTAAGTTGAAGCTAGTAGACTTATTGAATGTTGTAAGTGATTAGAATGACATGAATATGTGCAAGATGATTTAGTTTGCATGCTTTGAATACAAGTAGGTGCGTTAGAGAGATTTTTTGCTTGGGATTGAGTATGTTTTTCCACCAAGTGAGATTTTGAGCCTTATTGCTTATTGCATATTTGTTGCAATCTTATTCGTTTGGTTGAGTGTCCACGGATTGTTTGCATTGCTAGCAGTTGTTTGAGGTCTTTCTTGAAACGCATGACATTATTTGACGATTAAAATGATAAAGGCATTAGGATTAACCGCATATTTTCCCATATTACCACACCATATTTACATGATCAATTAGTTAACCCGTTGAGCTTAATCCTATTTTTTCGGTGACATACCACATTACTTGCCTAGACCTTTTTCTTGTATTGGCCTTACATTAATTTGAACCCACATTGTCAAAGGCTAGTAGAGTGCTTAAGGGAGTAATAAGGTGTGCAAGGAGGGGTTTATTGTTGGTCTTACTTTTGGGGGAAATATTGAAAATTGGGTTTGTTTACTTGATAGTCGACATATGTAATAAATTCATTGGATCATTGTTATTGTTTATATTATTGTTGTGTTCTATTTAGCTCTCGAGAAAAAAAAAAGAAAACAGAGAAAAAAAAAGAGAAAAAAAAAAGAAAAAAAAAATTATGAGAGCATGTTTGTGTTTGTTGTGATCCTACTTTAGTCGACTAGTCGAGTGTCTGTTTTAATAATAAATTATGTGGGGGGGGGGAAATATGGTGTTGTGTATGATGTATTATGGTACTTACTAGCTTTTGACACTTCACCTGTTTTGGCTTATTTGACATACCTTGTCCCTAGCCCCGTTACAACCCAATTAAAGACCTTTTGATTATCGTCATTGATGTATGTTGTGTTAAGAGTTAGATTGATACCAAATGTCAAGCATGTTTATGATTTTGTTGGAATTGAGTGATACACTTACCCTTGTTCTTGAGTGAATATTCTTTGTGAGTGGATTGTGAGTGTTTGCTTGTTCTTGCGTATGAGATCCCGAGTGTTGTCTCAAAGATGTGCTCTTGTAGGCTTAGCATGTTTACTAACTTATTCTTACACTTGACATGAGCTTGTGAGAACTTATGCATCTTCATTGAGTAGACTATGTGAATACTTGCACTTTCGACACCAAGACATTGCGTATTTACTTTGATTCTTAAGTTGATATGGCATGAGAGGAATTGAAGGTATGGTAGATTAGATTAATTGCAATTTTCATATTAGTTGCATTCATGCATTGCATTAGGTTAAATGGATTTTGTGGGTACATTCGCTATAGGCCCTCACGAGACCTTACTCGTCCACTAGGGCTGCCTAGGGGTTTAAAGGGCTTGTTGCATATGCCAAATGCAACCGTGATCACCTACGGAAGTGGTACTAGTTAGTTAGTTAGTTGTAATTGTTTATGCTTGAGGACAAGCATCGGTTTAAGTTTGGGGGTGTGATAAGTGGATTTATATCCACTTGGAGCATTCTAAATCGGCTTAAATTGATTGTCTTGGACTCAAGTTTCTTGTAGTTTTGATGTGTTTTGTTTAGTTGTGCAGGTTTACGAGAATTTTGATTAAGGTGGATGCTTCTATAATTTTTTGGGAATTAATTGATTAAAATTCGGATTTTCTGGGAAGGCTGCGCAGCTTACACTGTTTTGGCCATATCTGGAGTTCTGTAAGTCCGTTTTCAGCGATCTTACTGCCCACGCGAAGCTTGAGAGATTTTCTACAACCTGGGATAGGAAGCACATGCAAGTAATATGTTGATTAAAATCGCGCGCCTGTTCTAGTTAAAGAAGGCTGGGAAATTCCTGTTTTGCCCTTTTCAAGTTCTAATTATATTCCGGGCAGGTTTTAGCACCTTAATTAAATTCTAATTGTAATAGAAGATAAAATTCTTGCTGGGCAAGAAATCTAGAGCCTATAAAAACACATCTAAGCATTGTAATAGAGATATACATTATCATAGCTTTATTATTGTAACTAGCTTAGATCTGCAAGGGAGAAAAGGAGAGAAGGATTCAACGCTCGTGACAAGCAACGGATCTAGATCTACTTCATCCTTTGTGTTACTTTGGATTATAGATTTGTTTTCTCAAACTCTTGTTTATTAATATAATTGCTTCTTTTATCCATATCTTGTTTTATACCATGTTTTCATCAAATCCCATGACGATGAACGGTTCAATTATGGGCTAATCGTTGTCATGGGATCCTAGTGGATTTATCTATGTAGCTTAGTAGTTTGCATGCCTTAAAGATTTATGTGTGGTGAATTCTTGATATCCTCGTATGGTTAATCTTAATGCTTTTGGATGCGTAGCTAACATCTAAATTGAATTGTTAATCTCTTGCGAAACGAGAGTGGATCTTGAGATTTAGAACTTGCCATGCTAGCATAGGATAGGTTGATGTTTGAACATCATGATTTGTGGCATCAATAGAGATATTATGCTACCCTATGTGATCTAAGTGGATAACTTGTGCTTCAACCTTTATGTTTTCAAATTCTATAGAGATATAGGGTCTAAACATAATAGGTGCCTATTCATCTTCTATCTCTTTTGTGGATGTATGTGTAGATTGGTACTAGTATACCGAGAGGTAACTTTTACTCTTTTCGTGTTATTCGATCAGATATCAAAACCATCGCATGTTTTAATTAAAGGCTGTAACTCTAAGTGAAGTAGATGATGAAACTAGGATTCCATGTTTTATTCTCGTATAAGTAATTCGATTTTAATTCTCGTTAATTGTTTAATTCTTAGTTTTATAATTTGCACTTTAGTTTAATTTAGATAATCAATCTTAAATTTGTTATTTCTCTTAGCAGTGGATAAAAACCATACATCAGTGCATAGGTACATTAATTGAATTGAACACCATTCTAGATCTCTGTGGGAACGAACTTGATTTAATCATATATTACTTGTGACAACGTGCGCTTGCGTAAATTTTGCATAACAACTGCCACGACAGCATACTTCACCCCTCCTTTCCCCTTAGGGAGCTCTCCTATCAAATCAATCCCCCACATAGCAAAGGGCCAAGGACTCGTCAAAGAAGTGATAGGGGCTGCAGGACTGTTCACGTAATTGGCATACCTCTGACATTTACCGCAGGATCTAGCAAAAACCATCGAATCCTCCCGAAGAGTAGGCCAGAAATATCCTTGACGTAATACCTTTTGCGCAAGAGAACCACCCCCCGAGTGATTTCCACAGATTCCCTCATGAACCTCCCGTAGGACATAATTGCATTCCTCCCCATCTATGCATTTCAATAGTGGTTGATTAAAACCTCGCCTGTAAAGAGAACCTCCAAAATCCACATAACGGGCTGCTTTATATCTGAGTCTTCTAGCCTCAATTCTATCATCTGGTAGAATCCCTTCCTTCAGATATTTCCAGATTGGGGTCATCCAAGTATCATGCATAATTACATCGACCTGCATTAATTCAACCTCCGGGACACCAGGTTGCTTCTGGACTTCCAAGGGGATAACCCCTAAAAGAGTGGCTTCCTTTTGAGACCCTAACTTAGCCAAAGCGTCTGCCTCCTCATTACTGTTTCTAGGAAGCTGCTCCAATCTCGCCTCCCGAAATAAACTCATCAACCTCTGGGTACACTTCATGTATAACTCAGTACGAGGTCCCTTTGCCTGAAACCCCCCATTAACCTGATAGACAACCAACATCGAATCACTCATTATGTTTATATTTTCGACCTTCATCTCAAGGGCGAGCTTCAATCCCGAAATCAAAGCCTCATACTCAGCATCATTATTTGTGGCGTAAAAAGCAAAATGAATCGCACTCCTCAAATGATGTCCTTCTGGACTGATCAAGACAATCCCCGCACATGCACCTTCATTATTTGATGCACCATCCACATACAAAGTCCACCACGGCGCCGAAGTAGGTCTCTCCTGAATCAACTCAGGCGGAGGGCTAGATATAACGGCCAAGGCATCGCCCTCGTGTGCCAGAGGGAATTCCAAAATGAAATCAGCAAGAGCCTGTCCCTTTATAGCACTTCTCGGCTTATACTCTACATCAAATTGCCCCAATTCCACAGCCCATTTCAACATTCGCCCGGAAGTCTCAGGTTTATGCAATATCTGCCTCAAAGGATACGCTGTTCGAACCTCTATTCTATGTGCCTGAAAATAAGGTCGCAACTTCCTAGAAGCCAAAATAAGAGCATACACCAACTTCTCCATATTCGAGTACCTTGTCTCTGCCTCCAACAACCTCTTGCTAATGTAATAAATAGGATACTGAACATCATTTTCCTCTCGTACGAGAACTCCACTAACAGAATATTCCGAAACAGCTAGGTACAAAACGAGAACCTCGCCCTCGAGAGGTTTTGACAGCAGTGGAGGAGACCCCAAATGTTTTTTCAATGCCTGAAAAGCCTCCTCGCACTCAGGAGTCCATTCAAAATTCTTCCCAACACCTTTGATGGCTTTGAAAAATTCTCTGCACTTGTCAGAAGACTTGGACACAAAACGGTTCAAGGCAGCAATTCTCCCGGCCAAACTTTGAACCTCCTTCACTGTTCGTGGAGATCTCATATCAAGAAGAGCTTGTATCTTCGCAGGATTCGCTTCTATTCCCCTGTGATTCACCATAAATCCCAAAAACTTCCCAGATTCCACTCCAAACACACACTTCTGTGGATTAAGCTTCATACGAAATTTTCTAAGAATTTGAAACATCTCTTCCAAATGCCGGATATGATCTTCTGCTTCTTTTGACTTTACCAGCATGTCATCCACATAAACTTCCATCGTTTTCCCAATCTGGTCTTTGAACATCATGTTTACTAACCTCTGATAAGTCGCCCTGCATTGAGTAACCCGAAAGGCATTCCAATATAGCAATACAACCCCCTATCTGTGATAAAGGAAGTGTTTTCCTGATCTGGTGCATACATCGGTATTTGATTGTATCCTGAATAGGCATCCATAAAACTGAGCAAAGCATGCCCCGCAGTAGCATCCACCAACTGATCGATCCTAGGTAAAGGAAAACTATCCTTCTTGCATGCTTTATTCAAGTCGGTGAAATCAACGCAGACTCTCCACTTTCCATTGGATTTCTTTACCAAAACCGGATTCGCCAACCAATCCGGGTAAAAGGATTCTTTAACTAACCCGACATTTAGCAGCCGATCAACCTCCTCCTTCAAGGCAGTAGCCCGTTCTCCACTGACCGCCCATCGCTTTTGCCGAACACCCTTCCTAGAAGGGTCAATGTTGAGATGATGGCACATTACTTCAGGATCAATTCCCACCATGTCAGCATGACTCCAAGCGAATACATCCAGATTTTTCTTTAAAAAGCCAACTAGCCTCTTCCTTAAACCCGACTCTAACCTCGCCCCAATATACAATACCCTGGACGAATCTCTCTCGTCCACCAGAATCGGCACAGTGTCTTCCGCTGGTCCCATATTTTTCTTGGGCTCAGGCAACCGAGGATCCAAGTCAAACTCCACTTCCTTTGTTCCACTGGACTCACCCACTTCTCGAATAGAAACAATCTCATCCCCTGGCGATTTAAGTTCTTCTCCCCCAGTTGTTGGATCATCTGGAAATTCAACCATCGGAGTGTCTCCATACTCCATAACGAATTTTCCCTTTTTTGCCCTAAGATTCCTCTGTTCCTCTTCTTCATCAGTGACATCCTCAACAACCCCTTCCCGAAACTGATTTTGATTAACTAGAGGAGGAGCCCCAATCATCAATACCCTATACCTTGTTCTGTCAGTTGTGACTTCTTCCCCAAATGCAGTCTCCACTCCTGAATTTTCCATATTAACTTCCACAGTCTCCCCCAAAGTAGTCGGCGCCTCTAACAGAAAGAGCGGGGTACTCTGCCTGACTAATGTCTCATAACCAGCCAAGTCATCATCGCCGGGAAACTCCACTGTATAAACCATATTGGTAACTGGCCTAGGTTCGAATGATTTCAAGGTTTCCTGAGCACTTTCCTCTTTGAAATCCAGCATCTCCTCTCGTTCTTTACCCTTTGAGGAAGACTTCATCATTTTGTTGTAACATTCCCTGGAGTCGTATTGACATCCCTTCACACATCCGATCCCTGCCGGTGTAGGGAACTTCATTGCTAGATGATATATTGATGTTACCACCCTCATTTCTTTCAGGACCGGTCTCCCAAGCAGTGCATTATAACATGTAGGTTGATCAACTACTAGAAACTCGAACACTTGAGTGGCTGAGTAAGGGTCTTCCCCTAAGGTGAGCGACAGTTTCACAGTACCCTTGACCCGTACAGAATCTCCTGTAAAGCCGTAAATGTGGGTCGTTCCATGAGTCATTTCCTTATCCAACAGCCCCATCTTCTTATAAGTTCCATAGTAAAGAATATTTACTGAACTTCCATTATCAATAAACACCCGATGAACACTCCTTGAACCGATCCTTACATTTACCACCAAGGCATCGCTGTGTGGGTGATGAACCCATTTAGCATCTTCTTCTGAAAAAATTATCTGTGTATCCTCCCCCTTAAACAGCTTAGGAGGTCTTTCTGATAAGTGATTTACATTTGTCAGGGGAGGGTCTCTTGCCTCGCGGGCATATCTCTCCATAGCATTTCTTCCATTCCCGCCAACATGAGGCCCGCCAAAAATAGTATGAATGCTCGCCTCCTTCACGAACGTGGTTTTCTTCTGATGATCCAGCTTATCTTTACCTTCGGGACCATCCTTCTTAGTTTCCTCCTGAGGAGGAACGTCCCCCTTTACTTTTCTAACCCATTCGGTCAACTTCCCATTCCTAATAAGCAATTCAATCTCCTCCCTCAATTGTCGACATTGATGAGTATCATGGCCGTGAGATTCGTGATAGGCACAGTATCTCTTCTTATCTCTTTGGGCATTCTTCGAAAGTGGGAGGGGTGTCTTATACAATCCTTCCTTTCTTGTCACCTCAAAAATATGTCCAATAGACGCCACCAGAGGTGTGAAGATACTGGTCTGGGGATGACCCTGATCTTTCATAGAATAAAGAGGCGGTGGAGGGTACCGTTGCACTGGGCTAGGTGACCTTGATCGATCTGACCCCCAAGTATCAACAATATTGACATCAACTCTGCCATTCCTCCTCGTATCCCCCTTTGGGCTTAGAGATCTATCCTTGCGTTTGCCCCTACGACTAGTTTCAGGATAATCACTCCTCTTCAAGGCTTCCTCCTCCCTCTTAAAGGGTTCAGCTTGCGCATAAAGATCTGCAAGGGTCAATGGCTCTTTTCGTTGAAGCTCTTTCCAAAAATCCGAGTTTACTCTCACCCCAGCTATGAGAAAGTTCTTGATGGTCTCATCTGAAGCTCCTCGAACAGTGGGGACCTCAGCATTAAACCGTCTGAAATAAGATTGGAGAGTCTCCCCTTCTCTCTGCTTTATATTGGCTAGAGTCGTGACAGGGGGAGCGTAGACAATAGAAGATTGAAACTGAATTAAAAACATCCTCCGCATTTGATCCCAAGAAGTAATAGAACCCGGTCCCAACTTTTGAAACCACTGATGAGCATTTCCTCGCAATGTTGAGGCTAGCAATCTACACTTCGTCAAGTCCTCCACCTGGTAAAGCTCCATTTCTGTGTTAAACCTCGCAATATACTCTGCCGGGTCAGAGCTTCCCGTGAACCTTAGATCTCCCACCCCCCTAAAGGACGGTGGAAGGGGTGCTTCTCGCACTGCCAAAGAGAAGGGAGACGGAGCCGGCTCAAACATAGCCCCTGTCTGTCCCTCCGATTGCGCCAACAACCTCCGCAGAGCATTTAAGTCAAAATCTTCAAACCCAGGGATTCCACGGGGCGCCTCCTCGCGTCGCTGTTGATTCATTAACTCTTCGAATCGATACCTATCTCCGACAGTAGAATTCTCTGGACGGGAAAAATTATAACCGCGAGAGGCCATCAGATCTCTCTCCAAGTTAGATTCTATGGGTCCTCTCCGGTTTCCTTCTACTTGATTGAATAGATTAGCATAGGACCTTCTCTCCCCATACCCTAAGCTGTAATGGTTCTGGGTTCCCATTTGGGGATCATGGTTCCTGGCTCGAGCCATTGTGAATGCCGCAGGATCAGAGCCTCCCAAAGCTTCGTTCTCATGATGATAGCGGCGCCTTTCTTGCTCCAAGATCCTCTGACCGCCAGCTCGAACCCCTTCTACTTGGCTTGACTGTCTGAGGTCCTCTCTATCTGGAGGGAGTTCAACATATGGATCACCAAAAGTTAAAGCTCTGGGAGTGACAGCCCGGAACCTTTGATTTCCTCCAATCTCTCCAACAACTCGAACATCCCCTTCAAAAGGAATCTCCCTGTATAGGTTACGCTGATGATCCATGTCAAATTCTCTACCAATGCGTCGATCTCCGACTGGTGTTTGATAACTCGCCTCCCATCCATGGTTTGGGCGTCGGCCCTCCTGATTCAGGCGAGACTCTTCGAGAAACTGCCTTTCCCTTTCCATCGCATCCATTCTTGCCCCCATTCGATTGATCGTATTGCCCATATAAGTGATCTGGTCAAAAAGCTCAGTATTACTCATCAGAACGGGAGGATCTCCTCCTATCCGCGGACTCGGTCGTCTATTAGGCATCCTAGGCGTTACCGACCTCCGGTGCAAACCCCCTGAACGATTGGGATTCCCCATCCCAGAGCTCCTTGCGACAGAATTATTCCTTGGCGGCGGCGGAGGCAGATTTTCTCTGGTCCTAACCTCTTCCATACGTCGACTATCCACACGCTCACGGTTTGATTGGGACATCCTTCCTCCTAAGATGTCAAAGGCCCTCCTTCTAGCGCCACTTGTTAACGGAGGAATTTGAGAAAACAAATTCGGGGAGGGTTGCTGGAATTATGGTAATGATTGAGTGCGGTGATTGGTGTAGGACAATTAGGGTTAGGGTTTTTACTTTAGGAATGGCTGAGATTGTATGATGTGATTACTGCAATTTAGATCGAATATTGAATTCCCTCTTTTTCGCAAGGGTTTGCATCGTGCCATACAATGTGCCTACGTACCCTTATTTATAGGGATCAAGCCAAACGTAGTTCTTGGGGAACAAGTAATCGTAATGGGCTAGGTTACCTTATTTAGAAAACCTATTGGATTAAGACCACCGCCTTTGACACAGACCCAAAAAGCCCATCTATTTTCTCGGAGCGTATTGATTAAGCTACTGACCCGGTATTTTCGGGGTCAACACTTTTTCTGAGCTACGGAGATAAGGCAGGTGTAAGGCAGCCCCAAATCAGGGCGAGATTCCCTTAAAGTGGGCGAGATCTGTTTATCAAGGCGAGATCAAGGACTTAGTTATAGTCCATAATTCGTGGTTTATTAAATACTGAAAATTACGAAGTCATCTTCGAACACCCCAAAGGGCGAGATCCTTTCTTATGGACCAAGTCAAACGGATGTGTCCTTCCCTTAAGAACTGGACCCCCCCTTTCCATCGAGGACGAGATTCCCATCCTAATCAGTTGGCGAGATACCCTAGAAATTGCAATGTCATCCTTCTTAGGGCCAGGCCCAATAGCTGCCATCCTTCCCTATGACATGACCCATGTCAGAAATCGTTTTCCTTTTTTTGGTCTAACAGAAGGCGACACTCTTTAATTAAGGCGATGATATTTCTTGGTATAACCGTGATATTTTGAAATTAAAACCCAAATGGAATGATGTCTCTAGTGTTAACAGATAGAAAATTCCAAAATTTTATAATAATGAAATAAAATTATGTGAATAATCTAAAACTATAATGATACCTAAAAAAACTTTGAATGACACTAAACTAGTCGATAAAGTCGCGCTTCGCGGTGGCGTTACAATATTTTTTTTAAAAAAATCAATATATTTACGTTATATTATAATACTAACATTAAATTTTAATAATTAAATAGTCTTCTCTAATGAATCGATTTCTTGTTAAACACAATTTTTTCGATTGAGCCGCTCTTTCGTTAAAACCGAAATCCCAACTATAACATATATTATAAAGACTTATATAAAAAAATTTATCCATAAAATCGAACCGTAAAAATAAAAAAAAATTATGACATCTGTATCAAATTCTAATAGCTAATACAATCTTTTCTAGAGAGTCGTCTTCCCGTTAAATACATTTTGAGCCGCTCTTATTTGGAACCAAAATTCTAACTTCATTATATAAAGAGAGTAAATTCCAATTTTTATATTCTTTAAACTTTCTAATATTTTGGAGTTTTAAAAGATGAAAACATTTTATATTTTCTGTATATAATAAATATTCCTGTATTTATTTACAACTTTCGCATGAGAATGTCTTTCTATTATGTTAACATATCAAAAAAAAATACGAAGACTTTTCGTGACGGGAATAATATTAAATTTATGGATATATTTTTCTAATGCAAGTATAATTAACTTCTATAAAAAAGTTAAAATAAAGGTTTCTAGGAAGAAAAGATACATAGTTTTAAAAAAATTGTATAAAACGTCTCCACCGTCCTCGTATTCTACTTCCAATAAAACATTTTATTTTATGTATTCCTAATATATTCAAACATCTTTTATACGGTCTTCTCTAATGAACCGTTTTCTCATTAAACACGGTTATTACTATTGGTCCGCTCTCTCGTAAAGACCAAAAACCTAACTTTTACATATATCACTTGTATGACAATGTTTATCCATAAAAGTCAAATCCTAAAAATAAAATGAAATTTATAACATCAATATGACATTTTAATAGCTAATACAATCTTTTATAGTGAGCCGTCTTCCCATTAAAAACGTTTCGATCCGCTCTCGTTTGAGATCGAAATTCCAACTTCATTACATATTATTAATGATACTTATCTTACACAAAATTTTTTTTCCTTAAAATCAAAACCTAAAAAATAGAGTGAATCCAATTTATACTTTCTCTGGACTTTCTAAAATGACTTAATTGTAGGAGGATGGCCTCAACTATTTGTTTTTTGCACAAAAATGGCCCAAGTATAAAAGTAGACAGTGTGATGGCCTAACTATATTTTTTAAATAGGTGAGTGTATTCAATTTGTGACTTAACTACAACATGATGGCTGAACAGTGTTTTTTTTAACACAAAAATGGCCCAAAAATAAAAATAAACAGCAATTTTTACATTAATTTAGATGGAATGCAATCATCTGCTTAAAATAGTACTTGGGCCATTTTTATGCAAAAAAAAAAAATAGTTGAGGCCATCCTCATGCAATTAAGTCTTAACAATATTTATGGAGTTTTAAAAAATGAAAACAGATCTTATTTTCTCTTTATATTAAAGATACTTCTGTATTTATTTGGGATTCCTGCATGAGAATGTTCTTTTATTTTGTTAACAAATCAATTTTTTTCTTTTTAAATACGATGACTTTTTTTATGACAATAGTATTTGGATTTATGAATATATTTCTTGTCGGTTTGTTAACATTTCAAAATAGGTTGTTTGACACGCATTTTAAGGTGAAATTTAAGGATAGTTTCATAATTTATTTTTGAAATTTTCTCTTTTTTTGTATAAAAGTAGAATAATCCTATTTTTATACAAAAAAGAAAATTTTAAAAATAAGTTATGAACTGTCCTTAAAATTCACCTTAAAATGCGTGCCAGAAAATGACAAAAAAAGTGTTAATAATTGGGTAGGACGGAGGGAGTAATATAAAAAATTATAATTTAAGAAGATCATACTTTCTATAAAATATTTAATTATATTTCTGCTCTATATATTCAAACACCTATTTTACTTCTAATACAACGTTTTTTATATGTTTATTTCTATAAAATTGAACTCCTATTCTACTTCCAATGGAACTTTTAATCATATGCCTTATAAATACTAATTCTACTTCCAATAGAACTTCTAATCATATAATTTAAGAAGATCGTACTTTTTATAAAATATTTAATTATATGTCTGCTCTATATATTCAAACACCTATTCTACATCTAATAGAACTTTTATTTATATGTTTTTTCTATAAATTCGAACTATTATTCTCTATAAATTCGAACTCCAATTCTACTTCCAATAGAACTTTTATGCATATGCCTTATAAAAACTTATTCTACTTCCAATAGAACTTCTAATCATATGTCTTACCTATAAATTCGAACTCTTCTTCTCTATAAATTCGAACACATATTCTACTTCTAATATGTTAAATGATATTTTATATTTATTAATGTTTAAAATTCAAAAATTCTAGAAAATTAGAAAAATAGATTGAGACGATCTTAGAGCGCCACCTAAACTCCCACGTACCCTCCTTTATATATATATATTGATTTTAAAAACCAAGATGATACAGATGCAAAAAAAAGAAAAAAAAGAAAAGAGATTTGAGAGTATATGAAAAACAAAAAAGAAGGTACGTGTGCACGGATGCTCGATGCCTAATCTGATTGGGGGTCACCATTCTCTGTCATGCGTACTTTCTTTACACAGCTTTATAATGTAGTTGAATGTCTGATGACACTTGATTGTACAATACATAGTGTCTAATCACCATTCACCAAAACCTATTACATACTCCCTCCGTCTAATTTTATATGAATCTTATTGTTTTTTGGATGTCCAAATAAATAAATCTATTATACTTACTATTTTTAACACTACTTTCCACTATTACATCCTCTAATTCTTCATTTCATATTCTTTTTTATTATTAAATAAATACTATTACACCCGTTACTTTCCTCCATTATCTCAAATCTATTATTATATATTGATAGATCCCACCATTTTATCCACTTTTCAATTAACTTTACTCTATTTCTACTACCTTTTATTAATCTTCGTCATTTCATACTCTTTTTTATATTAAATAAATACTATTACAACCGTTACTTTCCTCCATTATCTCAAATCTATTATTAAATATTGATAGATCCCACCATTTTATCCACTTTTCAACTAACTTTACTCTATTTCTACTACTTTTTTTTAATCTTCGTGAAAGTCAAACCAGTTCATATATTATGGGACGGAGGGAGTATATGAGATCTTATCATCAAAATTATCGTGCTCAAATATAATATTTTTAAAATAGACGATCTAGATTATTGTTGAGTATGGAATACAGTAAAAGAATACAGAGGGGGGGTGAATGGATTCTTGAACTTTTCTTGGTTGAGTCTGTGTAGCAGATAAGTGTTTGTGTGTGCAAAGATGTAGGTGCGGATAAAGAACAACACAAGTCACAATATCAATTTAATCTAATGTATTATTAGATAAAGGTTGCTACAATCTATGAATACAAATGATAGTATTCTCATCTTCGTTTTTCTCAGAGAGATATTGCTTACAATGAATATGAAAAAAACTTGACTCTCCAAAAGTTAATTGCTAAGGAAGTGAGGCTGTATCCTTATAGAGCATGGATACAACCTACTTACTACAAATAAGGTAGCTAAAACAAATTACTTTCTAGTCTGTCTATCCTATTTGAGTAAGTGTCCAAACGGTTATAGATTTGACTTTGCAAAGCCTGTTCAGATCCACTTCTTTAGCCCTTTGTCTCTTCTATATCTCTCCAAGCTTCTTTGTAGGCTTTCCAGAGCACGTTACAGATTGAGATCCATAAAGTGCATTGGCTTGTTGCAGGTTTCTGACTTGTACAATTTCTCCAGTATTTTGTCTCCAAGAATGTATTCGAGAAGTGACTAAGTAAGTGATTCGAGAACTAGAATTGACTTGATCGATAACTCTGAGTTCTCGAACACTGTTATATTGACATATCGAATTACTTCTCGAATAGCTCTTTTTCATCAGGATTCCTTGAGTTGTCGAATAGAACATTTGACTTATCGAATCCTCGAGATATCGAATAGCTTTCTGAGTCCTTGAGATATCGAATGGAACTTTGACTTGTTGACTCCTTGAGAACTCGAATACTACTTTTGACTTGTTGACTTCTTGAGTTCTCGAACAGAGTAATAGACATATCGAATCTCTGAGATATCGAATGAGATATCGAACAGTGTATTCAGAGATATCGAATAGTGTCTTGAGATATCGAATCCCTGACTTCTCGAATGCTAGACTTCTCGAACAGACAAATGTACTTCTCGAATTGGTACTTAGGCAAATTCTTCACTTTCTTCAAATCCCAACTGTGATTATTTAACAGTCTTTATCTTCTTGCTTGAGGCATGAACCTTGGAACTTCTTTCAAGCATTATTCTTGACTATATAAGTACAGTTACACAACTAGGATTTGGTGCCTATTACAAGTACAGAATAAGTAGAGACTCTACAACTAGAGGTTCCCTCAGTTAAGAGGTCATGTAAGTAATGCAAAGCATTACAAACAATTAGGCTTGTTATTTGATGTAAACAGGCATGCCTCTGTGACTAACAATCTCCCCCAAATTGTGAGTAAGACCTTTAGTCACAATTTCATGTCTGATAACAAGCCTAACATACATAAAGATAAAACTTTAAAAGTACAAGTATGTAGATTGATTAAAGAAAGTACATAGAAGTATTCTTACTAGGTATGAGAAACTACTAGCCATATCCTTTTGGATTCATCTTTTGAGCTTTGGCTTGCAGATTCTCATTTTTCATCTTCTCTTCAGCTTCTTTGGCTTTCTTCTTTGCATTTTCCTCCATGGCAAGAATAATATCTTCTATTGCAGTGAGTTCTTCAATTAGAGGGGAGCCTGACAAATCCTTGAGTACTTCATTCAGCTGTTTCTCAAAATAGGAACTGATGTAGTCCATTCTTATCTTTACATTTCTACCATATTTCTTGTACTCAATGATGTAAGGATTAAACTTGACTCTGCACAGACCCATAGCTCTCAATTCATCAGCTTTAGCTTCCATTGCAGCCATCTCCTCCTCCCTTTTCTTTAGTAGCTCTTCATTGTTCTTTTTCCTTTCTGCCTGGTGATCTCTTTTCATTTTGACAAAGTCAATTAACTCCAGCTTCCATATCCTTTCCACTCTGTCTTCAGAATCCAACATTGTAATTATTCTTTCTATGTCATATAACCTGCCCCAATGCTGGCATGTTCCTTGTCTGAATTTCTTCTATCTTCCATCAGTATATTTAATTTCAAGAAAATCATCAACAATGGCAACATGATAGATTCTTTGAGCCCATAGGAACTACAGTTGGTCTTCATCATAGCTTTCATCAGGTGGTAGGTTCAATCTTGGAATAATTGTCAGTGCCTTTGACTTGGATAACTTCACCCTTCTTGCAGCATGCTTGAATTTAGTCCTTCTTATATGATTGCTGGGCAGAAACTTATGACCCTTGCTTGTAGACCATTGTAGTATTCCATTAGCAGTTTGCTTTCTGAAACATACACATGGTTTCTTGACTTGAATCTCCTTCTCTTCTTGAGGTGGCAAAACAGTTGCAGAAGCCATTGAATCAGATTTTGGTAAGTCATTACTAACAGTATTCACCCTAGACTCAGAGTCTTGTGTTGTGGTGAGGTTACTGCTAGCAGTGCCTAAGGCTTGCTGTTTTCCAATTTTCCTCTCATAGACTTTGCCTTGGTCATCATCATATTTCTTGTCATCCTTCTTCTTCTTCTTGTTTTCATCACCCTTATTACTCCTGTGATGTCTTTCCCTTCCATCACTTTTATCTTTATCCTTGTCTTGATCACCATCCTTGCTTGGGTTGAACTTAGCAGACTCAGGTACAATGCCAGTTGCAATGTATGCTCTGAGATAAGATATAGCTTCCAATTCTTCTGTTGTTCTTACACCCTTCTTCTTGTTCAGCTTCTCAATGATGGCAATAATGAGGGACTAGATGCTTAGGAATGATCAGTTGCTTGATATCATCAATTCTGGTTGCAGCTTGATAGATGATGGTTCTAGGATTTGTGATTACTTCAGGTAGCCTTGAGGGTTGATCATTCCTTAAGTCATCAAAGAGACTCTTGTTATTTTCATTCCATTTTTCAATCAGTCCAAGGAACACATCCACTTCTGAGTACTTTAGGCTTTGTAGAGTGTTGAAAGTCAAATGCCATATTTTTGACTTAGATACCATCATTATCTCCTTGAACCATAAGTTGTTGAATTTCCTAGGAATAACAGTGAAGTAGTCAATCTGCTTCTTCAACTCTCTCAGATAGAACTGAGTATCACCAGCCTGTTCCCTTGTGACTTTCAGAAACTCCAAGAAGGCTGTATCATGATAGACATTTGAATTAGCAACTTCTTGTAGCTTGGCCTCAGTAATGACTTCAGCTTCTACAGGCTTGGCACTTTCAGATTTGAATGATGGAGGTTCATCAACTGGCATGCTCCTTGTAACCACTGTGGTTGTGATAGATTGCTTCTGACCACTAGGAGTAATGACATGCACAGTTGGTAGAGTGACAGTTGGCAGTGAGGTAGGAGGCTCATCAACTTTGGATTTTCCTTTGCCTGGCACATTAGGTATGGATTTTGAAGCCCTTTGGTGACCACCCTCCTTTATCTGTATGCCTATCTCCTTAGGTTTCTCCCCCTTTGGATTTGAATTCCTTATCCTTTTCTCCCCCTTAGGCTTGTTGTCAGGCACAGAGGCTTTAGAAGTGACCTTTGGGTTTGAAGACTATTCAGGTAGAGGGAGACCCATATGCTTCATTATGGCAGCCAACATAGATTGCTGATGTAGAAGAACATTAGTTGTGGTGGTTGATTGAGTGTCCAACTGATCATTGAGAAGTGCAACCTTGTCTGTAAGATGAGCATTAGACTTAGTGAGAGTAACTACCTCCTTTTCAAGGGCATCTACCTTGCTGAACAATTCAGTAGATTTGAAACCAGACAGGGATGGTCTTTAAGTCTATGCACTTCAAACCTAGACATGTCATGCATTGGAACTTCAACTACCAGCCTGTCTCCATATAAATTCTTGAACATTGTCTTCAGCATGGCATTGGAGTCTGTGGTTTGATCAGATAGAGATTGAAATTTATGCCCCAAACTTGTGACAGTATCCTTTAGCAGTGCTAGCCCATGATCCATCGTGGTGCAGGTGGTGTTACAGTATTTGAGGTCTTTAAACACACTGTCCAACTGAGGGAATTTGGCATCAAAGGTCCTCTTGATTTTTTTCACTTTAGTGACTATCTTATCACACACCCTACTAACCTCAGATTTGACTCCTTTTCCAAGATAGTGGGCAGCCTTGAGGAATCCCTTGTGTGAATCATTCATGACCTCATACACTTCACCAGGTGTCAGAGGTTTGGCATTGGATCCTAGTGAAGTGATGTATTCCTCCCTGAGATATTGAAGTGCTTCATCAAGAGTAATATCATATTTTCCTTGCAACCAGGCATCTATATTGCCATCTCTCTCAGCATCATCAACTATCTTTGTCTTCTGCATCTCCACATCATCCCTATGGCATAGCAGAATGGCTTCATAGTCTGGATTAGGGATGTTGGAGGTGACCAAGTTCTGAGCAATCTTGACAAACTCAGGAATGTGATCCACAACTAAGCTTTAAAGTGCTTCAACCGTCAATTGTGGTGGAACAGACCTTGATCCTGAAGCACTGTCATATTGCACAGGCTTCAGCCATTGTGATAGAAAGTCAGAGCTAGAGCTAGGCAAGCTAGACTCCTCAGTTACAGATGCAACTTCTGTAACCGGATGGAATGACTCTACTACTGGTGTCTCCACAGAAGTGGGATGAGTTACACCAGCAGTTGACACAGGCACAGAGTCTCTAGTAAAAACTAGTGGAACCTCTGTGTTTGTGATGGTGTCATTAGAAGATGCCCCAGCATGCATTCCCTCACCATCTAAATGTGGGTCCTGGGTGGTGAGCAAGGTGTCATGCACCAAGTCACATGAATTCATTGGCTCATCAAAAGAAAAGAATTCTTGATGATCAATGCCTTACTCCTCAATTGCTTGAGTTGCAGGCTGCAAAGAAATTTGAGTGGTAGATTCTGGAAGAGAAGTGTCATTTAGATTAGAGTTTGGCAACTCCCCTTGAGAGATAGAGGGAGTTTCAATTGTGATGTGCTCTCCACTCAATGTTGTGCCAGCCTTATCACTCCCATGTGCTGACTCTGTACAGGTAGGTGCATTGGGGAGGATGCTTGATTCTATAGATGCACCCTGTTGAGAGGATACATCTAGTGAACTATTTGCCCCTGATTTTACAACTTCAGCCATTTTTGTGACTGAAGAGGTGGTTTTAGTTTTCTTCTTCTTTGGCCTGATTAGGGGTGACTCAGGTGCCTCACTTTCTAATTCTACAGCCAATGCTGCTTCAGACAAAATGGTTAAAGGTGCAGAAGCAACCTGTTTTCTCTTCTTCTCCTTTTTACTAACATCACCCTTTTGAGAGGATGATGCAATTGGCTTAGTGTTTGGTAGGGTGTTTGGTTGAGGTGGTTGGTTATAAGTAGACCCTGGGTTAGCACTGTGTTCTACTTAATTGCTTGGGTCTAGCTAACTGAGATTTGGAGGCAAATGTTGGCATGTTGTGAGGGTAAGACTCAAATAACTTCTGCATATAGGAAGTTATTACAAGCCTTACATCCACATCATTCCTAGTATCCAAATTACCAAAAATGAGTTTGGTCATGGATCTAGGATCGGATAGCCTAATCTACTTTTATCTAAACCAGGTAACTCAGCCACATTTTTATCTAGATAATTAAGTACAGACTGAATAAACCTAGGAAAGAAGATATCATTACCTCTCTTGGTTGTGTTCTTACCAAGTTTTCCATAGAGTTCCTGTATTATGAGCTTTCCAACATCAATTTTCCTATCATAGGCAAGTGAGTAGCATATCTGTTGAACAGGAGCACTTAGTTGGTCGAAGCTGGATTTCCTTCCACTGAATACTTGTAGGAGAGTGGCAAACACATATCTCCACTCTTTTCGCAGATGTGCCCGTTTTAGATTTCCAACCTTGATGGTGTTTGAGTACCTTATTAGTTCAAAGAATTCCACTAGTTGATCTTCTGTTACAAGGCCATCATACTCATTCTGGTGAAGACCCAGGGCCTTGCTCATATCCTCAAAAGTGATGCTAAACTCTTTACCAAGTATCTTGCAGTTAATGATATAACCCAGACCGCCATCATCTAGAGCAACTGTTTCTGTAATGGCAGTATTCCAGAATTGCTCCAGAATGTCTAGATACAGAGTTGGATTGGCCGTAAGTGCTTCTTTGATATAAGATTCAGACATCCATTTGACGAAACACTTGTAGTTAGCATTTGGGGCTTCGACATCACTTGAGATAGCAATGAAGTTAGTGTTGAATTTCACAGTTGCCATTGATTTGGAGAGAAGAGAAAAGAGAATGAAAGTTGAAGAAGAAATTTGGCTTTTAGCAGTTAGGGTTTTCAGGGGTTTTGGGAGCTTTGATGCTTGAGAAATCGAATGAAATGAATCGAATAGATGTGAAATTGTATAAGTATGAAGTACTCGAATTGTCGATTAGATGTGTATGTTTTTATCGACAAGTCAAGCATTCGAGAAGTAGAAAACAACTATTCGATAAGTCAAGCACTAGTGCAGACTGAACCTATAGCGTCGGTTATTGATCTATAGCGTCGGTTATTGACCTATTGCGTCGGTTGTTTTCATTAACCGACGCTTAATGACTTCAGCCAGAAGCTTTGGCGTCGGTTGTTTGCATCAACCGACGCTATAGGTGTCGCCTATAGCGTCGCCCTTTTAAGAGGCGACGCTATAGGTATACCTATAGCGTCGCCTTTAAAAGGGCGACGCTATAGGTTTACCTATAACGTCGCACTTTTGAGGGGCGACGCTATAAGTTATATCTATAGCGTCGCCACGCTATAAGTTATATCTATAGCTATAGGTAGGGCGACGCTATAGGTGTAGCTTAAATAAATAAATAAATATATGAATGAAAGCCAAAAAATTAAATAAAAATAGGAAAAAATGCCAATTTTGAAACTAAATTCATACACAACAAAGTAGTCATACTCACTATTTGTGTGATGAATGTTACCTTATTTTCAAAAAAATTCCATTTTTTAACTATTTTTCAATTTTTAACTAGTTGTAAAATAAATAAAAATAATTAAATAAAAATAGGAAAAATTACAATTTTTGAAAATAAATTCATACACACCAAAGTAGTCATGCTCACTATTTGTGTGATGAATGTTACCTTATTTTCACTAATTTTCCATTTTTTTTTATTTTTCCCCATTTTTAACTAATTTGTAAAATAAATCAAAAAATTAAATAAAAATAGGAAAAATGCCAATATTTGAAAATAAATTCATACACACCAAAGTAGTCATACTCACTATTTGTGTGATGAATGTTACCTTATTTTCAATGATTTTCCATTTTTTTTTATTTTTTCCCATTTTTAACTAGTTTGTAAAATAAATAAAAAAATCAAACAAAAATAGGAAAATGCCAATTTTTTTAACATAAATTCATGCACACCAAATTAGTTTAATGCCTTTTTCAAATACAGCAAATAAGAGTGGGTTACCTTAGCCACAAACGTGATGCTACTTAAGCTTTAAAGTGTTGGATATTAGCAACATACATGACATGTTACCTTAGATCATTAATAAACTCAATTTTTAATTTTTTAACCAAAAAATTATTTAATTATTTAAAAATCACATTTACCTTTAAAGTATTTAATTTTTATAAAAATAAGAGTTTACCAAATAAAAGAGTTATTATTTATAAATATTAGGATATTTAATTATTATTATTTTTTATATTCTATTTATTTATTAAACTTAAAATGGAATTTTTAAAGTTAAAATAAAAAATACAAATATAATAATATTGAATGGCACAGGTGAAATTTTATAGCGGCCAAAAGGTCCAAAAGACCGCGCCATTCTAAAATTTTACCCTTAAACAAAATTAGTACTCCAGAACTCTCATTTTCTTCTCTCGCTCTAGCATTTCTTTGTTGCTCTCTCTCTCTCTCTCGTTAAACTCTATCTCACTCTCATTCTTCTGTCATTTTCTTCAATTAATTACATTATTTGGTTCAAATTGTTAGAAAATGGAGTTTTTAGAGCATAAGTATTTTATGTTCTTGATGTTAATTCCGGATTTTAACGATTGGAAATTGTTCCTTGTTATGAGGACTTTAATTTTCATATATGGGTCTAAGTAATTTTCTTAGTGAAACCCATAGAGAAATGGAGTTGAAGTTAGTAGCTTGAAAAAGCTTGAAATGAGAATGTGTATTTGTCCCACATTGAAATGAATAAAGGGGGTTGTTGGCTTTATATAGAATCACACACATGGGTAGTGTACAACTACTAAGGTGTATGATGGTGCATGGTGTTACTGTGTGCTCCACACACACGCGCGCGCCGCCGCCGCCCGCCCCGCCACGTCACGACACGACACGCCACGCCTCGACTCGGCTCGGCTCGGTCGAAGGGCGATTTGGGCGAATGTCTCGGCGTCTCGCGTACGCGAGGCGACCTGGGCGAGGGATTTTATTTCTGTGATTAAATAATATTTTAATTAGAATATATATATATATATATCATTTGGGATCAGTACTTGGAATAAATCAGTAACTGGTCAGACATCTAATACTGATGGGCCAAGTCCTGATGAAATCCTGAAGGTACTACCAGATCCTGATGCTGGATCAAATACTGATGGACCTCAAGTCCTGACGGTATCAGATCCTGATTAATGATCAAATACTGATGGACATCAGATCCTGACGGACGAAAAATCCTGATGGATCAGATCCTGATGTTGGGTCAGAATTTGATGATATATATATATATATTCGTATAATTAAAATAAAAACTGATATGTGTGGATAAATATAACGTAACAGTTACGATTTATTAAATCAACCGTTTTGATTTTATTAAATCAACCGTTTCATTTTATTAAATGTAAATCGGCAGTTACAATATTAATTGGGTGGCATCAGTTACGTTTGGTCTCTCCTATAAATAGAGACCTAAGCTACTGATTGTTATAGACTGTACACACTGAATATACAGACCACACCCTACATTCTCTTGTCTTCTCCACACTCTCTGTTCTCCTCCTGTTATAGTATATTTTACTTAGGGTTTTCTGGCGACTGAGGTGCTAGTCGAAGATGAGTATTCTGATTGCTGTGATCACTGTACTCGGAGCTGTTTTATCCTGGGAGAGGTGTTGCAAGCATCCCAACACAGTTGTAAGTGGGGGCAATTATCTCTTCAAGAGCAGTCAGGCTTTCTAGCAAATCCTGACGACTCAGCTGTTTGTTTTCTTGATTTACATACTGATATAGCTATGGCTACTGGTATGTTTTCTGCCTTCTCTTTGTTCTATCAGTTACTGACATGCATGTGTTCTACCTTCGTGTTTTGTTTCGCTAATTGTATGCTTGGCCTGGACTTGTTAAATACGATATATAACTGCCTCTATGTTGCTGTTTTAGTCATAATTCCCAACATTCTTGAAGAGATAAATTGTTATATAGTATTTAGCATAATGGTTAACGAGAGTGAAATTCCTGCTAGTGGTAGTTCGGTTGCATCTGCTGGGGTCATTGATTGGACCACTTACAGTTTTCCACAACCTGTTGAATTAACTGGCTTGCCAGAGAAATTCAATGGGGGCGTTGGCTTTTCTCGTTGGCAGAAAAGGATGAAGTTGTGGTTGACTGTAAAGGGTCTATGGCCTGTTGTGGAATATGAGAAGCCGGTTCTAGATCAAGAGAAGGCTGAATCAGTTAAGAGTTATGCGAAGTGGGCTGAGAAGGATGGGGTTGCTAGGGCAGCAATTCTGGCTGCTCTAACCAACACATTGTTTGATGTGTACTCCTCTGATGCCTACACCGCAAAACTCTTATGGGAGAAGCTGGACCAGACACATAATACTGACTCACAAGGTCTGGAAAAGTATTCTGTGGCTAGGTTCCTTGATTACAAGCTGGTGGACAATAAGTCCATGACTGAGCAAGTGCATGAGTTCGAGATGATAGTGCATGCTTTGAAGGAGTCTGGAATGGACCTCCCCGAAAAGTTTAAGGTGATGAGTGTGATTGAAAAGCTCCCAAAGTCTTGGGAAGAGTTCTCTCTCTCCCTGAAAAGACAGAAAGGAGAGATCACCTGGACCAACCTTATGCTGGACATCTCGGTGCAAGAACAACACAAGTCCAAACAGGGACATGTGATGCCATCTGAGCATGGAAGTTCGAAGGTAAACGTAGCAACTGTAGGACAGAAAAGGAAGGCTGTCTCTAAGAAGGGTAATAGTAATAAACCTAAGAGTGACAAGGATAAGGCCAAGAAACCAAAGGCAAACAAACCATGTTGGTCTTGTGGGCAGGTTGGACACTGGAGTAAGGACTGCCCTACAAAGAAAGCGAAGAAAGCCGAGGGGGTAGCTCAAGCGAATGCTGTGCTTGGAACCTCAAGTGGGCCTGTAGCGAACATGGTTGTTGGTGAGGCTTTGGCTTCTGAAACCAACGTAGACCGGTATGTTACCTACAACCCTTTACTATTTTCCACTTATCTGTCAAATGAATGGTTGATTGATACTGGAGCTAATGTGCATATTTGTGCTGACATTAGTTTATTTGTATCTTATCAACAGAGTCATAGCTTGACAGTGACGATGGGGAACGCAAGTGCTGCTCAAGTACATGGAGTAGGAAACGTGGACCTGAAGTTTCCTTCGGGACGTATTCTATCCCTGACGAGAGTGCATCATGTTCCCGACATGCGTAGAAATATAATAAGTGGTAGTTGTTTAGTAGCTAATGGCTTTGAAGTTTCTCTCAAATGTAATAAAGTAGTTCTTATTCATACTGGTACATTTTTTGGCAAGGGTTACTTGTCGAATGGTTTATTTGTGATTAATGTTGAACCCGTTTTGGGTAGTTTGATTAATAATATTACTCCTTCTGTTAATTGTATTGAATCTTCTGATTTATGGCATGCTAGACTTGGTCACTTAAATTTTGGTGCTCTTAAAAATATGATGAACTTAGAGTTGATTCCAAAACACACTATAGAAAAGAATTCTAAATGTCAAGTATGTGTGTCTGCTAAACAAATAAGGAAACCTTTTCATAATATTGTTAGGGATTCAGACTTGTTAGATTTAGTACACACTGATATTTGTGAATTTGGTGGTGTGTTGACTAAGGACCATTTTAGATACTTCATTACCTTTATAGATGATAGTAGTAGATACTGTTATGTTTATTTACTTAGACATAAGGATGAAGCACTTAGTAAATTCATTATATATAAAACTGAAGTAGAAAAACAAACTAGTAAGGTACTTAAAAGGTTGAGATCTGATAGAGGTGGTGAGTATACGAGTAACGCTTTTAATGAATTTTGTGCTAGCAATGGTATAGTTCATGAAGTTACACCACCATACACACCTGAGTCTAATGGGGTTGCTGAGCGAAAGAACAGAACATTTAAAGATATGATTAATAGTATGCTTATTAATTCTGGGTTGCCTAAATACATGTGGGGAGAAGCTCTGAATACGGCTTGCCATATTCTGAATAGAGTTCCTCTGAAACACATGGATAAGACACCCTATGAGTTATGGAAGAGCAAGAAAACTAGTCTTAAGTATCTTCGTGTGTGGGGGTGCCTTGCTAAGGTACTTGTCCCTGAACACAAGAGAAAGAAACTAGGTCCGAAGACTGTTGATTGTATCTTTCTGGGCTATCTTGAGACCACTACAGCTATGAGATTTTTAGTATTAAAATCTGACATAGATGGTATAGTGGCAAATACGATAGTTGAGTTTCGTGATGCTACATTCTTTGAGGATGTTTACCCTATGAAGACTGGTATGCCTCTAGTTACTTCTAATGAAGAACCTACTCACACATCAAGTTCTAATCCTGATCATGTGGAAAAGATGACAAATGTGGGGGCGGAACCTAGTAGTAGCTCTACTCCTAAGGAGGTAGAGGAACCACGAAGGAGTAAGCGTGCAAAGGTAGTCAAGGATTTTGGAAGTGATTTTATCACTTACAATGTCGAGGACGAACCTTTAACTTTCCGACAAGCTATGGATTCTTCAGAGTCTAGGCACTGGAAGGGCGCTGTAAAGAGTGAAATTGACTCTATTGTTTCTAACGGAACATGGGAGTTAGTTGATCTCCCTCCTGGGTGTTCTACTATCGGGTGCAGATGGATCTTTAAGAGGAAGTTGAACCCTGACGGCTCAATAGATAAGTACAAAGCTAGACTGGTAGCTAAGGGTTTTAAGCAAATGGAGGGCATTGATTACTTTGATACATACTCTCCTGTAGCTAGGATGACAACAATCCGAATGCTTGTAGCATTGGCTTCCGTACATGGTCTTATCATCCATCAAATGGATGTAAAGACAGCTTTTCTTCATGGTGAACTTGAAGAAGAGATTTATATGGATCAGCCTGAGGGATTTGTTGCATCTGGTAACGAAAGGAAAGTATGTAAGTTGATCAAATCCATCTATGGCTTGAAACAAGCTCCTAGGGATTGGCATAAAAAGTTTGATGAAACTATAGTGCCGTTCAGTTATGATATTAATGATAGTGACAAGTGTGTCTACACCAAAGTTAAAGGTAGTGAGTGTGTCATCATGTGCCTATATGTAGATGACATACTATTGTTTGGAACCAATATTGAGATTATTAACGAGACAAAAGCTTTCTTAAAAAGGCACTTTGAAATGAAGGATATGGGTGAGGCTAGTGTGATTCTTGGTCTCAAACTGACACAGTCAGCTGAGGGAATAACTTTATCACAGTCTCATTATATAGAGAAATCTATACTTGAGAAATATGGTTATTCACAGTGTAGAATCGCTAGTACACCCTATGATCCTAAAGTTGCCCTTGTTAAGAATGCTTCAGGAGTACCTGTGTCTCAGTTAAAGTATTCTCAGATTATAGGGAGTTTGCAGTATCTTGCTAACTGTACTAGACCAGATATTTCATACTCTGTGTCTAAGTTGGCTAGATATACAAGCTGTCCAAACAGAACTCATTGGGATGCTCTTGATAGAGTACTTAGATATCTGAAAGGCACAATGTACCTAAGTTTACACTATAGGAGATTTCCTGGTGTACTTGAGGGGTACAGTGATGCAAGTTGGATAGCTAAGAAGTCTGGTTCCAATGGAGTGACTGGATACGTGTTCACCTTAGCAGGGGGAGCAATATCCTGGAAGTCGACCAAACAGACTATAGTAACTCGGTCTACTTTTGAAGCTGAGTTGTGTGCACTTGATGCCACGGGGACGGAGGCTGAATGGTTACATGGACTTATGTCCACGATACCTGTAGTAAGCAGACCGCTTCCTGCGCTTGCTATTCATTGTGATAGTAAAACAACTATCGACAAGATTAGCAGTAAAAAGTATAATGCTAAAACCAAGAGGCACATCCAAGTTAGACTAAAGTCTATTAGGGGTTTAGTGTCTGATAGGATTATTGCTGTAGAGTTCATAGGAACTCAGAATAATATAGCTGATCCTTTAACTAAAGGACTGGAACCTGCAGTGGTCCTTAAGTCAAGGTTGGGGATGGGGCTGTCAACCCATCATAGTTCATCATCAGTGGGAACCCAATACACATGAGAGGAGATCCCTTGAAGTGTATTCAATGTGGTAATAACAAGCTGTAAGGATGAACTGGTAGTACCTTTGCTACATAGATGATACTGATGTATCTGAGTCTATCCCCTGAAAACCTAGAAGGTACTGATACTGCTAGATAGCAAGAGTTATTATAACTCTGAATGGGGTCAAGTCTTTTGACGAGATGGTAGCAGTACATCTCTGGAGATGCCCAGCTAAGCGAATGTAATTGTGTGGTCGCAATTAGAGGAAAGGGTTATTCCTTGAAGCATTCGATGAACAGGATCGAGACAAGACCATTAATGTCTCAAAGCCGTAGATTGGCACCATAGCCTTTGACTTGTCGTCGTCTATGGAACATGATTACATCAAACGGATTAAGATTCAAGGTGAAACATTCCATCTGAATCCGGTAATCATTGAAGTAGGGGACTTAGGAGGGTTCAAACCCGGAAGGGTACCGACTCTGAAAAAACAAGTCATGATGGAAAACCTGGAACATTTCTATATGGATTTGTGGGGGATTGTTAGAAAATGGAGTTTTTAGAGCATAAGTATTTTATGTTCTTGATGTTAATTCCGGATTTTAACGATTGGAAATTGTTCCTTGTTATGAGGACTTTAATTTTCATATATGGGTCTAAGTAATTTTCTTAGTGAAACCCATAGAGAAATGGAGTTGAAGTTAGTAGCTTGAAAAAGCTTGAAATGAGAATGTGTATTTGTCCCACATTGAAATGAATAAAGGGGGTTGTTGGCTTTATATAGAATCACACACATGGGTAGTGTACAACTACTAAGGTGTATGATGGTGCATGGTGTTACTGTGTGCTCCACGCGCACACACACACACACACGCGCGCGCCGCCGCCGCCCGCCCCGCCACGTCACGACACGCCACGCCTCGACTCGACTCGGCTCGGTCGAAGGGCGATTTGGGCGAATGTCTCGGCGTCTCGCGTACGCGAGGCGACCTGGGCGAGGGATTTTATTTCTGTGATTAAATAATATTTTAATTAGAATATATATATATATATATATATATATATATCATTTGGGATCAGTACTTGGAATAAATCAGTAACTGGTCAGACATCTAATACTGATGGGCCAAGTCCTGATGAAATCCTGAAGGTACTACCAGATCCTGATGCTGGATCAAATACTGATGGACCTCAAGTCCTGACGGTATCAGATCCTGATTAATGATCAAATACTGATGGACATCAGATCCTGACGGACGAAAAATCCTGATGGATCAGATCCTGATGTTGGGTCAGAATTTGATGATATATATATATTCGTATAATTAAAATAAAAACTGATATGTGTGGATAAATATAACGTAACAGTTACGATTTATTAAATCAACCGTTTTGATTTTATTAAATCAGCCGTTTCATTTTATTAAATGTAAATCGGCAGTTACAATATTAATTGGGTGGCATCAGTTACGTTTGGTCTCTCCTATAAATAGAGACCTAAGCTACTGATTGTTATAGACTGTACACACTGAATATACAGACCACACCCTACATTCTCTTGTCTTCTCCACACTCTCTGTTCTCCTCCTGTTATAGTATATTTTACTTAGGGTTTTCTGGCGACTGAGGTGCTAGTCGAAGTTGAGTATTCTGATTGCTGTGATCACTGTACTCGGAGCTGTTTTATCCTGGGAGAGGTGTTGCAAGCATCCCAACACAGTTGTAAGTGGGGGCAATTATCTCTTCAAGAGCAGTCAGGCTTTCTAGCAAATCCTGACGACTCAGCTGTTTGTTTTCTTGATTTACATACTGATATAGCTATGGCTACTGGTATGTTTTCTGCCTTCTCTTTGTTCTATCAGTTACTGACATGCATGTGTTCTACCTTCGTGTTTTGTTTCGCTAATTGTATGCTTGGCCTGGACTTGTTAAATACGATATATAACTGCCTCTATGTTGCTGTTTTAGTCATAATTCCCAACACAAATTAAGGCTGCTGAATTGAATAGACTTGGTTTGAGGCTATGATTTCTTCAAATTGGGACTTCTTCCAATTAGGGCTTTTTCAGATTAGAGGTACTTTGTTTTGAGTTCAATTGATTCAATTTTTTCACTTAAACTTCAACTAACTAGGGTTTATATTCGATTTCATGGTTTCTCTAGTTTGGGATTTGGATTTGGGGATTCTTAAGTGGATTTGGGGCTTCGATTTAGTCGATTGTAGCTCCTTCAGTGGATTTGGGTCTTCGATTCGTAGGTATTACCCCCTTTCTATGTGAATGTGTACTATAATATTATGTGGATTTGGATGCATAGTGTTCTAGTTTTGTATTGATTTGTCATGTGTTTATAGGAGATCTTCTTCAACAGACACACAAACACTACGTATTTTGTTCTCCTCCCTGTTCTCTGCCAAGCCCGACTCTGAAAAGTATGGTTTACTTCCTTAGCCTCGGTACTCTGATATGCCTATGATTTGGGATGGTTCTGTTTCTTGGTTTTAGTGTGTGTTACTATGTGTTTTTGGTTTGTTTACCTTGTTGTTTAGAGTTTTGGTCAGTTTTTTGGATTTGATTTGATAAAGTTAGGATTGTTATTAAGAAATTTATATTTTGTGTAGTGAATCTGTGTGGTGGTTGGTACATTTTTAAGCATTTGTGCTTGTTTTTGACAGTTACTTTGAATGTTGGATGTACTTTTTTTTGACTTAGTTAACTAATTTTTTGTTCTATCCTTTTTAACTTTGTTCTCATAATTGTATACATGAATATATTGTATGTTCATGAATTCATTGGTATATGATGATTTTTGATGTTATTCTGCTTAGTTAACAATGTTATCACTTGTTGGAATTTTACTTAAGATTCAAGGTAGTTTGTGGAAGTTGATGAAGAGTTCAAGCGATACAATTTTGCATATGCTTCAACTAAGTTGCTAGAATTAGATTTGTACATTCCTCCTGTTTTACTGTGCATATGTGTCATCTGGATGGATATATTCTATTTTTTATTCTGATTGTTTTGTATTACTAATATCTATATGTTTTGTTTATAAGATCAACCATGTCGGTTTGTTAATTTTAACTCATAGTTGTTTATTCCTTTTTTATTCCCTGTATTACTTCTTTATGTCATCTGCATCTACCCTAGCAATGGATTGTGTGTACATGAATTTAGACGCTTGGCAAATTAGAATTGTTTTGCTATTTGCATTTCCCAAGTTAGATGGTTCGTTGATAGTACTATTTGGCTCATTGGCTGTAAATATGGTTTTATGTAGTGTGTTTTGCCTTTTGGGTACTGAGTTCATTGACTATAACTAACATGTTTTAGTTTCACTTGATTGCTTATAACTAGAATGCTATACAGGCCAGACCTAAAGTATCTGATCGGGAACTAGCATGATAACATCCTACAAATTCTTGTAATATTCTGATTATCGAATACCAACAAGTATAGCCATAAGAATATGAATAAACTGCACACATTTTGAATCAAAAGAATTTTACACGACTATACATCTAGTTTGGATTTTTGGAGTATGATTTACAAATCGGAACATGAGTTTTGTAATGGTAGTTTACTTCTGCTGATGATATGTTATTGCATGTTAGACCCTTTGAATGTAGTGAACAAATTAAATGGAGGCTTTGTTTGCTTTCAGGATTAAAGTTGATAATCTGAAACATTCTTGGTTTGAAACTGCTACTGCTGATGATATGAATCATCTTGCTTCTGCTGCTGCAACCTCGGATGCTGCATTATCTACTTCCCTCTCCTCTGGCAGAAAATCAGAGAGCAGTATAAGTATCCTGTTTTACTTAATTACTATTACCCGTCTTACGATTTTCGACACTTTAAATATTCGTAAATATTTTAAACCGTCCGAAAAGTATTCTTGTACTTAATATTCTTGTACTTAAGACATTTTTGTTGGTTGTTAATTAGTTATAATTGCGTACTTCCAATTTAAATCAGCATTTAACTTTTCCGTTTTTACTGTTAGTTGAGCAGCAGATTACATTTTTATGCAAATTATGACCATTGGTTTTATTTGGATACTTTATGTAATGGGTCTTCACTATAAAAACTGATGAAAAGAGAGAAATGGACTGATAATTATAACTTTATGCACTAAGATTATGGAGTGTTGTGTTTTTGGATGGGAGACTAATGTTTTGTTTAACTAATGGTTGGTGTTCTAGGAGGACAAGATTGCTGTGATTGTTGGTACTATTACCGATGATGTTCGAGTGCATGAAATTCCTTGAATGAAGGTAATCGCTTTGAGGTTCACAGAGACTGCAAGGGCAAGGATTGAGAAGGCTGGTGGTGAATGTTTGACATTTGACCAGCTTGCTCTTAGAGCTCCTCTAGGACAGAACACAGTAAGTTTGCTTTTATTTTCTGCCAACTTGGAGCCAAATATTTTTGTTACCGAGTGTCGTTTTGCGATGTGCGCATAGGTAAATAATTTTCGAAAGTCACTAGTTAAATTGGTCATATAAAATATCTGGCGGGTGAAATTACTAGTCAGTTTATTGTTTAACCCGGAGTTGGAAGTGTTTAGTGAATCCAATTTGAATATTCTTATGATTCTGTAAAACAGTAAATCAAGTTTGTTAGAATGCTATCTCAATGCATTTGGTGCTGTGCAAAGCATCAAGTTTGTTAGAATGCTATCTCAATGCATTTGGTGCTGTGCAAAGCATCTAATGTATATGCTGAATTGTAGTTTCCTGAAAATTTCTGTCAGCTGTGCTGCTTGCCTAGTTGGCTGGTGTAACTTGTACCTCGTATAGACAATATACATAAACAAATTAGAAGCATGAATATAGCGAATCATATGTTTCTCTGAAAATATGAATGAGGAAATTAAGAAATGCTTACATGGATTCTCACTATTCCTTTGATTATTTTAGGTTCTTCTCAGAGGTCCTAAGAATTCTCGTGAAGCAGTGAAGCACTTTGGCAAGGCCCCTGGTGTGCCACACAGCCACAACAAGCCCTATGTGCGATCAAAGGGACGGAAATTTGAAAAGGCTACAGGCAAAAGGAACAGCAGAGGCTTTAGGGTTTGAGTTGTATTATGCTTACAAGACAGACATCTCCATGTTTTTTACTGTCCTTGTTTGGATCCCTATTCTAAACAATTTTGTTATCTGTACCAGCCTCCAATGCATTACTCTGTTGGATACTTCAGTTTGTGACATTAAATTATTTCGTGTAAATTGACATGTTGTCAAATTGTGTAATCTATACTATTATATAAATTCCGAAACATTGAAAGTTTTGGTACCTGTTTTTTGGTACCTATTTTTTGGTACCTGTTTTTTGGTACTTCGTGAATTTACTTATGTACCCTTCATTATAAAGAAAAAGATATATTAAAACACCTAAAATAAATTTTAACATAATATAATTAATGGTAATTAATCGATTGCCTTTTTCATATTTACTTTTAGTTGAAGATGTTACCTTTTATCATATCTTCCAATCATTAATATTACCTTTCGAATCTATACTATTATATAAATTCCGAAACATTAAAAGTTTTGGTACCTGTTTTTTGGTACTTCGTGAATTTACTTATTTACCCTTTATTAAAAAGAAAAATAAATATACGATATTTATACTTTTAAAACACCTTTAATAAATAATAACATAAAATAATTAATGGTAAGTAGTCGCTTACCTTTTTTCACATTTACTTTTAATTGAAGATATTACCTTTTTATAAACACCTAAAAACATCAATGTATCTTCCAATCATTAATATTTCCTTTCGAATTAAAACACATTACCTTTTTAATTTAAAACTAATCTTCATTAATATTTTTTTTCGAATTAAAACACGTTACCTTTTTAATTTAAAACTAATTTTACAATCATTAATATATACCCGAAAATATCACACCATATTTTTCAATTGTTAATAAAATATATTAAAAATCTGCATACGTTGTTTATAATAAAGAAACATTATTATAATCCGTAAATATGAGTATATTAAAATTATATTAAATTAAAATTAATTAATCTATACTATTATATAAAAGCCGAAACATTAAAAGTTTGGTTCAACGGTACCTATTGAATTTACCTAATTACCCTTACTTAAAGATCTACTAACTAATCAATTTTCTTTTTCAGGTTACACATGTTATCTTTTCTATTTTCAATAACTAAATAATTTCCTTTTTCAACGGTAGCTATTAAATTTACCTAATTACCCTTACTCAATTACAGATCTACTAACTAATCAATTTCTTTTTTCAGATTACACATATTATCTTTTCTATTTTCAAAAACTAAATAATTTCCTTTTACAGGTAAAGTACAATATTTTTTATATTTTATCTAACTAAAATTTCTCATTTATTAATCAATTTCCTTTTTCAGTTTAAACATATAACCTTTTCTATTTTTCAATAACTAAATAATTTCCTTTTTCATTAAAAATAGAATATCTTTTACATTTTATATAACTAAAATTAAAACAAAATTACTATTAATTACAAAATATTATTTACTAAAACAAAATATTATTTAAAATAAAATAAAATTTTATTTTATATTTATAATAATAAATATTATTTTCATGTTTAATAAAATAACATAATTATATATAATTAATATTAACTAATCAATTACCTTTTTCGGTCAAAACACATTACCTTTTCTCCTTTCTCTAACTAAAATCTCTTTTTTCCAATTATATCATGGACGGTTACCTTTTTCAGCGAAACACGTGACCTTTTTTCTTTCTTCTTACTAAAACCTCCATTTTTCTAATTATATTACAGACGTTTCCATTTAATAAAAAATAATATTATAATACTAATAATTAACCAATTACCTTTTCAGCTAAAAATAACATAATTATATATAATTATTATTAACTAATCAATTACATTTTTCATTCAAAACACGTTACCTTTTCTCTTTTCTCTAACTAAAATATCTCCTTTACCAATTATATCATGGACGGTTACATTTTTTCAGCAAAACACGTTACCTTTTTTCTTTCTTCTTACTAAAACCTCCATTTTTCTAATTATATTAAAGGTGTTTCTATTTAATACAAATAAAATAATAATATTATAATACTAATAATTAACTGATTACCTTTTCAGCTAAAATATATCATCTTTTCTATTTTTTTCTAATTACATTCCCTTTTTTTTAGAAATATAACGGGTAGCGTTAATTTTTCATTTTCTAAAAACTATGAACAATTTTATTTCGTAAAAAATTATAATTACTATAAACTAGATTAAATTAAGTTACACCAATTTTAAAAATAATAATTTTCTTTTAAATAGCACTTAAATCATATAGTAATAAATTAATCAATTACTTTTTCACTTAAATCATGTACGTTACTTTTCTATTTTCTCTAACTAAAATCTCTTTTTTTTTCAATTATATCACGGACGGTTCTATTTAATAAAATAAACCAATAATATTATAATCTATACTATTATATAAAAACCGAAACAGTAAAAGTTTTGGTACCTATTTTTTGTTACCAGTTTTTTGGTACTTCGTAAATTTACTTATTTAACCTTCATTATAAAGAAAAATAAATACACCTAAAATAAATAATAACATAATATAATTAATGGTAATTAGTGATTGCCTTTTTCATATTAACTTTTAGTTGAAGATATTACCTTTTATAAACACCTTAAAATATATACCAACCATAATTTTCAAGAAAAATATAACACCTAAATTAAATAATAACATAATATAATTAATGGTAATTAGCTGATTAACATGATAAAATTAATGGTAATTAGTCGATTGCCGTTTTCACATTAACATAATAAAATTAGTCGATTGTCTTTTTCACATTTACTTTTAGTCGAAGATATTACCTTTTATAAATACCTAAAAACATCAATCAATCATTAATATTTCCTTTCGAATTAAAACACGTTACCATTTTAATTTAAAACGAATCTTATAATCATTATTATATACCCGAAAATATCAAACCATAATTTTCAAGAAAAATATAACACCTTAAATAAATAATAACATAATATAATTAATGGTAATTAGTCGATTATCTTTTTCACATTAACATAATAAAGTTAAAGGTAATTAGTCGATTGCTTTTTCCACATTTAATTTTAGTTGAAGATGTTACCTTTTATAAATACCTTACCTTTTTTTGAATTAAAACATGTTACCTTTTTAATTTAAAACAATTCTTATAATCATTAATATATACCAAAAAATATAACATCATAATTTTCAAGAAAAATGTAGCCCACACCATATTTTTCAATTATTAATAAAATACATTAAAAATCATATATATTGTTTATAATAAGGAAACATTAGTATAATCCGTAAACATGATTATATTAAATTATATCAAATTAAAAAAATTATTAAAAATAATGATTATATAAAAATATAATTTTAATATTAAATAAAATTTATAACATATTATAAGAAACCCGTGCATTGCACGGGTTATAAGATAATTATAATTTAAAGTTGAAACATTGAAAATTTTATCGGTTTAGTTTAGGTACAGCTATCTTAATTAATAAATAAAAAAATGATACAATTAATATTAAGGAGCTGATTGCCTTTTCTAATTAAAATATGTATTTATACTATTATATTAAAGTCGAAAGATTGAAAGTTTGTATATTTGGTTATCCTAATTATTAAAATAAATAATAAAATCATACAATTAATGTTAATTAGCCAATTGCCCTTTGCACATATACTTTTAGTTGAAAATATTACCTTTCATAAACACCTAAAAACATTATCACATTTTCGATCATTAATATTTTATTTCGAATTAAAACACGTTACCTTTTTAATTTAAAACAAATCTTACAATTATTAATATATACCCAAAAAAATCACACCATAACTTATATAATTAATGATATTTAGTCGATTGCCTTTTTCACATTTACTTTTAATTGAAGATATTAAATTTTATAAACATCTAAAAAGATCAATTGTATCATATATTTCAATCATTAATATTTCCTTTCTAATTAAAACACGTTACCTTTTTAATTTACAACAAATCTTACAATATATACCCAAAAATATTACACCATATTTTTCAATTATTAATAAAATATATTAAAAATCGTATACGTTGTTTATAATAAGGAAACATTAATATAATCCGTAAACATGAGTATATTAAATTATATCAAACTAAAATTAAAAAATTAGAGATTATATAAAAACATAATTATAATATTAAATAAAATTTATAACATAATATAACAAACACGTGCATTGCACGGGTTATAAGCTAGTATATATTATATTAATATAAGACTAAGTTGCATTTCGCAACCCTTTGGTTCTTTCCAAAATCACTTTGGTATTCATAGTTTGCATAAATGCACTTTGCAACCCACAACTTAATTTGTCGGTTCAAATTGCACCCCTTTCGTCTGTTTTTGACCAAATTGCCCTTGATAATTAAGGAAAATTTTAAAAAAATTAAGGAAAAATTCGAAAATTTAGGAAAAATTTACAAAATTAAGAAAAATTCAAAAAAAAAAAAAGGGAAAATTCGAAAAAATTTAGGAAAAATTAGAAAATTCGAAAATTTAGGAAAAATTCGAAATGTAGGAAAAAGCAAAAATTCGAAATTTTTTAATAAACTAAGGGATATTTTCAAAAATTCGAAAATTTATGAAAAATTCAAAAAAAAATTAGGAAAAATTCGAAAATACGAAAATTTAGGAAAAATTCAAAATTTCGGAAAAAGCAAAAATTCGAAAAATTGCAATTTTCCATATTTTATTTTTTTAAAAGTACTAAATTTTTCGATTTTTATTGTTATGCCATATTTTATTTTTCGAAATTTTGAATTTTTCCTAATTTTGAAATTTTTCCTAAATCGAAATTTTTTCCGATATTTTGAATTTTTCCTAATTTTTCGAATTTTTCCTAAATTTTTTTAAAATTTTCCTAATTTTTTCTAATTTTTCGAATTTTTCTTAAATTTTTTAAATTTTTTTTCTAATTTTTCAAATTTTTCCTAAATTTTTTTAAATTTTTTTCTAATTTTTCGAATTTTTCCTAATTTTTTCGAATTTTTCCTTAATTTTTTTAAAATTTTCCTTAATTATCAAGGGCAATTTGGTCAAAAACAGACGAAAGGGGTGCAATTTGAACCGGCAAATTAAGTTGTGGGTTACAAAGTGCATTTATGCAAACTATGAATACCAAAGTGATTTTGGAAAGAACCAAAGGGTTGCGAAATGCAATTTAGTCTTAATATAATAAGTTATAAGTTCTCATTGGTGTGTACAAATCTTGACCAAAATTGCAATTTTTTTTTAAATTGACTTTTAGCGTCGGTTATTTGATTAACCGACGCTTTTAATATGGCTTTTAGCGTCGGTTGTTAGGATGACTGACGCCTTTAATATGACTTTTAGCGTCGGTTATGTAAATGACCGACGCGTAAAGTAGACTTTTAGCGTCGGTCATTTAAAAGACCGACGCTAAAAGTAGACTTTTTTCGTCGGTCATTTAAAAGACCGACGTCTAAAGTAGACTTTTAGCGTCGGTCATTTAAATAACCGACGCCATAGCAGACTTATAGCGTCACCAATTTAACCGACGCTATAGGCATAACCTATAGCGTCCCCTGCATATACTACGCCAAAAAGGCGACGCAATAGGCCAGTTTTGTACTAGTGAAGAAAGGCTTATTCGATAACTCAAGCAGGTTAAAAACTCACAGTTGGCAGCTATCTAACTTAGAATAAATTCTAAATTAGGTCAAATATATTTTTATGAGTAATTCTGAATTTTGAATAAAAATCCAAAATCGGTTAAGATTCAGCGAGAATTCAGCCTTTTCAAATGATTCGAGAACTCAAATATAGTATTCGAGAACTCAGTCAATAGAGAACTAAAACACTATATTTCGAGAAGTCAAGAATACCTCTATTCGATAACTCTAAAAGATTCTATTCGAGAACTCGAGAGTGCTCTAATGAGACTTGTTAGAGATGTCGAATAGTGAATCACTCGAGAAGTCTGACTTATCGAAATATACTCATCACTCATAAAAATTAATTTTCACTAACTTTTAAAATTCAACAGCCATATTCATTTAAGAATATTCTAGCAAATTAAACTGTGATTTTCTCAAAATTTCATAGAAATTTCAAGTTGACAAAGTATGATTTTTCAACATATGCAGCAGATTTGAAATATTTATAAATCTTACTTCGGCCAACACTTACTCCAAAAATATTGAGAATTTAGATAAAGTAAGTGTTTACTGCTGCAACAATCTAGATGTTGTATTCACTTAGCCAGTTGCTGAAGAATTCAGCATTCCAGTCTCACTAACCAACCTTGTGAAGGTGGCTTCATCTAATGGCTTAGTGAATATATCAGCTAGTTGTTTATCTGTAGAAACATAATGCAACTCAATGGTTCCATTAGTTGCATGTTCTCTAATGAAATGATATCTGATGTCAATGTGCTTTGTTCTAGAATGATTGACAGGATTGGCAACTATAGAGATTGCACTTGTGTTATCACACATGATTGGAATTCTTTCCAACACAAGTCCATAATCTCTAAGTTGATTTCTAATCCAAAACACTTGAGCACAGCAACTTCCAGCAGCTATGTATTCAGCCTCAGCTGTAGAAGTTGACACAGATTGTTGTTTCTTGCTATACCAAGAGACTAACCTTTGTCCAAGAAACTGGCAGCTACCTGAGGTGCTTTTTCTATCCACTCTACATCCAGCATAATCAGCATCAGAATAACCAATCAGATTGAACCCTGTGTCCTTAGGATACCATAGACCCAAGTTTGGAGTTCCCTTCAGATATTTAAAGATCCTTTTTATAGCAATCAAATGTGATTCTTTTGGATTTGATTGAAACCTTGCACACAAGCACTACGTCAAATTTTGGCTTCCTTCACATCAAATATGTGTGGCTAAGCACTTTCCGTCACGTTTTAATTTTTCAGCAAAGTGTGACCAAAGGTCTCGTCATTTTATGCCCCCCTACGGCCACACCCCAGCTGTGTGGCTGTAACCCAAAACAGAGTGACTAAAGCATACCACCCCTTGGGTCTGACAGCCCCCATTTTAAGCTCAAAAGTGTGACTAAATACCAGCTTGCAGCCACAGGATGCGTCGTGGCTAAAGAGAAATAATAACGTGGCTAAATACCAACATTCATCAAAGGCTTAGTTTTGGTCGCACTATTTACTGGTAAATCGTGGCAAAAAACATGGGTATGACCACATTTTATAATTTTTGTGTGGTCGTTTCTATGTTTTATATACTATTAAACAACTGCTTTTAGTCACTAATAATTGTAGTAACTATCCCCGAATATAATATAATATGTAGTGTGGCTGAAGTGTGGTACTAGCCACACATACTTAACCACATTACAAACAGGTTTCATTTGTAATATAAATGACCACGGCCGTACCAAAAGGCCGATACAAGACAATACCAAAAGGCCACAATCCAATCCAAAAAGGCCACAATATATGCAAACAACTAAAATGCCAAAATACAAGTAAAAAAATGCCAAATTCCAAACTAGTCCATATTAATCCATAAAATCCATACTAAATCCATGATCCATTAATAACGATATGGAGTATAACTCCACAATCCATAAAAACCACATACCATAACCAGAGTACAGAAAATTAACAACTTATCGAAAAGTTCAGAACCAGAAAACCACATTAACATGAGTCAAATTCAGTTTACAATTACACCACGACCAGCTTCCGCTTCTTCCTCAGCTTGTCTGCCTTGTTCGCCTTAGCCTTTGAATGTGTTACTGGGGAACCAGTAATGGTATTACATCTCTTCCCCTTCTTAGCTTGATCTACGCTATGTTCCTCCTTAGCTTGAGCTGCGCTATGTTCTTTCCCTTCCCCATTGGCAGTTGGAGTTGGTACCTAGAGTAAAACAGGAAAACAAATACAATGATCATTTCAACAGCCCTCAAGTTACGACCATTTAACACAAGTAATGTAATTCTATGGATAAGCAAGTTAAGACCGTTGGACAAGTAATGTTATTTAATTAAAGCTCCATCAGTTTAAACAAAATTATAAAGCGGGAGAATAAATGCACACAACCAAAATGGAATGCAAAGTAAGAAACGTACTTGATGATCAATTATCAATTATCTTGATAACTAAATTCAAACACAAAAAACTCCAACAATTTACGTAGTGCTTACATCTTGTTTTGTTGCTGAAAGCAGTCCTTGCGAATCCAATTGAGCCATGACTTTATTCAGCTTATTGTTCGTTGCCTCCATCTGCAACGACAGGTTCTTCAGTTCTTCATCCTTCTTCTCACGCAGCAGTTTCTCATTTTCCAATTGAAGCTCCAGAATCTTGATTTTATCTTTTCCTGATGTCCTTTGCCGAGGACAATGCCAGTACGTACTGGGAGTGACTCCACAACCAACACCTCGCAAGTCTGAACCCTGCTCCCTACCAAAAACCACTGTAAGGGCATCCTCGTCTGGCCCAATCTTGATTGTTCTGTCCTTTATCTGTGCTTCAATATCCATCTGTAAAGAAAAAAGTGAAGAAAATTAGTAACAAGGACATGTTCTTCACTTTAGGATATACTAAGTCTCATATTTAAACTTACTAAATAATCTGCCATTTTCTTCACTTTAGGATCTACCAACTCTCCATCTTTGTTTTCCCCCCTTCCTCCACATAAAAGCACGGGTGGGGACGTCATCAACTGCAATTTCTTTTTTTGAAACCTTGCATAATGCAACGATGACACAATCAGACAGGAAAAAACCAAAATAATCACTAGTAAAAAAAAATACACATCTGAATTACCAATTTTTCTTTGAGACGAGGGTATCCTCCTCGTCCCAAGCGATGATCAAAACGGGACCGTGATCGCGCAATTTTCGTAGTTTTGGAGACATCCTTCCAATAGTCAAAAGAATTATTTCAGCAAAGTGCATTGGAAAAATACGTTAATTCAAACGATGATCCGTATATTAAAGTATTACAACCTTGAATTTATCTGTTTGCGTGTGGGCTACGAACCTATCCCAATCAGCTTGCTCTACCAGTGTACTATACAGCCTAGGAACTTTTGCAAGTTTTGCTGGTTTTTTCAGGTTAGGTTGTATGAATCATGCATACAACTTTCTTCTGAAATTGCGAAGCAACCCACCAAGACGAGTCATTAAAAACTTTCGACGACAAAATTCTATATCAAAATAATGCTGCAATATATAATACATGGTATTAATACACATATAAGGCAAGCAGATATGTTGAACAATAGTGTTTCATATTGAAAATGTAAAATATATTTAGAGTAGCTGATTTACCGTTGCTTGATCCCACAGCTTAGCCTTCACTTCTTTTGGAACCTCCTTCCATTAACCTACCAAGTGAGTCAAATTCAACCTCATGTCTTTTTCCACCAGAGTTTGTAAACCTGGTATGCAGCTTCGGCAACCTGGTTAGCCCCCTCTTAGCTTTGACATCATTCTTTTGTTGCACCTGTTTGCATTCTTTTTCTGCGCCATCTTCTTCTTCTGTGCTTTCTCCTTCGTCTTCTCCTTCTGTGCTTTCTTCTTCTTCGCTACACTCTTCCGTTGAATATTGATCCTCAAATTCCTCATTTTCCATACCTACAACCAGTACAAGAACCCTTAGCAATTACGGGATTGATCTGTTCAATAAACATACACATGAATAAATATGAGAAGTCAAAAATGAGTCTACCTAGGTATTATTCTTCAACGCAAACTGGTGCAGTAGCTGTGGACCAGGAATGGAAGACATGAATCTTGCAGACTCCAGTCATGTTAGAAGCAATAGCCAACTCTTTTAAGTCACTGTCACGAAGCAATAAACCATATCCATTATCCGGGGTCAGCCCATCTTTCATGAAATAAAGCTTATCATCATCTGAAACTACATCCGCTACCAAATCCCTAACTTGTTTAACAGTCATGTTGTAGACTTCCATTCCTTCGAACACCTTTGACTTAGGACCAGTGTATTGCCACTTAACACATGTCATGAACTCACCCCCATAGTAAACAACCAACCTGTACCTCTTTCCCATGGTACTCAAATTAGCTGTAGACAAAAGCACAACAATGTCAGCTATTAATACATCAACATTAAAGCAAAAGTACCCACACAGAGTAACTCATATAACATAAATAACATAAATATTACTCGAGTAACTGAAATAAGTATACCCACACAGAGTGTATCATAGAAATGGGATGGAAGTGTCAAATAATTACAAGTCAAATAGTCTCAATCTCGATCTAAAATACAACTCAGACATGCAATCTCTCCAATCATATATCTTATTCTCAAATTATCTCAAACATACACTCACTCAAATAGTCTGTGGAAAGAATGGTTTACCTGCGATAAGCAAGGTGATTTAAACGCTGTTGGAAAAACCCTAATTTCAAGAACATAAACCAGATTGGGTCACCAGATTTCACCGACGGTGTAACCTAATTTCACCGATTGAAAGTTGTGGGGGGATTATGGTGCACAGAGAGGGAGAATTTGAAAGTGAATTGAGGGAGAATTTGAAAGTGAATTCAGGGTTAAGCGATGTTGAAAGTGAAGTGGGGGGAAGTTTGAGTTTTTTGGGAAAGTTTAGCCGCCACAGATCTGTAATTGTTTCCCTTTTCAGACAACTTGCAAATTATATATCAGTATATTAGTATATATGTTGTATTATTAATTATATAAAAAATTATATATCAAGATATTTATTGTATTTTTGAGATTAATATTTGTAATTTTTTATTTCATTAAAATTAATTAAGGTGAATGAATGTCAAAAATTGAATTCAAAAAAATTATTTCCACTCTCGGGATCGATTCTCGTTTCTCGGAGTAGTACTTTGGCCAGATCCTTGTAAAAACGCCGTACAAGATAAATTCCTGATTTTTCGATTATTTTTCCCCAACATCACAATGCGTATCCATTAACATCCGTACGGTTGGATCGTCAAAAATTGAATTTAAAAAAATTATTTCCACTCTCGGGATCGATTCTCGTTTCTCGGAGTAGTACTTTGGCCAGATCCTTGTAAAAATGTCGTACAAGATAAATTCTTGATTTTTCGATTATTTTTCCCCAACATCACAATGCGTATCTGTTAACATCCGTACGGTTGGATCGTCAAAAATTGAATTAAAAAAAATTATTTCCACTCTCGGGATCGATTCTCGTTTCTCGGAGTAGTACTTTGGCCAGATCCTTGTAAAAATGTCGTACAAGATAAATTCTTGATTTTTCCATTATTTTTCCCCAACATCACAATGCGTATCTGTTAACATCCGTACGGTTGGATCGTCAAAAATTGAATTAAAAAAAATTATTTCCACTCTCGGGATCGATTCTCGTTTCCCGGAGTAGTACTTTGGCCAGATCCTTGTAAAAACGCCGTACAAGATAAATTCCTGATTTTTCGATTATTTTTCCCCAACATCACAATGCGTATCTGTTAACATTCGTACGGTTGGATCGTCAAAAATTGAATTTAAAAAAATTATTTCCACTCTCGGGATCGATTCTCGTTTCTCGGAGTAGTACTTTGGCCAGATCCTTGTAAAAATGTCGTACAAGATAAATTCTTGATTTTTCGATTATTTTTCCCCAACATCACAATGCGTATCTGTTAACATCCGTACGGTTGGATCGTCAAAAATTGAATTAAAAAAAATTATTTCCACTCTCGGGATCGATTCTCGTTTCTCGGAGTAGTACTTTGGCCAGATCCTTGTAAAAATGTCGTACAAGATAAATTCTTGATTTTTCGATTATTTTTCCCCAACATCACAATGCGTATCTGTTAACATCCGTACGGTTGGATCGTCAAAAATTGAATTAAAAAAAATTATTTCCACTCTCGGGATCGATTCTCGTTTCTCGGAGTAGTACGTTGGCCAGATCCTTGTAAAAACGCCGTACAAGATAAATTCCTGATTTTTCGATTATTTTTCCCCAACATCACAATGCGTATCTGTTAACATCCGTATGGTTGGATCGTCAAAAATTGAATTTAAAAAAATTATTTCCACTCTCGGGATCGATTCTCGTTTCTCGGAGTAGTACTTTGGCCAGATCCTTGTAAAAACGCCGTACAAGATAAATTCCTGATTTTTCGATTATTTTTCCCCAACATCACAATGCGTATCTGTTAACATCCGTATGGTTGGATCGTCAAAAATTGAATTAAAAAAATTATTTCCACTCTCGGGATCGATTCTCGTTTCTCGGAGTAGTACGTTGGCCAGATTCTTGTAAAAACGCCGTACAAGATAAATTCCTGATTTTTCGATTATTTTTCCCCAACATCACAATGCGTATCTGTTAACATCCGTATGGTTGGATCGTCAAAAATTGAATTTAAAAAAATTATTTCCACTCTCGGGATCGATTCTCGTTTCTCGGAGTAGTACTTTGGCGAGATCCTTGTAAAAACGCCGTACAAGATAAATTCCTGATTTTTCGATTATTTTTCCCCAACATCACAATGCGTATCTATTAACATCCGTACGGTTGGATCGTCAAAAATTGAATTTAAAAAAATTATTTCCACTCTCGGGATCGATTCTCGTTTCTCGGAGTAGTACTTTGGCCAGATCCTTGTAAAAACGCCGTACAAGATAAATTCCTGATTTTTCGATTATTTTTCCCCAACATCACAATGCGTATCTGTTAACATCCGTATGGTTGGATCGTCAAAAATTGAATTAAAAAAAATTATTTCCACTCTCGGGATCGATTCTCGTTTCTCGGAGTAGTACGTTGGCCAGATCCTTGTAAAAACGCCGTACAAGATAAATTCCTGATTTTTCGATTATTTTTCCCCAACATCACAATGCGTATCTGTTAACATCCGTATGGTTGGATCGTCAAAAATTGAATTTAAAAAAATTATTTCCACTCTCGGGATCGATTCTCGTTTCTCGGAGTAGTACTTTGGCCAGATACTTGTAAAAACGCCGTACAAGATAAATTCCTGATTTTTCGATTATTTTTCCCCAACATCACAATGCGTATCTGTTAACATCCGTACGGTTGGATCGTCAAAAATTGAATTTAAAAAAATTATTTCCACTCTCGGGATCGATTCTCGTTTCTCGGAGTAGTACTTTGGCCAGATCCTTGTAAAAATGTCGTACAAGATAAATTCTTGATTTTTCGATTATTTTTCCCCAACATCACAATGCGTATCTGTTAACATCCGTACGGTTGGATCGTCAAAAATTGAATTAAAAAAAATTATTTCCACTCTCGGGATCGATTCTCGTTTCTCGGAGTAGTACGTTGGCCAGATCCTTGTAAAAACGCCGTACAAGATAAATTCCTGATTTTTCGATTATTTTTCCCCAACATCACAATGCGTATCTGTTAACATCCGTATGGTTGGATCGTCAAAAATTGAATTAAAAAAAAATTATTTCCACTCTCGGGATCGATTCTCGTTTCTCGGAGTAGTACGTTGGCCAGATCCTTGTGAAAACGCCGTACAAGATAAATTCCTGATTTTTCGATTATTTTTCCCCAACATCACAATGCGTATCTGTTAACATCCGTATGGTTGGATCGTCAAAAATTGAATTTAAAAAAATTATTTCCACTCTCGGGATCGATTCTCGTTTCTCGGAGTAGTACTTTGGCCAGATCCTTGTAAAAACGCCGTACAAGATAAATTCCTGATTTTTCGATTATTTTTCCCCAACATCACAATGCGTATCTGTTAACATCCGTACGGTTGGATCGTCAAAAATTGAATTTAAAAAAATTATTTCCACTCTCGGGATCGATTCTCGTTTCTCGGAGTAGTACTTTGGCCAGATCCTTGTAAAAATGTCGTACAAGATAAATTCTTGATTTTTCGATTATTTTTCCCCAACATCACAATGCGTATCTGTTAACATCCGTACGGTTGGATCGTCAAAAATTGAATTAAAAAAAATTATTTCCACTCTCGGGATCGATTCTCGTTTCTCGGAGTAGTACTTTGGCCAGATCCTTGTAAAAATGTCGTACAAGATAAATTCTTGATTTTTCGATTATTTTTCCCCAACATCACAATGCGTATCTGTTAACATCCGTACGGTTGGATCGTCAAAAATTGAATAAAAAAAAATTATTTCCACTCTCGGGATCGATTCTCGTTTCTCGGAGTAGTACGTTGGCCAGATCCTTGTAAAAACGCCGTACAAGATAAATTCCTGATTTTTCGATTATTTTTCCCCAACATCACAATGCGTATCTGTTAACATCCGTATGGTTGGATCGTCAAAAATTGAATTTAAAAAAATTATTTCCACTCTCGGGATCGATTCTCGTTTCTCGGAGTAGTACTTTGGCCAGATCCTTGTAAAAACGCCGTACAAGATAAATTCCTGATTTTTCGATTATTTTTCCCCAACATCACAATGCGTATCTGTTAACATCCGTATGGTTGGATCGTCAAAAATTGAATTAAAAAAAATTATTTCCACTCTCGGGATCGATTCTCGTTTCTCGGAGTAGTACGTTGGCCAGATCCTTGTAAAAACGCCGTACAAGATAAATTCCTGATTTTTCGATTATTTTTCCCCAACATCACAATGCGTATCTGTTAACATCCGTATGGTTGGATCGTCAAAAATTGAATTTAAAAAAATTATTTCCACTCTCGGGATCGATTCTCGTTTCTCGGAGTAGTACTTTGGCCAGATCCTTGTAAAAACGCCGTACAAGATAAATTCCTGATTTTTCGATTATTTTTCCCCAACATCACAATGCGTATCTGTTAACATCCGTACGGTTGGATCGTCAAAAATTGAATTTAAAAAAATTATTTCCACTCTCGGGATCGATTCTCGTTTCTCGGAGTAGTACTTTGGCCAGATCCTTGTAAAAACGCCGTACAAGATAAATTCCTGATTTTTCGGTTATTTTTCCCCAACATCACAATGCGTATCTGTTAACATCCGTACGGTTGGATCGTCAAAAATTGAATTTAAAAAAATTATTTCCACTCTCGGGATCGATTCTCGTTTCTCGGAGTAGTACTTTGGCTAGATCCTTGTAAAAACGCCGTACAAGATAAATTCCTGATTTTTCGATTATTTTTCCCCAACATCACAATGCATATCTGTTAACATCCGTACGGTTGGATCGTCAAAAATTAAATTTAAAAAAATTATTTCCACTCTCGGGATCGATTCTCATTTCTCGGAGTAGTACTTTGGCCAGATCCTTGTAAAAACACCGTACAAGATAAATTCCTGATTTTTCTATTATTTTTCCCCAACATCACAATGCGTATTTGTTAACATCCGTACGGTTGGATCGTCAAAAATTGAATTTAAAAAAATTATTTCCACTCTCGGGATCGATTCTCGTTTCTATTTGGGCCAACACTATTCTATTTGGGTCAACATTATTCTAATAATTGCCCAACACTATTCTAATTGGGCCTTAAACAAGTACAATCCAGAGTGAGTAAATGGTGGTCAAATACCTAAATGGAAAGTTCATTCTCTCAATTGGAAACCACAGTATCGGATTCAAACCACTGCTACTCAATTGGTCGCTTCTAATTTCATCCATAACGATTTCATCCACAACGATTTCATCCCTAATTCCGTCCCTAAGTTCATTAGGCTTCACACCCTTCTACTCTTAATCACTCCTGCTCCTCTCTCCTAGTAAGTCATGTGTTAAATATATGCTATTTTTTGAATGTTATGCTTTAATATATGCTCGTAATTGCTGTAGTTATGCTGTAATATGCTCGTAATTGCTTTAGTTTATATGTATTAAAGCTGTAGTTATGGATAAGTCTTGGATGTTAATCGATAGAAACAGGGAACCATATATGGATGGAGTTGTAGCATTTATATATCGATTTTGCGGTTTCTAATTTGAAGATGTCAACGAAAACTATTCCATGTCCATGTGTAACCTGTTTAAACCACTGCTCTCTTTCTGTGGATGAGGTCCATTACCACTTACTCGTTAAGGGATTCGATCGGAATTATACAAGGTGGATTAAACATGGAGAGAAAGACAAGCCAACAACTTCCAACCAATTTGATGCAGTAGAATTTCCAACAGATGCTGCAGAAACAATAGAAATGGTAAAAGCTACGGAAGACAATTTCATAGCTGACATTCACAAGTTTCAAGAACTACTTGTAGATGCGGAGAAGCCCTTGTATAAATATTGTCCTAACTTCACAAAGTTGTCTGCAACAGTAGAACTACTAAACTTGAAGAGTAAGCATGGAATGACAAATAAGTGCTTTACTGAAATGCTACTTCTGTTGAAAAGGATGCTACCTGCAGAAGGTAACGAGATGGTGAACAACACATATGAGGCCAAAAAGATAATGACAACAATGGGTTCAGGATACGAAAAGATACATGCTTGCATTAACAACTGCATTCTTTACAGGAAGGAGTACAAGGACTTGGTGGTATGTCCAACTTGTGGCATGTCACGGTGGAAGGTGGATGAGAAGACTAAAGTCATATATGAAAATGTTCCTACAAAGGTATTATGGTACTTCCCCCTTATTCCACGATTGAAACGACTTTATAAAGTGAAAAGCATATTAAAAGATTTGATATGGCACTCCACCAGTTCCAAAAAGCCTGGTGTTCTACGCCACTCATCTGATTCACCTACATGGAAAGCAATAGATGATAGATTTCTGGAAATTGCCTCTGATCCAAGGAATCTTCGGCTTGGCATTTCCACAGACGGGGTCGACGTAAACAGAGGGAATATGAATCACAGTGTGTGGTCGGTATTAACTGTCATTTACAACCTTCCACCTTGGTTGTGTATGAAAAGAAAGTTCATCATGCTTTCGTTATTAATATCGGGAATGCCTGGAAATGATATCGATGTGTTTTTGGATCCTTTGATCGATGATCTGGAGCTCTTGTTCGAAGAAGGTGTTGAAACATATGATTCCTATGCCCAGGAACAGTTCAATTTATGTGCTGTTGTCTTATGGACGCTTAATGATTACCCTACTCTTGGTGCATTATGTGGCTGCCCTTATAGTGGATTCCATGGTTGTATGGTGTGCAGGAAAGAAACTCATTATATAAGACTTCTGTTCTCTGCCAAGCAGAGTTATGGTGGTCACCGAAGATATCTACCATATAGTCATCCCTTCAGAAAGCAAACTAAGGCGTTCAATGGAAAAGAAGAGTGGGGAACTGCTGCAGATCCTATGACAGGGGAAGAAATATACAACGAGGTTAAATTTGTTCGGAATAAGTGGGGGAAGGGATTTAAGGATAAAGATTCAGAACTCAATATGGACACTTCGACTGGAAGAGGGGGGAAAACAAAAAAGAGAAAATCAAAAGGGGGTGGTAGCTCAAATTCCGGACAGAAAGAACAGACCTATTGGAAGAAATTCAACATATGGAATCGATGACTTAGGTATTGGCGGTATAATTTGGTCCAACATTGTATTGATTTCATGCACACTGAGAAGAATGTGGCTGAGAGTATTATCGGAACATTACTAAATGTTCCGGGCAAGACGAAAGATGGGTTGCAAGCTCGAAAGGATCTGGCACATTTTGGGATAAGACAAGAGTTGCAGGCTAAAAGTCAAGGCGACAAGACATTACTTCCTGCAGCCTGCTACACATTAACTAAAGATGAAAAAGACAAGTTCTGTGCCACATTACACAACTTAAGGGCTCCGCAAGGTTATTGTTCCAACTTTTCTAATTTGGTCAATGAAAAGGATAGGAAGCTTATGGGACTTAAATCACATGATTACCATATGCTTATGCAACAGTTCTTGCCAATTGCAATACGGTCTATCATGCCTGAACCCACAAGATATGCTATTATCAGACTTTGTTTTTTTTTTTCAAATCAATATGTAGCAAAGAAATCAATGTAGAAGAACTCGATAAATTGCATGAGGAGCTTTGCGTTACACTGTGCTTGATGGAGAAATACTTTACCCCATCCTTTCTTGATGTTATGCTTCATCTAACTGTGCACCTTGTTAGAGAAGTAAAATTATGTGGCCCAATATGCTTTCGGTGGATGTATCCCTTTGAGAGGATGATGAAAGTTATTAAAGGGCATGTGCGGAACAAAGCTTACCCAGAAGTATGCATTGCTGAGGAGCATATTGCAGAAGAAACAATTGCGTTCTTCAACGAATACAAAAAATGCATGACCTCTATTGATATTCTAGAACACCAGCACAACACATCTGAAAATGGTAATGGAGAGGGAATTCCTTTGTCAGCTGGTAAACCAGTTGAAGTTTCTCAAGATCTCTACATGAAAGCACATTTCTATGTATTGCAAAATACGCCTGAAGTTGTGCCGTATATCGAGTAAGGACTCCTACTGAACATATTTATTTGTGTTTTTGTTTTATTTAACAATAGGATCATATTTGATACTCATTTTTGTACTTGCAGACAACACATGACATTTTTGAAAAACAAGCATCCTGGTAAACGACAAGCATGGCTGGAGAAAGAGCATAACACAACGTTTGGTCACTGGTTACGCAACAAGGTAATATTTAAATCAGCATGATCTTAGTTTTTTCTCAATTGTAATTTGTGCAAGATGAATCTCATCCTTTTAATTGTGTAATTTAGGTTGAAAGCGAGTTATCGATCTCCCAAGAAAGTGTATCAGAAACAGTGAAGTGGATCTCACATGGAGCACGCAGAATCGTGAACAAATACGATGTATATGACATCAATGGCTATACATTTCGTACAAAAATCCGTGATGGCAGAGTTCACCAGAACAGTGGGGTTTGTGTTGAGGAAACTGAGATGAACATTTCTAAAGAAGTAGTAACCTATGGAAAGAACTTTTATTATGGGGTTCTACCAGATATATGGGTACTTGATTATCATAGTAGGAAAATTCCTCTTTTCATGTGCGACTGGGTTGACAATAGAAATGGTGTCAAACAAGATGGCATGGGTCACATGTTGGTCGAACTTAACAGATTAGGCCACAAGGATGATCCGTTCATATTGGCCTCACAAGCACGACAAGTGTTTTATGTTAAAGACCAGCTGGATAAAAAGATGTCTATTGTCCTGATGACCCCTCCCAAGAATTATAGAGATCTGTACGATGATGTCAATGAGGATTTCAGTACTGTAATTCTTCCTCCCAATGATAATATATTACCACCTGTAGATCCACGTGACTTGGGTAATGAATCTCGTGATGGTTACTTTAGACCGGACTATAAGGGTATTATTATACGTAATGGTAACTGAATCCGGTAAATATTATCATTATGTTTGTCAGTTTCCACATTTTTTATGTAATGCTAAATTCTATTTGTTTGGTTAAATTCTATGCTCCATTTTAATTTCCTGTTTTTTTCTCCAAGTATGTGCAAAGAAAAAGGCCTGATCATGATGTCGTCTTCAAATTCCTACAGCTCAAACCAAACTCGAAGTGATCTCTGCTACTGTGGTTTTCCTGCTCGGATTAGAACATCAAATACACTTGACAACCCTGGAAGAAGATTTCGGGTGTGCTATAGATCAAATTCATTGGTAAGCTCATATTTATCAGTTTCATCTGTTTAATTTAATAAACAGCTTTTAATTTGAATTCCCTTTTCAAGTCTTCTGGACCCAAATGTTCATTTTGGGAATGGATTGATCCTGAACCAGTTGTCATGAAGATCAAGATCCAAAAAGAACTTGATGATGTGAAGACTGAGCTGCAAAACTGCATGTAAATAGTTGAAGATCTTCGAAAGGAGGTTGATGTCATACGTGGGAAGTTGTATAATGTTATCATTGTCTTGGTCATTTTCTCTGTTTTTTATTTGATGAAGAATTAATATGTAATGGTGAATTTGAATGTTGGCCGAAGGGCATGGATTTTTTAAGGTCATCAGGTATGCAACTTGGATATATCAAGTTTGTGTTTGTCATCTGTGGTATATCAGTTTCTGTTTGTCATCTGTTGGTTAATCTACTATACTATATTTCATGCATGTCCAGTTGGTTAAATATTTAGCCACACACAAATGTAATAATGTGACAGATATGTTGCTGAAAACAGAGTACGTACTCTGCTTCAAGGTATTCCTGAAAACAGAGTACCTTTTAGTCACACAATAATACAGTCACTAGTTTTTTGGTTCCTTAAGCAAACAAAGGTCTAACATATGCAGAAAACTCTACTTTTTAGTCACAATAAACCTGTAGTGACCATAGGTTATTTCCCATTTAGCCACATCACATAAAATAACTGTGACCGTTTCCTAACATTTAGACACAGCAAAGAAGCGTCACTATTTTTTGTCACACTACTATCTCTCAAGTATGACTATAACTCTTGGATTTGGTCAAAGTCAACAAAAAAACATTCTATTTTATCTCTCAATTGTCACACATTTTTAAAGTTGTGACTGAATCTTACAAAAATTGTATTTTTGGTCACTCAAAAAACTATTGTGTGGCTAAAACTTGAGAAGATGACCTTTAGCAACTCGTTTTTCCCAAAGTGTCACAGCCCTTACTGTACAAAAGCGTGACGAAAGCCCAAATTTGACGTAGTGAAGCATGTAGCAAACATGATGTCTGGCCTACTTGCAGTGAGATAGAGTAGAGAACCAACCATGCCTCTGTAGACTGAGATATCTACTTTCTTGCACTACACCAAATATGGGCTGTTGCAACACCAAAAAAGTGTATCATTAGGCTCCAAAAGTGTTACAATAGATGTTTATGCAACACTTTTGCTAAAAGTCAGTGTTGCATTTGCCGGCGTGGCAACAGCCTTCTATAGCAACGCTTTTTGTGTTTATTGCAACGCTTTTCAAAGTATTACAAAAAGAGTTTGGTGTAGTTTGTTGTAACACTTTTGCATGTTTTAGCAACATTTTGAATATGTTACAAGAGACGAATGCAACATTTTTTTGCAACATTAATTGACTTAAAAATGTTACAAAGTGAGTTTATTGCAACATATTTTTGCAACATTATTATGCATTTTGCAATACTTTTGATTTTTTTTTGCAACATTTATATGCAACATTTTGGAACCTTTTGCAATACTTTTTGATATTTTTGCAACATTTCGCTGCAACGTTTTAATTATTATTGTAATACTTTTAAATTTTATTGGCAACACTTTTTTTCAACATATTTATTAGTTCACATTGCAATGTCCTGTTTGAAATTTCATATATGAATATAGTTTTATTGGCAACACAAACATTGTACTACTTAGTCTAACGTCGAAACATATGTCGACTTACATTACAATTCTACATTAAACTTGGTCTTTCTCAAAATACCAATCTACTACCAAAAGTGTACACATAGAAAATATAAGTAGGTAAGTTTTTACACTAGCTTCGTGTCCATAAATAAACCAGGCCAGAACGTGTACCCCCTGCAAGCATCCCAACATTGGCAGGGTGCTTTTCAAATAAACGTGGAACTGCAGTCATATCTGGGCTACGAAGAGTATCAATGCATCAATTCCTCCTTTCTGCAATAAAAAACCATTGCTTATTCTGTTATACATTACTAGCCAGCATAACTACAAGTTCACTGTAATTCATAAAGTGCTATCACAAATATATACACTTATTAAACACCATGATTGTTCCTAATTAATTCATAAGAACACTAATGTTCTTCGCGACTTCCCTACATCACCAAGAGTCGAGGATTATTTTGAAGCATGAGCTGGTTGTTCTCCATGAGGTTTAATGCTAATTTATGGATCTTAATCTCTAATTATAATTATAAACAAACTTTTGGACAAACTTCCATCACAATATATCAAATGCATTCAGCACACCAAGATAATCCCTGTATCAGTAAAAGAATAAACCGTAGACACACCTGAGGGCCAGGGGAGAGGATGGCCCATTAGTATGGTATAGCATTGATACTCTGTCATAATTAGCTCCACCCAGTAACCCCACAGTGTTATCAATACTGCATGAAGAATACAAATATGAAACAAGGAACATTGTCTTGTAGGCAAGAAATTTTACTTTAGGGAATTGATGACACAACGAAATTGATTCTTGTAAAATTAACACACAATTCTAGATGTGCATCCAAAGTCATGATATGACATACAGTTTATTGGTTTGGGGAATAAGAGCTTTAAGTACTATAAATACAATAATACATGCACTTGTAGAAAATCAACAATCATTAGGCTTAGTTACTTGCAGCAATTCGAGTTCGTGGATGTGCAGGCTTTGGGTGTTGAAATAGTGGAACTAATATGACAGAGTCGAATGGATGTCAACTAGATTCTTAATATTAGTTTTCAGTTAGTCCTCCAAGAAGAAAAAAAAGAAGCTGAAGGATGATTTTTAACTAACACTCAAGTTGCGTAAGAAAGAATAATGTCCTATAATTCTAATTAATTATTTCTGCGACTAAATGAACTCTATTTATAGAATTTCTCAGTATCTTGTTCTGCAAAATGTCATTTCTGCAGAAGATTTCTCATTAGACACAACCACAGTCCACAGACAATCCAAAAGTTTTGCATCTTGTGTACATTAATTTCCAATATTTTGATCCAATCACATTCCGCTATATACTTCCATAATTAACTCATGGCTGTGTTCCTTCACTAAAAATATACACAATCAACTTCATGGTCACGTACTCACATGAACTGACTCGCATCAATTTAATTCATTTGGATATATACATTATCATTACGATAAAATTGAATAGCCATCTTTTAGCAATCAGTTAGTGAAATTACATCTATTGGTAACTATTTAGGATTAGTTGCAGTTATGCATGGGTTATTTGGATTGATACCTTTAATTATGTCCATAAAAATGTTTAAAAATGTGACATTAGTTCAAGCAATTTTTCTTTCACAAGTAACGAGGACTCTGAAATCTTAGTTTTATCATTTTCAAGCAGAGAGAGGAAAACAAAACAGAAACATATTTTGGCAGGTCGCAGGTGTGACATTCAGTCATTAAAGGGACAAAAGACAGCGTAATTCGAGTGTTATTAAACTATGCTTGTTTTTTCCTAACTATACGCCAAGACTGACGTAATAAGTTTCAGTAAATACAACATACCTTATTGTAGCAAGAAGGCTCCCAGAAGGTGAAAAGAAAGCGGAATGCACACCCTTTTATGGTTGACAGTGCTTATAGGTTCTGGTTTATCAACAACAACCTTCCTCAAGTCCCATATACAGGCAGTCCTGTCACTAGAACTTGTGGCCATGATGTTTGTATTATATGCATTAAAGTCGATGTTGTTGATCCTACCTTCATGCAAACTCCACAAAGATGAAGATTTCCCAGCCCTCTCATCCCAGACATTAACTTTTCCTTGTCCCTCACCAAAATACAAGGATTTTACGTCATTTGGCCTTTGTGATAAACAACAAATACTATGAGTTCCATGGTATGCCAAATCAAATGTCTCCCTTTTAACATCCATTAACCGGATACATCCATCACAAGAGGAAGTAAAAATCTGTGTACACACTCACAAGCTTAATCACAAAAGAAAGAGTAATGCACAAAGAAAATAGAGTTGCAAACAGAATAGAGAGAATAACTTGATCAGCCAACTTCCTATTCAAACTTCAAAGAACAAGAGAGTATTACATTTTGGCTGTGGAAACTTCTATATCTACTTCCAAAGTAGTTGCAAACAGAGTTTTCCTTGAAGCATTCATTTCGATTGAAAATGTCATATACCTGGTTCAAACTCGTGGATACCAGTAGCATCAATAGGAACTGAAGAGCAATCAAATAATGACAACAGCGAAATAAGACATAGAAAGACTTTTAGCCCATATAAAATCATTTGTTATAATCTTCAGAATAACTAAATTTATATAGCTATCTAGACAGTTCATAGCAATCTGTAATCAAACCTGAAGGAAGTGCTTTGTCAATGTGTATGCCAGAAAGGATGAGTTGCAACCTGACAATTTATGTATTTCTAAAAAATTGACTTATAACGTAGACTATATTAAGTAGTGACTTATAAGTATGGAAATAAACGTCAGACGAATTGAACAAGTGCATTTCAGTATATGAGCAGTCACCATTTCACTTTGCCAGATGAAAACACTACAGGAACTAATGCAAGGCATGGATCATATATGTTAACAATTCTTTATTACAGAACAAGACTGCTTTTAGTTGTAATAAACAACATCGAAGGCAATGAATGTACCCTGAATTTCAAGAACAAGAATTAAAGAATTATATATAAACTGATAATTATATCACAGAACAAATATAATAAATACCCTAAACTAAATTCTAAACTTGGTGTTCTGGAAATCCTAAGCATGATGGCGGAGTATGATCTATATAATACATACTCTACATACAATTTTCCCCAATAAAACAATCTTTCCAAGTAAAACGATACATTTCAATTTTATATATGGTTCAACTTCCTCAAAATCAATGAGTTAAACTAGGTACAATAGGGGCCTAGACAGAGTACTAAAGTGGGCTTAGGTGGGATTACTATAACCTCGAAGCAAACGACGAGTAACATACTTAAGGGTAAATTATAATCAAACAAGAATTGTGACATAAACAATTCTAAAGACTAATAAGTTGAACAAAAGAAATCAGACAGAAACCAAGGGGAAATAATACCTTAAGACCAAGTAATCTAATTGGAGTTATCTGACCAGGAACAATACAATCAGGTCCAGCTGCTTCAACTATAGCTTCAGTACCTAGTCCACTTCCAATTGGATTTGGGTTCTGCACAATCACCATTACAATAATAATCACAAGACCAACAATCACATATCATGACATACAGGGGAGAGAGGGGTAGAGAGAGAGAGAGAGAGTTACCTTCATGACGAATTGAGCATAATCAGAGAAGGGGTCTTTAGTAACACGAAAAAGAGGGGAAACATGAATCTTGGGAATGGGTATTTGATTTGGATTAATTTCCCTCCAAGGCGCATCCTTTATGAGTACTGGAGGATCCTTTCTAACACCACCCCCTGTTCCTTTTCCTCCTTTCTTTGACATTCTTGAAAAACCTTACTATCCTGCTACTCCCTCTTACGTACTTATATATAAACAGATAATTATATCATAGAACAAATATAATAAAGAATTAAACAAAACTGATAATTATATCTGCACAAAATTAATAAGAGGAAATTAAGAGCATAAAATATCACAGAACAAGTATAATCGAAATACATAGATACATACACATACATATATAATCGAACATAATCGATAAAAGTTTGATACTTTACCTCTAATTTAATCAATTTTGGGGTTTTGCTCGAATCAATTTTAGGGATTTAAGAGAGGTGTGAGTGATGGTAAGAGAAATTTAGGGATTTAAGAGAGGTGTTAGATATGAGTGAGAGAGATGAGTGAGAGAGGGGTTAATTAGAGAGAAGAGCGAAAGAGATGAGATGAGATGAGCGGGAGAGGTTGCTCAATTAGGTTTGGGATTTTGGGCTTTTGCTCAATCGATTATATTTGTGATGAGAGATGTGTATTTGTGAGAGAAAGAGAGGAGAGAGGCAGAGAGTGGCGAGGTCGGTAGAGTGACGAGGTCGAGAGAGAGGAGGTAGAGAGAGTGGTGTCGAGAGAGAGAGAGAGAGGTGTCGAGAGAGAGACTGGTGCGAAAGAGAGAGAGAGACAGTGGTGGGTTTGTTTTTTGTTTTAATGTTGTGTAACAAATATTTTGGTACTAACAATTGAGCCCGCCCAATGAAAAAATCAAATTCCCGCCTACAATTTCGGCAAGTTGTAACGCTTTTTCAAAAGTATTGCAACTGTTCTAAAATTTCAAAATGATCCTTTTGCTTGCAACACTTTTTGTATTTCTTGCAACATTTTTAAAAATATTGCAATAGACTACAAAATTTTTGTCTATTGTAACACTTTTTGTAACACAAATATATATTGGTGTTGCAATAGGCCATATTTGGTGTAGTGTTGCCTTTAGCATCTTCATCCAATTTAGTTGCAGTGGCCATGGGTGTCTTTGCAGGTGAGCAATCTTCCAAATCAAACTTCTTCAATAAATCCTTGATGTACTTGGTTTGACTGATAAAGATACCATCCTTCCTTTGATTAACTTGCAACCCAAGAAAAAATGTCAACTCTCCCATCATACTCATCTCATATCTACTCTGCATTAGCTTAGAGAACTTTTCACACAGCTTCTCATTAGTAGAACCAAATATGATATCATCCACATAGATCTGAACTAAGATAATATCATCACCATGTTTCTTGTAAAACAGTGTTTTGTCTAATGTGCCTCTAGTGAATTGATTTTCAAGAAAAAATTGTGATAGAGTATCATACCATGCCCTTGGAGCCTGCTTAAGTCCATACAATGCCTTAATCAATTTGTAGACAAATTCTGGGAAGTGTGGATCCTCAAAGCCAGGTGGTTGTTGCACATAGACTTCTTCTTCCAACTCTCCATTCAGAAATGCACTCTTGACATCCATTTGATAAACTTTAAAGTTTGAATGAGCAGCAAATGCCAAGAATATTCTGATGGCTTCCAATCTAGCAACAGGGGTAAATGTCTCATCATAATCAAGGCCTTCCTGTTGAGAGTATCCTTTTGCAACCAACCTTGCTTTGTTTCTTACTATTACACCATCTTCATCCATCTTATTCTTCAGAATCCATTTTGTTCCAACAATGATTCTATTCTTTGGTGCAGGCACAAGTTCCCATACTTTGTTCCTTTCAAATTGATTCAACTCCTCTTGCATTGCAATAATCCAATCTGGATCTAACAGTGCATCATCAAGTTTCTTAGGCTCAACCTGAGATAGGAAACAACCATAGAGACACTCATTATGAGTTGCTCTCCTAGTCCTTACTCCTGCATTAGGATCTCCAATGATTTGCTCTACAGTGTGTGATCTATCCCATTTCCTTGAGTGCTCAGCCTGATTTCTCATTCTTGATGTTGCTTCATCATCCAAAACATGATCATCCTGATTTCCTCCCCCTGTGAGGTTGCCACTACTCACAGGTGTGTCTTGGATGCTAGTTTCTCCACTGTTGATTGACACAAATTCTTCTCTTGTATTATCATTCAATTGAGTCTGTTGAACTTGAGTTTCAACTTCAGTTTCAGTCTCTTCATCAGAATCATCTAGATTATCAAACTTCAATGGATCTTTATCTTCATCATTGGCTTCTTTTAGTCTAGGTAGTTTTCTATCATCAAATGTCACATCTGTGCATTCCATAATTTTCTTTTGAATGATGACATAAACTTTGTATGCAATTCTGTCCATAGAGTAGCCAAGAAAAATTCCTTCAAATGCCTTTGCATCAAACTTACCAACATATTCAGAATTATCCTTCAATACAAAGCATTTGCTTCCAAAAGTATGAACATACTTTAGAGTAGGCTTCTTTCCAGTCATCAAATTGTAATGTGTCTTTCCAGTGTTTTTGTTAATGAGGGTTCTATTCTGGATATAGCATGCACTGCTCACAGCCTCAGCCCAAAAACATGTAGGCATCTTTGCATCAAGTAACATTGTTCTAGCAGCCTCAATTAGAGTTCTATTCTTTCTCTCAACAACTTCATTTTGTTGTGGAGTCCCTGGAGCTGAGAATTGCTGAGAAATCCCATTCTCTTTGCAGAATGCTTCAAGCATTGCATTTCTGAACTCTGTCCCATTATCACTTCTCAGTGCAATCACACTTGCATTGTTGGCCTTTGCTTCCTTGTCAACTTTCTTTATGTGCTCAATGATTACTTGTGGAGCCTCATCTTTTGATGCCAGAAATTCCACCCATGTATACCTTGTAAAGTCATCAACCATCACCAAGGCATACTTCTTTCTTTCTAGTGACATAATATTGACAGGTCCAAACAAGTCCATATGAATGAGTTGTAGGGGCTAGCTTGGTTATTGATGTCACTGTCTTTGACTTGTGGCTTGATCTTTTCATTTTTCCCTTTTGACAAGCCTCACACACTCCTTCTTGACAGAACTCAAGTGTCGGCATGCCTCTCACTAACTCTCTTTTGACTAGAGAATTAATGGCTTTGAAGTTTAGGTGTGATAATTTCTTGTGCCACAGCCAACAATCTTCATTTGATGCTTTTGAGTAGAAGCAACAAATTTTGTCCTTGTTTGCAAAGTCCATATTGGCTACAAACAGGCTTCCTTTCCTTACTCCAGATAGAGCAAAGTCACCAGTCTTCTTGTGGGTGATCAAACATTCATCTTTGTCAAAATCCACCTTGAATCTTCTATCAGTAAACTGACCAACACTTAGCAGATTATGCTTGAGTCCCTTGACCAGTGCTACATCATCAATGATGACATTTCCAACTTTCAACTTGCTATATCCCAATGTGTTACCCATGCTGTCATCTCCAAAAGCAACCATTGGGCCAGCCTTCTCCTCATATTGTGATAGCAGGGCCATATCACCAGTCATATGATTTGAGCATCCACTGTCCAAAATCCACATGACCTTCTTTCACTTTCTTTGCCCTGCAAACACAAAGATATTACTTCTCCTTTGGTACCCAAACAAGTTTGGGTCCATGTGACTTAGAAACAGTTTTATCATAAACAACATGCTTATCAACTTTCTTGGTGTTAGTCTTCTTGTCACTGTTAGAAGTCTTAGAGCTTGAGGCCTCAGACTTAGGTGACAAAGGTACCTTCCTAGCTTTAGGAGGACTTGAAGACTTTGACCTTGTGTAGTGTGTATGAGAATTGTGACTGATACAACCATCAATGAATTGCCTTCTCAAATTGAAACAACTAGTCATAACATTCATATTGCATGGCATACAGTCAAATTTATCACAAAATGGTGCATCTCTATGTCTTAGAGGCACAGAGCAGTCATAGAAAGGTTTGGGCACACTACCAACAGGTTTCTTGCATGCATGAGTTAGATGATTGGTACTGAAACAGTTCTGACAAGTTTTCCTAGGGGCATTAGGCATATAAGCATAGTTATTATCTTTGTTAATCCCTAACTTGCCATTTCTGTTCTGTTTCTTCTTAGTCACTTTCTTCTCAACTTCACTCTTTCCAGCTGAAACAAACTTAACAAATTTCTTAGGTTTTGACCTATTACCTACTGGCTCCTTGGCTTTTGACTTGACACTCTCACTCTTAGAGAATGCTTGTTGTTCATTGGATTGTGCCTCATCCTCATCATTCAACATTTGCTTGATGAGTAAGGCATCCTCATCAATTTCAAATGTTGATTCTTTAAAAATAGGAGTCTCAGTCTTTTTAAAAATGTGAAGCACTTCCCTATGAACAACTGTATCATCTTCAATGACATCATAGCCTTTTCTCTGTTTAAGAGTGCCATAATCAAGTCCAATAGCAGCCTTGGGATTAGCTTCAATTTTCTCACAGTAGGATTGCATTAGACCAGATAATTTCTTGAAAGTTTTCAGTTTGAATTCATTTTCAGCTAATTCATCCCTAAGAGCCTTTTCAACCTGACTAGCACACAAAACCTTATTCTGCAGATATTTAACTTCTTTCTTAAGATTTTCTACTTGCATAGTAGTTAGCTCAAGTTCCTCATTCTTTTTGATTAACATTTCATTTCTAGTAGACAGTTTAGTAATCTCTTCATTAGCAGCAGTCATACTAGTATGAATGTTAAACATCTCAACAGATAGTTGTTCAATCATGCATTTATACTCTGAAACAGACATGTCTATAGTAGTGAGAGATGGTACCTGAGGGTCTGATGGAGATGTGTCCTCCTTGGAATTGGCCATCAAGGCATAATTTTAAAATTCTTGTTCCTCTCCATCACTGTCAGAATCATCCCAACACTTCCCTTCAGCTATGTAGGCCTTACCTTGTGTCTGCTTTTTCACAAGGGCCTCATACTTAGCTTCGAGCTCAAGATAATCTTTATCATTCTTTTTAGGCTTCTTGCATTCACTGGCAAAATGCCCTAGGTCATTGCATCTATAACACCTTACAGATGACCTATCCACATGGCTGGTTTTGAACTTATTCTTGTTTGGTTTCACAGGTGCCTTGCTTCTATTGAATGAATGGTTTTGGGTTTTGGGTTTGAAGGGTTGATTCCTCTTAAATCTGATGTTTGGAAATTTTCTGGCCATGAAAGCATATGAAGTTTTTTCCATCCCATCTAGTTCTTCAAGAGTATAGAACTCATCTTCCTCCTTCTCCTCACCAGGTTCACTTACCTCAGCTTCAGTTTCTTCATCTTCTACTACCTCCTCTATCCTCAATTGGCTTGTAGATGCTTCTAGGTCTTGAATAGATTTGTTGACAATCAAGGCACATGATGTGTTTATCATTCTGCCTTGGTTGACTTGGATAGCCCTTTTCTGAAGCAACTCAAGCTCATGAGTTTTTAAAACCCCATAGAGCACATCATATGTAACTTTGTTCAATCTATTTCCCTTAGAGAAATGACCCTTTGCTCTAGATGATTTGGTGAAGATAGCAGAAACTTCATGTTCAATTCCTTGGTGCTGTAAACCTTGCCATTCATCTGCAACTCAGTAACTAGCTTGTGAAATCTCTCAAACATCTCAGCGATGCTTTCCTTGGGCTGTGCCATGAAAGCTTCATATTGTGTGACCAGTATCTGTTTCTTGTTCTCTCTGACCTCATCAGTTCCTTCACATAGCACCTCAATGTGATCCCACATTTCTTTGGCAGTGGTACATGAAGCAATGTTTGCAAACATTGACATGTCCATGGAATCTATAATCAGCAACATGAGGTGACTGTCAAGGGCAACCATGTCCTTTTTTGATTCTGTCCATTTGGATGGATCCTTAGCCACATAAGATCTTGGAATAGTAGTGGTTCCAATAGTCTTTTCAGGAATCTCCTGTTGGGGAACAAATGGACCATTCTTGAGAATCTCAGGATACAAATGCTGAGATGCTTTGATGAACAACTGCATCTTTATCTTCGAGAGGTTGTAATTCTCTTTGTCAAACTTAGGGACTTTCACCGTTCCTGTAGTCTTTGGTGTATTCAAACTCATGATCATTTTTCTGTTTTTGAATAAACAGCCCGCTCTGATACCACTTGTTGAGTACGGAATACAGTAAAAGAATACAGAGGGGGGGTGAATGGATTCTTGAACTTTTCTTGGTTGAGTCTGTGTAGCAGATAAGCGTTTCTGTGTGCAAAGATTAGGTGCGGATAAAGAACAACACAAGTCACAATATCACTTTAATCTAATGTATTATTAGATAAAGGTTGCTACAATCTGTGAATACAAATGATAGTATTCTCAGCTTCATTTTTCTCAGAGAGATATTACTTACAATGAATATGAAAAAAACTTGACTCTCCAAAAGTTAATTGCTAAGGAAGTGAGGCTGTATCCTTATAGAGCATGGATACAACCTACTTACTACAAATAAGGTAGCTATAAAACAAATTACTTTCTAGTCTGTCTATCCTATTTGAGTAAGTGTCCAAACGGTTATAGATTTGACTTTGCAAAGCCTGTTCAGATCCACTTCTTTAGCCCTTTGTCTCTTCTATATCTCTCCAAGCTTCTTTTTAGGCTTTCCAGAGCACGTTACAGATTGAGATCCATAAAGTGCATTGGCTTGTTGCAGGTTTCTGACTTGTACAATTTCTCCAGTATTTTGTCTCCAAGAATGTATTCGAGAAGTGACTAAGTAAGTGATTCGAGAACTAGAATTGACTTGATCGATAACTCTAAGTTCTCGAACACTGTTATATTGACATATCGAATTACTTCTCGAATAGCTCTTTTTCATCAGGATTCCTTGAGTTGTCGAATAGAACATTTGACTTATCGAATCCTCGAGATATCGAATAGCTTTCTGAGTCCTTGAGATATCAAATGGAACTTTGACTTGTTGACTCCTTGAGAACTCGAATACTACTTTTGACTTGTTGACTTCTTGAGTTCTCAAACAGAGTAATAGACATATCGAATCTCTGAGATATCGAACAGTGTATTCAGAGATATCGAATAGTGTCTTGAGATATCGAATCCCTGACTTCTCGAATGCTAGACTTCTCGAACAGACAAATGTACTTCTCGAATTGGTACTTAGGCAAATTCTTCACTTTCTTCAAATCCCACTGTGATTATTTGACAGTCTTTATCTTCTTGCTTGAGGCATGAACCTTGGTCTTTATCCCAAAGCATTACAAACAATTAGGCTTGTTATTTGATGTAAACAGGCATGCCTCTGTGACTAACAATTATATTATATTAAAAAAATTATAATCTAAAAAGGATATAATTAAAAAGGTTATATTAGAATTGATTTTTAAAAACAAGTTATAATCTGAAAAGAATATAAAAGATTATATTAGAACTGAATTTTATTTATTTATTTATTAACATTAAAAAAGGTTCATATTTACTATTTATGTTATATCTCGAGATATAAAAATCAGATTTGGATGATTTTACAGTCCACGCGAAACTTATAAAATTATCTTTAATTTAGTGATGATTTAACAATTATTATCCAAATGAAAACACTCAGAATCTCTGGAGAAAATATAATTACGAATTTTTACATTAATCATATTTAGTGTAGAATACCTACATTAATAATCATATTCATTATAAAAAAACCAAATTATATATGCTTTAGATCATTGACAAACACTTTTTCGTATTTCAATATAAATACACTTTTCAGTTTACATATTAAAATATTAAATATTTTTATGATAGATCCAACGTTTTTTATCTATTTATTTTAGGATTTAACAGTTCTTATTTATTTCCAAAGTTTGGATAAAATACTTCCTACACTTATTATTAAAACTGTATTTGTTTGTTAATACAACTATTTTCAAATAGTAAAAAGGTTATTTTGATAATCAAAATAAAATGTAAGTAGATTTCTTATATAGAATAGAATTTTCAATATAAAAAATTGTCAATTTCATCTCTCTTTTGTTTCTTGGTAGTTTAATCGGAGAAAATTGTTAAATCATCACTAAATTAAAGATAATTTTGTTAATTTCACGTAGGCGATAAAATCATCCAAATCAAGTTTTAAGATTTGATAAAACACATAATAAATCATAAAACACATAATAAATTAAACGTGTAAAATCTTTTATATATACACACACACACACATATATATATAGAGTCTTGTTCTAATAGAAATTAACTTAGAATAGAAACTAGAAACTAAACCTAAATTAAATATTTCAAGCTAATCTAATGACCAAATTAGGGGTACCCCAATACAAAAAACGTTTAAAATTATTGGCTCTATTCAACAAAAAAATAAAAAAAAGTTACTGTTCACGTGATGACGTGGCACGTGAACAGTAACTTTTTGTTTATTTATTTTTTTTATTTTTTTTTATTTTTTTGTTGAATAGAGCCAAGAATTTTATAAGATTTTTGTGAAGGTGCCCCTAGCGGGGCCATTAGAATTAATGAAATATAATTTCTTTAGTGTAGGTTTCTAGTTTCTATTCTAAGGTTGGTTTCTATTTGAACGCTAGCCTATATATATATAGGGTCTTGTTCTAATAGAAACTAACTTAGAATAGAAACTAGAAACTAAACCTAAATTAAATATTTCAAGCTAATCTAATGACCAAATTAGGGGTACCCCAATACAAAAAACGTTTAAAATTATTGGCTCTATTCAACAAAAATTAATAAAATTTAAAAAATTTTTAAAAAAAGTTACTGTTCACGTGATGACGTGGCACGTGAACAGTAATTTTTTTTATTTTTTTTTTATATTTTTGTTAAATAGAGCCAAGAATTTTATAAGTTTTTTGTGAAGGTGCCCCTAGCGGGGCCATTAAAATAAATGAAATATAATTTATTTAGTGTAGGTTTCTAGTTTCTATTCTAAGGTTGGTTTCTATTTGAACGCTAGCCTATATATATATATATATATCAATTTCATAACAACAATTTTATATGTAAACTAATATCAAATAAATAATAAAATAAATATTAAAAAAAGAACGATGAAAAAAAGATTAAAGTTAAAGATTTCTAACTTTTAACCGAAAAGAAGTCCATATGACTCAAAAAAAGAACGATAAATAATAATAAATATACATAATAATAAATAAGTTCATATGACTCAAAAAAAGGTGAGCCTGATAAGCGTGCGTTTAATCTTAATATTGTCCCTATATTAAAGTTATTTTGCATTGATTTGGATTTTTATTTAATAAATTTTAATGTTTTATTGTAGGAATCAAGGAGTTATAATAAAAGAAGGCTTGGAGTTTAAATAGCAAGAGTTGGGGATTAATTGGATAAAAAAATCGGATTTTATGGGTTGCTTGCGCAGTCTACACTGTTTGGCCCATATCTGGAGATCCAGAAGTCCGTTTTAGGCGATTCAACAGCCCACAGAAAGCTTATGAGAAGGGCTTTATTTCTGAAGTGGTCTTGTATTTAAAATCCAGCCGAACCAGCCCAGAAACAGAGCCCAAGATGCAGTTACGAATTTCTATTATTAGAATTCAATTTTGATTGGGAAATTTCCTTGTAATTATATTAAATAATTAAAATACTTTTATTAGGGATTATTATTAGATATAGATCAGACCTAATACATACATAGAACGTACGAGAGAAAGGCACAGAGAGAAGAGAAAGAAGAAGCGAGAAGAAGGAGATTTCAGCCATTGAAGACGTTCAACTGGATTTGTTTTCTTCAACTTTTTGTTTAGAATTCTCTCCTTAACTTTTTACATCATGAATATGTGCTATCAATTCTTGTATGTTTTTGATATCTTGATTATGAACTAAATTTTATAAAGTTGGGATTTTTATGGAACCCTAGCATGGGATTATTGGTATTTTGTTAAAGAGTATTGTTTGCAGTTCTACGGTTTACTCATTCAAGTGATTTTCTTGTTAATACTTGCTATTGTCTGATCAACTCTAGTAGGTTAATGGGTTAATTATAATACCGAGAGGGTTATATTTAATTGACATAAAACTTGAGTGGTGCATGCTTAAATCTTTTGATTATAATATTGTTGCGGTATAGACATATATTGTGACCATGCATAGATTTGTGAATTGGTGCTTACTTGTATTCTGAAGAGTAAATTGGCATATACATATGTTAGTTTATTTGATAGGAATTATATCATAGTGATTTCGAGAGAAACCTATGACCATTGAATTCTAGCTAGTAAATTATGAATTTGCTATAGTACTTTGCAACTCTTTTGCTGATTTTCACGTGTTAGGGTGAAGTAATTATCCTGACTTATCTTCTCATATTTGGAACTCTTTAAAGTCTCTTCACTAGTGTAATTTAGTTGGAAAAATTAGTTCTTATAATTAGTTTATTTATAAAAATCAACAATCAATCTTTTTGTTCGATAACTGAATTGTTAGTTATTACTTGCGATTAAAACAAATTTGCAGTCCTTGAGGAACGATTATCTGGTATTTACTACTGTATTACTTGTTTGCGATTGTGTACACTTGCACATCTAGATTTTACGCAACAAGTTTTTGGCGCCGCTGCCGGGGACTGTTTTAGTTGTTAATTGCGAAGTTAATTTTCTTACAGTTTGGTTTTTGTTACTTCTGTGCTAACGGGAGTAATATTTGTTTCTTATCAGGTGTCTTTATGTATGAGCGAAGAACCTTCAGGATTAGATGTCTTTGATCCTGAAATTGAGCGAACTTTCAAAGCAAGAAGGAGAGAGCAACGTAAAATTAAAGAAGCGAACCTAGTTATGGGTGACGAGACTGTTAATAACCGGAATGTGGCACATACTGTTCAAGATGGTACGATGGTGTTGGATGACAGAGATAGTGCCATTCGGCAGTACGGGAAACCTCGCGTTGGTGAGTTAAATTCAGGGATTGTCAACCCTGATATTCAAGCAACACAATTTGAGCTGAAGCCAGTCATGTTCCAGATGTTGCAGACTGTAGGTCAATTCAGTGGGATGTCTAATGAGGATCCTCATCTTCACCTTCGGTTGTTTGTTGAGGTTTGTGATTCTTTCAAACTTTCTGGAGTCACAAATGATGCTTTGAGATTGAAGTTGTTCCCATATTCTGTGAGAGGCATGGCTAGAGATTGGTTGAACTCATTGCCACCAGGTTCCGTGGCTAATTGGAATGATTTGACAGAAAAATTTCTTATGAAGTATTTTCCTTCCACCAAGAATGCAAAGCTTCGTAATGAGATTAATTCTTTTCAGCAGATGGACGATGAATCTTTATATGAGGCATGGGAGAGATTCAAGGCATTACTGAGAAAATGCCCACATCGTGGTCTTCTTCATTACATTCAGATGGAGACATTCTATAATGGTCTCAATACTCAGACAAAGTTGGTGGTTGATGCATCTGCAAATGGAGCTCTGTTGGCCAAATCTTATAATCAGGCATATGAGATTCTTGAGACAATTGCAACAAATAATCATCAGTGGATAACTAATAGGGCTCAATCTGGGAAAAAAGTGGCTGGAATTTATGAGGTTGATGCAGTAACTTCAATGAGAGCTCAAATGTCATCCATTGAAAATATGCTCAAGAACTTGACAACGGGAGGTAATCAATCTATGGGGCAGTCGATGAGTTCACAGGTTAATCAAATCAAGAATGTCTCATGTGTGTATTGTGGTGAAGATCATACTTATGATAATTGTCCTTTAAATCCTGAATCTGTCTATTATGTGGGAAATCAAAATAAGGGTGGCCCTTATTCAAACACCTACAATCAATCATGGAGGCAACATCCTAACTTTTCTTAGAACAATTAAGGGGCTACTTCTGGAACTTCATCAAATACCTTTAGGCCCAATTATCCGCCTGGATTATCTCAACAAGCTCAACAATAATTGCCTCAACAAGCATCTCAGTCTAGTTCTCTTGAAAATGTGCTTAAAGCATACATGGCAAGTAATGATGCTCTCATCCAAAGTCAAGCAACATCACTGAGAAACTTAGAGAATCAAGTTGGGCAACTAGCCAATGAACTGAGGAATCGACCACATGGCACTCTCCCTAGTGACACCGAAAAGCCTAGGGATGTTGGGAATGAGCAATGCAAAGCCATGACATTGAAGAGCGGGAAGGTCGTGGAGAATACTATATCTAAGTCCAAAGAAGGTGATTCCTCAACAACTGAAGGTGAGGAGAAAATTTCAGAAAATAGTGGTGTCCAGACTTCTAAGGTGATTCCAACCATGCAACCACAACCACCATTCCCTCAACGGTTTCAAAAGCAGAAGCAATTAAGATGTTCAGTTTAAGAAATTTTTAGATGTTCTAAAACAGCTTCACATCAATATTCCACTTGTAGAAGCTCTTGAGCAAATGCCCAACTATGTGAAATTCATGAAGGACATTCTTACAAAGAAGCGGAGGTTGGGGGAGTTTGAAACTGTAGCTCTAACACAAGAGTGTAGCTCATTCGTTCAGAATAAATTACCACGGAAGATGAAAGATCCAGGGAGTTTCACAATTCCTTGCACTATTGGAAATTCTTTTTATGGTATGGCATTGTGTGATTTGGGAGCTAGTATAAACTTGATGCCTATGTCTGTGTTCAGAAAACTGGGAATTGGAGAAGTTCGACCTACAACTGTCACTCTTCAACTAGCAGATAGATCTCTTGCTCATCCTGAAGGAAAGATTGAAGCTGTTTTGGTCAAGGTGGACAAATTCATCTTCCCTGCTGATTTTATTATCTTGGATTATGAGGCAGATCGGGAAGTTCCCATTATCTTGGGTAGGCCATTCCTTGCTACCGGAAGAACATTAATTGATGTACAAAATGGGGAGCTAACAATGAGGGTTCAAGATGAAAAGGTGACTTTTAATGTTTTCAAGGCTATGAAATATTCTGATGATGTAGAATATTGTTCAGCAGTCACTTTGGTTGATGATCTAGTTTCTGAAAAACTAGAGTATAATTCTTCTCATGACCCTTTGGCCTTTGGAGCAATTGATTCTCAATGTATCTGAAGATGAAGTTGATGATGTTGATCTTTTAGCTTGGTTGGAAGCTAATTCACATGGTACAAGAACTAGAGGTCGTTTTGAGTCACTGGAGTTATCATCAAGGGAATTCAAGATTCCAATGCCATCCATTGTCGAACCACCGGAGTTAGAATTGAAAGCTCTTCCTTCTAATTTGAAGTATGCTTATTTGGGACCTTCTTCTACTTTGCCTGTTATTGTTTCTGCTAACTTGTCTAGTGCTCAGGAAGATCAATTGTTGGAAATTCTTAAGAAGCACAAGAAAGCTATTGGGTGGACTATTGCGGATATTCGAGGTATTAGCCCTTCTGTTTGTATGCACAAAATTTTGTTGGAAGATGGTGCTAAGGGATCTATTGAAGGCCAATGTAGATTGAATCCCATTATGAAAGAGGTGGTAAAGAAAGAGATTATCAAATGGCTTGATGCAGGAATCATTTATCCAATTTCAGATAGCTCATGGGTTAGTCCTGTCCAGTGTGTACCTAAGAAGGGTGGATTCACAGTGATAAAGAATGAAGAGAATGAGTTGATTCCGACCAGAACAATCACGGGTTGGAGAATTTGCATTGATTATCGAAAGTTGAACACGGCCACTAGGAAGGATCACTTTCCATTGCTCTTTGTTGATTAAATGCTGGACAGACTTGCTGAAAGAGAGTACTATTGTTTTCTTGATGGGTACTCTGGTTATAATCAGATAACTGTAGCTCCAGAAGATCAGCACAAAACTACATTCACATGTCCCTATGGTACTTTTGCCTTTCGAAGAGTTTCGTTTGGGTTATGTAATGCGCCTCCAACTTTTCAAAGATGTATGATGGCTATCTTTTCTGACATGGTTGGTGATTTTCTAGAGGTGTTCATGGATGATTTCTCTATGTTTGGAGATTCTTTCAGTGATTGTCTATGTAACTTGGGTAAGGTGTTAAAAAGATGTGAGGAAACTAATCTTGTACTCAACTAGGAAAAGTGTCACTTCATGGTGAAGGAGGGCATCGTATTGGGACATAAAGTTTCAAGGAAGGGACTCGAAGTTGATCGGGCGAAAATTGAAGTCATTGAGAAGCTACCTCCTCCTACTTCCGTCAAGAATATTCGAAGTTTTCTTGGGCATGCAGGTTTCTACAGACGGTTCATTAAAGATTTCTCAAAAATTTCTAAGCCACTTTGCAAGTTATTGGAGAATGATACGCCCTTTCAGTTCGATGAAGCATGTTTGAAGGCTTTCGAGGAATTAAAGCAGAGGTTGATTTCAGCACCTATCATGATTGCACCAGATTGGAGCTTGCCCTTTGAATTAATGTGTGATGCTAGTGATTATGCAGTGGGTGCGGTAATGGGTCAAAGAAAGAACAAGGTATTTCATCCTATCTACTATGCAAGTCGCACTTTGACCGGAGCTCAATTGAATTACACGGTGACTGAAAAGGAACTTCTTGCTGTTGTGTTTGCCTTTGACAAGTTTCGGTCTTATCTTGTGGGCACTAAAGTGGTTGTCTTCACTGATCATTCAGCCATCAAGTACTTAATCACTAAGAAGGATGCAAAACCACGGTTGATTAGGTGGGTTCTTTTGCTTCAAGAGTTTGATATTGAGATACAAGACAGAAAAGGTGTTGAAAATCAAGTAGCTGATCATTTATCAAGAATGGAGTACAATGAGGAATCTAGCACTTTGATTCCTATTAAGGAAACATTTCCAGATGAACAGATGTTTCAGGTACAAATCTCTAATGTTACTCCTTGGTTTGCTGATTTTGCCAATTATTTAGCTACTGGGTTAATGCCGCTGGATTTATCAAGTCAACAAAGAAAGAAATTCTTGCATGATGTGAAATCTTATTTTTGGGATGAGCCTTATTTGTTCAAGCAAGGTGCAGACCAAATTATTAGAAGATGTGTTGCTGAATTTGAGATGCAAGATATTCTTTTCCATTGTCATTCATCTCCTTCTGGTGGACATTTTGGTGGACAACGCACTGCTACAAAGGTATTGCAATCTGGTTTCTTTTGGCCCTTTTTATTCAAGGATGCTCATGCATATGTTGTTAGATGTGATCGTTGTCAAAGGGTTGGTAATATCTCGAGAAGAAGTGAGATGCCTTTGACTAATATTCTTGAAGTAGAGTTGTTTGATGTGTGGGGCATTGGTTTCATGGGTCCATTCCCTCCTTCTTTCAAAAATGAATACATCTTAGTGGCTGTTGATTATGTTTCTAAATGGGTGGAAGCTGCTGCCTATCCCACTAATGATGCAAAAGTTGTCGTCAAGTTCTTAGACAAGCATATTTTTACTCGCTTCGGAACCCCAAGGGCTATAATCAGTGATGAACGTACACACTTTGTGAAAAAATTGTTGGCTAATACTTTAGCTAAGTATAATGTGAGACACAAGGTAGCTACCGCCTATCATCCTCAAACTAATGGGCAAGCTGAGTTGTCTAACAGAGAAATTAAGAATGTTCTTGAGAAAGTGGTGAATCCGAGTCGAAAGGATTGGTCTACAAGGTTAGACAAGGCTCTTTGGGCCTATCGCACTACGTACAAAACTCCTTTGGGTATGTCTCCATGTCGGTTGGTTTTTGGAAAGGCGTGTCATTTACCGGTTGAGCTTGAACACAAGGCTTATTGGGCTCTCAAAAATCTAAATTTTGACACGCAACTTGCTGGTGAAAAGAGATTGTTGCAACTTGATGAGTTGGATGAACTACGATTTTTCTCTTATGAGAATGCTAAGCTTTACGAGGAGAAGATGAAAAAATGGCATGATAAAAACATTCAATCTCGGGTGTTTGAAGTGGGGCAACAAGTCTTATTATTCAACTCAAGGCTGAAGTTATTTACTTATTTCCGGGAAAGCTGAAATCAAGATGGTCCGGACCTTTCACAATTGTGAGAGTACATCCTGTTAACGGAGGAATTTGGTGATAACAAATTTCGGAGGTTGCTGGAATAACGAATTATGAAAATAGGGGGATTTGGGATTTTGGATGTTTGGGGCTGGACTTAAGAGGTGTCTCGACTTGTTAGATGTGTCGGATCCTTTTCCAAGATGCCTGCGTACCTTATATTTATAAGGATCAAGCCAACGCAGTTCTGTGAAATTGATTTGTGTCTATCCCTTAGAGACTTTAGGGATAAACTTCGTTAATCTGGGTAATTACTGATTTTATCTGATTTAATCTTATCGTTGTGATATCTTCCTGATTTGAAGAATATCGTTTGAAGATATTTTCCGTTATTGATTGATTGAGATTGATTCTTTCCTCGTTTCAGGGAGAGGATAAAACTTAGGCGTTATGTTATAATTATTAATCTGAATTAATAATTAGTAAATATTAGGAAATTTGGGAGATAATAGAGGCAACCGAAATTATGCCGTAACAACTACCCCCTAGTTCTTCAGTGTAGCTTGCTGTAGTGGAGAACTAAGAATGCTTCGATCTTCCAAATTTCCTGAGTCACTGAAATAACTAGGAGATAAAGATTAGTAAAAAATATGGAGCACCTAGGTGCCAGTAATGCGCATGTAGATGTAAACGAGACAATATGCGAGAATTAAATAATAAGTTTTGTAGGTGTGAGAGAATTTATCTTGGAGAGCCATCCAAGCATTATTCCAAAAAGTCATCCAAAGCATTTTGAGAAATATTATCATCCAGTCGAAGGTCATATCTACCATGTCTTCTAGAGGGTATCCCCCTCAAAGGGGGTCATTTTCCTCAGAATTTTATAAATTTAGGATATCCTCCTCAAAGGAGGTCGTTTCTTAGTTCAGAAATACCCTCCTCATAGGAGGTGGATTTTCCGAAGCTCGAACCTTGATGAGGCGCCGGAAGTACGGACATCCCCCCCGGAAGTACGGTTTTTGCAAGGATTTAATAATTTGAGATACCCTCCTCAAAGGAGGTCGTTCTCCATTCCAGAAATACCCTCCTCACAGGATGTGGATTTTCCGAAGCTCGTGCCTTGATGAGGTGCCGGAAGTACGGACATCCCCCCCGGAAGTACGGTTTTTGCAAGGACTTTGATAATTTGAGATACCCTCCTCAAAGGAGGTCGTTCTCCATTCCAGAAATATCCCTCCTCACAGGAGGTGGATTTTCCGAAGTTCGTGCCCTGATGAGGCGCCGGAAGTACGGACATCCCCCCCGGAAGTACGGTTTTTGCAAGGACTTTGGTAATTTGGGATACCCTCCTCAAAGGAGGTCGTTCCCCATTCTAGAAATATCCCTCCTCACAGGAGGTGGATTTCCCGAAGTTTATTCCATTAACTCTCCTCAAAGGAGACCATTTTTTATTTTTTTATATAAATTACGAAGACCCTCCTTAGAGGAGGTCGTCTAACACAAAAAATAATGGAGACCCTTCCTAGAGGAGGTTATCTTCCCAGAGCAATATCAATATCCCAAGATTCTTCCAGAAAATATCAGCAACACTTGAAGGGTCTTCTAAAAAATATCAGCAACACACAAAAGGTCTTCTAAAAATATAAAAAATATCCCCATCACAAAAGGTCTTCAAAAATAATCAACTCTTCGAATAAGAGCCTTCCAAAATATTACCCATACAAACGAGTACCTTCTAAAATAATGAACTCTTCGAATAAGAGCCTTCCAAAATTATAAACTCTTAGAATAAGAGCCTTCCAAAATATTACCCCTACAAAGGAGGACCTTCTAAAATAATAAAATCTTCAATTAAGAGTCTTCCAAAATATTATCCACACAAATGAGGGTCTTCTAAAATAATAAACACTTCGAATAACAGTCTTCCAAAATATTACCCTTAGAAAAGAGGGCCTTCAAAAATAATATACCAGAGGGTCTTCTTTTTTGACAAATTCAATCCGCAAATCCGAAATTAATTTTCTATATATGATGCAATGCAAAATAAAAAACTTAAGACATAATTCATGCATAATAAACATGTTAATTTAAGCATGCATAAAATATTTAATCAAAAATAATTTATATCTCACAAATATTTAAATAATAATATTAATATAATTTGCATGACATAAATATTAATTAAATTGCAGAAATTTAAAATAAAGAAAAATGAAAACTTATCTTAATTTTTGAGAAAACCAATTCGATTTCCGGTTGCCTTCCTTTAATCGTCTGTACCGACTTCCATCTTCTTCCATTTTTTTACCGCGCGCGATCTCATACTTTGCTCCTTTGCTATTTTTTTTTCTTTTCGTAAACAACCTCGTCATCAAACCATGCACTTCGACTCCTGACCCATCAGAAGTTATAAATACAAACTGATCCCCTTCGTTTCTAGTACGCGTGGCTTCAGTTTTGACGATTTAAATCTTTTTTTTTCTTGTGGGTCCCACCACTTTGGTTGAGTTTGTGTTTCAATCAACTCAAGTTTTCCACTTCCTTGTGTCTTCGTCAAATCTATGTTACCTCGCCAAGTCTGTCGTGTTGCATCTGTGTTGCATCTTTGAATTATATTAACAAAAATTAACAGGCTTCATCTTTGTTCGTGCTCGTGTCGTTTTGAAGCTACCACTTCATTCTTCACCAAAATCCAATATAATCCCCTGTGTATATAGATGATTTGATTGTCCTCCACAATCAAAAATTAATGGCCCTCCTTCTAGCGCCAATTGTTAACGGAGGAATTTGGTGATAACAAATTTCGGAGGTTGCTGGAATAACGAATTATGAAAATAGGGAGATTTGGGATTTTGGATGTTTGGGGCTGGACTTGAGAGGTGTCTCGATTTTTCTCGTGTATCGGATCCTTTTCCAAGATGACTGCGTACCTTATATTTATAAGGATCAAGCCAACGCAGTTCTGTGAAATTGATTTGTGTCTATCCCTTAGAGACTTTAGGGATAAACTTCGTTAATCTGGGTAATTACTGATTTTATCTGATTTAATCTTATCGTTGTGATATCTTCCTGATTTGAAGAATATCGTTTGAAGATATTTTCCGTTATTGATTGATTGAGATTGATTCTTTCCTCGTTTCAGGGAGAGGATAAAACTTAGGCGTTATGTTATAATTATTAATCTGAATTAATAATTAGTAAATATTAGGAAATTTGGGAGATAATAGAGGCAACCGAAATTATGCCGTAACACATCCCTATGGAGCTGTGGAATTACGTGATAATCAAGGGGGTGAATTTCAGGTCAATGGACAACGACTGAAGCATTACTGGGGAGGTGAGGTTGTACGTGATAAAACCTCACTTGATTTGATGGAGCCTTGATAGAGAGCATAATGTCTAGCCAAAGACATTAAAGAAAAACGCTTCTTGGGAGGCAACCCATGATTTGTGTATGGTTAGTCTATTGTTGTTTTTATTTTATTTTATTTTATTTTTTTTGTATTTTTTCTAGTTTAGATAATTTTTATTGTATATTTTTATTACTCCCACAAGATGCCTTGATGAGTTTGTGTGAGGTGTTTCAGGTTAAAGACAATTTATTTAAGACACTTAGTGTTTTATTTGTTTTTTTTTGGAGGAGATGATTTAAAAAAAATATGAGAGAATTGATTTTTTGAAAAAAAAAGATGATGCACAGGAATGGCATGTTGGATATGCAGTATTTAGAGCAGCCCGTGCGAAAATGGAAGAATTTTTTTGAGGAAACAGGAATTCTAGCACGGTGAGCAAGAAAATTGCACGGCGCGCAATTGAAAGAAAAAAAACTGAGGAACAGAGATTTTCTGACGGGCATGCAATTTTTCTGACGGGCGTGTGTACATCTCTGTTGATATGATCGAAAGGATGCGCTGCTTTCAATTTTTTTATTTCTCTCGCGCCAGGCTGCAGCCTGCATATATACATGTGCGTGGGCCCGTTCCCAAGCTGCTGTTGATTGGAGCTGTCCCCATGCTAGTTAATAAGAAAAAAAAAATCATGTTGCTGGAGGGTGTTGAACCCCTGACATTGGGGTACAAAATCGTTGAGATCAGTCTGCCAACCATCTTTGCTATCAAGTTAGTTGTGTTAGTTCTTTCAGCTGCTAATTAATAACTGAAAACAAGGGACTGGAATTTATAGAACTACCATGGTGGCCAAGCACAAAGGACGCATCATGCATTGCAACTCTAGGGGAGCATTCTTCATTTTTTTTTTTGAATATTTATTGTAAATGTTTTTATTTTTACTTTTGTAATTCATTTAGGAATTTTTTTTAGTATAATTTTTTTTTTCTTTAATAAATATTGTTCATTGAGGACAATGAACCACTTAAGTGCGGGGAGGGGTTTTCAATATAAAAAATGAAAAAAAATTAGGATAATTAATAATTTTATTTTAGGATTTTTTTCTTTTCTCTTAGTTTTTTTTGGACATTAGATATTTCTTTTTTAGATTTTATTTTAGGATAGTTAAAAAATTAGAAAAACACAAAAAAATTAGAAAACTTAAAAAATTGATTGCCTTGTCAATATAGCGTGTTAATAAGGATAAGTACACACCATGTAGGCTTATTTTTCGAGTGTCATGTATATGTCTCCTTAGCGTAAAATACCTTATACATGATGATGTCTTGTACGTGCTTGCGAAAAATTTAAAACTTGAATGTACGTCATTGTCAATTTTGATGAGTATGTCATGCTATCACCATGTGAGATCTTGAGCCTTATTTTATGATTGGTACATCTTTTATCAATCTATTTTTTTATGGTGAGTTATTCGTCAATGCATGTGTTGCTCTAGAACTTGCTTTAAACCAGGTCGTGCGCATATTGATATTGTGTATTGTGTAAAAATGATAAAGGCACTAGGATTAACCGTATTGTCCCAAACAGTACCCTTTAAAATAATCCTTAATGAGCCCCCTTGAGCCTATATCTTTTTTCTTTGTATGTCACCATCTAAATTCTTGAGCTTACTTGTTTATTCTTCTTGTCTTGATTGACTAGTAGAGCAGTGTGATGTATACATGAGATTGGTAGAATACTAAGTGTGGGGATATCTTTGTTACTGTGTGAAATTTTGGGTGGGAATTGAATTGGTTTGGCTATTCCTTCTTCGTGACACTTCAATAAAGTCACTCGAGTCAATAAAAAGGGAGGAAACTCAAAAAAAAAAAAAAAGAAAAAAAAAGATTTCTCTCTGTGAAAAGAAGAAGAAAGAAAGAGAGTGTATGTTCAATGGTTCTTGCAATGTGAAATTCATGGGTTTACATCATTATGTGGGATAATATCTCAAGGTTAGTTTCATGTTGAATGATTCAAGTGTATATGAACATTATGCTCTATTAGTTGTCAAGTTTAGCCATTTGTTAGCCAATTTCTTTGATTTCCTAACCCCGCACCTAAGCCTCGTTACAACCCTTGACAAAGACCTTTTGATTTATACGAACACGAAGTCTAGAGATTTTGGTGGACAAGCAAGCTTATGGTAGCACATGTGCATTTGATTGAACTTGAGTGATACAGTTGCACCTAAACACTTGTGTGATTTGAGTGTTTGTGAGGTTATTTTCCATCCTAAGCATGCTATTTCCTTGTTGATTGAGACTTTGATGTTATTCATGATATTTTAGTCTTTTGAGACTATATGTGCGTGCTTGAATAGTTGTGTTGGTGTGTAAAGTTGAGGAATCACATTATATGACATCTATGAGCTATTACATGATTAAGTTTGCATGTGTGGAGTGCTATGATATATTTCATGTATGAGACTTGGCAGTCATAATAAAAATTAGGAATTTTGTGGGTAAATTCACTACAAACCCTCACGAGACCTTACTCGTCCACTTGGGCTACCTTGGGGTTTAAAGGGCTTGTTGCATATGCCAAATGCAACCGTGATCACCTACGGAAGTGGTATTAGTTAGTTAGGACTTAGTTTTTTTCTTTCTTCTTTGCCCGAGGACGTGCAACATGCTAAGTGTGGGGATGTGATAAGCGTGCGTTTAATCTTAATATTGTCCCTATATTTAAGTTGTTTTGCATTGATTTGGATTTTTATTTAATAAATTTTAATGTTTTATTGTAGGAATCAAGGAGTTATGATAAAAGAAGGCTTGGAGTTTAAATAGCAAGAGTTGGGGATTAATTGGATAAAAAAATCGGATTTTATGGGTTGCTTGCGCAGTCTACACTGTTTGGCCCATATCTGGAGATCCAGAAGTCCGTTTTAGGCGATTCAACAGCCCACGGAAAGCTTATGAGAAGGGCTTTATTTCTGAAGTGGTCTTGTATTTAAAATCAGCCGAACCAGCCCAGAAACAGAGCCCAAGATACAGTTACGAATTTCTATTATTGGAATTCAATTTTGATTGGGAAATTTCCTTGTAATTATATTAAATAATTAAAATACTTTTATTAGGGATTATTATTAGATATAGATCAGACCTAATACATACATAGAACGAGTACCCATACAAACGAGTACCTTCTAAAATAATGAACTCTTCGAATAAGAGCCTTCCAAAATTATAAACTCTTAGAATAAGAGCCTTCCAAAATATTACCCCTACAAAGGAGGACCTTCTAAAATAATAAAATCTTCAATTAAGAGTCTTCCAAAATATTATCCACACAAATGAGGGTCTTCTAAAATAATAAACACTTCGAATAACAGTCTTCCAAAATATTACCCTTAGAAAAGAGGGCCTTCAAAAATAATATACCAGAGGGTCTTCTTTTTTGACAAATTCAATCCGCAAATCCGAAATTAATTTTCTATATATGATGCAATGCAAAATAAAAAACTTAAGACATAATTCATGCATAATAAACATGTTAATTTAAGCATGCATAAAATATTTAATCAAAAATAATTTATATCTCACAAATATTTAAATAATAATATTAATATAATTTGCATGACATAAATATTAATTAAATTGCAGAAATTTAAAATGAAGAAAAATGAAAACTTATCTTAATTTTTGAGAAAACCAATTCGATTTCCGGTTGCCTTCCTTTAATCGTCTGTACCGACTTCCATCTTCTTCCATTTTTTTACCGCGCGCGATCTCATACTTTGCTCCTTTGCTATTTTTTTTTCTTTTCGTAAACAACCTCGTCATCAAACCATGCACTTCGACTCCTGACCCATCAGAAGTTATAAATACAAACTGATCCCCTTCGTTTCTAGTACGCGTGGCTTCAGTTTTGACGATTTAAATCTTTTTTTTTCTTGTGGGTCCCACCACTTTGGTTGAGTTTGTGTTTCAATCAACTCAAGTTTTCCACTTCCTTGTGTCTTCGTCAAATCTATGTTACCTCGCCAAGTCTGTCGTGTTGCATCTGTGTTGCATCTTTGAATTATATTAACAAAAATTAACAGGCTTCATCTTTGTTCGTGCTCGTGTCGTTTTGAAGCTACCACTTCATTCTTCACCAAAATCCAATATAATCCCCTGTGTATATAGATGATTTGATTGTCCTCCACAATCAAAAATTAATGGCCCTCCTTCTAGCGCCAATTGTTAACGGAGGAATTTGGTGATAACAAATTTCGGAGGTTGCTGGAATAACGAATTATGAAAATAGGGAGATTTGGGATTTTGGATGTTTGGGGCTGGACTTGAGAGGTGTCTCGATTTTTCTCGTGTATCGGATCCTTTTCCAAGATGACTGCGTACCTTATATTTATAAGGATCAAGCCAACAGCAGTTCTGTGAAATTGATTTGTGTCTATCCCTTAGAGACTTTAGGGATAAACTTCGTTAATCTGGGTAATTACTGATTTTATCTGATTTAATCTTATCGTTGTGATATCTTCCTGATTTGAAGAATATCGTTTGAAGATATTTTCCGTTATTGATTGATTGAGATTGATTCTTTCCTCGTTTCAGGGAGAGGATAAAACTTAGGCGTTATGTTATAATTATTAATCTGAATTAATAATTAGTAAATATTAGGAAATTTGGGAGATAATAGAGGCAACCGAAATTATGCCGTAACACATCCCTATGGAGCTGTGGAATTACGTGATAATCAAGGGGGTGAATTTCAGGTCAATGGACAACGACTGAAGCATTACTGGGGAGGTGAGGTTGTACGTGATAAAACCTCACTTGATTTGATGGAGCCTTGATAGAGAGCATAATGTCTAGCCAAAGACATTAAAGAAAAACGCTTCTTGGGAGGCAACCCATGATTTGTGTATGGTTAGTCTATTGTTGTTTTTATTTTATTTTATTTTATTTTTTTTGTATTTTTTCTAGTTTAGATAATTTTTATTGTATATTTTTATTACTCCCACAAGATGCCTTGATGAGTTTGTGTGAGGTGTTTCAGGTTAAAGACAATTTATTTAAGACACTTAGTGTTTTATTTGTTTTTTTTTGGAGGAGATGATTTAAAAAAAATATGAGAGAATTGAGTTTTTGAAAAAAAAAGATGATGCACAGGAATGGCATGTTGGATATGCAGTATTTAGAGCAGCCCGTGCGAAAATGGAAGAATTTTTTTGAGGAAACAGGAATTCTAGCACGGTGAGCAAGAAAATTGCACGGCGCGCAATTGAAAGAAAAAAAACTGAGGAACAGAGATTTTCTGACGGGCATGCAATTTTTCTGACGGGCGTGTGTACATCTCTGTTGATATGATCGAAAGGATGCGCTGCTTTCAATTTTTTTATTTCTCTCGCGCCAGGCTGCAGCCTGCATATATACATGTGCGTGGGCCCGTTCCCAAGCTGCTGCTGATTGGAGCTGTCCCCATGCTAGTTAATAAGAAAAAAAAAATCATGTTGCTGGAGGGTGTTGAACCCCTGACATTGGGGTACAAAATCGTTGAGATCAGTCTGCCAACCATCTTTGCTATCAAGTTAGTTGTGTTAGTTCTTTCAGCTGCTAATTAATAACTGAAAACAAGGGACTGGAATTTATAGAACTACCATGGTGGCCAAGCACAAAGGACGCATCATGCATTGCAACTCTAGGGGAGCATTCTTCATTTTTTTTTTTGAATATTTATTGTAAATGTTTTTATTTTTACTTTTGTAATTCATTTAGGAATTTTTTTTAGTATAATTTTTTTTTTCTTTAATAAATATTGTTCATTGAGGACAATGAACCACTTAAGTGCGGGGAGGGGTTTTCAATATAAAAAATGAAAAAAAATTAGGATAATTAATAATTTTATTTTAGGATTTTTTTCTTTTCTCTTAGTTTTTTTTGGACATTAGATATTTCTTTTTTAGATTTTATTTTAGGATAGTTAAAAAATTAGAAAAACACAAAAAAATTAGAAAACTTAAAAAATTGATTGCCTTGTCAATATAGCGTGTTAATAAGGATAAGTACACACCATGTAGGCTTATTTTTCGAGTGTCATGTATATGTCTCCTTAGCGTAAAATACCTTATACATGATGATGTCTTGTACGTGCTTGCGAAAAATTTAAAACTTGAATGTACGTCATTGTCAATTTTGATGAGTATGTCATGCTATCACCATGTGAGATCTTGAGCCTTATTTTATGATTGGTACATCTTTTATCAATCTATTTTTTTATGGTGAGTTATTCGTCAATGCATGTGTTGCTCTAGAACTTGCTTTAAACCAGGTCGTGCGCATATTGATATTGTGTATTGTGTAAAAATGATAAAGGCACTAGGATTAACCGTATTGTCCCAAACAGTACCCTTTAAAATAATCCTTAATGAGCCCCCTTGAGCCTATATCTTTTTTCTTTGTATGTCACCATCTAAATTCTTGAGCTTACTTGTTTATTCTTCTTGTCTTGATTGACTAGTAGAGCAGTGTGATGTATACATGAGATTGGTAGAATACTAAGTGTGGGGATATCTTTGTTACTGTGTGAAATTTTGGGTGGGAATTGAATTGGTTTGGCTATTCCTTCTTCGTGACACTTCAATAAAGTCACTCGAGTCAATAAAAAGGGAGGAAACTCAAAAAAAAAAAAAAGAAAAAAAAAGATTTCTCTCTGTGAAAAGAAGAAGAAAGAAAGAGAGTGTATGTTCAATGGTTCTTGCAATGTGAAATTCATGGGTTTACATCATTATGTGGGATAATATCTCAAGGTTAGTTTCATGTTGAATGATTCAAGTGTATATGAACATTATGCTCTATTAGTTGTCAAGTTTAGCCATTTGTTAGCCAATTTCTTTGATTTCCTAACCCCGCACCTAAGCCTCGTTACAACCCTTGACAAAGACCTTTTGATTTATACGAACACGAAGTCTAGAGATTTTGGTGGACAAGCAAGCTTATGGTAGCACATGTGCATTTGATTGAACTTGAGTGATACAGTTGCACCTAAACACTTGTGTGATTTGAGTGTTTGTGAGGTTATTTTCCATCCTAAGCATGCTATTTCCTTGTTGATTGAGACTTTGATGTTATTCATGATATTTTAGTCTTTTGAGACTATATGTGCGTGCTTGAATAGTTGTGTTGGTGTGTAAAGTTGAGGAATCACATTATATGACATCTATGAGCTATTACATGATTAAGTTTGCATGTGTGGAGTGCTATGATATATTTCATGTATGAGACTTGGCAGTCATAATAAAAATTAGGAATTTTGTGGGTAAATTCACTACAAACCCTCACGAGACCTTACTCGTCCACTTGGGCTACCTTGGGGTTTAAAGGGCTTGTTGCATATGCCAAATGCAACCGTGATCACCTACGGAAGTGGTATTAGTTAGTTAGGACTTAGTTTTTTTCTTTCTTCTTTGCCCGAGGACGTGCAACATGCTAAGTGTGGGGATGTGATAAGCGTGCGTTTAATCTTAATATTGTCCCTATATTTAAGTTGTTTTGCATTGATTTGGATTTTTATTTAATAAATTTTAATGTTTTATTGTAGGAATCAAGGAGTTATGATAAAAGAAGGCTTGGAGTTTAAATAGCAAGAGTTGGGGATTAATTGGATAAAAAAATCGGATTTTATGGGTTGCTTGCGCAGTCTACACTGTTTGGCCCATATCTGGAGATCCAGAAGTCCGTTTTAGGCGATTCAACAGCCCACGGAAAGCTTATGAGAAGGGCTTTATTTCTGAAGTGGTCTTGTATTTAAAATCAGCCGAACCAGCCCAGAAACAGAGCCCAAGATACAGTTACGAATTTCTATTATTGGAATTCAATTTTGATTGGGAAATTTCCTTGTAATTATATTAAATAATTAAAATACTTTTATTAGGGATTATTATTAGATATAGATCAGACCTAATACATACATAGAACGTACGAGAGAAAGGCACAGAGAGAAGAGAAAGAAGAAGCGAGAAGAAGGAGATTTCAGCCATTGAAGACGTTCAACTGGATTTGTTTTCTTCAACTTTTTGTTTAGAATTCTCTCCTTAAATTTTTACATCATGAATATGTGCTATCAATTCTTGTATGTTTTTGATATCTTGGTTATGAACTAAATTTTATAAAGTTGGGATTTTTATGGAACCCTAGCATGGGATTATTGGTATTTTGTTAAAGAGTATTGTTTGCAGTTCTACGGTTTACTCATTCAAGTGATTTTCTTGTTAATACTTGCTATTGTCTGATCAACTCTTGCAGGTTAATGGGTTAATTATAATACCGAGAGGGTTATATTTAATTGACATAAAACTTGAGTGGTGCATGCTTAAATCTTTTGATTATAATATTGTTGCGGTATAGACATATATTGTGACCATGCATAGCTTTGTGAATTGGTGCTTACTTGTATTCTGAAGAGTAAATTGGCATAGACATATGTTAGTTTATTTGATAGGAATTATATCATAGTGATTTCGAGAGAAACCTATGACCATTGAATTCCACCTAGTAAATTGTGAATTTGCTATAGTACTTTGCAACTCTTTTGCTGATTTTCACGTGTTAGGGGGAAGTAATTATCATGACTTATCTTCTCATATTTCGAACTCGTTAAAGTCTCTTCACTAATGTAATTTAGTTGGTTAAATTAGTTCTTATAATTAGTTTATTTATAAAAATCAACAATCAATATTTTTGTTCGATAACTGAATTGTTAGTTATTACTTGCGATTAAAACAAATTTGCAGTCCTTGAGGAACGATTATCTGGTATTTACTACTGTATTACTTGTTTGCGATTGTGTACACTTGCACATCTAGATTTTACGCAACAGAGCCTCATTAGTAGGATGTCAAGTGAAGTAACATATCATGCCAAAAATTGAATTCAGTAGTAATATTATTTGTGGACACAACCTCTGTTTTATTAGCATTAAAGTCAAGTGCCTTTTTAATCTACTTTTTGTTGTTACTTTTTTGTTGTGCCTAATTAATTCATAAGAACACTAATGTTCTTCGCGACTTCCCTACATCACCAAGAGTCGAGGATTATTTTGAAGCATGAGCTGGTTGTTCTCCATGAGGTTTAATGCTAATTTATGGATCTTAATCTCTAATTATAATTATAAACAAACATTTGGACAAACTTCCATCACAATATATCAAATGCATTCAGCACACCAAGATAATCCATGTATCAGTAAAAGAATAAACCGTAGACACACCTGAGGGCCAGGGGAGAGGATGGCCCATTAGTATGGTATAGCATTGATACTCTGTCATAATTAGCTCCACCCAGTAACCCCACAGTGTTATCAATACTGCATGAAGAATACAAATATGAAACAAGGAACATTGTCTTGTAGGCAAGAAATTTTACTTTAGGGAATTGATGACACAACGAAATTGATTCTTGTAAAATTAACACACAATTCTAGATGTGCATCCAAAGTCATGATATGACATACAGTTTATTGGTTTGGGGAATAAGAGCTTTAAGTACTATAAATACAATAATACATGCACTTGTAGAAAATCAACAATCATTAGGCTTAGTTACTTGCAGCAATTCGAGTTCGTGGATGTGCAGGCTTTGGGTGTTGAAATAGTGGAACTAATATGACAGAGTCGAATGGATGTCAACTAGATTCTTAATATTAGTTTTCAGTTAGTCCTCCAAGAAGAAAAAAAAGAAGCTGAAGGATGATTTTTAACTAACACTCAAGTTGCGTAAGAAAGAATAATGTCCTATAATTCTAATTAATTATTTCTGCGACTAAATGAACTCTATTTATAGAATTTCTCAGTATCTTGTTCTGCAAAATGTCATTTCTGCAGAAGATTTCTCATTAGACACAACCACAGTCCACAGACAATCCAAAAGTTTTGCATCTTGTGTACATTAATTTCCAATATTTTGATCCAATCACATTCCGCTATATACTTCCATAATTAACTCATGGCTGTGTTCCTTCACTAAAAATATACACAATCAACTTCATGGTCACGTACTCACATGAACTGACTCGCATCAATTTAATTCATTTGGATATATACATTATCATTACGATAAAATTGAATAGCCATCTTTTAGCAATCAGTTAGTGAAATTACATCTATTGGTAACTATTTAGGATTAGTTGCAGTTATGCATGGGTTATTTGGATTGATACCTTTAATTATGTCCATAAAAATGTTTAAAAATGTGACATTAGTTCAAGCAATTTTTCTTTCACAAGTAACGAGGACTCTGAAATCTTAGTTTTATCATTTTCAAGCAGAAAGAGGAAAACAAAACAGAAACATATTTTGGCAGGTCGCAGGTGTGACATTCAGTCATTAAAGGGACAAAAGACAGCGTAATTCGAGTGTTATTAAACTATGCTTGTTTTTTCCTAACTATACGCCAAGACTGACGTAATAAGTTTCAGTAAATACAACATACCTTGTTGTAGCAAGAAGGCTCCCAGAAGGTGAAAAGAAAGCGGAATGCACACCCTTTTATGGTTGACAGTGCTTATAGGTTCTGGTTTATCAACAACAACCTTCCTCAAGTCCCATATACAGGCAGTCCTGTCACTAGAACTTGTGGCCATGATGTTTGTATTATATGCATTAAAGTCGATGTTGTTGATCCTACCTTCATGCAAACTCCACAAAGATGAAGATTTCCCAGCCCTCTCATCCCAGACATTAACTTTTCCTTGTCCCTCACCAAAATACAAGGATTTTACGTCATTTGGCCTTTGTGATAAACAACAAATACTATGAGTTCCATGGTATGCCAAATCAAATGTCTCCCTTTTAACATCCATTAACCGGATACATCCATCACAAGAGGAAGTAAAAATCCGTGTACACACTCACAAGCTTAATCACAAAAGAAAGAGTAATGCACAAAGAAAATAGAGTTGCAAACAGAATAGAGAGAATAACTTGATCAGCCAACTTCCTATTCAAACTTCAAAGAACAAGAGAGTATTACATTTTGGCTGTGGAAACTTCTATATCTACTTCCAAAGTAGTTGCAAACAGAGTTTTCCTTGAAGCATTCATTTCGATTGAAAATGTCATATACCTGGTTCAAACTCGTGGATACCAGTAGCATCAATAGGAACTGAAGAGCAATCAAATAATGACAACAGCGAAATAAGACATAGAAAGACTTTTAGCCCATATAAAATCATTTGTTATAATCTTCAGAATAACTAAATTTATATAGCTATCTAGACAGTTCATAGCAATCTGTAATCAAACCTGAAGGAAGTGCTTTGTCAATGTGTATGCCAGAAAGGATGAGTTGCAACCTGACAATTTATGTATTTCTAAAAAATTGACTTATAACGTAGACTATATTAAGTAGTGACTTATAAGTATGGAAATAAACGTCAGACGAATTGAACAAGTGCATTTCAGTATATGAGTAGTCACCATTTCACTTTGCCAGATGAAAACACTACAGGAACTAATGCAAGGCATGGATCATATATGTTAACAATTCTTTATTACAGAACAAGACTGCTTTTAGTTGTAATAAACAACATCGAAGGCAATGAATGTACCCTGAATTTCAAGAACAAGAATTAAAGAATTATATATAAACTGATAATTATATCACAGAACAAATATAATAAATACCCTAAACTAAATTCTAAACTTGGTGTTCTGGAAATCCTAAGCATGATGGCAGAGTATGATCTATATAATACATACTCTACATACAATTTTCCCCAATAAAACAATCTTTCCAAGTAAAACGATACATTTCAATTTTATATATGGTTCAACTTCCTCAAAATCAATGAGTTAAACTAGGTACAATAGGGGCCTAGACAGAGTACTAAAGTGGGCTTAGGTGGGATTACTATAACCTCGAAGCAAACGACGAGTAACATACTTAAGGGTAAATTATAATCAAACAAGAATTGTGACATAAACAATTCTAAAGACTAATAAGTTGAACAAAAGAAATCAGACAGAAACCAAGGGGAAATAATACCTTAAGACCAAGTAATCTAATTGGAGTTATCTGACCAGGAACAATACAATCAGGTCCAGCTGCTTCAACTATAGCTTCAGTACCTAGTCCACTTCCAATTGGATTTGGGTTCTGCACAATCACCATTACAATAATAATCACAAGACCAACAATCACATATCATGACATACAGGGGAGAGAGGGGTGGAGAGAGAGAGAGAGAGTTACCTTCATGACGAATTGAGCATAATCAAAGAAGGGGTCTTTAGTAACACGAAAAAGAGGGGAAACATGAATCTTGGGAATGGGTATTTGATTTGGATTAATTTCCCTCCAAGGCGCATCCTTTATGAGTACTGGAGGATCCTTTCTAACACCACCCCCTGTTCCTTTTCCTCCTTTCTTTGACATTCTTGAAAAACCTTACTATCCTGCTACTCCCTCTTACGTACTTATATATAAACAGATAATTATATCATAGAACAAATATAATAAAGAATTAAACAAAACTGATAATTATATCTGCACAAAATTAATAAGAGGAAATTAAGAGCATAAAATATCACAGAACAAGTATAATCAAAATACATAGATACATACACATACATATATAATCGAACATAATCGATAAAAGTTTGATACTTTACCTCTAATTTAATCAATTTTGGGGTTTTGCTCGAATCAATTTTAGGGATTTAAGAGAGGTGTGAGTGATGGTAAGAGAAATTTAGGGATTTAAGAGAGGTGTTAGATATGAGTGAGAGAGATGAGTGGGAGAGGGGTTAATTAGAGAGAAGAGCGAAAGAGATGAGATGAGATGAGCGGGAGAGGTTGCTCAATTAGGTTTGGGATTTTGGGCTTTTGCTCAATCGATTATATTTGTGATGAGAGATGTGTATTTGTGAGAGAAAGAGAGGAGAGAGGCAGAGAGTGGCGAGGTCGGTAGAGTGACGAGGTCGAGAGAGAGGAGGTAGAGAGAGTGGTGTCGAGAGAGAGAGAGAGAGGTGTCGAGAGAGAGACTGGTGCGAAAGAGAGAGAGACAGTGGTGGGTTTGTTTTTTGTTTTAATGTTGTGTAACAAATATTTTGGTACTAACAATTGAGCCCGCCCAATGAAAAAATCAAATTCCCGCCTACAATTTCAGCAAGCTGTTGTAACGCTTTTTCAAAAGTATTGCAATTGTTCTAAAATTTCAAAATGATCCTTTTGCTTGCAACACTTTTTGTATTTCTTGCAACATTTTTAAAAATATTGCAATAGACTACAAAATTTTTGTCTATTGTAACACTTTTTGTAACACAAATATATATTGGTGTTGCAATAGGCCATATTTGGTGTAGTGTTGCCTTTAGCATCTTCATCCAATTTAGTTGCAGTGGCCATGGGTGTCTTTGCAGGTGAGCAATCTTCCAAATCAAACTTCTTCAATAAATCCTTGATGTACTTGGTTTGACTGATAAAGATACCATCCTTCCTTTGATTAACTTGCAACCCAAGAAAAAATGTCAACTCTCCCATCATACTCATCTCATATCTACTCTGCATTAGCTTAGAGAACTTTTCACACAGCTTCTCATTAGTAGAACCAAATATGATATCATCCACATAGATCTGAACTAAGATAATATCATCACCATGTTTCTTGTAAAACAGTGTTTTGTCTAATGTGCCTCTAGTGAATTGATTTTCAAGAAAAAATTGTGATAGAGTATCATACCATGCCCTTGGAGCCTGCTTAAGTCCATACAATGCCTTAATCAATTTGTAGACAAATTCTGGGAAGTGTGGATCCTCAAAGCCAGGTGGTTGTTGCACATAGACTTCTTCTTCCAACTCTCCATTCAGAAATGCACTCTTGACATCCATTTGATAAACTTTAAAGTTTGAATGAGCAGCAAATGCCAAGAATATTCTGATGGCTTCCAATCTAGCAACAGGGGTAAATGTCTCATCATAATCAAGGCCTTCCTGTTGAGAGTATCCTTTTGCAACCAACCTTGCTTTGTTTCTTACTATTACACCATCTTCATCCATCTTATTCTTCAGAATCCATTTTGTTCCAACAATGATTCTATTCTTTGGTGCAGGCACAAGTTCCCATACTTTGTTCCTTTCAAATTGATTCAACTCCTCTTGTATTGCAATAATCCAATCTGGATCTAACAGTGCATCATCAAGTTTCTTAGGCTCAACCTGAGATAGGAAACAACCATAGAGACACTCATTATGAGTTGCTCTCCTAGTCCTTACTCCTGCATTAGGATCTCCAATGATTTGCTCTACAGTGTGTGATCTATCCCATTTCCTTGAGTGCTCAGCCTGATTTCTCATTCTTGATGTTGCTTCATCATCCAAAACATGATCATCCTGATTTCCTCCCCCTGTGAGGTTGCCACTACTCACAGGTGTGTCTTGGATGCTAGTTTCTCCACTGTTGATTGACACAAATTCTTCTCTTGTATTATCATTCAATTGAGTCTGTTGAACTTGAGTTTCAACTTCAGTTTCAGTCTCTTCATCAGAATCATCTAGATTATCAAACTTCAATGGATCTTTATCTTCATCATTGGCTTCTTTTAGTCTAGGTAGTTTTCTATCATCAAATGTCACATCTGTGCATTCCATAATTTTCTTTTGAATGATGACATAAACTTTGTATGCAATTCTGTCCATAGAGTAGCCAAGAAAAATTCCTTCAAATGCCTTTGCATCAAACTTACCAACTTATTCAGAATTATCCTTCAATACAAAGCATTTGCTTCCAAAAGTATGAACATACTTTAGAGTAGGCTTCTTTCCAGTCATCAAATTGTAATGTGTCTTTCCAGTGTTTTTGTTGATGAGGGTTCTATTCTGGATATAGCATGCACTGCTCACAGCCTCAGCCCAAAAACATGTAGGCATCTTTGCATCAAGTAACATTGTTCTAGCAGCCTCAATTAGAGTTCTATTCTTTCTCTCAACAACTTCATTTTGTTGTGGAGTCCCTGGAGCTGAGAATTGCTGAGAAATCCCATTCTCTTTGCAGAATGCTTCAAGCATTGCATTTCTGAACTCTGTCCCATTATCACTTCTCAGTGCAATCACACTTGCATTGTTGGCCTTTGCTTCCTTGTCAACTTTCTTTATGTGCTCAATGATTACTTGTGGAGCCTCATCTTTTGATGCCAGAAATTCCACCCATGTATACCTTGTAAAGTCATCAACCATCACCAAGGCATACTTCTTTCTTTCTAGTGACATAATATTGACAGGTCCAAACAAGTCCATATGAATGAGTTGTAGGGGCTTGGTTATTGATGTCACTGTCTTTGACTTGTGGCTTGATCTTTTCATTTTTCCCTTTTGACAAGCCTCACACACTCCTTCTTGACAGAACTCAAGTGTCGGCATGCCTCTCACTAACTCTCTTTTGACTAGAGAATTAATGGCTTTGAAGTTTAGGTGTGATAATTTCTTGTGCCACAGCCAACAATCTTCATTTGATGCTTTTGAGTAGAAGCAACAAATTTTGTCCTTGTTTGCAAAGTCCATATTGGCTACAAACAGGCTTCCTTTCCTTACTCCAGATAGAGCAAAGTCACCAGTCTTCTTGTGGGTGATCAAACATTCATCTTTGTCAAAATCCACCTTGAATCTTCTATCAGTAAACTGACCAACACTTAGCAGATTATGCTTGAGTCCCATGACCAGTGCTACATCATCAATGATGACATTTCCAACTTTCAACTTGCTATATCCCAATGTGTTACCCATGCTGTCATCTCCAAAAGCAACCATTGGGCCAGCCTTCTCCTCATATTGTGATAGCAGGGCCATATCACCAGTCATATGATTTGAGCATCCACTGTCCAAAATCCACATGACCTTCTTTCACTTTCTTTGCCCTGCAAACACAAAGATATTACTTCTCCTTTGGTACCCAAACAAGTTTGGGTCCATGTGACTTAGAAACAGTTTTATCATAAACAACATGCTTATCAACTTTCTTGGTGTTAGTCTTCTTGTCACTGTTAGAAGTCTTAGAGCTTGAGGCCTCAGACTTAGGTGACAAAGGTACCTTCCTAGCTTTAGGAGGACTTGAAGACTTTGACCTTGTGTAGTGTGTATGAGAATTGTGACTGATACAACCATCAATGAATTGCCTTCTCAAATTGAAACAACTAGTCATAACATTCATATTGCATGGCATACAGTCAAATTTATCACAAAATGGTGCATCTCTATGTCTTAGAGGCACAGAGCAGTCATAGAAAGGTTTGGGCACACTACCAACAGGTTTCTTGCATGCATGAGTTAGATGATTGGTACTGAAACAGTTCTGACAAGTTTTCCTAGGGGCATTAGGCATATAAGCATAGTTATTATCTTTGTTAATCCCTAACTTGCCATTTCTGTTCTGTTTCTTCTTAGTCACTTTCTTCTCAACTTCACTCTTTCCAGCTGAAACAAACTTAACAAATTTCTTAGGTTTTGACCTATTACCTACTGGCTCCTTGGCTTTTGACTTGACACTCTCACTCTTAGAGAATGCTTGTTGTTCATTGGATTGTGCCTCATCCTCATCATTCAACATTTGCTTGATGAGTAAGGCATCCTCATCAATTTCAAATGTTGATTCTTTAAAAATAGGAGTCTCAGTCTTTTTAAAAATGTGAAGCACTTCCCTATGAACAACTGTATCATCTTCAATGACATCATAGCCTTTTCTCTGTTTAAGAGTGCCATAATCAAGTCCAATAGCAGCCTTGGGATTAGCTTCAATTTTCTCACAGTAGGATTGCATTAGACCAGATAATTTCTTGAAAGTTTTCAGTTTGAATTCATTTTCAGCTAATTCATCCCTAAGAGCCTTTTCAACTTGACTAGCACACAAAACCTTATTCTGCAGATATTTAACTTCTTTCTTAAGATTTTCTACTTGCATAGTAGTTAGCTCAAGTTCCTCATTCTTTTTGATTAACATTTCATTTCTAGTAGACAGTTTAGTAATCTCTTCATTAGCAGCAGTCATACTAGTATGAATGTTAAACATCTCAACAGATAGTTGTTCAATCATGCATTTATACTCTGAAACAGACATGTCTATAGTAGTGAGAGATGGTACCTGAGGGTCTGATGGAGATGTGTCCTCCTTGGAATTGGCCATCAAGGCATAATTTCAAAATTCTTGTTCCTCTCCATCACTGTCAGAATCATCCCAACACTTCCCTTCAGCTATGTAGGCCTTACCTTGTGTCTGCTTTTTCACAAGGGCCTCATACTTAGCTTCGAGCTCAAGATAATCTTTATCATTCTTTTTAGGCTTCTTGCATTCACTGGCAAAATGCCCTAGGTCATTGCATCTATAACACCTTACAGATGACCTATCCACATGGCTGGTTTTGAACTTATTCTTGTTTGGTTTCACAGGTGCCTTGCTTCTATTGAATGAATGGTTTTGGGTTTTGGGTTTGAAGGGTTGATTCCTCTTAAATCTGATGTTTGGAAATTTTCTGGCCATGAAAGCATATGAAGTTTTTTCCATCCCATCTAGTTCTTCAAGAGTATAGAACTCATCTTCCTCCTTCTCCTCACCAGGTTCACTTACCTCAGCTTCAGTTTCTTCATCTTCTACTACCTCCTCTATCCTCAATTGGCTTGTAGATGCTTCTAGGTCTTGAATAGATTTGTTGACAATCAAGGCACATGATGTGTTTATCATTCTGCCTTGGTTGACTTGGATAGCCCTTTTCTGAAGCAACTCAAGCTCATGAGTTTTTAAAACCCCATAGAGCACATCATATGTAACTTTGTTCAATCTATTTCCCTTAGAGAAATGACCCTTTGCTCTAGATGATTTGGTGAAGATAGCAGAAACTTCATGTTCAATTCCTTGGTGCTGTAAACCTTGCCATTCATCTGCAACTCAGTAACTAGCTTGTGAAATCTCTCAAACATCTCAGCGATGCTTTCCTTGGGCTGTGCCATGAAAGCTTCATATTGTGTGACCAGTATCTGTTTCTTGTTCTCTCTGACCTCATCAGTTCCTTCACATAGCACCTCAATGTGATCCCACATTTCTTTGGCAGTGGTACATGAAGCAATGTTTGCAAACATTGACATGTCCATGGAATCTATAATCAGCAACATGAGGTGACTGTCAAGGGCAACCATGTCCTTTTCTGATTCTGTCCATTTGGATGGATCCTTAGCCACATAAGATCTTGGAATAGTAGTGGTTCCAATAGTCTTTTCAGGAATCTCCTGTTGGGGAACAAATGGACCATTCTTGAGAATCTCAGGATACAAATGCTGAGATGCTTTGATGAACAACTGCATCTTTATCTTCGAGAGGTTGTAATTCTCTTTGTCAAACTTAGGGACTTTCACCGTTCCTGTAGTCTTTGGTGTATTCAAACTCATGATCATTTTTCTGTTTTTGAATAAACAGCCCGCTCTGATACCACTTGTTGAGTACGGAATACAGTAAAAGAATACAGAGGGGGGGTGAATGGATTCTTGAACTTTTCTTGGTTGAGTCTGTGTAGCAGATAAGCGTTTCTGTGTGCAAAGATTAGGTGCGGATAAAGAACAACACAAGTCACAATATCACTTTAATCTAATGTATTATTAGATAAAGGTTGCTACAATCTGTGAATACAAATGATAGTATTCTCAGCTTCATTTTTCTCAGAGAGATATTACTTACAATGAATATGAAAAAAACTTGACTCTCCAAAAGTTAATTGCTAAGGAAGTGAGGCTGTATCCTTATAGAGCATGGATACAACCTACTTACTACAAATAAGGTAGCTATAAAACAAATTACTTTCTAGTCTGTCTATCCTATTTGAGTAAGTGTCCAAACGGTTATAGATTTGACTTTGCAAAGCCTGTTCAGATCCACTTCTTTAGCCCTTTGTCTCTTCTATATCTCTCCAAGCTTCTTTGTAGGCTTTCCAGAGCACGTTACAGATTGAGATCCATAAAGTGCATTGGCTTGTTGCAGGTTTCTGACTTGTACAATTTCTCCAGTATTTTGTCTCCAAGAATGTATTCGAGAAGTGACTAAGTAAGTGATTCGAGAACTAGAATTGACTTGATCGATAACTCTAAGTTCTCGAACACTGTTATATTGACATATCGAATTACTTCTCGAATAGCTCTTTTTCATCAGGATTCCTTGAGTTGTCGAATAGAACATTTGACTTATCGAATCCTCGAGATATCGAATAGCTTTCTGAGTCCTTGAGATATCAAATGGAACTTTGACTTGTTGACTCCTTGAGAACTCGAATACTACTTTTGACTTGTTGACTTCTTGAGTTCTCAAACAGAGTAATAGACATATCGAATCTCTGAGATATCGAACAGTGTATTCAGAGATATCGAATAGTGTCTTGAGATATCGAATCCCTGACTTCTCGAATGCTAGACTTCTCGAACAGACAAATGTACTTCTCGAATTGGTACTTAGGCAAATTCTTCACTTTCTTCAAATCCCACTGTGATTATTTGACAGTCTTTATCTTCTTGCTTGAGGCATGAACCTTGGTCTTTATCCCAAAGCATTACAAACAATTAGGCTTGTTATTTGATGTAAACAGGCATGCCTCTGTGACTAACAATTATATTATATTAAAAAAATTATAATCTAAAAAGGATATAATTAAAAAGGTTATATTAGAATTAATTTTTAAAAACAAGTTATAATCTGAAAAGAATATAAAAGATTATATTAGAACTGAATTTTATTTATTTATTTATTAACATTAAAAAAGGTTCATATTTACTATTTATGTTATATCTCGAGATATAAAAATCAGATTTGGATGATTTTACAGTCCACGCGAAACTTATAAAATTATCTTTAATTTAGTGATGATTTAACAATTATTATCCAAATGAAAACACTCAGAATCTCTGGAGAAAATATAATTACGAATTTTTACATTAATCATATTTAGTGTAGAATACCTACATTAATAATCATATTCATTATAAAAAAACCAAATTATATATGCTTTAGATCATTGACAAACACTTTTTCGTATTTCAATATAAATACACTTTTCAGTTTACATATTAAAATATTAAATATTTTTATGATAGATCCAACGTTTTTTATCTATTTATTTTAGGATTTAACAGTTCTTATTTATTTCCAAAGTTTGGATAAAATACTTCCTACACTTATTATTAAAACTGTATTTGTTTGTTAATACAACTATTTTCAAATAGTAAAAAGGTTATTTTGATAATCAAAATAAAATGTAAGTAGATTTCTTATATAGAATAGAATTTTCAATATAAAAAATTGTCAATTTCATCTCTCTTTTGTTTCTTGGTAGTTTAATCGGAGAAAATTGTTAAATCATCACTAAATTAAAGATAATTTTGTTAATTTCACGTAGGCGATAAAATCATCCAAATCAAGTTTTAAGATTTGATAAAACACATAATAAATCATAAAACACATAATAAATTAAACGTGTAAAATCTTTTATATATACACACACACACATATATATATAGAGTCTTGTTCTAATAGAAACTAACTTAGAATAGAAACTAGAAACTAAACCTAAATTAAATATTTCAAGCTAATCTAATGACCAAATTAGGGGTACCCCAATACAAAAAACGTTTAAAATTATTGGCTCTATTCAACAAAAAAATAAAAAATTTAAAAAAAAGTTACTGTTCACGTGATGACGTGGCACGTGAACAGTAACTTTTTGTTTATTTATTTTATTTATTTATTTTTATTTTTTTGTTGAATAGAGCCAAGAATTTTATAAGATTTTTGTGAAGGTGCCCCTAGCGGGGCCATTAGAATTAATGAAATATAATTTATTTAGTGTAGGTTTCTAGTTTCTATTCTAAGGTTGGTTTCTATTTGAACGCTAGCCTATATATATATAGGGTCTTGTTCTAATAGAAACTAACTTAGAATAGAAACTAGAAACTAAACCTAAATTAAATATTTCAAGCTAATCTAATGACCAAATTAGGGGTACCCCAATACAAAAAACGTTTAAAATTATTGGCTCTATTCAACAAAAAAATAAAAAAATTTAAATTTTTTTTAAAAAAAGTTACTGTTCACGTGATGACGTGGCACGTGAACAGTAATTTTTTTTATTTTTTTTTATATTTTTGTTAAATAGAGCCAAGAATTTTATAAGTTTTTTGTGAAGGTGCCCCTAGCGGGGCCATTAAAATAAATGAAATATGATTTATTTAGTGTAGGTTTCTAGTTTCTATTCTAAGGTTGGTTTCTATTTGAACGCTAGCCTATATATATATATATATCAATTTCATAACAACAATTTTATATGTAAACTAATATCAAATAAATAATAAAATAAATATTAAAAAAAGAACGATGAAAAAAAGATTAAAGTTAATGATTTCTAACTTTTAACCGAAAAGAAGTCCATATGACTCAAAAAAAGAACGATAAATAATAATAAATATACATAATAATAAATAAGTTCATATGACTCAAAAAAAGGTGAGCATGATAAGCGTGCGTTTAATCTTAATATTGTCCCTATATTAAAGTTATTTTGCATTGATTTGGATTTTTATTTAATAAATTTTAATGTTTTATTGTAGGAATCAAGGAGTTATAATAAAAGAAGGCTTGGAGTTTAAATAGCAAGAGTTGGGGATTAATTGGATAAAAAAAATCGGATTTTATGGGTTGCTTGCGCAGTCTACACTGTTTGGCTCATATCTGGAGATCCAGAAGTCCGTTTTAGGCGATTCAACAGCCCACGGAAAGCTTATGAGAAGGGCTTTATTTCTGAAGTGGTCTTGTATTTAAAATCCAGCCGAACCAGCCCAGAAACAGAGCCCAAGATGCAGTTACGAATTTCTATTATTAGAATTCAATTTTGATTGGGAAATTTCCTTGTAATTATATTAAATAATTAAAATACTTTTATTAGGGATTATTATTAGATATAGATCAGACCTAATACATACATAGAACGTACGAGAGAAAGGCACAGAGAGAAGAGAAAGAAGAAGCGAGAAGAAGGAGATTTCAGCCATTGAAGACGTTCAACTGGATTTGTTTTCTTCAACTTTTTGTTTAGAATTCTCTCCTTAACTTTTTACATCATGAATATGTGCTATCAATTCTTGTATGTTTTTGATATCTTGATTATGAACTAAATTTTATAAAGTTGGGATTTTTATGGAACCCTAGCATGGGATTATTGGTATTTTGTTAAAGAGTATTGTTTGCAGTTCTACGGTTTACTCATTCAAGTGATTTTCTTGTTAATACTTGCTATTGTCTGATCAACTCTAGTAGGTTAATGGGTTAATTATAATACCGAGAGGGTTATATTTAATTGACATAAAACTTGAGTGGTGCATGCTTAAATCTTTTGATTATAATATTGTTGCGGTATAGACATATATTGTGACCATGCATAGATTTGTGAATTGGTGCTTACTTGTATTCTGAAGAGTAAATTGGCATATACATATGTTAGTTTATTTGATAGGAATTATATCATAGTGATTTCGAGAGAAACCTATGACCATTGAATTCCACCTAGTAAATTGTGAATTTGCTATAGTTCTTTGCAACTCTTTTGCTGATTTTCACGTGTTAGGGGGAAGTAATTATCATGACTTATCTTCTCATATTTCGAACTCGTTAAAGTCTCTTCACTAATGTAATTTAGTTGGTTAAATTAGTTCTTATAATTAGTTTATTTATAAAAATCAACAATCAATATTTTTGTTCGATAACTGAATTGTTAGTTATTACTTGCGATTAAAACAAATTTGCAGTCCTTGAGGAACGATTATCTGGTATTTACTACTGTATTACTTGTTTGCGATTGTGTACACTTGCACATCTAGATTTTACGCAACAAATTTTTGGCGCCGCTGCCGGGGACTGTTTTAGTTGTTAATTGCGAAGTTAATTTTCTTACAGTTTGGTTTTTGTTACTTCTGTGCTAACGGGAGTAATATTTGTTTCTTATCAGGTGTCTTTATGTATAAGCGAAGAACCTTCAGGATTAGATGTCTTTGATCCTGAAATTGAGCGAACTTTCAAAGCAAGAAGGAGAGAGCAACGTAAAATTAAAGAAGCGAACCTAGTTATGGGTGACGAGACTGTTAATAACCGGAATGTGGACCGGAATGTGGCACATACTGTTCAAGATGGTACGATGGTGTTGGATGACAGAGATAGTGCCATTCGGCAGTACGGGAAACCTCGCGTTGGTGAGTTAAATTCAGGGATTGTCAACCCTGATATTCAAGCAACACAATTTGAGCTGAAGCCAGTCATGTTCCAGATGTTGCAGACTGTAGGTCAATTCAGTGGGATGTCTAATGAGGATCCTCATCTTCACCTTCGGTTGTTTGTTGAGGTTTGTGATTCTTTCAAACTTTCTGGAGTCACAAATGATGCTTTGAGATTGAAGTTGTTCCAATATTCTGTGAGAGGCATGGCTAGAGATTGGTTGAACTCATTGCCACCAGGTTCCGTGGCTAATTGGAATGATTTGACAGAAAAATTTCTTATGAAGTATTTTCCTTCCACCAAGAATGCAAAGCTTCGTAATGAGATTAATTCTTTTCAGCAGATGGACGATGAATCTTTATATGAGGCATGGGAGAGATTCAAGGCATTACTGAGAAAATGCCCACATCGTGGTCTTCTTCATTACATTCAGATGGAGACATTCTATAATGGTCTCAATACTCAGACAAAGTTGGTGGTTGATGCATCTGCAAATGGAGCTCTGTTGGCCAAATCTTATAATCAGGCATATGAGATTCTTGAGACAATTGCAACAAATAATCATCAGTGGATAACTAATAGGGCTCAATCTGGGAAAAAAGTGGCTGGAATTTATGAGGTTGATGCAGTAACTTCAATGAGAGCTCAAATGTCATCCATTGAAAATATGCTCAAGAACTTGACAACGGGAGGTAATCAATCTATGGGGCAGTCGATGAGTTCACAGGTTAATCAAATCAAGAATGTCTCATGTGTGTATTGTGGTGAAGATCATACTTATGATAATTGTCCTTTAAATCCTGAATCTGTCTATTATGTGGGAAATCAAAATAAGGGTGGCCCTTATTCAAACACCTACAATCAATCATGGAGGCAACATCCTAACTTTTCTTAGAACAATTAAGGGGCTACTTCTGGAACTTCATCAAATACCTTTAGGCCCAATTATCCGCCTGGATTATCTCAACAAGCTCAACAATAATTGCCTCAACAAGCATCTCAGTCTAGTTCTCTTGAAAATGTGCTTAAAGCATACATGGCAAGTAATGATGCTCTCATCCAAAGTCAAGCAACATCACTGAGAAACTTAGAGAATCAAGTTGGGCAACTAGCCAATGAACTGAGGAATCGACCACATGGCACTCTCCCTAGTGACACCGAAAAGCCTAGGGATGTTGGGAATGAGCAATGCAAAGCCATGACATTGAAGAGCGGGAAGGTCGTGGAGAATACTATATCTAAGTCCAAAGAAGGTGATTCCTCAACAACTGAAGGTGAGGAGAAAATTTCAGAAAATAGTGGTGTCCAGACTTCTAAGGTGATTCCAACCATGCAACCACAACCACCATTCCCTCAACGGTTTCAAAAGCAGAAGCAATTAAGATGTTCAGTTTAAGAAATTTTTAGATGTTCTAAAACAGCTTCACATCAATATTCCACTTGTAGAAGCTCTTGAGCAAATGCCCAACTATGTGAAATTCATGAAGGACATTCTTACAAAGAAGCGGAGGTTGGGGGAGTTTGAAACTGTAGCTCTAACACAAGAGTGTAGCTCATTCGTTCAGAATAAATTACCACGGAAGATGAAAGATCCAGGGAGTTTCACAATTCCTTGCACTATTTGAAATTCTTTTTATGGTATGGCATTGTGTGATTTGGGAGCTAGTATAAACTTGATGCCTATGTCTGTGTTCAGAAAACTGGGAATTGGAGAAGTTCGACCTACAACTGTCACTCTTCAACTAGCAGATAGATCTCTTGCTCATCCTGAAGGAAAGATTGAAGATGTTTTGGTCAAGGTGGACAAATTCATCTTCCCTGCTGATTTTATTATCTTGGATTATGAGGCAGATCGGGAAGTTCCCATTATCTTGGGTAGGCCATTCCTTGCTACCGGAAGAACATTAATTGATGTACAAAATGGGGAGCTAACAATGAGGGTTCAAGATGAAAAGGTGACTTTTAATGTTTTCAAGGCTATGAAATATTCTGATGATGTAGAATATTGTTCAGCAGTCACTTTGGTTGATGATCTAGTTTCTGAAAAACTAGAGTATAATTCTTCTCATGACCCTTTGGCCTTTGGAGCAATTGATTCTCAATGTATCTGAAGATGAAGTTGATGATGTTGATCTTTTAGCTTGGTTGGAAGCTAATTCACATGGTACAAGAACTAGAGGTCGTTTTGAGTCACTGGAGTTATCATCAAGGGAATTCAAGATTCCAATGCCATCCATTGTCGAACCACCGGAGTTAGAATTGAAAGCTCTTCCTTCTAATTTGAAGTATGCTTATTTGGGACCTTCTTCTACTTTGCCTGTTATTGTTTCTGCTAACTTTTCTAGTGCTCAGGAAGATCAATTGTTGGAAATTCTTAAGAAGCACAAGAAAGCTATTGGGTGGACTATTGCGGATATTCGAGGTATTAGCCCTTCTGTTTGTATGCACAAAATTTTGTTGGAAGATGGTGCTAAGGGATCTATTGAAGGCCAATGTAGATTGAATCCCATTATGAAAGAGGTGGTAAAGAAAGAGATTATCAAATGGCTTGATGCAGGAATCATTTATCCAATTTCAGATAGCTCATGGGTTAGTCCTGTCCAGTGTGTGCCTAAGAAGGGTGGATTCACAGTGATAAAGAATGAAGAGAATGAGTTGATTCCGACCAGAACAATCACGGGTTGGAGAATTTGCATTGATTATCGAAAGTTGAACACGACCACTAGGAAGGATCACTTTCCATTGCTCTTTGTTGATTAAATGCTGGACAGACTTGCTGAAAGAGAGTACTATTGTTTTCATGATGGGTACTCTGGTTATAATCAGATAACTGTAGCTCCAGAAGATCAGCACAAAACTACATTCACATGTCCCTATGGTACTTTTGCCTTTCGAAGAGTTTCGTTTGGGTTATGTAATGCGCCTCCAACTTTTCAAAGATGTATGATGGCTATCTTTTCTGACATGGTTGGTGATTTTCTAGAGGTGTTCATGGATGATTTCTCTATGTTTGGAGATTCTTTCAGTGATTGTCTATGTAACTTGGGTAAGGTGTTAAAAAGATGTGAGGAAACTAATCTTGTACTCAACTAGGAAAAGTGTCACTTCATGGTGAAGGAGGGCATCGTATTGGGACATAAAGTTTCAAGGAAGGGACTCGAAGTTGATCGGGCGAAAATTGAAGTCATTGAGAAGCTACCTCCTCCTACTTCCGTCAAGAATATTCGAAGTTTTCTTGGGCATGCAGGTTTCTACAGACGGTTCATTAAAGATTTCTAAAAAATTTCTAAGCCACTTTGCAAGTTATTGGAGAATGATACGCCCTTTCAGTTCGATGAAGCATGTTTGAAGGCTTTCGAGGAATTAAAGCAGAGGTTGATTTCAGCACCTATCATGATTGCACCAGATTGGAGCTTGCCCTTTGAATTAATGTGTGATGCTAGTGATTATGCAGTGGGTGCGGTAATGGGTCAAAGAAAGAACAAGGTATTTCATCCTATCTACTATGCAAGTCGCACTTTGACCGGAGCTCAATTGAATTACACGGTGACTGAAAAGGAACTTCTTGCCGTTGTGTTTGCCTTTGACAAGTTTCGGTCTTATCTTGTGGGCACTAAAGTGGTTGTCTTCACCGATCATTCAGCCATCAAGTACTTAATCACTAAGAAGGATGCAAAACCACGGTTGATTAGGTGGGTTCTTTTGCTTCAAGAGTTTGATATTGAGATACAAGACAGAAAAGGTGTTGAAAATCAAGTAGCTGATCATTTATCAAGAATGGAGTACAATGAGGAATCTAGCACTTTGATTCCTATTAAGGAAACATTTCCAGATGAACAGATGTTTCAGGTACAAATCTCTAATGTTACTCCTTGGTTTGCTGATTTTGCCAATTATTTAGCTACTGGGTTAATGCCGCTGGATTTATCAAGTCAACAAAGAAAGAAATTCTTGCATGATGTGAAATCTTATTTTTGGGATGAGCCTTATTTGTTCAAGCAAGGTGCAGACCAAATTATTAGAAGATGTGTTGCTGAATTTGAGATGCAAGATATTATTTTCCATTGTCATTCATCTCCTTCTGGTGGACATTTTGGTGGACAACGCACTGCTACAAAGGTATTGCAATCTGGTTTCTTTTGGCCCTTTTTATTCAAGGATGCTCATGCATATGTTGTTAGATGTGATCGTTGTCAAAGGGTTGGTAATATCTCGAGAAGAAGTGAGATGCCTTTGACTAATATTCTTGAAGTAGAGTTGTTTGATGTGTGGGGCATTGGTTTCATGGGTCCATTCCCTCCTTCTTTCAAAAATGAATACATCTTAGTGGCTGTTGATTATGTTTCTAAATGGGTGGAAGCTGCTGCCTATCCCACTAATGATGCAAAAGTTGTCGTCAAGTTCTTAGACAAGCATATTTTTACTCGCTTCGGAACCCCAAGGGCTATAATCAGTGATGAACGTACACACTTTGTGAAAAAATTGTTGGCTAATACTTTAGATAAGTATAATGTGAGACACAAGGTAGCTACCGCCTATCATCCTCAAACTAATGGGCAAGCTGAGTTGTCTAACAGAGAAATTAAGAATGTTCTTGAGAAAGTGGTGAATCCGAGTCGAAAGGATTGGTCTACAAGGTTAGACAAGGCTCTTTGGGCCTATCGCACTACGTACAAAACTCCTTTGGGTATGTCTCCATGTCGGTTGGTTTTTGGAAAGGCGTGTCATTTACCGGTTGAGCTTGAACACAAGGCTTATTGGGCTCTCAAAAATCTAAATTTTGACACGCAACTTGCTGGTGAAAAGAGATTGTTGCAACTTGATGAGTTGGATGAACTACGATTTTTCTCTTATGAGAATGCTAAGCTTTACAAGGAGAAGATGAAAAAATGGCATGATAAAAACATTCAATCTCGGGTGTTTGAAGTGGGGCAACAAGTCTTATTATTCAACTCAAGGCTGAAGTTATTTACTTATTTCCGGGAAAGCTGAAATCAAGATGGTCCGGACCTTTCACAATTGTGAGAGTACATCCTGTTAACGGAGGAATTTGGTGATAACAAATTTCGGAGGTTGCTGGAATAACGAATTATGAAAATAGGGGGATTTGGGATTTTGGATGTTTGGGGCTGGACTTGAGAGGTGTCTCGACTTGTTAGATGTGTCGGATCCTTTTCCAAGATGCCTGCGTACCTTATATTTATAAGGATCAAGCCAACGCAGTTCTGTGAAATTGATTTGTGTCTATCCCTTAGAGACTTTAGGGATAAACTTCGTTAATCTGGGTAATTACTGATTTTATCTGATTTAATCTTATTGTTGTGATATCTTCCTGATTTGAAGAATATCGTTTGAAGATATTTTCCGTTATTGATTGATTGAGATTGATTCTTTCCTCGTTTCAGGGAGAGGATAAAACTTAGGCGTTATGTTATAATTATTAATCTGAATTAATAATTAGTAAATATTAGGAAATTTGGGAGATAATAGAGGCAACCGAAATTATGCCGTAACAACTACCCCCTAGTTCTTCAGTGTAGCTTGCTGTAGTGGAGAACTAAGAATGCTTCGATCTTCCAAATTTCCTGAGTCACTGAAATAACTAGGAGATAAAGATTAGTAAAAAATATGGAGCACCTAGGTGCCAGTAATGCGCATGTAGATGTAAACGAGACAATATGCGAGAATTAAATAATAAGTTTTGTAGGTGTGAGAGAATTTATCTTGGAGAGCCATCCAAGCATTATTCCAAAAAGTCATCCAAAGCATTTTGAGAAATATTATCATCCAGTCGAAGGTCATATCTACCATGTCTTCTAGAGGGTATCCCCCTCAAAGGGGGTCATTTTCCTCAGAATTTTATAAATTTAGGATATCCTCCTCAAAGGAGGTCGTTTCTTAGTTCAGAAATACCCTCCTCATAGGAGGTGGATTTTCCGAAGCTCGAACCTTGATGAGGCGCCGGAAGTACGGACATCCCCCCCGGAAGTACGGTTTTTGCAAGGATTTAATAATTTGAGATACCCTCCTCAAAGGAGGTCGTTCTCCATTCCAGAAATACCCTCCTCACAGGATGTGGATTTTCCGAAGCTCGTGCCTTGATGAGGTGCCGGAAGTACGGACATCCCCCCCGGAAGTACGGTTTTTGCAAGGACTTTGATAATTTGAGATACCCTCCTCAAAGGAGGTCGTTCTCCATTCCAGAAATATCCCTCCTCACAGGAGGTGGATTTTCCGAAGTTCGTGCCCTGATGAGGCGCCGGAAGTACGGACATCCCCCCCGGAAGTACGGTTTTTGCAAGGACTTTGGTAATTTGGGATACCCTCCTCAAAGGAGGTCGTTCCCCATTCAAGAAATATCCCTCCTCACAGGAGGTGGATTTCCCGAAGTTTATTCCATTAACTCTCCTCAAAGGAGACCATTTTTTATTTTTTTATATAAATTACGAAGACCCTCCTTAGAGGAGGTCGTCTAACACAAAAAATAATGGAGACCCTTCCTAGAGGAGGTTATCTTCCCAGAGCAATATCAATATCCCAAGATTCTTCCAGAAAATATCAGCAACACTTGAAGGGTCTTCTAAAAAATATCAGCAACACACAAAAGGTCTTCTAAAAATATAAAAAATATCCCCATCACAAAAGGTCTTCAAAAATAATCAACTCTTCGAATAAGAGCCTTCCAAAATATTACCCATACAAACGAGTACCTTCTAAAATAATGAACTCTTCGAATAAGAGCCTTCCAAAATTATAAACTCTTAGAATAAGAGCCTTCCAAAATATTACCCCTACAAAGGAGGACCTTCTAAAATAATAAAATCTTCAATTAAGAGTCTTCCAAAATATTATCCACACAAATGAGGGTCTTCTAAAATAATAAACACTTCGAATAACAGTCTTCCAAAATATTACCCTTAGAAAAGAGGGCCTTCAAAAATAATATACCAGAGGGTCTTCTTTTTTGACAAATTCAATCCGCAAATCCGAAATTAATTTTCTATATATGATGCAATGCAAAATAAAAAACTTAAGACATAATTCATGCATAATAAACATGTTAATTTAAGCATGCATAAAATATTTAATCAAAAATAATTTATATCTCACAAATATTTAAATAATAATATTAATATAATTTGCATGACATAAATATTAATTAAATTGCAGAAATTTAAAATAAAGAAAAATGAAAACTTATCTTAATTTTTGAGAAAACCAATTCGATTTCCGGTTGCCTTCCTTTAATCGTCTGTACCGACTTCCATCTTCTTCCATTTTTTTACCGCGCGCGATCTCATACTTTGCTCCTTTGCTATTTTTTTTTCTTTTCGTAAACAACCTCGTCATCAAACCATGCACTTCGACTCCTGACCCATCAGAAGTTATAAATACAAACTGATCCCCTTCGTTTCTAGTACGCGTGGCTTCAGTTTTGACAATTTAAATCTTTTTTTTTCTTGTGGGTCCCACCACTTTGGTTGAGTTTGTGTTTCAATCAACTCAAGTTTTCCACTTCCTTGTGTCTTCGTCAAATCTATGTTACCTCGCCAAGTCTGTCGTGTTGCATCTGTGTTGCATCTTTGAATTATATTAACAAAAATTAACAGGCTTCATCTTTGTTCGTGCTCGTGTCGTTTTGAAGCTACCACTTTATTCTTCACCAAAATCCAATATAATCCCCTGTGTATATAGATGATTTGATTGTCCTCCACAATCAAAAATTAATGGCCCTCCTTCTAGCGCCAATTGTTAACGGAGGAATTTGGTGATAACAAATTTCGGAGGTTGCTGGAATAACGAATTATGAAAATAGGGAGATTTGGGATTTTGGATGTTTGGGGCTGGACTTGAGAGGTGTCTCGATTTTTCTCGTGTATCGGATCCTTTTCCAAGATGACTGCGTACCTTATATTTATAAGGATCAAGCCAACGCAGTTCTGTGAAATTGATTTGTGTCTATCCCTTAGAGACTTTAGGGATAAACTTCGTTAATCTGGGTAATTACTGATTTTATCTGATTTAATCTTATCGTTGTGATATCTTCCTGATTTGAAGAATATCGTTTGAAGATATTTTCCGTTATTGATTGATTGAGATTGATTCTTTCCTCGTTTCAGGGAGAGGATAAAACTTAGGCGTTATGTTATAATTATTAATCTGAATTAATAATTAGTAAATATTAGGAAATTTGGGAGATAATAGAGGCAACCGAAATTATGCCGTAACACATCCCTATGGAGCTGTGGAATTACGTGATAATCAAGGGGGTGAATTTCAGGTCAATGGACAACGACTGAAGCATTACTGGGGAGGTGAGGTTGTACGTGATAAAACCTCACTTGATTTGATGGAGCCTTGATAGAGAGCATAATGTCTAGCCAAAGACATTAAAGAAAAACGCTTCTTGGGAGGCAACCCATGATTTGTGTATGGTTAGTCTATTGTTGTTTTTATTTTATTTTATTTTATTTTTTTTGTATTTTTTCTAGTTTAGATAATTTTTATTGTATATTTTTATTACTCCCACAAGATGCCTTGATGAGTTTGTGTGAGGTGTTTCAGGTTAAAGACAATTTATTTAAGACACTTAGTGTTTTATTTGTTTTTTTTTGGAGGAGATGATTTAAAAAAAATATGAGAGAATTGAGTTTTTGAAAAAAAAAAGATGATGCACAGGAATGGCATGTTGGATATGCAGTATTTAGAGCAGCCCGTGCGAAAATGGAAGAATTTTTTTGAGGAAACAGGAATTCTAGCACGGTGAGCAAGAAAATTGCACGGCGCGCAATTGAAAGAAAAAAACTGAGGAACAGAGATTTTCTGACGGGCATGCAATTTTTCTGACGGGCGTGTGTACATCTCTGTTGATATGATCGAAAGGATGCGCTGCTTTCAATTTTTTTATTTCTCTCGCGCCAGGCTGCAGCCTGCATATATACATGTGCGTGGGCCCGTTCCCAAGCTGCTGAAAAAAATCATGTTGCTGGAGGGTGTTGAACCCCTGACCTTGGGGTACAAAATCGTTGAGATGCCAACCATCTTTGCTATCAAGTTAGTTGTGTTAGTTCTTTCAGCTGCTAATTAATAACTGAAAACAAGGGACTGGAATTTATAAAACTACCATGGTGGCCAAGCACAAAGGACGCATCATGCATTGCAACTCTAGGGGAGTATTCTTCATTTTTTTTTTGAATATTTATTGTAAATGTTTTTATTTTTACTTTTGTAATTCATTTAGGAATTTTTTTTAGTATAATTTTTTTTTCTTTAATAAATATTGTTCATTGAGGACAATGAACCACTTAAGTGCGGGGAGGGGTTTTCAATATAAAAAATGAAAAAAAATTAGGATAATTAATAATTTTATTTTAGGATTTTTTTCTTTTCTCTTAGTTTTTTTTGGACATTAGATATTTCTTTTTTAGATTTTATTTTAGGATAGTTAAAAAATTAGAAAAACACAAAAAAATTAGAAAACTTAAAAAATTGATTGCCTTGTCAATATAGCGTGTTAATAAGGATAAGTACACACCATGTAGGCTTATTTTTCGAGTGTCATGTATATGTCTCCTTAGCGTAAAATACCTTATACATGATGATGTCTTGTACGTGCTTGCGAAAAATTTAAAACTTGAATGTACGTCATTGTCAATTTTGATGAGTATGTCATGCTATCACCATGTGAGATCTTGAGCCTTATTTTATGATTGGTACATCTTTTATCAATCTATTTTTTTTATGGTGAGTTATTCGTCAATGCATGTGTTGCTCTAGAACTTGCTTTAAACCAGGTCGTGCGCATATTGATATTGTGTATTGTGTAAAAATGATAAAGGCACTAGGATTAACCGTATTGTCCCAAACAGTACCCTTTAAAATAATCCTTAATGAGCCCCCTTGAGCCTATATCTTTTTTCTTTGTATGTCACCATCTAAATTCTTGAGCTTACTTGTTTATTCTTCTTGTCTTGATTGACTAGTAGAGCAGTGTGATGTATACATGAGATTGGTAGAATACTAAGTGTGGGGATATCTTTGTTACTGTGTGAAATTTTGGGTGGGAATTGAATTGGTTTGGCTATTCCTTCTTCGTGACACTTCAATAAAGTCACTCGAGTCAATAAAAAGGGAGGAAACTCAAAAAAAAAAAAAAGAAAAAAAAAGATTTCTCTCTGTGAAAAGAAGAAGAAAGAAAGAGAGTGTATGTTCAATGGTTCTTGCAATGTGAAATTCATGGGTTTACATCATTATGTGGGATAATATCTCAAGGTTAGTTTCATGTTGAATGATTCAAGTATATATGAACATTATGCTCTATTAGTTGTCAAGTTTAGCCATTTGTTAGCCAATTTCTTTGATTTCCTAACCCCGCACCTAAGCCTCGTTACAACCCTTGACAAAGACCTTTTGATTTATACGAACACGAAGTCTAGAGATTTTGGTGGACAAGCAAGCTTATGGTAGCACATGTGCATTTGATTGAACTTGAGTGATACAGTTGCACCTAAACACTTGTGTGATTTGAGTGTTTGTGAGGTTATTTTCCATCCTAAGCATGCTATTTCCTTGTTGATTGAGACTTTGATGTTATTCATGATATTTTAGTCTTTTGAGACTATATGTGCGTGCTTGAATAGTTGTGTTGGTGTGTAAAGTTGAGGAATCACATTATATGACATCTATGAGCTATTACATGATTAAGTTTGCATGTGTGGAGTGCTATGATATATTTCATGTATGAGACTTGGCAGTCATAATAAAAATTAGGAATTTTGTGGGTAAATTCACTACAAACCCTCACGAGACCTTACTCGTCCACTTGGGCTACCTTGGGGTTTAAAGGGCTTGTTGCATATGCCAAATGCAACCGTGATCACCTACGGAAGTGGTATTAGTTAGTTAGGACTTAGTTTTTTCTTTCTTCTTTGCCCGAGGACGTGCAACATGCTAAGTGTGGGGATGTGATAAGCGTGCGTTTAATCTTAATATTGTCCCTATATTTAAGTTGTTTTGCATTGATTTGGATTTTTATTTAATAAATTTTAATGTTTTATTGTAGGAATCAAGGAGTTATGATAAAAGAAGGCTTGGAGTTTAAATAGCAAGAGTTGGGGATTAATTGGATAAAAAAATCGGATTTTATGGGTTGCTTGCGCAGTCTACACTGTTTGGCCCATATCTGGAGATCCAGAAGTCCGTTTTAGGCGATTCAACAGCCCACGGAAAGCTTATGAGAAGGGCTTTATTTCTGAAGTGGTCTTGTATTTAAAATCAGCCGAACCAGCCCAGAAACAGAGCCCAAGATACAGTTACGAATTTCTATTATTGGAATTCAATTTTGATTGGGAAATTTCCTTGTAATTATATTAAATAATTAAAATACTTTTATTAGGGATTATTATTAGATATAGATCAGACCTAATACATACATAGAACGTACAAGAGAAAGGCACAGAGAGAAGAGAAAGAAGAAGCGAGAAGAAGGAGATTTCAGCCATTGAAGACGTTCAACTGGATTTGTTTTCTTCAACTTTTTGTTTAGAATTCTCTCCTTAAATTTTTACATCATGAATATGTGCTATCAATTCTTGTATGTTTTTGATATCTTGATTATGAACTAAATTTTATAAAGTTGGGATTTTTATGGAACCCTAGCATGGGATTATTGGTATTTTGTTAAAGAGTATTGTTTGCAGTTCTACGGTTTACTCATTCAAGTGATTTTCTTGTTAATACTTGCTATTGTCTGATCAACTCTAGCAGGTTAATGGGTTAATTATAATACCGAGAGGGTTATATTTAATTGACATAAAACTTGAGTGGTGCATGCTTAAATCTTTTGATTATAATATTGTTGCGGTATAGACATATATTGTGACCATGCATAGCTTTGTGAATTGGTGCTTACTTGTATTCTGAAGAGTAAATTGGCAGTTTATTTGATAGGAATTATATCATAGTGATTTCGAGAGAAACCTATGACCATTGAATTCCACCTAGTAAATTGTGAATTTGCTATAGTACTTTGCAACTCTTTTGCTGATTTTCACGTGTTAGGGGAAGTAATTATCATGACTTATCTTCTCATATTTCGAACTCGTTAAAGTCTCTTCACTAATGTAATTTAGTTGGTTAAATTAGTTCTTATAATTAGTTTATTTATAAAAATCAACAATCAATATTTTTGTTCGATAACTGAATTGTTAGTTATTACTTGCGATTAAAACAAATTTGCAGTCCTTGAGGAACGATTATCTGGTATTTACTACTGTATTACTTGTTTACGATTGTGTACACTTGTACATCTAGATTTTACGCAACAGAGCCTCATTAGTAGGATGTCAAGTGAAGTAACATATCATGCCAAAAATTGAATTCAGTAGTAATATTATTTGTGGACACAACCTCTGTTCTAAAAATAGAGATTAATCATCGATTAATTCCTGTTTGTCGCATTGATTAATAATTCGATTATCCGATTAATTATTTCGATTAATTCTCAAATACTCGATTAATCCCTGTACAATGTTTCTACCGATTAAGTCCGATTTCCGCTTTTTACAACACTGGACAGAATACGAATTAAAAATAATTATATTATGCATTTTTTTATAAGGTTAGCATTTTGGGATAATAATCATTAAATATTTTTTTGAAAAAAAATATCAAAAATAATATGGAAAAATATATTAAATAATATTTTTTATTATTTGGTACCATTGGAAATAATTTTAACACCCTCTTATCCAGGATATGATAATATTATTCAAATATTAATCTCAATTAGCCGAATACACGTAAGTCAAATGGAAGTATGGAACCCATATGTTTGTTGTTGATTTCCGTGGAATAATGGCAAAGATTATTTTGCACTGCCGGTTATTAGGTTTTGATAAACAATCAAGTCTAAATAAAATTTTTTGTAAAAAAAAAAAATCTACATAAAATTTGATCATATGATTAGGTCCTGCAAATTTAAATGAAATAGACGGAATTCTAACAAAACATTCATTGTTTTATCCTATCCCAAACAGATTCAATAGTATTATATTTGGTATAAATGTGTTTATACTAGTTAGGCAAATCTATAAAATTGTAGAACTTCAACATTTCATCTTTGATGTCTTCCTGCCCAGAATATAGAGTCTATGTCTGTAATAGTAGTGACCATGTAATAGTAGATTTTTTTTTGGGACAACTTTAGCATTCAACTATCAACATCGCTTGCGTGTGAGAGGAGAGTACTTGCTGGGCTAATTGGAAGATTGCCAGATTTTCAACTGCTAGGTTTAACACATAATATATACTATCACTCGACTTTGCTGGATTTTACGTGTAGTACACGGTATATAAAGCCATGGCGCTGTAAACTCTGTTAAAATCATGCAAGCTAACTATTTCAAAAGTCCCTACCCCAAACTTTCAGCAGAAGGATTTTTACTAGCCTTTAATGAACTTGGATTTGTTCTCTTGAGCTACCTTTATGAATTAAAACGATGACGATTATCGTGATCATCACTTTCCTCTGCTGCTGCTAATTTCTTAGCCTTAGTATCATCTCATCCAAATGATTAGGGCATCCTGCTGTTTTGAGTTGACAAATAGTTAGTAGTCGCAGAGCAGGGGAGTAGAGTTAGGCCATATCCCTGCTGTTTTGAGTTGACAAATCGTTAATAGTCGCAGAGCGGGGGAGTAGAGCTAGGCCATCCCCGAGGGGCACACTAATATCAAGGACCACATTTTTTAAAATTTATTTATAAAAATATGTGTAATATTGATGGTTTGACTTGAATTAATTCCAACTTACAATGTTTGTTGAGAAAATTATTATTACATTGTTTAGCTACATCACTTGAACTTTTGGATTTAATTTTATCAAGAAAATGCCTAAGTATACTAGCATATTTGATGGTCGTCTAGTGGTTGTAAGGGGATTTTGATGGTGGTCGTTAGGACACTAGAATTATTTTTACTTCATAACAACTATTTTATAATGTTTATAGTTGGAATTTCAAAAAAAGAATTCTGGTTTAAAATAATTTTATAGGATAAAATATAATTTACAAAACAAACCATAAAAAAATTAAAGCAAAAAACTAACATTAACATAAAACACTGATATAATTTAAAATAAATAAAAACAAACACAAAAACATATTAAAAATAAGTACAATTTTTTTTAACATTAAATGAAATAAAAAAGGTTGATATTTGGAAATGACATATAAATCAACAAAAAGAGATATACTAAATTTAGAAAATTAAAATACACAAAAAAAACTCAAAAATAATGCAAATAGAACACATAAAAACTAACACATAAACATAAAAGAAGTACTCTTTTTCTAAAAACAAAAAGGAATTGTATAACATATTTTCACATAAATATCCCAAAAATAAATAAATAAACATAACCAGAAATATCAAATTTTAAATAAATGAAACAAATTAGTACCTTATATTATTTTAAAAAATTTCAAAAACACCTAATAAAAAAAATCCACACATATAAAAAAATCATAAATTGTTTTAAATAATTCTTAGATAACTTAAATACATGTAAAAAAATCTAAAATTTTATTGAACTACCACGTATGTTATATAAAAAAATAATAAAAAAAATACTAATATCAATATAGTACCAACATTTTTCAAGTATATCATATAAAATTTAAGAAAATAAAATAAAAACCATCCCAAAAAAATATGTTAAACTAAACTTTTGAATATAATTTAAAAAATAAACAAATATCACATAAAAGTCCTTTAAAAAAATATTATTTAAATGAATATAATAAAAAAATTACATTTATCTTTTACGTGTTTCTAAAATCAAGCTAAAAAGAAATATATTCGGTACTATAGTTGTAAATGAATTAAAAAAAGTAAACTAAAACCAAAAAACAAGAAATCTAAAAACTACCTAATATACAAAAAATTGTTAAGTTATATAAAAAAAAGATAAAAAAAAGTGAATATGTAATGTCTCAAGTATATAAGTATAATAAATACTATAACATAAAATATTTACTATTAAATTCTTCAATAAAAAAATTTCTTAAATTTATATTAAAAACATAAATAAACAAAACAAAATGCAAATCTATTGAAAAACAATATTTCTATTTCATCATATTATTATTTTACGAAAAATGTTGACGCAATACTATAGTTGTAAAAAGATTTAAGAACCCAACAAAAAAACATAATATAAAATTTAAAAATTATAACATAACACAAATTAAACAAATTGAAAATTACAAAATTGTAAAATTTCATCAACAATTAAATTAATTAAATTTATACAATTCAAACCAATGAAATATATATCAACAAATTCATCAATTATTATTATAAGTAAATTTACTAATTATTTTATTATTATTTAATATGAAAAGTATAATTCAAAATAACATTAAAAGAATTTTGCAAAAAAATATATTAATAAAATTTTGGGATATTTACATAAATAAATAAGATTTTAATAATTATTTCCAATTTTACTACCACCCAACTATCTTTTCACTTCTATAAAATCATTTTTTCAAAAATACTACCTCATTATACTTTTATGTTTTCAAAATTCCAAAAATACTACCTTCCTCAATTGCAACTTTTGCAACCTCATTTGCAACTTCCAGTTTTCAAATTTCTGATTTCATGTTCTGGGGTTCAGATGTCATTTTCGACCTCTTTTTTGGACTCTTATATATATATATCAGAGTCCAAAAAAGAGGTCGAAAATGACATCTGACAAATGGAACTTGAAATCAGATATTTGAAAACTGGAAGTTGCAAATGAGGTTGCAAGGCCCCGCCAAGGGCACTCATAATTGGTGAATTTGGGTTGCAAGGCCCCACCAGGGGCACTCATAATTGGTGAATGGCATCTGAACCCCATGAGGTTGCAAAAGTTGCAATTGAGGAAGGTAGTATTTTTGGAATTTTGAAAACAAGGTCGGTATTTTTAGAATTTCAGAAAGATGGGTAGTATATATTTAAAAATCTGATAGTTCACATGGGTAGTTTTGAAACTATCCCTAAAATTTTTATAATATAGTGACAAAACAACCACATTACAATGTGCACATGCCAAATTTAATTTTGGCGGACACTAAAATTTTTGAATTATATTATGGCTCTTTCTAAAATTTAAAATATTCAAAATGAACCTAAAAACTAACATATACGTTATGTTATCTAGGTATTAAAATTTGGCATCTATATATTAGAATTTGGCCAAGAAAAGTTACAAGAAAAGTTCAATTCATTTCGCCCTTTTTCTCTTTACCCCTACTCTCCTTCTTCCAAGAAAAGTTCAATTCCTTTCCCCTTCTTCTCTGTCATTATAATTTTTTTTCATTCGTTATATTATCTTCTCATTTATCTTCATATATTTATGTACAATCAGTCACAAAAACTTTTTCCTATATTTATGTACAGTCACATATTTATATATCAACATTACGTATTTGTATATCAATGCATCTCCAGAAAACTTTGTTTATATGTATATGAGTTGTTTTGTTATTGTAAATTTGCCATATTTACATATGACTAGATGAACTGTCATCTTTACATTTCACCCTCTTTGTTAATTTGAACTTTTATGCTAAATAATATGGTTTTGATATTGGATTCAATTAATTTAATGTGACATAATTATGTTTTTTCTTATCAAAATCTTGGTTATCTATTCTTGTCTATATTTTTTGTTTCTTCTTTCTACTATTGATCTGACCTTTTCATTTTTTATTAATTGAATTGATTAATTATTCATTTTTTTGTGAATATCAAATTAATGAGTGAAAATAATAAAAAAAGATAACCAATTTATATAATTTGAGCAGATTATATGTATGAAGTTATTCACAAGTACCTTTTGAATTGAGGAGTACTAATTTTTTATTGAACTAAAATTTTACTTGATTCAAATTAGAATTTTACATGATATTAGAATATTTCAGACATCAAAACTTTTGAATTGTTTGCAAAAGTGAAAATCCTTTTGGGTCATTTTCGATCTTTCTTGTTTTTTGCTAATGAAACTCGCTCAATTTCTATGCATCTCTGAATAAAATTCATGTGGTAACACTTGTGATTGGGCTGTTATGTGGTTTGTATCCTCATCATCTTATTGAATTTTTTCTTCGTATTTCTTTACACATCCGTGAGTACATTTTGATGCAAGGTAGTATTACTTTATATTTAATTTATTTATTTTTTAAAAAAATTAACATAATTAGTTTGATGAATTAGTACGTAATTTATTAGTAGTAAAATATTCTAGTGGTTTTGTATCATGTTGCCCCGAAAAAGATTAGGCAAGGAAGAACATGAAGCACCTAGTGATTAATCAATCGACCTCCAGCCAAGCCAAAGGTATATTATATATTTTCATGTTTCTTTTCTTTCTTAAAAGTTTATGTCAGGAGCTAGAATCAAAAAAATTGATAACTAACTTATAACACATGCACACGAATCTATCGGGAACCAGCAAAGGTACCTTCATTTCTGTCCGAGGAACTCCCCACAGAGATCTCTCCCATGCACTTGGGAGGAGGTGATCGCCAGTCACATTCGGACAGGTAAATCAATTAAGACTTCAGGATCATAACTTCAATAGTAATTGTTTACTCTCATATACTGCCATAGAGATTTTAGATAATGGAGATTTTTGTAAGGCCTAGAGAAAACAAATACACTGGGATGAAGTGGATTTTGAAGGTCTTACCAAAATAGAACGAATTACTGGATCTAGTCCCAGGCGTTCTCTGTACAAGTCAAGTGCTAGCATAACCCATAGATGCACATGTGCATTTGATTGAACTTGAGTGATACAGTTGCACCTAAACACTTGTGTGATTTGAGTGTTTGTGAGGTTATTTTCCATCCTAAGCATGCTATTTCCTTGTTGATTGAGACTTTGATGTTATTCATGATATTTTAGTCTTTTGAGACTATATGTGCGTGCTTGAATAGTTGTGTTGGTGTGTAAAGTTGAGGAATCACATTATATGACATCTATGAGCTATTACATGATTAAGTTTGCATGTGTGGAGTGCTATGATATATTTCATGTATGAGACTTGGCAGTCATAATAAAAATTAGGAATTTTGTGGGTAAATTCACTACAAACCCTCACGAGACCTTACTCGTCCACTTGGGCTACCTTGGGGTTTAAAGGGCTTGTTGCATATGCCAAATGCAACCGTGATCACCTACGGAAGTGGTATTAGTTAGTTAGGACTTAGTTTTTTTCTTTCTTCTTTGCCCGAGGACGTGCAACATGCTAAGTGTGGGGATGTGATAAGCGTGCGTTTAATCTTAATATTGTCCCTATATTTAAGTTGTTTTGCATTGATTTGGATTTTTATTTAATAAATTTTAATGTTTTATTGTAGGAATCAAGGAGTTATGATAAAAGAAGGCTTGGAGTTTAAATAGCAAGAGTTGGGGATTAATTGGATAAAAAAATCGGATTTTATGGGTTGCTTGCGCAGTCTACACTGTTTGGCCCATATCTGGAGATCCAGAAGTCCGTTTTAGGCGATTCAACAGCCCACGGAAAGCTTATGAGAAGGGCTTTATTTCTAAAGTGGTCTTGTATTTAAAATCAGCCGAACCAGCCCAGAAACAGAGCCCAAGATACAGTTACGAATTTCTATTATTGGAATTCAATTTTGATTGGGAAATTTTCTTGTAATTATATTAAATAATTAAAATACTTTTATTAGGGATTATTATTAGATATAGATCAGACCTAATACATACATAGAACGTACGAGAGAAAGGCACAGAGAGAAGAGAAAGAAGAAGCGAGAAGAAGGAGATTTCAGCCATTGAAGACGTTCAACTAGATTTGTTTTCTTCAACTTTTTGTTTAGAATTCTCTCCTTAAATTTTTACATCATGAATATGTGCTATCAATTCTTGTATGTTTTTTATATCTTGATTATGAACTAAATTTTATAAAGTTGGGATTTTTATGGAACCCTAGCATGGGATTATTGGTATTTTGTTAAAGAGTATTGTTTGCAGTTCTACGGTTTACTCATTCAAGTGATTTTCTTGTTAATACTTGCTATTGTCTGATCAACTCTAGTAGGTTAATGGGTTAATTATAATACCGAGAGGGTTATATTTAATTGACATAAAACTTGAGTGGTGCATGCTTAAATCTTTTGATTATAATATTGTTGCGGTATAGACATATATTGTGACCATGCATAGCTTTGTGAATTGGTGCTTACTTGTATTCTGAAGAGTAAATTGGCATAGACATATGTTAGTTTATTTGATAGGAATTATATCATAGTGATTTCGAGAGAAACCTATGACCATTGAATTCCACCTAGTAAATTGTGAATTTGCTATAGTACTTTGCAACTCTTTTGCTGATTTTCACGTGTTAGGGGGAAGTAATTATCATGACTTATCTTCTCATATTTCGAACTCGTTAAAGTCTCTTCACTAGTGTAATTTAGTTGGTTAAATTAGTTCTTATAATTAGTTTATTTATAAAAATCAACAATCAATATTTTTGTTCGATAACTGAATTGTTAGTTATTACTTGCGATTAAAACAAATTTGCAGTCCTTGAGGAACGATTATCTGGTATTTACTACTGTATTACTTGTTTGCGATTGTGTACACTTGCACATCTAGATTTTACCCAACAGAGCCTCATTAGTAGGATGTCAAGTGAAGTAACATATCATGCCAAAAATTGAATTCAGTAGTAATATTATTTGTGGACACAACCTCTGTTCTAAAAATAGAGATTAATCATCGATTAATTCCTGTTTGTCGCATTGATTAATAATTCGATTATCCGATTAATTATTTCAATTAATTCTCAAATACTCGATTAATCCCTGTACAATGTTTCTACCGATTAAGTCCGATTTCCGCTTTTTACAACACTGGACAGAATACGAATTAAAAATAATTATATTATGCATTTTTTTATAAGGTTAGCATTTTGGGATAATAATCATTAAATATTTTTTCGAAAAAAAATATCAAAAATAATATGGAAAAATATATTAAATAATATTTTTTATTATTTGGTACCATTGGAAATAAGATATGATAATATTATTCAAATATTAATCTCAATTAGCCGAATACACGTAAGTCAAATGGAAGTATGGAACCCATATGTTTGTTGTTGATTTCCGTGGAATAATGGCAAAGATTATTTTGCACTGCCGGTTATTAGGTTTTGATAAACAATCAAGTCTAAATAAAATTTTTTGTAAAAAAAAAAAAAAGTCTACATAAAATTTGATCATATGATTAGGTCCTGCAAATTTAAATGAAATAGACGGAATTCTAACAAAACATTCATTGTTTTATCCTATCCCAAACAGATTCAATATTATATTTGGTATAAATGTGTTTATACTAGTTAGGCAAATCTATAAAATTGTAGAACTTCAACATTTCATCTTTGATGTCTTCCTGCCCAGAATATAGAGTCTATGTCTGTAATAGTAGTGACCATGTAATAGTAGATTTTTTTTTGGGACAACTTTAGCATTCAACTATCAACATCGCTTGCGTGTGAGAGGAGAGTACTTGCTGGGCTAGTTGGAAGATTGCCAGATTTTCAACTGCTAGGTTTAACACATAATATATACTATCACTCGACTTTGCTGGATTTTACGTGTAGTACACGGTATATAAAGCCATGGGCGCTGTAAACTCTGTTAAAATCATGCAAGCTAACTATTTCAAAAGTCCCTACCCCAAACTTTCAGCAGAAGGATTTTTACTAGCCTTTAATGAACTTGGATTTGTTCTCTTGAGCTACCTTTATGAATTAAAACGATGACGATTATCGTGATCATCACTTTCCTCTGCTGCTGCTAATTTCTTAGCCTTAGTATCATCTCATCCAAATGATTAGGGCATCCCTGCTGTTTTGAGTTGACAAATAGTTAGTAGTCGCAGAGCAGGGGAGTAGAGTTAGGCCATATCCCTGCTGTTTTGAGTTGACAAATCGTTAATAGTCGCAGAGCGGGGGAGTAGAGCTAGGCCATCCCCGAGGGGCACACTAATATCAAGGACCACATTTTTTAAAATTTATTTATAAAAATATGTGTAATATTGATGGTTTGACTTGAATTAATTCCAACTTACAATGTTTGTTGAGAAAATTATTATTACATTGTTTAGCTACATCACTTGAACTTTTGGATTTAATTTTATCAAGAAAATGCCTAAGTATACTAGCATATTTGATGGTCGTCTAGTGGTTGTAAGGGGATTTTGATGGTGGTCGTTAGGACACTAGAATTATTTTTACTTCATAACAACTATTTTATAATGTTTATAGTTGGAATTTCAAAAAAAGAATTCTGGTTTAAAATAATTTTATAGGATAAAATATAATTTACAAAACAAACCATAAAAAAATTAAAGCAAAAAACTAACATTAACATAAAACACTGATATAATTTAAAATAAATAAAAACAAACACAAAAACATATTAAAAATAAGTACAATTTTTTTTAACATTAAATGAAATAAAAAAGGTTGATATTTGGAAATGACATATAAATCAACAAAAAGAGATATACTAAATTTAGAAAATTAAAATACACAAAAAAAACTCAAAAATAATGCAAATAGAACACATAAAAACTAACACATAAACATAAAAGAAGTACTCTTTTTCTAAAAACAAAAAGGAATTGTATAACATATTTTCACATAAATATCCCAAAAATAAATAAATAAACATAACCAGAAATATCAAATTTTAAATAAATGAAACAAATTAGTACCTTATATTATTTTAAAAAATTTCAAAAACACCTAATAAAAAAAATCCACACATATAAAAAAATCATAAATTGTTTTAAATAATTCTTAGATAACTTAAATACATGTACAAAAATCTAAAATTTTATTGAACTACCACGTATGTTATATAAAAAAATAATAAAAAAAAATACTAATATCAATATAGTACCAACATTTTTCAAGTATATCATATAAAATTTAAGAAAATAAAATAAAAACCATCCCAAAAAAATATGTTAAACTAAACTTTTGAATATAATTTAAAAAATAAACAAATATCACATAAAAGTCCTTTAAAAAAATATTATTTAAATGAATATAATAAAAAAATTACATTTATCTTTTACGTGTTTCTAAAATCAAGCTAAAAAGAAATATATTCGGTACTATAGTTGTAAATGAATTAAAAAAAGTAAACTAAAACCAAAAAACAAGAAATCTAAAAACTACCTAATATACAAAAAATTGTTAAGTTATATAAAAAAAAAGATAAAAAAAAGTGAAAATGTAATGTCTCAAGTATATAAGTATAATAAATACTATAACATAAAATATTTACTATTAAATTCTTCAATAAAAAAATTTCTTAAATTTATATTAAAAACATAAATAAACAAAACAAAATGCAAATCTATTGAAAAACAATATTTCTATTTCATCATATTATTATTTTACGAAAAATGTTGACGCAATACTATAGTTGTAAAAAGATTTAAGAACCCAACAAAAAAACATAATATAAAATTTAAAAATTATAACATAACACAAATTAAAAAAATTGAAAATTACAAAATTTTAAAATTTCATCAACAATTAAATTAATTAAATTTATACAATTCAAACCAATGAAATATATATCAACAAATTCATCAATTATTATTATAAGTAAATTTACTAATTATTTTATTATTATTTAATATGAAAAGTATAATTCAAAATAACATTAAAAGAATTTTGCAAAGAAATATATTAATAAAATTTTTATAATATAGTGACAAAAAAACCACATTACAATGTGCACATGCCAAATTTAATTTTGGCGGACACTAAAATTTTTGAATTATATTATGGCTCTTTCTAAAATTTTAAAATATTCAAAATGAACCTAAAAACTAACATATACGTTATGTTACCGTTACAGTGTATCTAGGTATTAAAATTTGGCATCTATATATTAGAATTTGGCCAAGAAAAGTTACAAGAAAAGTTCAATTCATTTCGCCCTTTTTCTCTTTACCCCTACTCTCCTTCTTCCAAGAAAAGTTCAATTCCTTTCCCCTTCTTCTCTGTCATTATAATTTTTTTTTTCATTCATTATATTATCTTCTCATTTATCTTCCTATATTTATGTACAATCAGTCACAAAAACTTTTTCCTATATTTATGTACAGTCACATATTTATATATCAACATTACGTATTTGTATATCAATGCATCTCCAGAAAACTTTGTTTATATGTATATGAGTTGTTTTGTTATTGTAAATTTGCCATATTTACATATGACTAGATGAACTGTCATCTTTACATTTCACCCTCTTTGTTAATTTGAACTTTTAGGCTAAATAATATGGTTTTGATATTGGATTCAATTAATTTAATGTGACATAATTATGTTTTTTCTTATCAAAATCTTGGTTATCTATTCTTGTCTATATTTTTTGTTTCTTCTTTCTACTATTGATCTGACCTTTTCATTTTTTATTAATTGAATTGATTAATTATTCATTTTTTTTTGTGAATACCAAATTAATGAGTGAAAATAATAAAAAAAGATAACCAATTTATATAATTTGAGCAGATTATATGTATGAAGTTATTCACAAGTACCTTTTGAATTGAGGAGTACTAATTTTTTATTGAACTAAAATTTTACTTGATTCAAATTAGAATTTTACATGATATTAGAATATTTCAGACATCAAAACTTTTGAATTGTTTGCAAAAGTGAAAATCCTTTTGGGTCATTTTCGATCTTTCTTGTTTTTTGCTAATGAAACTCGCTCAATTTCTATGCATCTCTGAATAAAATTCATGTGGTAACACTTGTGATTGGGCTGTTATGTGGTTTGTATCCTCATCATCTTATTGAATTTTTTCTTCGTATTTCTTTACACATCAGTGAGTACATTTTGATGCAAGGTAGCATTACTTTATATTTAATTTATTTATTTTTTAAAAAATTTAACATAATTAGTTTGATGAATTAGTACGTAATTTATTAGTAGTAAAATATTCTAGTGGTTTTGTATCATGTTGCCCCGAAAAAGATTAGGCAAGGAAGAACATGAAGCACCTAGTGATTAATCAATCGACCTCCAGCCAAGCCAAAGGTATATTATATATTTTCATGTTTCTTTTCTTTCTTAAAAGTTTATGTCAGGAGCTAGAATAAAAAAAATTGATAACTAACTTATAACACATGCACACGAATCTATCGGGAACCACCAAAGGTACCTTCATTTCTGTCCGAGGAACTCCCCACAGAGATCTCTCCCATGCACTTGGGAGGAGGTGATCGCCAGTCACATTCGGATAGGTAAATCAATTAAGACTTCAGGATCATAACTTCAATAGTAATTGTTTACTCTCATATACTGCCATAGAGATTTTAGATAATGGAGATTTTTGTAAGGCCTAGAGAAAACAAATACACTGGGATGAAGTGGATTTTGAAGGTCTTACCAAAATAGAACGAATTACTGGATCTAGTCCCAGGCGTTCTCTGTACAAGTCAAGTGCTAGCATAACCCATAGCTGCCATCGGATTATATATTTCGGTAAAATTTTCCACACTTGACAATTTTTGTGCCTTTTTAATCTACTTTTTGTTGTTACATTTCTTGTTCTCACGTTAATAGCAAGTTTAAAATGGTAGTTAGTTTTACAAGACCAAATATAGTTTCCTCTTGGCAGCCTGAGAAAGCAAACAAACCAATATATATATATATAGATATGCACCCCACTAAAATAAAAATTGGATGGTTCAAACTCCCATTCGCACAAATGGTGTTTCAGACACGATTCGTGGCTGCAATCTTCATCAGAGAAAGCAAAAAGGCATCCTAGGTGCCTGAGTTGATGTGGTTTTTCCTTCGCAACCTTAAGCACTAAAAATTACAGAGAATCCCAAATACCTGGTGGGATCCTGTCAGATGCGCGCTTGGAACAGTTAGACCCTTGAGAGACATATCCAAAGAGGAAGTTTGCGGTGTTAACTGAAAATCTGCTGATTTCACCATTTCACAAGCAGGAAACATGTATATGATTCGTGGTAAAGATCTAAAATTCAGCAAGGACTATTCAGTGAGTAGGGTAAGTGGCTTTGATTGATAAAGGAGGCATGGGTTAAAATTAAAAGCTTCAAAATGAAAACCTGTGGGTTGGGTACGAAAAGTATTTCCTTGATTGGAAAAAGCTCAATGAGTAAGGATCAACAATATGTCTACATTTATTTTTGAGAGTTTATTTGCCAACAGACTTTTTTCAAATAAAATCTCAAAAACAAGCCTTCTGGGAAATAAAATCTCAAAAACAAATGTAGACATATTACTGATCCTTACACTTAGCAGTTCTTTCCAATAAAGAGATACCATTGGTCCCCAACCCGGCCACAGCTTGTCGTTTTGAAGATGTTAATTAAATCCATGTCTCCTTTGTCTATCAAAGCCATTGACCCTACTCACTAAATAGTCCTTGCTAAATTTTAAATCTCCAGCACGAATCATGTACATGTTCCATGCTTCTGAAATGGTGAAATCAGCACGTTTTTGGTTAACACTGCAAACTTCCTCTTTGGATATGTCTCTCAAAGGTCTAATTGTTCCATGCATCTGATAGGATCCCGCCACGTCTTCGTGGTTCTCTGTAATTTTTAGTGCTTAAGGTTGCGAAGGAAAAACCACATCAACTCAGGCACCTAGGATGCCTTTTTGCATTCTCTGATGAATATTGTAGCCACGAATCGTGTCTGAAACACCATTTGTGCGAACAGGAGTTTTAACCATCCAATTCTTATTTTACTTGGGTACATATATATATATATATATATATATATATATATATATATATATATATATATATATATATATATATATGTATATTATATATATGTTTTGTTTGCTTTCTCAGGCTATTGAGAGGTAACTATATTTTGCCCTGTAAAGCCAACAACCATTTAAAAGTTTATATTAACGTTAAGATGAATTAGATAAGGTTCTCTTATTTGGTTTTGTACAAGCGTTCATGTTAATATTACCATAGTTGTTTGATAAAGGATGAGCACTTCATCTTTATTTACCGAAAGAGATCACCTAAGATATGACAGTAAAGAATGAATTCAAGAATGAAGACGAGAAGTTTCAGAAAAAACTAATTGTTTGTTATAAAATCAACGATAGATTTACAATTCACAAATCTCTCCTAGATATAGTCTCAACAGTCTGCAATAAGCAAGCTGTCCATTTCTAATTGATTTTCCCACTCATTTCTAATTTGTTCATAAACTCAATATTAATTTTTTTTTACTAAAATGCAATATTTCAATTAAGACTTCAGGATCATAACTTCAATAGCAATTGTTTACTCTCATAGACCGTCGTAGAGATTTTAGATAATGGAGATTCTTGTAAGGCCTAGAGAAAACAAATACACAGGGATGAAGTGGATTTTGAAGGTCTTTACCAAAATAGAACAAATTGCTGGATCTAGTCCAGGGCGTTCTCTGTACAAGTCTAGTGCTAGCATAACTCATAGATGCCATCGGATTATATATTTCGGTAAAATTTTTCACACTTGACAATTTTTGTGCCTTTTTAATCTACTTTTTGTTGTTACATTTCTTGTTCTCACGTTAATAGCAAGTTTAAAATGGTAGTTGGTTTTACAAGACTAAATATAGTTTCCTCTCAGCAGCCTGAGAAAGAAAACAAACCAATATATATATATATATATATATATATATATATATAGATATTTACCCCAATAAAATAAAAATTGGATGGTTAAAACTCCTGTTTGCACAAATGGTGTTTCAGACACGATTCGTGGCTACAATATTCATCAGCGAAAGTAAAAAGGCATCCTAGGTGCCTGAGTTGATGTGGTTTTTCCTTCGGAACCTTAAGCACTAAAAATTACAGAGAATCCCAAAGACCTGGTGGGATCCTGTCAGATACCCGCTTGGAACAGTTAGACCTTTGAGAGACATATCCAAAGAGGAAGTTTGCGGTGTTAATTGAAAATCGGCTGATTTCACCATTTCACAAGCAGGAAACATGTACATGATTCGTGGTGGAGATCTAAAATTCAGCAAGGACTATTTAGTGAGTAGGGTAAGTGGCTTTGATTGACAAAGGAGGCATAGGTTAAAATTAAAAGCTTCAAAACGAAAACATGTGGGTTGGGTACGAACAATATTTCCTTGATTAGAAGAAGCGCAATGAGTAAGGATCAACAATATGTCTACATTTATTTTTGAGAGTTTATTTGCCAACAGACTTGTTTCCAATAAAATCTCAAAAATAAGCCTTCTTGGAAATAAAATCTCAAAAACAAATGTAGACATATTACTGATCCTTACTCTTAGCAGTTCTTTCCAATAAAGAGATACCATTGGTCCCCAACCCACAGCTTGTCATTTTGAAGATGTTAATTTAATCCATGTCTCCTTTGTCTATCAAAGCCACTGACCATACTCATTAAATAGTCCTTGCTAAATTATAGATCTCCACCACGAATCATGTACATGTTCCCTGCTTCTGAAATGGTGAAATTAACACGTTTTTGGTTAACACTGCAAACTTCCTCTTTGGATATGTCTCTCAAAGGTCTAATTGTTCCATGCATCTGATAGGATCCTGCCACGTCTTCGTGGTTCTCTGTAATTTTTAGTGCTTTAGGTTGCGAAGGTAAAACCACATCAACTGAGGCACCTAGTCTGCCGTTTTGCTTTCCCTGATGAAAATTGCAGCCACGATTATCATGTCTGGAACACCATCTGTGCCAGTGGCTGTTTCAACCATCCAATTTTTATTCTGCTGGGGTATATATGTTTTGTTTGCTTTCTTAGGCTATTGAGAGGTAACTATATTTTGCCCTGTAAAGCCAACAACCATTTAAAAGTTTATATTAACGTTAAGGTGAATTAGATAAGGTTCTCTTATTTGGTTTTGTACAAGCGTTCATGTTAATATTACCATAGTTGTTTGATAAAGGATGAACACTTCATCTTTATTTACCGAAAGAGATCACTTAAGATATGACAGTAAAGAATGAATTCAAGAATGGAGATGAGAAGTTTCAGAAAGAACTAATTGTTTGTTATAAAATCAACGATAGATTTACAATTCACAAATCTCTCCTATATATAGTCTCAACAGTTTGCAATAAGCAAGATGTCCATTTCTAACTGATTTTCCCACTCATTCCTAATTTGTTCATAAACTCAATATTAATTTTTTTTACTAAAATGCAATATTTCAATTAAGTCTTCAGGATCATAAATTAAATAGTAATTGTTTACTCTCATAGATTGCCGTAGAGATTTTAGATAATAGAGATTTTGTAAGGCCTAGAGAAAACAAATACACTGGGATGAAGTGGATTTTGAAGGTCTTTACCAAAATAGAACGAATTACTGGATCTAGTCCAGGGCGTTCTCTGTACAAGTCCAGTGCTAGCATAGCCCATAGATGCCATCTGATTATATATTTCGGTAAAATTTTCCACACTTGACAATTTTTGTGCCTTTTGAATCTACTTTTTGTTGTTACATTTCTTGTTCTCACGTTAATAGAAAGTTTAAAATGGTAGTTGGTTTTACAAGACTAAATATAGTTTCCTCTCAGCAGCCTGAAAAAGAAAACAAACCAATATATATATATATATATATATATATATATATATATATATAGATAGATAGATATGTACCCCAGTAAAATAAAAATTGGATGGTTAAAACTCCTGTTCGCACAAATGGTGTTTCAGACACGATTCGTGGCTACAATATTCATCAGAGAAAGCAAAAAGGCATCTTAGGTGCCTGAGTTGATGTGGTTTTTCCATCGCAACCTTAAGCACTAAAAATTACAGAGAATCCCAAAGACCTGGTGGGATCCTGTCAGATGCCCGCTTGGAAAAGTTAGACCTTTGAGAGACATATCCAAAGAGGAAGTTTGCGGTGTTAATTGAAAATCTGCTGATTTCACCATTTCACAAGCAAGAAACATGTACATGATTCATGGTGGAGATCTAAAATTCAGCAAGGACTATTCAGTGAGTAGGGTAAGTGGCTTTGATTGACAAAGGAGGCATGGGTTAAAATTAAAAGCTTCAAAACGAAAACCTGTGGGTTGGGTACGGACAGTATTTCCTTGATTGGAAGAAGCGCAATGAGTAAGGATCAACAATATGTCTACATTTATTTTTGAGAGTTTATTTGCCAACAGACTTGTTTCCAATAAAATCTCAAAAACAAGCCTTCTAGGAAATTAAATCTCAAAAACAAATGTAGACATATTACTGATCCTTACTCTTAGCAGTTCTTTCCAATAAAGAGATACCATTGGTCCCCAACCCACAGCTTGTTGTTTTGAAGATGTTAATTTAATCCATGTCTCCTTTGTCTATCAAAGCCACTGACCTTACTCACTAAATAGTCCTTGCTAAATTTTAGATCTCTACCACGAATCATGTACATGTTCCCTGCTTCTAAAATGGTGAAATCAGCACGTTTTTTGTTAACACTGCAAACTTGGTCTTTGGATATGTCTCTCAAAGGTCTAATTGTTCCATGCATCTGATAGGATCCCGCCACGTCCTCGTGGTTCTCTGTAATTTTTAGTGCTTTAGGTTGCGAAGGTAAAACAACATCAACTGAGGCACCTAGTCTTCCGTTTTGCTTTCCCTGATGAAAATTGCAGCCACGATTATCATGTCTGGAACACCATCTGTGCCAGTGGCTGTTTTAACCATCCAATCTTTATTCTGCTGGGGTATATATGTTTTGTTTGCTTTCTTAGGCTATTGAGAGGTAACTATATTTTGCCCTGTAAAGCCAACAACCATTTAAAAGTTTATATTAACGTTAAGATGAATTAGATAAGGTTCTCTTATTTGGTTTTGTACAAGCGTTCATGTTAATATTACCATAGTTGTTTGATAAAGGATGAGCACTTCACCTTTATTTACCGAAAGAGATCACCTAAGATATGACAGTAAAGAATGAATTCAAGAATGGAGATGAGAAGTTTCAGAAAAAACTAATTGTTTGTTATAAAATCAACGATAGATTTACAATTCACAAATCTCTCCTAGATATAGTCTCAACAGTCTGCAATACGCAAGCTGTCCAATTCTAACTGATTTTCCCACTCATTTCTAATTTGTTCATAAACTCAATATTAATTTTTTTTACAAAAATGCAATATTTCAATTAAGACTTCAGGATCATAACTTCAATAGCAGTTGTTTACTCTCATAGACCGCCGTAGAGATTTTAGATAATGGAGATTCGTGTAAGGCCTAGAGAAAACAAATACACAGGGATGAAGTGGATTTTGAAGGTCTTTACCAAAATAGAACGAATTACTGGATCTAGTCCAAGGGCGTTCTCTGTACAAGTCCAGTGCTAGCATAACCCATAGATGCCCTCAGATTATATATTTCGATAAAATTTTTCACACTTGACAATTTTTGTGCCTTTTTAATTTACTTTTTGTTGTTACAATTCTTGTTCTCACGTTAATAGCAAGTTTAAAATGGTAGTTGGTTTTACAAGACTAAATATAGTTTCCTCTCAGCAGCCTGAGAAAGAAAACAAACCAATATATATATATATATATATATATATAGATATGTACCCCAGTAAAATAAAAATTGGATGGTTAAAACTCCTGTTCGCACAAATGGTGTTTCAGACACGATTCGTGGCTACAATATTCATCAGAGAAAGCAAAAAGGCATCCTAGGTGCCTGAGTTGATGTGGTTTTTCCTTCGCAACCTTAAGCACTAAAAATTACAGAGAATCCCAAAGACCTGGTGGGATCCTGTCAGATGCCCGCTTGGAACAGTTAGACCTTTGAGAGACATATCCAAAGAGGAAGTTTGCGGTGTTAACTGAAAATCTGCTGATTTCACCATTTCGCAAGCAGGAAACATGTACATGATTCGTGGTGGAGATCTAAAATTTAGCAAGGACTATTCAGTGAGTAGGGTAAGTGGCTTTGATTGACAAAGGAGGCATGGGTTAAAATTAAAAGCTACAAAACGAAAACCTGTGGGTTGGGTACCAACAGTATTTCCTTGATTAGAAGAAGCGCAATGAGTAAGGATCAACAATATGTCTACATTTATTTTTGAGAGTTTATTTGCCAACAGACTTGTTTCCAATAAAATCTCAAAAATAAGCCTTCTTGGAAATAAAATCTCAAAAACAAATGTAGACATATTACTGATCTTTACTCTTAGCAGTTCTTTCCAATAAAGAGATACCATTGGTCCCCAACCCAGGGCTTGTCGTTTTGAAGATGTTAATTTAATCCATGTCTCCTTTGTCTATCAAAGCCGCTGACCCTACTCATTAAATAGTCCTTGCTAAATTTTAGATCTCCACCACGAATCATGTACATGTTCCCTACTTCTGAAATGGTGAAATCAACACGTTTTTGGTTAACACTGCAAACTTCCTGTTTGGATATGTCTCTCAAAGGTCTAATTGTTCCATGCATCTGATAGGATCCCGCCACGTACATCTTCGTGGTTCTCTGTAATTTTTAGTGCTTAAGGTTGCGAAGGAAAAACCACATCAACTCAGGCACCTAGGATGCCTTTTTGCATTCTCTGATGAATATTGTAGCCACGAATCGTGTCTGAAACACCATTTGTGCGAACAAGAGTTTTAACCATCCAATTTTTATTTTACAAGGGTACATATATATATATATATATATTATATATATATATGTTTTGTTTGCTTTCTCAGGCTATTGAGAGGTAACTATATTTTGCCCTGTAAAGCCAACGACCATTTAAAAGTTTATATTAACGTTAAGATGAATTAGATAAGGTTCTCTTATTTGGTTTTGTACAAGCGTTCATGTTAATATTACCATAGTTGTTTGATAAAGGATGAACACTTCATCTTTATTTATCGAAAGAGATCACCTAAGATATGACAGTAAAGAATGAATTCAAGAATGGAGATGAGAAGTTTCAGAAAAAACTAATTGTTTGTTATAAAATCAACGATAGATTTATAATTCACAAATCTCTCCTAGATATAGTCTCAACAGTCTGCAATAAGAAAGCTGTCCATTTCTAACTGATTTTCCCACTCATTCCTAATTTGTTCATAAACTAAATAATAATTTTTTTTTACTAAAATGCAATATTTCAATTAGGACTTCAGGATCATAACTTCAATAGCAATTGTTTACTCTCATAGATCGCCGTAGAGATTTTAGATAATAGAGATTCTTGTAAGGCCTAGAGAAAACAAATACACTGGGATGAAGTGGATTTTGAAGGTCTTTACCAAAATAGAACGAATTACTGGATTTAGTCCAGGGCGTTCTCTAAACAAGTCCAGTGCTAGCATAACCCATAGATGCCATCGAATTATATATTTCGGTAAAATTTTCCACACTTGACAATTTTTGTGCCTTTTTAATCTACTTTTTGTTGTTACATTTCTTGTTCTCACGTTAATAGCAAGTTTAAAATGGTAGTTGGTTTTACAAGACCAAATATAGTTTCCTCTCAGCAGCCTGAGAAAGCAAACAAACCAATATATATATATAGATATGTACCCCACTAAAATAAAAATTGGATGGTTAAAACTCCCATTCGCACAAATGGTGTTTCAGACACGATTCGTGGCTGCAATCTTCATCAGAGAAAGCAAAAAGGCATACTAGGTGCCTGAGTTGATGTGGTTTTTCCTTCGCAACCTTAAGCACTAAAAATTACAGAGAATCCCAAATACCTGGTGGGATCCTGTCAGATGCGCACTTGGAACAGTTAGACCCTTGAGAGACATATCCAAAGAGGAAGTTTGCGGTGTTAACTGAAAATCTGCTGATTTCACCATTTCACAAGCAGGAAACATGTACATGATTCGTGGTGGAGATCTAAAATTTAGCAAGGACTATTCAGTGAGTAGGGTAAGTGGCTTTGATTGACAAAGGAGGCATGGGTTAAAATTAAAAGCTTCAAAACGAAAACCTGTGGGTTGGGTACGGACAGTATTTCCTTGATTGGAAGAAGCGCAATGAGTAAGGATCAACAATATGTTTACATTTATTTTTGAGAGTTTATTTGCCAACAGACTTGTTTCCAATAAAATCTCAAAAACAAGCCTTCTAGGAAATTAAATCTCAAAAACAAATGTAGACATATTACTGATCCTTACTCTTAGCAGTTCTTTCCAATAAAGAGATACCATTGGTCCCCAACCCACGGCTTGTCGTTTTGAAGATGTTAATTTAATCCATGTCTCCTTTGTCTATCAAAGCCGCTGACCCTACTCATTAAATAGTCCTTGCTAAATTTTAGATCTCCACCACGAATCATGTACATGTTCCCTACTTCTGAAATGGTGAAATCAACACGTTTTTGGTTAACACTGCAAACTTCCTGTTTGGATATGTCTCTCAAAGGTCTAATTGTTCCATGCATCTGATAGGATCCCGCCACGTACATCTTCGTGGTTCTCTGTAATTTTTAGTGCTTAAGGTTGCGAAGGAAAAACCACATCAACTCAGGCACCTAGGATGCCTTTTTGCATTCTCTGATGAATATTGTAGCCACGAATCGTGTCTGAAACACCATTTGTGCGAACAAGAGTTTTAACCATCCAATTTTTATTTTACTGGGTACATATGTATATATATATATGTTTTGTTTGCTTTCTCAGGCTATTGAGAGGTAACTATATTTTGCCCTGTAAAGCCAACGACCATTTAAAAGTTTATATTAACGTTAAGATGAATTAGATAAGGTTCTCTTATTTGGTTTTGTACAAGCGTTCATGTTAATATTACCATAGTTGTTTGATAAAGGATGAGCACTTCATCTTTATTTACCGAAAGAGATCACCTAAGATATGACAGTAAAGAATGAATTCAAGAATGGAGATGAGAAGTTTCAGAAAAAACTAATTGTTTGTTATAAAATCCACGATAGATTTATAATTCACAAATCACTCCTAGATATAGTCTCAACAGTCTGCAATAAGAAAGCTGTCCATTTCTAACTGATTTTCCCACTCATTCCTAATTTGTTCATAAACTCAATAATAATTTTTTTTACTAAAATGCAATATTTCAATTAGGACTTCAGGATCATAACTTCAATAGCAATTGTTTACTCTCATAGATCGCCGTAGAGATTTTAGATAATAGAGATTCTTGTAAGGCCTAGAGAAAACAAATACACTGGGATGAAGTGGATTTTGAAGGTTTTACCAAAATAGAACGATTTACTGGATTTAGTCCAGGGCGTTCTCTGTACAAGTCCAGTGCTAGCATAACCCATAGATGCCATCGAATTATATATTTCGGTAAAATTTTCCACACTTGACAATTTTTGTGCCTTTTTAATCTACTTTTTGTTGTTACATTTCTTGTTCTCATGTTAATAGCAAGTTTAAAATGGTAGTTGGTTTTACAAGACCAAATATAGTTTCCTCTCAGCAGCCTGAGAAAGCAAACAAACCAATATATATATATATAGATATGTACCCCACTAAAATAAAAATTGGATGGTTAAAACTCCCATTCGCACAAATGGTGTTTCAGACACGATTCGTGGCTGCAATCTTCATCAGAGAAAGCAAAAAGGCATACTAGGTGCCTGAGTTGATGTGGTTTTTCCTTCGCAACCTTAAGCACTAAAAATTACAGAGAATCCCAAATACCTGGTGGGATCCTGTCAGATGCGCACTTGGAACAGTTAGACCCTTGAGAGACATATCCAAAGAGGAAGTTTGCGGTGTTAACTGAAAATCTGCTGATTTCACCATTTCACAAGCAGGAAACATGTACATGATTCGTGGTGGAGATCTAAAATTCAGCAAGGACTATTCAGTGAGTAGGGTAAGTGGCTTTGATTGACAAAGGAGGCATGGGTTAAAATTAAAAGCTTCAAAACGAAAACCTGTGGGTTGGGTACGGACAGTATTTCCTTGATTGGAAGAAGCGCAATGAGTAAGGATCAACAATATGTCTACATTTATTTTTGAGAGTTTATTTGCCAACAGACTTGTTTCCAATAAAATCTCAAAAACAAGCCTTCTAGGAAATTAAATCTCAAAAACAAATGTAGACATATTACTGATCCTTACTCTTAGCAGTTCTTTCCAATAAAGAGATACCATTGGTCCCCAACCCACAGCTTGTTGTTTTGAAGATGTTAATTTAATCCATGTCTCCTTTGTCTATCAAAGCCACTGACCCTACTCACTAAATAGTCCTTGCTAAATTTTAGATCTCTACCACGAATCATGTACATGTTCCCTGCTTCTAAAATGGTGAAATCAGCACGTTTTTTGTTAACACTGCAAACTTCGTCTTTGGATATGTCTCTCAAAGGTCTAATTGTTCCATGCATCTGATAGGATCCCGCCACGTCCTCGTGGTTCTCTGTAATTTTTAATGCTTTAGGTTGCGAAGGTAAAACCACATCAACTGAGGCACCTAGTCTTCCGTTTTGCTTTCCCTGATGAAAATTGCAGCCACGATTATCATGTCTGGAACACCATCTGTGCCAGTGGCTGTTTTAACCATCCAATCTTTATTCTGCTGGGGTATATATGTTTTGTTTGCTTTCTTAGGCTATTGAGAGGTAACTATATTTTGCCATGTAAAGCCAACAACCATTTAAAAGTTTATATTAACGTTAAGATGAATTAGATAAGGTTCTCTTATTTGGTTTTGTACAAGCGTTCATGTTAATATTACCATAGTTGTTTGATAAAGGATGAGCACTTCACCTTTATTTACCGAAAGAGATCACCTAAGATATGACAGTAAAGAATGAATTCAAGAATGGAGATGAGAAGTTTCAGAAAAAACTAATTGTTTGTTATAAAATCAACAGTCTGCAATACGCAAGCTGTCCATTTCTAACTGATTTTCCCACTCATTTCTAATTTGTTCATAAACTCAATAATAATTTTTTTTACAAAAATGCAATATTTCAATTAAGACTTCAGGATCATAACTTCAATAGCAGTTGTTTACTCTCATAGACCGCCGTAGAGATTTTAGATAATGGAGATTCGTGTAAGGCCTAGAGAAAACAAATACACAGGGATGAAGTGGATTTTGAAGGTCTTTACCAAAATAGAACGAATTACTGGATCTAGTCCAAGGGTGTTCTCTGTACAAGTCCAGTGCTAGCATAACCCATAGATGCCCTCAGATTATATATTTCGATAAAATTTTTCACACTTAACCATTTTTGGGCCTTTTTAATTTACTTTTTGTTGTTACAATTCTTGTTCTCACGTTAATAGCAAGTTTAAAATGGTAGTTGGTTTTACAAGACTAAATATAGTTTCCTCTCAGCAGCCTGAGAAAGAAAACAAACCAAAATATATATATATATATATATATAAATATAAATATATATATATGTACCCCAGTAAAATAAAAATTGAATGGTTAAAACTCCTGTTCGCACAAATGGTGTTTCAGACACGATTCGTGGCTACAATATTCATCAGAGAAAGCAAAAAAGGCATCCTAGGTGCCTGAGTTGATGTGGTTTTTCCTTCGCAACCTTAAGCACTAAAAATTACAGAGAATCCCAAAGACCTGGTGGGATCCTGTCAGATGCCCGCTTGGAACAGTTAGACCTTTGAGAGACATATCCAAAGAGGAAGTTTGCGGTGTTAACTGAAAATCTGCTGATTTCACCATTTCGCAAGCAGGAAACATGTACATGATTCGTGGTGGAGATCTAAAATTCAGCAAGGACTATTCAGTGAGTAGGGTAAGTGGCTTTGATTGACAAAGGAGGCATGGGTTAAAATTAAAAGCTATAAAATGAAAACCTGTGGGTTGGGTACCAATAGTATTTCCTTGATTAGAAGAAGCGCAATGAGTAAGGATCAACAATATGTCTACATTTATTTTTGAGAGTTTATTTGCCAACAGACTTGTTTCCAATAAAATCTAAAAAATAAGCCTTCTTGGAAATAAAATCTCAAAAACAAATGTAGACATATTACTGATCTTTACTCTTAGCAGTTCTTTCCAATAAAGAGATACCATTGGTCCCCAACCCACAGCTTGTCGTTTTGAAGATGTTAATTTAATCCATGTCTCCTTTGTCTATCAAAGCCGCTAACCCTACTCATTAAATAGTCCTTGCTAAATTTTAGATCTCCACCACGAATCATGTACATGTTCCCTACTTCTGAAATGGTGAAATCAACACGTTTTTGGTTAACACTGCAAACTTCCTGTTTGGATATGTCTCTCAAAGGTCTAATTGTTCCATGCATCTGATAGGATCCCGCCACGTACATCTTCGTGGTTCTCTGTAATTTTTAGTGCTTAAGGTTGCGAAGGAAAAACCACATCAACTCAGGCACCTAGGATGCCTTTTTGCATTCTCTGATGAATATTGTAGCCACGAATCGTGTCTGAAACACCATTTGTGCGAACAAGAGTTTTAACCATCCAATTTTTATTTTACTGGGGTACATATATATATATATTATATATATATATATGTTTTGTTTGCTTTCTCAGGCTATTGAGAGGTAACTATATTTTGCCCTGTAAAGCCAACGACCATTTAAAAGTTTATATTAACGTTAAGATGAATTAGATAAGGTTCTCTTATTTGGTTTTGTACAAGCGTTCATGTTAATATTACCATAGTTGTTTGATAAAGGATGAGCACTTCATCTTTATTTACCGAAAGAGATCACCTAAGATATGATAGTAAAGAATGAATTCAAGAATGGAGATGAGAAGTTTCAGAAAAAACTAATTGTTTGTTATAAAATCAACGATAGATTTATAATTCACAAATCTCTCCTAGATATAGTCTCAACAGTCTGCAATAAGAAAGCTGTCCATTTCTAACTGATTTTCCCACTCATTCCTAATTTGTTCATAAACTAAATAATAATTTTTTTTTACTAAAATGCAATATTTCAATTAGGACTTCAGGATCATAACTTCAATAGCAATTGTTTACTCTCATAGATCGCCGTAGAGATTTTAGATAATAGAGATTCTTGTAAGGCCTAGAGAAAACAAATACACTGGGATGAAGTGGATTTTGAAGGTCTTTACCAAAATAGAACGAATTACTGGATTTAGTCCAGGGCGTTCTCTGTACAAGTCCAGTGCTAGCATAACCCATAGATGCCATCGGATTATATATTTCGGTAAAATTTTCCACACTTGACAATTTTTGTGCCTTTTGAATCTACTTTTGGTTGTTACATTTCTTGTTCTCACGTTAATAGAAAGTTTAAAATGGTAGTTGGTTTTACAAGACTAAATATAGTTTCCTCTCAGCAGCCTGAAAAAGAAAACAAACCAATATATATATATATATATATATATATATATATATATATATATATATATATATATATATATATATATATATATATAGATAGATAGGTACCCCAGTAAAATAAAAATTGGATGGTTAAAACTCCTGTTCGCACAAATGGTGTTTCAGACACGATTCGTGGCTACAATATTCATCAGAGAAAGCAAAAAGGCATCTTAGGTGCCTGAGTTGATGTGGTTTTTCCTTCGCAACCTTAAGCACTAAAAATTACAGAGAATCCCAAAGACCTGGTGGGATCCTGTCAGATGCCCGCTTGGAAAAGTTAGACCTTTGAGAGACATATCCAAAGAGGAAGTTTGCGGTGTTAATTGAAAATCTGCTGATTTCACCATTTCACAAGCAAGAAACATGTACATGATTCGTGGTGGAGATCTAAAATTCAGCAAGGACTATTCAGTGAGAAGGGTAAGTGGCTTTGATTGACAAAGGAGGCATGGGTTAAAATTAAAAGCTTCAAAACGAAAACCTGTGGGTTGGGTACGGACAGTATTTCCTTGATTGGAAGAAGCGCAATGAGTAAGGATCAACAATATGTCTACATTTATTTTTGAGAGTTTATTTGCCAACAGACTTGTTTCCAATAAAATCTCAAAAACAAGCCTTCTAGGAAATTAAATCTCAAAAACAAATGTAGACATATTACTGATCCTTACTCTTAGCAGTTCTTTCCAATAAAGAGATACCATTGGTCCCCAACCCACAGCTTGTTGTTTTGAAGATGTTAATTTAATCCATGTCTCCTTTGTCTATCAAAGCCACTGACCCTACTCACTAAATAGTCCTTGCTAAATTTTAGATCTCTACCACGAATCATGTACATGTTCCCTGCTTCTAAAATGGTGAAATCAGCACGTTTTTTGTTAACACTGCAAACTTCGTCTTTGGATATGTCTCTCAAAGGTCTAATTGTTCCATGCATCTGATAGGATCCCGCCACGTCCTCGTGGTTCTCTGTAATTTTTAGTGCTTTAGGTTGCGAAGGTAAAACCACATCAACTGAGGCACCTAGTCTTCCGTTTTGCTTTCCCTGATGAAAATTGCAGCCACGATTATCATGTCTGGAACACCATCTGTGCCAGTGGCTGTTTTAACCATCCAATCTTTATTCTGCTGGGGTATATATGTTTTGTTTGCTTTCTTAGGCTATTGAGAGGTAACTATATTTTGCCCTGTAAAGCCAACAACCATTTAAAAGTTTATATTAACGTTAAGATGAATTAGATAAGGTTCTCTTATTTGGTTTTGTACAAGCGTTCATGTTAATATTACCATAGTTGTTTGATAAAGGATGAGCACTTCACCTTTATTTACCGAAAGAGATCACCTAAGATATGACAGTAAAGAATGAATTCAAGAATGGAGATGAGAAGTTTCAGAAAAAACTAATTGTTTGTTATAAAATCAACGATAGATTTACAATTCACAAATCTCTCCTAGATATAGTCTCAACAGTCTGCAATACGCAAGCTGTCCATTTCTAACTGATTTTCCCACTCATTTCTAATTTGTTCATAAACTCAATATTAATTTTTTTTACAAAAATGCAATATTTCAATTAAGACTTCAGGATCATAACTTCAATAGTAGTTGTTTACTCTCATAGACCGCCGTAGAGATTTTAGATAATGGAGATTCGTGTAAGGCCTAGAGAAAACAAATACACAGGGATGGAGTGGATTTTGAAGGTCTTTACCAAAATAGAACGAATTACTGGATCTAGTCCAAGGGCGTTCTCTGTACAAGTCCAGTGCTAGCATAACCCATAGATGCCCTCAGATTATATATTTCGATAAAATTTTTCACACTTGACAATTTTTGTGCCTTTTTAATTTACTTTTTGTTGTTACAATTCTTGTTCTCACGTTAATAGCAAGTTTAAAATGGTAGTTGGTTTTACAAGACTAAATATAGTTTCCTCTCAGCAGCCTGAGAAAGAAAACAAACCAATATATATATATATATATATATATATAGATATGTACCCCAGTAAAATAAAAATTGGATGGTTAAAACTCCTGTTCGCACAAATGGTGTTTCAGACACGATTCGTGGCTACAATATTCATCAGAGAAAGCAAAAAGGCATCCTAGGTGCCTGAGTTGATGTGGTTTTTCCTTCGCAACCTTAAGCACTAAAAATTACAGAGAATCCCAAAGACCTGGTGGGATCCTGTCAGATGCCCGCTTGGAACAGTTAGACCTTTGAGAGACATATCCAAAGAGGAAGTTTGCGGTGTTAACTGAAAATCTGCTGATTTCACCATTTCGCAAGCAGGAAACATGTACATGATTCGTGGTGGAGATCTAAAATTCAGCAAGGACTATTCAGTGAGTAGGGTAAGTGGCTTTGATTGACAAAGGAGGCATGGGTTAAAATTAAAAGCTACAAAACGAAAACCTGTGGGTTGGGTACCAACAGTATTTCCTTGATTAGAAGAAGCGCAATGAGTAAGGATCAACAATATGTCTACATTTATTTTTGAGAGTTTATTTGCCAACAGACTTGTTTCCAATAAAATCTCAAAAATAAGCCTTCTTGGAAATAAAATCTCAAAAACAAATGTAGACATATTACTGATCTTTACTCTTAGCAGTTCTTTCCAATAAAGAGATACCATTGGTCCCCAACCCACGGCTTGTCGTTTTGAAGATGTTAATTTAATCCATGTCTCCTTTGTCTATCAAAGCCGCTGACCCTACTCATTAAATAGTCCTTGCTAAATTTTAGATCTCCACCACGAATCATGTACATGTTCCCTACTTCTGAAATGGTGAAATCAACACGTTTTTGGTTAACACTGCAAACTTCCTGTTTGGATATGTCTCTCAAAGGTCTAATTGTTCCATGCATCTGATAGGATCCCGCCACGTACATCTTCGTGGTTCTCTGTAATTTTTAGTGCTTAAGGTTGTGAAGGAAAAACCACATCAACTCAGGCACCTAGGATGCCTTTTTGCATTCTATGATGAATATTGTAGCCACGAATCGTGTCTGAAACACCATTTGTGCGAACAAGAGTTTTAACCATCCAATTTTTATTTTACAAGGGTACATATATATATATATATATATTATATATATATATGTTTTGTTTGCTTTCTCAGGCTATTGAGAGGTAACTATATTTTGCCCTGTAAAGCCAACGACCATTTAAAAGTTTATATTAACGTTAAGATGAATTAGATAAGGTTCTCTTATTTGGTTTTGTACAAGCGTTCATGTTAATATTACCATAGTTGTTTGATAAAGGATGAACACTTCATCTTTATTTACCGAAAGAGATCACCTAAGATATGACAGTAAAGAATGAATTCAAGAATGGAGATGAGAAGTTTCAGAAAAAACTAATTGTTTGTTATAAAATCAACGATAGATTTATAATTCACAAATCTCTCCTAGATATAGTCTCAACAGTCTGCAATAAGAAAGCTGTCCATTTCTAACTGATTTTCCCACTCATTCCTAATTTGTTCATAAACTAAATAATAAATTTTTTTACTAAAATGCAATATTTCAATTAGGACTTCAGGATCATAACTTCAATAGCAATTGTTTACTCTCATAGATCGCCGTAGAGATTTTAGATAATAGAGATTCTTGTAAGGCCTAGAGAAAACAAATACACTGGGATGAAGTGGATTTTGAAGGTCTTTACCAAAATAGAACGAATTACTGGATTTAGTCCAGGGCGTTCTCTAAACAAGTCCAGTGCTAGCATAACCCATAGATGCCATCGAATTATATATTTCGGTAAAATTTTCCACACTTGACAATTTTTGTGCCTTTTTAATCTACTTTTTGTTGTTACATTTCTTGTTCTCACGTTAATAGCAAGTTTAAAATGGTAGTTGGTTTTACAAGACCAAATATAGTTTCCTCTCAGCAGCCTGAGAAAGCAAACAAACCAATATATATATATAGATATGTACCCCACTAAAATAAAAATTGGATGGTTAAAACTCCCATTCGCACAAATGGTGTTTCAGACACGATTCGTGGCTGCAATCTTCATCAGAGAAAGCAAAAAGGCATACTAGGTGCCTGAGTTGATGTGGTTTTTCCTTCGCAACCTTAAGCACTAAAAATTACAGAGAATCCCAAATACCTGGTGGGATCCTGTCAGATGCGCACTTGGAACAGTTAGACCCTTGAGAGACATATCCAAAGAGGAAGTTTGCGGTGTTAACTGAAAATTTGCTGATTTCACCATTTCACAAGCAGGAAACATGTACATGATTCGTGGTGGAGATCTAAAATTCAGCAAGGACTATTCAGTGAGTAGGGTAAGTGGCTTTGATTGACAAAGGAGGCATGGGTTAAAATTAAAAGCTTCAAAACGAAAACCTGTGGGTTGGGTACGGACAGTATTTCCTTGATTGGAAGAAGCGCAATGAGTAAGGATCAACAATATGTTTACATTTATTTTTGAGAGTTTATTTGCCAACAGACTTGTTTCCAATAAAATCTCAAAAACAAGCCTTCTAGGAAATTAAATCTCAAAAACAAATGTAGACATATTACTGATCCTTACTCTTAGCAGTTCTTTCCAATAAAGAGATACCATTGGTCCCCAACCCACAGCTTGTCGTTTTGAAGATGTTAATTTAATCCATGTCTCCTTTGTCTATCAAAGCCGCTGACCCTACTCATTAAATAGTCCTTGCTAAATTTTAGATCTCCACCACGAATCATGTACATGTTCCCTACTTCTGAAATGGTGAAATCAACACGTTTTTGGTTAACACTGCAAACTTCCTGTTTGGATATGTCTCTCAAAGGTCTAATTGTTCCATGCATCTGATAGGATCCCGCCACGTACATCTTCGTGGTTCTCTGTAATTTTTAGTGCTTAAGGTTGCGAAGGAAAAACCACATCAACTCAGGCACCTAGGATGCCTTTTTGCATTCTCTGATGAATATTGTAGCCACGAATCGTGTCTGAAACACCATTTGTGCGAACAAGAGTTTTAACCATCCAATTTTTATTTTACTGGGTACATATGTATATATATATATGTTTTGTTTGCTTTCTCAGGCTATTGAGAGGTAACTATATTTTGCCCTGTAAAGCCAACGACCATTTAAAAGTTTATATTAACGTTAAGATGAATTAGATAAGGTTCTCTTATTTGGTTTTATACAAGCGTTCATGTTAATATTACCATAGTTGTTTGATAAAGGATGAGCACTTCATCTTTATTTACCGAAAGAGATCACCTAAGATATGACAGTAAAGAATGAATTCAAGAATGGAGATGAGAAGTTTCAGAAAAAACTAATTGTTTGTTATAAAATCCACGATAGATTTATAATTCACAAATCACTCCTAGATATAGTCTCAACAGTCTGCAATAAGAAAGCTGTCCATTTCTAACTGATTTTCCCACTCATTCCTAATTTGTTCATAAACTCAATAATAATTTTTTTTACTAAAATGCAATATTTCAATTAGGACTTCAGGATCATAACTTCAATAGCAATTGTTTACTCTCATAGATCGCCGTAGAGATTTTAGATAATAGAGATTCTTGTAAGGCCTAGAGAAAACAAATACACTGGGATGAAGTGGATTTTGAAGGTCTTTACCAAAATAGAACGAATTACTGGATTTAGTCCAGGGCGTTCTCTGTACAAGTCCAGTGCTAGCATAACCCATAGATGCCATCGAATTATATATTTCGGTAAAATTTTCCACACTTGACAATTTTTGTGCCTTTTTAATCTACTTTTTGTTGTTACATTTCTTGTTCTCATGTTAATAGCAAGTTTAAAATGGTAGTTGGTTTTACAAGACCAAATATAGTTTCCTCTCAGCAGCCTGAGAAAGCAAACAAACCAATATATATATATAGATATGTACCCCACTAAAATAAAAATTGGATGGTTAAAACTCCCATTCGCACAAATGGTGTTTCAGACACGATTCGTGGCTGCAATCTTCATCAGAGAAAGCAAAAAGGCATACTAGGTGCCTGAGTTGATGTGGTTTTTCCTTCGCAACCTTAAGCACTAAAAATTACAGAGAATCCCAAATACCTGGTGGGATCCTGTCAGATGCGCACTTGGAACAGTTAGACCCTTGAGAGACATATCCAAAGAGGAAGTTTGCGGTGTTAACTGAAAATCTGCTGATTTCACCATTTCACAAGCAGGAAACATGTACATGATTCGTGGTGGAGATCTAAAATTCAGCAAGGACTATTCAGTGAGTAGGGTAAGTGGCTTTGATTGACAAAGGAGGCATGGGTTAAAATTAAAAGCTTCAAAACGAAAACCTGTGGGTTGGGTATGGACAGTATTTCCTTGATTGGAAGAAGCGCAATGAGTAAGGATCAACAATATGTCTACATTTATTTTTGAGAGTTTATTTGCCAACAGACTTGTTTCCAATAAAATCTCAAAAACAAGCCTTCTAGGAAATTAAATCTCAAAAACAAATGTAGACATATTACTGATCCTTACTCTTAGCAGTTCTTTCCAATAAAGAGATACCATTGGTCCCCAACCCACAGCTTGTTGTTTTGAAGATGTTAATTTAATCCATGTCTCCTTTGTCTATCAAAGCCACTGACCCTACTCACTAAATAGTCCTTGCTAAATTTTAGATCTCTACCACGAATCATGTACATGTTCCCTGCTTCTAAAATGGTGAAATCAGCACGTTTTTTGTTAACACTGCAAACTTCGTCTTTGGATATGTCTCTCAAAGGTCTAATTGTTCCATGCATCTGATAGGATCCCGCCACGTCCTCGTGGTTCTCTGTAATTTTTAATGCTTTAGGTTGCGAAGGTAAAACCACATCAACTGAGGCACCTAGTCTTCCGTTTTGCTTTCCCTGATGAAAATTGCAGCCACGATTATCATGTCTGGAACACCATCTGTGCCAGTGGCTGTTTTAACCATCCAATCTTTATTCTGCTGGGGTATATATGTTTTGTTTGCTTTCTTAGGCTATTGAGAGGTAACTATATTTTGCCATGTAAAGCCAACAACCATTTAAAAGTTTATATTAACGTTAAGATGAATTAGATAAGGTTCTTTTATTTGGTTTTGTACAAGCGTTCATGTTAATATTACCATAGTTGTTTGATAAAGGATGAGCACTTCACCTTTATTTACCGAAAGAGATCACCGAAGATATGACAGTAAAGAATGAATTCAAGAATGGAGATGAGAAGTTTCAGAAAAAACTAATTGTTTGTTATAAAATCAACGATAGATTTACAATTCACAAATCTCTCCTAGATATAGTCTCAACAGTCTGCAATACGCAAGCTGTCCATTTCTAACTGATTTTCCCACTCATTTCTAATTTGTTCATAAACTCAATAGTAATTTTTTTTTACAAAAATGCAATATTTCAATTAAGACTTCAGGATCATAACTTCAATAGCAGTTGTTTACTCTCATAGACCGCCGTAGAGATTTTAGATAATGGAGATTCGTGTAAGGCCTAGAGAAAACAAATACACAGGGATGAAGTGGATTTTGAAGGTCTTTACCAAAATAGAACGAATTACTGGATCTAGTCCAAGGGTGTTCTCTGTACAAGTCCAGTGCTAGCATAACCCATAGATGCCCTCAGATTATATATTTCGATAAAATTTTTCACACTTAACAATTTTTGTGCCTTTTTAATTTACTTTTTGTTGTTACAATTCTTGTTCTCACGTTAATAGCAAGTTTAAAATGGTAGTTGGTTTTACAAGACTAAATATAGTTTCCTCTCAGCAGCCTGAGAAAGAAAACAAACCAAAATATATATATATATATATATATATAAATATAAATATATATATATATGTACCCCAGTAAAATAAAAATTGGATGGTTAAAACTCCTGTTCGCACAAATGGTGTTTCAGACACGATTCGTGGCTACAATATTCATCAGAGAAAGCAAAAAGGCATCCTAGGTGCCTGAGTTGATGTGGTTTTTCCTTCGCAACCTTAAGCACTAAAAATTACAAAGAATCCCAAAGACCTGGTGGGATCCTGTCAGATGCCCGCTTGGAACAGTTAGACCTTTGAGAGACATATCCAAAGAGGAAGTTTGCGGTGTTAACTGAAAATCTGCTGATTTCACCATTTCGCAAGCAGGAAACATGTACATGATTCGTGGTGGAGATCTAAAATTCAGCAAGGACTATTCAGTGAGTAGGGTAAGTGGCTTTGATTGACAAAGGAGGCATGGGTTAAAATTAAAAGCTACAAAATGAAAACCTGTGGGTTGGGTACCAACAGTATTTCCTTGATTAGAAGAAGCGCAATGAGTAAGGATCAACAATATGTCTGCATTTATTTTTGAGAGTTTATTTGCCAACAGACTTGTTTCCAATAAAATCTAAAAAATAAGCCTTCTTGGAAATAAAATCTCAAAAACAAATGTAGACATATTACTGATCTTTACTCTTAGCAGTTCTTTCCAATAAAGAGATACCATTGGTCCCCAACCCACAGCTTGTCGTTTTGAAGATGTTAATTTAATCCATGTCTCCTTTGTCTATCAAAGCCGCTGACCCTACTCATTAAATAGTCCTTGCTAAATTTTAGATCTCCACCACGAATCATGTACATGTTCCCTACTTCTGAAATGGTGAAATCAACACGTTTTTGGTTAACACTGCAAACTTCCTGTTTGGATATGTCTCTCAAAGGTCTAATTGTTCCATGCATCTGATAGGATCCCGCCACGTAAATCTTCGTGGTTCTCTGTAATTTTTAGTGCTGAAGGTTGCGAAGGAAAAACCACATCAACTCAGGCACCTAGGATGCCTTTTTGCATTCTCTGATGAATATTGTAGCCACGAATCGTGTCTGAAACACCATTTATGCGAACAAGAGTTTTAACCATCCAATTTTTATTTTACTGGGGTACATATATATATATATATTATATATATATATATGTTTTGTTTGCTTTCTCAGGCTATTGAGAGGTAACTATATTTTGCCCTGTAAAGCCAACGACCATTTAAAAGTTTATATTAACGTTAAGATGAATTAGATAAGGTTCTCTTATTTGGTTTTGTACAAGCGTTCATGTTAATATTACCATAGTTGTTTGATAAAGGATGAGCACTTCATCTTTATTTACCGAAAGAGATCACCTAAGATATGACAGTAAAGAATGAATTCAAGGATGGAGATGAGAAGTTTCAGAAAAAACTAATTGTTTGTTATAAAATCAACGATAGATTTATAATTCACAAATCTCTCCTAGATATAGTCTCAACAGTCTGCAATAAGAAAGCTGTCCATTTCTAACTGATTTTCCCACTCATTCCTAATTTTTTCATAAACTAAATAATAAATTTTTTTACTAAAATGCAATATTTCAATTAGGACTTCAGGATCATAACTTCAATAGCAATTGTTTACTCTCATAGATCGCCGTAGAGATTTTAGATAATAGAGATTCTTGTAAGGCCTAGAGAAAACAAATACACTGGGATGAAGTGGATTTTGAAGGTCTTTACCAAAATAGAACGAATTACTGGATTTAGTCCAGGGCGTTCTCTGTACAAGTCCAGTGCTAGCATAACCCATAGATGCCATCGAATTATATATTTCGGTAAAATTTTCCACACTTGACAATTTTTGTGCCTTTTTAATCTACTTTTTGTTGTTACATTTCTTGTTCTCACGTTAATAGCAAGTTTAAAATGGTAGTTGGTTTTACAAGACCAAATATAGTTTCCTCTCAGCAGCCTGAGAAAGCAAACAAACCAATATATATATAGATATGTACCCCACTAAAATAAAAATTGGATGGTTAAAACTCCCATTCGCACAAATGGTGTTTCACACACGATTCGTGGCTGCAATCTTCATCAGAGAAAGCAAAAAGGCATACTAGGTGCCTGAGTTGATGTGGTTTTTCCTTCGCAACCTTAAGCACTAAAAATTACAGAGAATCCCAAATACCTGGTGGGATCCTGTCAGATGCGCACTTGGAACAGTTAGAACCTTGAGAGACATATCCAAAGAGGAAGTTTGCGGTGTTAACTGAAAATCTGCTGATTTCACCATTTCACAAGCAGGAAACATGTACATGATTCGTGGTGGAGATCTAAAATTCAGCAAGGACTATTCAGTGAGTAGGGTAAGTGGCTTTGATTGACAAAGGAGGCATGGGTTAAAATTAAAAGCTTCAAAACGAAAACCTGTGGGTTGGGTACGGACAGTATTTCCTTGATTGGAAGAAGCGCAATGAGTAAGGATCAACAAAATGTCTACATTTATTTTTGAGAGTTTATTTGCCAACAGACTTGTTTCCAATAAAATCTAAAAAACAAGCCTTCTAGGAAATTAAATCTCAAAAACAAATGTAGACATATTACTGATCCTTACTCTTAGCAGTTCTTTCCAATAAAGAGATACCATTGGTCCCCAACCCACAGCTTGTCATTTTGAAGATGTTAATTTAATCCATGTCTCCTTTGTCTATCAAAGCCGCTGACCCTACTCATTAAATAGTCCTTGCTAAATTTTAGATCTCCACCACGAATCATGTACATGTTCCCTACTTCTGAAATGGTGAAATCAACACGTTTTTGGTTAACACTGCAAACTTCCTGTTTGGATATGTCTCTCAAAGGTCTAATTGTTCCATGCATCTGATAGGATCCTGCCAAGTACATCTTCGTGGTTCTTTGTAATTTTTAGTGCTTAAGGTTGCGAAGGAAAAACCACATCAACTCAGGCACCTAGGATGCCTTTTTGCATTCTCTGATGAATATTGTAGCCACGAATCGTGTCTGAAACACCATTTGTGCGAACAAGAGTTTTAACCATCCAATTTTTATTTTACTGGGGTACATATATATATATATATATATATATATATTATATATATATATATGTTTTGTTTGCTTTCTCAGGCTATTGAGAGGTAACTATATTTTGCCCAGTAAAGCCAACGACCATTTAAAAGTTTATATTAACGTTAAGATGAATTAGATAAGGTTCTCTTATTTGGTTTTGTACAAGCGTTCATGTTAATATTACCATAGTTGTTTGATAAAGGATGAGCACTTCATCTTTATTTACCGAAAGAGATCACCTAAGATATGACAGTAAAGAATGAATTCAAGAATGGAGATGAGAAGTTTCAGAAAAAACTAATTGTTTGTTATAAAATCAACGATAGATTTATAATTCACAAATCACTCCTAGATATAGTCTCAACAGTCTGCAATAAGAAAGCTGTCCATTTCTAACTGATTTTCCCACTCATTCCTAATTTGTTCATAAACTCAATAATAATTTTTTTTACTAAAATGCAATATTTCAATTAGGACTTCAGGATCATAACTTCAATAGCAATTGTTTACTCTCATAGATCGCCGTAGAGATTTTAGATAATAGAGATTCTTGTAAGGCCTTGAGAAAACAAATACACTGGGATGAAGTGGATTTTGAAGGTCTTTACAAAAATAGAACGAATTACTGGATTTAGTCCAGGGCGTTCTCTGTACAAGTCCAGTGCTAGCATAACCCATAGATGCCATCGAATTATATATTTCGGTAAAATTTTTCACACTTGACAATTTTTGTGCCTTTTTAATCTACTTTTTGTTGTTACATTTCTTGTTCTCACGTTAATAGCAAGTTTAAAATGGTAGTTGGTTTTACAAGACCTAATATAGTTTCCTCTCAGCAGCCTGAGAAAGCAAACAAACCAATATATATATATAGATATGTACCCCACTAAAATAAAAATTGGATGGTTAAAACTCCCATTCGCACAAATGGTGTTTCAGACACGATTCGTGGCTGCAATCTTCATCAGAGAAAGCAAAAAGGCATACTAGGTGCCTGAATTGATGTGGTTTTTCCTTCGTAACCTTAAGCACTAAAAATTACAGAGAATCCCAAATACCTGGTGGGATCCTATCAGATCCGCACTTGGAACAGTTAGACCCTTGAGAGACATATCCAAAGAGGAAGTTTGCGGTGTTAACTGAAAATCTGCTGATTTCACCATTTCACAAGCAGGAAACATGTACATGATTCGTGGTGGAGATCTAAAATTCAGCAAGGACTATTCAGTGAGTAGGGTAAGTGGCTTTGATTGACAAAGGAGGCATGGGTTAAAATTAAAAGCTTCAAAACGAAAACCTGTGGGTTGGGTACAGACAGTATTTCCTTGATTGGAAGAAGCGCAATGAGTAAGGATCAACAATATGTCTACATTTATTTTTGAGAGTTTATTTGCCAACAAACTTGTTTCCAATAAAATCTAAAAAACAAGCCTTCTAGGAAATTAAATCTCAAAAACAAATGTAGACATATTACTGATCCTTACTCTTAGCAGTTCTTTCCAATAAAGAGATACCATTGGTCCCCAACCCACAGCTTGTTGTTTTAAAGATGTTAATTTAATCCATGTCTCATTTGTCTATCAAAGCCACTGACCCTACTCACTAAATAGTCCTTGCTAAATTTTAGATCTCTACCACGAATCATGTACATGTTCCCTGCTTCTAAAACGGTGAAATCAGCACGTTTTTGTTAACACTGCAAACTTCGTCTTTGGATATGTCTCTCAAAGGTCTAATTGTTCCATGCATCTGATAGGATCCCGCCACGTCCTCGTGGTTCTCTGTAATTTTTAGTGCTTTAGGTTGCGAAGGTAAAACCACATCAACTGAGGCACCTAGTCTGCCGTTTTGCTTTCCCTGATGAAAATTGCAGCCACGATTATCATGTCTGGAACACCATCTGTGCCAGTGGCTGTTTTAACCATCCAATCTTTATTCTGCTGGGGTATATATGTTTTGTTTGCTTTCTTAGGCTATTGAGAGGTACTATATTTTGCCCTGCAAAGCCAACAACCATTTAAAAGTTTATATTAACATTAAGATGAATTAGATAAGGTTCTCTTATTTGGTTTTGTACAAGCGTTCATGTTAATATCACCATAGTTGTTTGAAAAAGGATGAGCACTTCACCTTTATTTACCGAAAGAGATCACCTAAGATATGACAGTAAAGAATGAATTCAAGAATGGAGATGAGAAGTTTCAGAAAAAACTAATTGTTTGTTATAAAATCAACGATAAATTTACAATTCACAAATCTCTCCTAGATATAGTCTCAACAGTCTGCAATAAGCAAGTTATCCATTTCTAACTGATTTTCCCACTCATTTCTAATTTGTTCATAAACTCAATATTAATTTTTTTTTTACTAAAATGCAATATTTCAATTAAGACTTCAGGATCATAACTTCAATAGCAATTGTTTACTCTCATAGACCGCTGTAGAGATTTTATATAATGGAGATTCGTGTAAGGCCTAGAGAAAACAAATACACAGGGATGAAGTGTATTTTGAAGGTCTATACCAAAATAGAACGAAATACTGGATCTAGTCCAGGGCATTCTCTGTACAAGTCCAGTGCTAGCATAACCCATAGATGCCCTCCGATTATATATTTTGGTAAAATTTTCCACACTTGACAATTTTTGTGCCTTTTTAATCTACTTTTTGTTGTTACAATTCTTGTTCTCACGTTAATAGCAAGTTTAAAATGGTAGTTGGTTTTACAAGAATAAATATAGTTTCCTCTCAGCAGCCTGAGAAAGTAAACAAACCAATATATATATATATATATGTATATATATAGATATGTACCCCAGTAAAATAAAAATTGGATGGTTAAAACTCCCGTTCGCACAAATGGTGTTTCAGACACGATTCGTGGCTACAATATTCATCAGAGAAAGCAAAAAGGCATCCTAGGTGCCTGAGTTGATGTGGTTTTTCCTTCGCAACCTTAAGCACTAAAAATTACAGAGAATCCCAAGGACGTGGTGGGATCCTGTCAGATGCCCGCTTGGAACAGTTAGACCTTTGAGAGACATATCCAAAGAGGAAGTTTGCGGTGTTAACTGAAAATCTGCTGATTTCACTATTTCACAAGCAGGAAACATGTACATGATTCGTGGTGGAGATCTAAAATTTAGCAAGGACTATTCAGTGAGTAGGGTAAGTGGCTTTGATTGACAAAGGAGGCATGGGTTAAAATTAAAAGCTTCAAAACGAAAACATGTGGGTTGGGTACGAACAATATTTCCTTGATTAGAAGAAGCGCAATGAGTAAGGATCAACAATATGTCTACATTTTTTTTTGAGAGTTTATTTGCCAACAGACTTGTTTCCAATAAAATCTCAAAAACTAGCCTTCTTGGAAATAAAATCTCAAAAACAAATGTAGTCATATTACTGATCCTTACTCTTAGCAGTTCTTTCCAATAAAGAGATACCATTGGTCCCCAACCCACAGCTTGTCGTTTTGAAGATGTTAATTTAATCCATGTCTCATTTGTCTATCAAAACCACTGAACATACACACTACATAGTCCTTGCTAAATTTTAGATCTCCACCACGAATCATGTACATGTTCCCTACTTCTGAAATGGTGAAATCAACACGTTTTTGGTTAACACTGCAAACTTCCTTTTTAGATAGTCTCTCAAAGGTCTAATTGTTCCATGCATCTGATAGGATCCCGCCACGTACGTCTTCGTGGTTCTCTGTAATTTGTAGTGCTTTAGGTTGCGAAGGAAAAACCACATCAACTGAGGCACCTAGTCTACCGTTTTGCTTTCCCTGATGAAAATTGCAGCCACGATTATCATGTCTGGAACACCATCTATGCCAGTGGCTGTTTTAACCATCCAATCTTTATTCTGCTTGGGTATATATGTTTTGTTTGCTTTCTCAGGCTATTGAGAGGTAACTATATTTTGCCCTGTAAAGCCAACAACCATTTAAAAGTTTATATTAACGTTAAGATGAATTAGATAAGGTTCTCTTATTTGGTTTTGTACAAGCATTCATGTTAATATTACCATAGTTGTTTGATAAAGGATGAGCACTTCATCTTTATTTACCGAAAGAGATCACCTAAGATATGACAGTAAAGAATGAATTCAAGAATGGAGATGAGAAGTTTCAGAAAAAACTAATTGTTTGTTATAAAATCAACGATAGATTTACAATTCACAAATCTCTCCTAGATATAGTCTCAACAGTCTGCAATAAGCAAGCTGTCCATTTCTAACTGATTTTCCCACTCATTCCTAATTTGTTCATAAACTCAATATTTAATTTTTTTTACTAAAATGCAATATTTCAATTAAGACTTCAGGATCATAACTTCAATAGCAATTGTTTACTCTCATAGACCGCCGTAGAGATTTTAGATAATAGAGATTCTTGTAAGGCCTATAGAAAACAAATACACTAGGATGAAGTGGGTTTTGAAGGTCTTTACCAAAATAGAACGAATTACTGGATCTAGTCCAGGGCGTTCTCTGTACAAGTCCAGTGCTAGCATAACCCATAGATGCCATCGGATTATATATTTCGGTAAAATTTTCCACACTTGACAATTTTTGTGCCTTTTTAATCTACTTTGTTAACTCAAATAACTTGTAGAAGGGGGGGTTGAATACAAGTTATATAATCGTGTCTGATTTTTGCTTGATTAGATAAACAAGAATAAACGAATGAATCAAACTGTTTGTATTAATAAGATCAAATACAAACTCTACTAAAGGTGTATAAATCTTTAACAGCTGCTGACAAAATAAATCTCTCTCTCTCTGTTTGTTTCGAACTGTCGAATACAAACCTTATACAGGGCTACGCTTACAAAATCAATCGCTCAACTTTCACGCTCTTTTTACAATGATATAGAGAGAGTATTTATAATGCTACCTATCAACTAATCACAGAAAGATAATCTATACATGACAATGTTCTGCCGTCCAGTTGATAGTTTCCATCAATAGAAAATTCTTTCATTCATAAAATCTTCTTGCTTGTTCCTCAAACAAAGATCTTGTTTTATAGCACTTGCCAGTTTCTATAGCATCCATAATGACATCATCAGTAACACGACTGATATCAGGATTCCTTCTTGCATCAGGATCTAACCATTCCATCAGTACTTGATCAGTATTTGACTTGACATATCAGGATTCAATCTCAGTTCCTGACATGTAGTACTCGATGCACTATTCATTCCTGACTTAAATTCTACAGACTACTGTCTAACACATATCTCCTATACAAAGTGCTAAATCCTTTATAAGATCAAGATATACAAGAAGTATAAGTAAAATTCTATTCTTAACATCACAACTCATGAATTATTCCTAACAATCTCCCCCTATTTATGCTTTAAAACCTGAAGCATAAATCTGAGTTGTTGATGTTAAAACATATAACAATACAATCAGAATAGAATTTATGAATTCAAAAAAAATCATGAAGTAAAGTACCTCCCTCTTCAGATATAGACATAGTATCCAGTACTTAGAAGAAAGAATTCAACTATTTGATGCTTCTTTTCCTTTACCACTTCCCTGATAAGATTCACATCTGTCATCCTTAGTTCTTCTTTTATCTCTCCCAGTCTGTTTATCTCCTCCCCCAGTCTGTTGCCTTTGAACTATTTTTATCTCCCCCTTTTTGACATCAGCAACATGAATTCCAAGAGATTCAGTAACAGAACAAATGAGATTCATCAGAACTGCTTGATTTTCTATAATAGTGACTTGGTTATCTTCAAGTGTTTGAAGTCTTGATTGAATTTCAACTTGAGATTTCTGAATGTCTTTTAGAACTTCAGAATTGACTTCAATGTTGGAAGTGTTTGGAATATCTTCAGATTCAAGTCTTGTAGAAGAAGTTGCCTGTGTAGAATGATATTCAAGTAATAAAACTCGATTAGAGTTACAAACATCTTCATCTTTCTGATCTGAAGCTGCAATATGATCATCTTGTCCTTCACCAGTATTCTGTGTACTAACATCTACAAATCCTGACTCCTCCTTAGATTGATCAGATATTGTTGATGTCTCAATTCTGGATGATATTGGTAGTACAAACAAAGGAATACTAGGATCATTAGGAATATCTTCTGGTACTGGTGATGTAGAATTTTGTCTTAACCTTTCACCTCTTCTGTTTATAATTCCTGCAAGCCTTTCTTTTTGCTTCTGAGCTTTAACTTCTGGCTTTGAATTGTGCTTTGCTAAGTCATTCTTCTCATACATCTTGATAAAAGAATAAGTACCAGCATCCATACCAAGATTGTTAGACCAAGATTCGGGAAAAACCTGATCCCAGAAATCAAACGATGGTGGTTTCCTAATTTTCTCTCCCTCACTATGGAGTTGATCATTCATACCCTCATTCTCACTTTGACTATCTAAAGTCAACACTCTTTCTACCTCTCCTTTTGCCTGGTCAGGAGCCAGCCTCTCTGATTGTGGATCAATATCCATCTTTTCAAGTGTATCACTCAAATTTGGATAAGTGCTCTCATGACCTACAGAAAAATAGAGTTTAGAAGAAGTTTTTATACCTGAACTCACATGGAGAGTGGGTTCCTCATTTGACAAGGGACTTGAGGTTTTCTCCAAGGAGTGAGCTGCTATAGTCTCTGAACCCCTTACAATCATCTTCTTTCCTTTCAAAGACTACAGGCTCCAGTATACCACTTTCAGGTTCTCTACTAGACTCTGATGTCTTCAGTAATACTTCATTAGACACCCTAGTTAGTATGTCACCGTCTTTAAGTGTTGTTTGCTGAGAAACACCCTCAAAGTGGATAGACTCTGACTGAACAATGTTTGTTTGATCTTCAAGAAAATCAGTCAAAGTTATTCCTCCCATATCATAGGGTTTCTCACATGCAATTTCAGTCATCACAGAAGACCTTTCAACATCAGCTATCACAGCTCCTGAGTCATCCAACCTCTGACTAGATGGTTCTTGTGTTGTAGTGACTGTGATCTGATCTGTCCTACTATCCACCACTGGTGCAATAGTATCTTCTGTTGACTGCATTCCTCTACCTACTTCCTCTTGTTGTTTACCTTGAGCTGAAGCATCTTCAATAATGACATCCTTGTCAAATAAATATGCATGTAGTGATTGAAGTGCAACATGCTTCGAGAGTCCAAATTTCTTGAATAATTGTCTTCTGACAGATACATAGAAATACATCTTCATTAAGTCAAGTCTTTGATGTAGAAGTCCATATTCTTCTGGAAATAAAAGTTTTGGTACTCTTTCAACCAGAAAATTAATCTAGAACAGGCTTGGATAGCTTCACTTTGATAGAAATAACTCTCATAGCCAGTCTGTATGATAATGTAGTTTCCCATAAAGAATCAATATCCAGATCTCTATATTCATTTGCTGACTTGATTGTAGCTTCATTTGTAGAGACCTGCATGATATTAGTTGGACTAGACTCTGTGTGTGTAGGTGACAAATGAATCTTTCTCCTTGTTCTCCTAGTATAGTGAACAAAAGATTTATTCTGAGAAGACTCAAGAGGTGTAGATACAGAAATGATCTTGGGATGAGATCCTTTTTCAATAGACACAGTCTTTTGAGAGACAGTATTCAGTAACTGTTTTCCCTTTTTAAGTACTACAGCCTTTTGAGAGACTGCAGCCTGGCTGTGACTAGGTGCTTCATCTCTTTGTCCTAGCTTAGAAAGTTGAATTGCAGCCTTCAATTCTTCTCTCTCAACAAGATATATATTGTCATCATCTTCACTAGAACTACTACTACTACTTGACACAACAAATCTTCTCTTCCTTACAACTGATGTCTTTTGAGAAACACCAGAGGTTGGTTTCTTTGAAACAACAGGCTGTGGATTAAAACTTTGTTCTTGAATTGTTTCAGAGACTATAATGTTTTGGGCTACTTGGATAGACACAGGGGGGTTCTCCACAAAATGAGATTCCTGAGCCATTTCACCACAAAAGAAAGAAGAATTGTAGAGAGTAGGAAAATGAGTTTTAAGAATTACCTGAACATGATGTGGATAATGAATTGCAGGTATTTCATCTAGATTCTTTTCATTGTCCTTCTTTGTAATGTCAGAGAAAATTCTCTTTTGCTGTACATAAGAAGAAACACAATGTTCTCTACCAAATCTAGCTTCAACATCAGGAATAAAATGGTTAATAAACATTTGCATAAATCTATGATAATAAACCATTTTCCTGTTTTGATCTCTTGACCCAAGTTTAATACACATTTGACTTAAGATAATGTGACCAATGTTAATTACTCTGTCATAAAGCAAACTGTAAGCAATATGTGAAGTAACAGAAGTAATTTGCTGAAAAGAACTACATTTGCCAGTAAAACATTTAGCAATTTGATCAAAGAAGAAAGACCATTCCTTCCTAAGAAAAGACCTATTTAATTGGCTCATGTTGTCTAGAGGTCCACTATAACCTAATGCAGACAACATAGTTCTTACATCATCATCAGATGGTTCACTTGCATAATTATCAGTAACAGGTAAGTGAAGTACTGAATTAACAACAGATTAGTAATGTCATAAGTATCTTGTCCTAAGTGTAGAACAATCTTACCTGATTGACTCTGAGTAGAATCAATTACCTCAGCATTCTCCCAAGCTTGTGAAACAGCAGCTTGATTTATTTCTGGAGATGCTGACAATACATAACTTAATGGTCCATTAGCCATAAAATCCATCACAGGATGAAAATCAGCTGATACTTCTTTCTTGCTGGTGATTGCTGTAACATGATTATTCATCATAAAATCAAAGTCACCAAACTTGAAAGCTACTGATTTAGGTAGACTTCTTTGAGCTGCCATTTTTGATCTGAAATGAACTTGAGAAATCTTAAAATTGATTAGCGATTTTGAGAACTTGAATGAATGTTTTTGCCTTAGGAAATATGAATTAGAAGTTAGCAATAAACAATCAGAGTCTCAAAATAAAAATATATTCAAAAATTCTTCAGACCCACTAACCCACGTTGACACGTAGGTTGACAGGTGTCAGTCCCTAAAAAAATACAATTTACCCACGATTTTTGGAAAATAAAATCCAAAATTGATTTCAATTAAATAAATCAGGGTAAAATCAAAATAAAATCAATACTTATCAGCTTCATTTTCTGATGTGATCTTTTTCACCAAGATAATCACAACTCTGAATGTGATTAAAAATAAAAATAATCATCAATCCTGATGAAATCACTTTCGTTTTCCTGATCACTATCATCCTGATTTCAACGATTAAATGGAGTTCCACGTGGCAATTTTAGAATTTAACCTGAAAAGAACATCAATAATCTAAAAAAAATCTTGTTAGATTGTCAAAAATATCTTGGAAATATTAAAGAACCAGTCATACGCATAGATGTATACGCCGATACATTAAGTATTTAAAATGACTGTTCAGCTTCTTACTCTTTCCTTTATAAACCCTTGATGTCTTTTGCTTTTCTTAACTCTAAAAACACACAAAACCTCTCTGTAAATACAGAGCTTCCACAAAATACAATGACCTTCAACCCAATCTTTCGATTTCTCACAGATGATGAACACCAAAGATTCAATATTCGTCTCTTTAAAGATATGACTTTTCTCATCATTTTAGACATGGTTGGAGTAGATCCATATAATGTCCAGAACCTTCTCTTAGAACATCCATCTGTTGGATACAATCACCCTCTAACCTCCTCAAAACTTGAGAATGAAGAATTTGGCCGAGAGTCTGAGGTTGATCTTGATGGAGATGCTATACATTCAAGTCAGCTACTCTCGTTCAAGTCGCCCAGACAAGGAATCCAGGAGTAATCATCAAAGTGACTCTTGAGATGCTCCTTGTCCTGAAGTAGATCTTTGAAGACTAAGAACAGTAACAACTTTAGAAAAGAATAGAATTATCAGTAGAAATTAGACAAAAAGATATTTGTATTTCATTTCCATGTATGTAATGCTTTCAATTAATGAAAATACAATTTTTTATTATCTACTTGTCTGTTGTTCCCTGTTTATCGAATGATCTGACTAATGGTATAAATTATCAGTATGCACATATTAAAACTTGCTGGCATAGACTTAACAAAACTCAGAATTAGATTACTACACAAAGTAAACGTCAGGATCTGAAACAATTTTCACAATACTGATACTGACACAATACTGATGACATCAGCATCCTGATAACAATTCTAATCCTGATGATTATTAACAAGTCTATCATACTAAAATTTATCAAGGCAAAGTGTTATAGCTAAAGCATTTAACAATCAAATGTAGATCCTGACAAGAATATCAAGTCTATAAGCTAAAAACAACATACCTTGCTACTTTTGCAGATGTAAAAGATCTAGAAATTTAACATTCCTAACTCACTTACTAATCTACTGAATGTAGTCTCATCAAGTGGTTTAGTTAGAATATCTGCAAGCTGTTTGTCAGTAGAAACAAAATGAAGTTCCACAGTACCATTCTCAATATGTTCTCTAATAAAATGATACCTGACATCAATGTGCTTAGTCCTTGAATGTTGAACTGGATTTTTTGCAATTTTGATAGCACTAGTATTATCACAAAACATGGGAATATTACTAAGTGTCATACCATAATCCATCAACTGATTTCTTATCCAGAGGAGCTGTGCACAACAACTGTCTGCTGCTATGTACTCAGCTTCTGCAGTTGAGGTTGAGACAGATTGTTGCTTCTTGCTTGCCCAAGAATTGACATGTACCTGTAGTGCTTTTCCTGTCTATTTTACACCCTCCATAATCAGAGTCTAAATAGCCAATTAGGGAGAAATCAGATTCTCTAGGATACCACAAACCAAGATTTGGAGTTCCTTTGAGATATCTAAAAATTCTCTTCACAGCAATTAAATGAGATTCCTTAGGATCACTTTGGAATCTAGCACATAAACAGGTAGAAAACATTATATCTGGTCTACTTGCAGTTAAATATAACAATGAGCCTATCATGCCTCTATAACTAGTATTATCCACACTCTTTCCCTTAGGATCAAAGTCTAGTTTAGTGGTTGTTGCCATAGGTGTTTTTGCAACTGCAAAGTCTTGAAAGTCAAATCTTCTTAAAAGATCTTTGATATACTTTGACTGATTAATGAAAATACCAGTCTCAGTCTGTTTGACCTGCAAGCCTAAGAAATAATTTAATTCACCCATCATGCTCATCTGATACTTAGACTACATAAGCTTGCTAAACTTAGCACACAACTTTTCATTAGTAGAGCCAAATATGATATCATCAACATAAACTTGAACTAAAAGCAATTCACCTTTTATTTTTCTAAAGAATAGAGTTTTGTCAATTGCACCTCTTGTGAAGTCATTTTCAAGAAGAAATTTAGACAAAGTTTCATACCATGCTCTTGGTGCCTGATAGAGTCCATAGAGTGCCTTGTCAAGTTTGTAGACATGATTTGGAAACTTTGGATCAACAAATCCAGGTGGTTGCTCCACATACACTTCCTCATCAAGATTGCCATTTAGAAAAGCACTCTTTACATCCATCTGGTATACCTTGAATTTTGAATGAGCTGCAAATGCAAGAAACATCCTGATTGCTTCCAATCTTGCTACAGGTGCAAAGGTCTCATCATAGTCAATGCCTTCTTCCTGAGAGAAACCCTTGGCCACCAGTCTTGCTTTGTTTCTTACAATCATACCAGATTCATCTAGCTTGTTTCTGAAAACCCATTGTGCACCAACAATTGATCTGTCTTTGGGTCTTGGTACCAGTTTCCAGACTTTGTTTCTCTCAAACTCATTTAACTCCTCCTGCATTGCAATTACCCAATCAGGATCCTGTAAGGCTTCTTCAACCTTCTTAGGTTCATTCTTTGAGAGAAAGCAACTGTACAAGCATTCATTTTGAATTGATCTTCTAGTTCGAACACCACTATTTGGATCACCAATAATCAAATCTTCAGTATGATCCTTTGTCCATTTTCTAACAGGTGGTAGATTGCCTCTGCTAGATTCTCCCCCTAAGTTAGTGGTATCTCTTGTAGAAGAAATCTTTCTGCCTTCAATAGCTCCCCCTTGATCAGTAGAATCAGTAGATTCCATATTACTGCTAGTTACTGATCTTTCCTCAGTAGACTCTAAAGGATCAGTTCCTGATGGAGTAGACTCTGAATAGCTAGTCTGCTCCTGATGATAACTGTGTTCTCCTTGATTCATTTACTCCCCCTCAACAGTAGCATTCCTTTGAGAAGCAATAGAAATTCCTTATGAAGAACCTTCATCATCACTGGAGAGTATCTCAGAATTCTTTAAATTTTCAAATTCCAATTTGTCATGGCTTTCATCAGTTTGCAGATTTCCAAATTTCTTGTCATCAAATGCAACATGAATTGATTCCATAACAATGTGAGTTATGAGATTATAAACTTTGAAGGCCTTAGATGCTGAATATCCTAGAAAGATTGCTTCATCCGATTTGGCTTCAAATTTTCCAAGTTGTTCTGGATGAACTTTTAGGACATAGCATTTGCATCCAAAGATATGAAAGTATTTCACACTTGGTTTCTTTCCTTTGATCATCTCATAGAGAGTTTTTCCATGACTATTTACGAAGATACAATTTTGAGTGAAACATGCAGTGTTAATAGCTTCTGCCGAAAAATAGGTTGGAAGTTTTGCATCTGCAAGCATGGTTCTTGCTGCCTCTATGAGAGTCCTGTTCTTTCTTTCCACTACACCATTTTGCTGAGGTGTACCAGGTGCAGAAAACTGTTGAGTGATTCCATTGTCTGCACAAAAATTCTCCATTGTAGAATTCTTGAATTCTGTACCATTGTCACTCCTAAGTACTTTGACTTTGTACTCAGAGTTATTCTGAATATTCTTGACAAGTTCAATGATTTGCTGAGGAGCTTCATCCTTCTTGTGTAGAAAGAACACCCATGTAAACCTTGTGAAATCATCCACTATCACTAGAGCATATCTTTTCTTGCTGATAGACATAATGTTTACTGGACCAAACAGATCAAGATGTAGCATGTGAAATGGTTCAGTAATTGAATTTGCAGTCTTGCTCTTGAAAGTGGTTCTTCTTTGTTTTCCAAGCTGACAGGCATCACAAAGTCCATCTTGCACAAAATTTGCCTGAGGTAGGCCTCTTACTAAATTGTGCTTAACAAGTTGATTAAGCTTCTTGAAGTTGAGATGTGAGAGTTTCTTGTGCCAATTCCAGCTTTCATCACTTGTTGCTTTGCTGTAAAGACATCTAACAATTCTTTTAGATGTATCACTTAAGCTGGCTTCATATATGTTACCATGTCTTTGACCAGTTAGAACAATGTCTCCATTATGCCTATTCAAGATTTTGCATCCTTCTCTGTCAAAGATTGATTTGTAACCTTTATCACCCAGTTGACTTATGCTTAAAAGAGTATGTTTCAAGCCTTCAACCAGTGCTACATTTTCTATGATGACATTCCCCAAAACAATTGAGCCATATCCCAGAGTTTCTCCTTTGTTGCCATCTCCAAAAGATATTACTGGGCCAGCTTTCCTGTCAAACTTTGTAAGCAGGGACTTCTTTCAAGTCATATGTCCAGAGCATCCACTGTCCAAGATAATTGAATGCTTCTTTCCTATGCCCTGCAAACAAAAAGTAACTAGTTAGAATTTTTTAGGACCCAACTTTGATTGGATCCTTTCTTACTAGATTTAGAAACAACAGGCTTTGAAGATTTTTCTTTGAAGAATTTTTTAGGACCCAACTTTGATTGGAACAAAAGGTCCATCTCTGATTCTGTCAAGATAATCAGGATCTGTTGCTTCCAGATGATGCAACATCTTTACTTCCCATAGAGTATATTCGTTTCTCTTGAGCATAGGAATCTTAGTATTCCCATCCTTGTAACAAGACATGATTGCAGATCTTTATGATTATTCGAAATCAACCTGCTCTGATACCAATTGTTAACTCGAATAACTTGTAAAAGGGGGGGTTGAATACAAGTTATATAATCGTGTCTAATTTTTGCTTGATTAGATAAACAAGAATAAACGAATGAATCAAACTGTTTGTATTAATAAGATCAAATACAAACTCTACCAAAGGTGTACAACTACCTTTAGCAGCTGCTGACAAAATAAATCTCTCTCTCTCTGTTTATTTCAAACTCTCGAATACAAACCTTATACAGAGCTACGCATACAAAATCAATCGCTCAACTTTCACGCTCTTTTTACAATGATATAGAGAGAGTATTTATAATGCTACCTATCAAATAATCACAGAAAGATAATATATACATGACAATGTTCTGCCGTCCAGTTGATAGTTTCCATCAATAGAAAATTCTTTCCTTCATAAAATCTTCTTGCTTGTTCCTCAAACAAAGATCCTGTTTTATAGCACTTGCCAGTTTCTGTAGCATTCATAATGACATCATCAGTAACACGACTGATATCAGGATTCCTTCTTGCATCAGGATCTGACCATTCCATCAGTACTTGATCAGTATTTGACTTGACATATCAGGATTCAATCTCAGTTCCTGACATGTAGTACTCGATGCACTATTCATTCCTGACTTAAATTCTACAGACTACTGTCTAACACAATTCTCCTATACAAAGTGCTAAATCCTTTATAAGATCAGGATATACAAGAAGTATAAGTAAAATTCTATTCTTAACATCAAAACTCATGAATTATTCCTAACATACTTTTTGTTGTTACATTTCTTGTTCTCACGTTAATAGCAAGTTTAAAATGGTAGTTGGTTTTACAGGACCAAATATATTTTCCTCTCAGCAGCCTGAGAAAGCAAACAAACCAATATATATATATATATATATATGTACCCTAGTAAAATAAAAATTGGATGGTTAAAACTCCTGTTCGTAAAAATGGTGTTTCAGACACGATTCGTGGCTGCAATCATCATCAGAGAAAGCAAAAAGGCATCCTAGGTGCCTGAGTTGATGTGGTTTTTCCATCGAAACCTTAAGCACTAAAAATTACAAAGAATCCCAAAGACCTGGTGGGATCTTGTCAGATGCGCACTTGGAACAGTTAGACCTTTGAGAGACATATCCAAAGAGGAAGTTTGCGGTGTTAACTGAAAATCTGCTGATTTCACCATTTCACAAGCAGGAAACATGTACATGATTCGTGGGGGAGATATAAAATTCAGCAAGGACTATTCAGTGAGTAGGGTAAGTGGCTTTGATTGACAAAGGAGACATGGGTCAAAATTAAAAGCTTCAAAACGAAAACCCGTGGGTTGGGTACGAACAGTATTTCCTTGATTGGAAAGAAACGTAATGAGTAAGGATCAACAATATGTCTACATTTATTTTTGAGAGTTTATTTGCCAACAGACTTGTTTCCAATAAAATCTAAAAAACAAGCCTTCTGGGAAATAAAATCTCAAACACAAATGTAGACATATTACTGATCCTTACTCTTAGCAGTTCTTTCCAATAAAGAGGTACCATTGGTCCCCAACCCATAGCTTGTCGTTTTGAAGATGTTAATTTAATCCATGTCTCCTTTGTCTATCAAAGCCACTCACCCTACTCACTAAATAGTCCTTGCTGAATTTTAGATCTCCACCACGAATCATGTACATGTTCCCTACTTCTGAAATGGTGAAATCAGCACGTTTTTGGTCAACACTGCAAACTTCCTCTTTGGATATGTTTCTCAAAGGTCTAATTGTTCCAAGCATCTGATAGGATCCCGCCACGTCTTCGTGGTTCTCTGTAATTTTTAGTGCTTTAGGCTGCGTAGGAGAAACCACATGAACTGAGGCACCTAGTCTGCCATTTTACTTTCCCTGATGAAAATTGCAGCCACTATTATCATGTCTGGAACACCATCTGTGCCAGTGGCTATTTTAACCATCCAATCTTTATTCTGCTGGGGTATATATGTTTTGTTTGCTTTCTCAGGCTATTGAGAGGTAACTATATTTTGTCCTGTAAAGCCAACAACCATTTATAAGTTTATATTAACGTTAAGATGAATTAAATAAGGTTCTCTTATTTGGTTTTGTACAAGCGTTCATGTTAATATTACCATAGTTGTTTGATAAAGGATGCGCACTTCATCTTTATTTACCGAAAGAGATCACCTAAGATATGATAGTAAAGAATGAATTCAAGAATGGAGATGAGAAGTTTCAGAAAAAACTAATTGTTTGTTATAAAATCAACGATAGATTTACAATTCACAAATCTCTCCTAGATATAGTCTCAATAGTCTGCAATAAGCAAGCTGTCGACTTCTAACTGATTTTCCCGCTCATTTCTAATTTGTTCTAAAACTCAATATTAAATTTTTGAGAAAAAGGAATATCAGATTAACCTGATATAATAATATTGCTTAAATGAGGTGAAACGACAATCCTGAACAGGTTCTACTACCAAATACGACAATGGTAATACATACACTAGCACTTTGATTATTACTCTATAATATATAATATATACTCGTACATGAATAAATGATTGTATATTAGAAAAAAGATAAGGAATTGTTTATGCATAAGAAAAGAAAGCAGTTAAGCAAAGAAAGAAAGACGTGATGGTGAAATGGTGGGTTTGTCATTAAACGACAAAAAAGTTTCATTTTATAAGAGAGCCCTTGTGTCGTTTAACCTGATGTAAACATAAGGTTAATATCAGGTTAATCTGATATTCCTTTTTCTCTAATTTTTTTTACTAAAATCAAATATTTTAAATTCACATATTTATTTAATAAAACCCACAGCCTATATCATAGCTTCCCCCCTTAAGAGACTTGTCCTCAAGTGTTTGTATCGAGGAACTGAAAAATCTGGAAAACATCTCAGCATCCTCCCAAGTTGCCTCTACAGCCAATTGATTATACCAATGAACAAGATATTCGACCTTAACTGCATTTCTAAAGGGCACCATCATTTTATCCAACACTACTGGCACCAAAGACAACATATTATCAGAAAACCAAAAGGGAATTAACGTAGTAACTGGTAAAGTTCCCCTGAAAGCTTTAAGCTGAGAGACATGAAACACATCATGTACTTTGGCTGAAGCTAGTAACTGAATTTTGTAAGCCACCTTATCAATCTGAGCCTTAATATGAAAATGACCAAAGTACTTTGAACTCAAATTAGCATTAGACGTTGCTTGCACAAAATTCTGTCTATAAGCCTTAAGCTTTAGCCAAACCCAATCACCTACTGTAAAGACCCATTCTGACCTATGTTTATCAGCTTGAGACTTCATCCTAGATTGAGCTTGCACAAGGTGTTATTTTTTAGTAGAAATCATGGCTTCTTTTCTCTTCTTCGTAAATCTCTGTCTACTTCTTTTTGTTAGCGGATTCATCAGGGCAGATAGGGTAGATGCAGTGGTGGTTGCTGATTATACACTACATCACAGGGAGTCATTTGAGTAGCTATATGATAGTGGGTATTGTTCCATCACTCAGCTAAAGCTAACCACTTATGCCAAGTGCCCTAAGATAATTTTCCAGACACACACCTAAGATAATTTTCCAAACACCTGTTCACAACTTCGATCTGACCATCAGTTCCAGGATGATAAGCAAAAGACATAAGAAATACAGTGCCCTATAGAGTGAACAAACACTGCCAAAATTGAATCAAAAATACGGAATTTCTATCATATGGTATACTCCTTGGTCAACCATGTAGTTTAAAAACATTGTTCATAAATGATTGAGCCACAGAAAAGCAGTGTATGGGTGAGATAAAGCAATAAAATGGGCGTACTTACTGAGCCTGTTAACTACAACCAAAATAAATTCCTTTCCATCAGATTTGGGAAAACCAGTAATGAAATCCATGGACACATCTACCCATGCTTCATGAGGAATTGGCAATGGTTGAAGCAGGCCACGTGAAGCTACATTTTCTGACTTTGAAGCTTGGCAGATTTGACATGCCCTGACAAACTGCCCAACCTTCTTAGTTAGACATGTCCAAGTAAAAACCTGTTTAATTCTTCTCAAAGTGAGGTCTCTACCAGCATGACCTGCTTCTGGAGATGAATGATACAAGGGAATGAGCTTAGACTTCAAATTACCATTAGGGCCAACCACAGTCTTATTGTGTTTTCTTAACAATCCATCCTGTAAATTGTAGTTATTAACTGGCTTATGATGTTGTAACTGAAAAAGTATCTACAGAAGATTAGAATCCAGAATTTAACTATCCTGAATTGGTTGAGATAGATCAGAAGAAATAAGAGAAATAACAAGGCATGATATCTTAGAACCGGCCTTCAACTCTGGTTAAAGCATCTGCCACCACAATTTCTATCCCACTTTTATAAGTAATTTCATAATCAAATTCCATCAATTTCGAGAGCCAAAACTATTGGAAAGGAGTTGAAATTTTCTGCTGTAGTAACCACTTTAGACTCTTTTGATCTGTTCGAATAATAAAATGACTATCAGCCACATATTGTTCCCACTTTTGAACTATCTAACAATTCATTCTCATAAACAGATAGTTTTTATCACCTTTGACCCAGTGCTCTGTTAAGAAATGATAGAGGGTGAGCCCCAATAACTGTCTTTGAAGTACCTGTTTCAATTACAAACACCTTTGAAAAAGATGGAATTGAAAAAATATGGTGCATTAGTTAAAGAATGTTTTAATTTATCAAAAGCAGACTAATACTAGCATGTTTTAATTCCAGAGAAACCCTCCATTCTTTAACAGATCGGTCAAAGGTTTACTAATAATAGCATAATTTTTGACAATTTTCCTATAATACCCAGCGAACAAGAAAACTTCTAACATCAACTCTAGTCTGAGAGATGAAATGCCCTAAGTATTCAATCCTTTGAACAACAAAGGCACACTTACTTTCCTTATCAAACATCATATTATCTTTCATTAACTCAAAAACCTCTAATAAATGTTCCCAATGCATAGTCAAAGTCCTGCTGTAAACCATTATGTTATCAAATAAAAGGGAAATTATGAATGGTACCCCTCTGGTTTTGGCTTTTACGAATGATACCACTACTTGTTTTTGACTTATAAACGGTACCACTGTGTAAATGATTTGCTATTAAACCAGCCACTCTATCCATCAAACGTTAATTAAACGTTACAAGTAGTGGTACCATTCGTAAAATCCAAAACCAGAATGGTACCATTCATAATCTTTTTATAATATAAATAATTAACCGATTACTTTTTTCAACTAAAACGTATAATTTTTTCTATACTTTCTAACAAAAAATTCCTTATTTTCTAAAAATATCACGGATAACATTTATATAATTATTATCGAATCATCTCATTTAAAAATTTAAGCTTCCAAAATTCATATTTAAAAAAAATTAATTTTAATTAATGAAAAAAACATATAATATTAAAAACAATCCGTGCATCGCACGTAAGGGTGATCGCGGTGCGGGAGGTGTAGTTTTTCCCCAAAACCGTGGACCAACCCATGCATGCGATTTGGTCAAATTTCCAAACCGCAACCGCGCCACGAAATTTTAAAACCGCATAAACCACACCGCGAAAATAAACTACTAGACACTAACGAAGCGAATAGCTTACAAACTATCCCTTAAATTCCTAACAAAATATACATACATATTAATATATAAATATATAAATATATAAATATAAATATATAGGGTCTTGTTCTAATAGAAACTAACTTATAATATAAACTAGAAACTAAACCTAAATTAAATATTTCAAGCTAATCTAATGACCAAATTAGGGGTACCCCAATACAAAAAACGTTTAAAATTATTGGCTCTATTCAACAAAAAAATAAAAAAAAATAAAAAAAGTTACTGTTCATATGATGACGTGGCACGTGAACAGTAACTTTTTTTTTTTTTTTTTATATTTTTGTTGAATAGAGCCAAGAATTTTATAAGTTTTTTGTGAAGGTGCCCCTAGCGGGGCCATTAAAATAAATGAAATATAATTTATTTAGTGTAGGTTTCTAATTTCTATTCTAAGTTTGATTTCTATTTGAACGCTAGCCTATATATATATATATATATATATATATATAATTTATTAAATATTGCGGTGCGGTGCGGTTTGAACCGCATTTCAGAAAACTAAAACCGCAACCCGCACCGCACGTGCGGTTTGTTAAAATTTGCTTCTTAGATTAATTAATTCTAAGATTGTTAATTTGCTTTTTAGTTAATTTTAGTTACTCAAAAACCCAATCTTGTTAATTGTCTTACCAGCGAATAAAAACTATACATTGTTGCATAGGTATAATAACTGAATTAAAACCAAAACCAGATCTTTGTGGGAACGAACTTGACTTATATCTGTATTACTTGTGACCACGTACGCTTGCGTGTATTAATGTTAACATATAACTATAAGTAAGTAAAAATAATAAATTTAAACAAAAAGCCCAAAAAAATGGGAAATTATGAATGGTACCCTCTGGTTTTGGCTTTTACGAATGGTACCACTACTTGTAAAGTTTAATTAACGTTTGATGGACGGAGTGGCTAATTTAATAGCAAATCATTTACACAGTGGTACCGTTTATAAGTCAAAAACAGGTAGTGGTACCATTCATAAAAACCAAAACCAGAGGGGTACCATTCATAATTTAATCGTCCAACTACATGTTGATTCTAGGAGTGTCAATCGGATAAAACGGACACGGATACTGCCATATCCGGATCCGAAATTTTTTGACCATATCCGAATTCGTATCCGGATCCGAAAATATTCTGAAAATCATATCCGAATCCGGATCCGGTGGAGTTTATCCGGATTCCGGATAATATCCGGATCCGGATCCGAAAAGCTGATGTTTTTTTCTCAAAATGTTTGCATGCGTGGGGAGTTGAACTTGGGTTGCCCCCAACCTTGTGGAAGGTCACAACCAGCTGAGCTACAAGATTCATGTGTTGAGAAGTGAAATAATTAAAGATAAGTTAAGTTTAAACATATTTTTGAATTTGATAGTAATTTATTAAAATCTTCAACCAAATTAATTTTTTATTTTCTGAAAATTTGGGAATATCAATAAATTAGATATATATTGACATCTGTACGGTTGGATCGTTCAAAAATATTTTTTAAAAAATAGAAACAATAATCCGTAACAAAGCATTAGTTACAAGTCATATTGAAAATAATAGTGATCTACTAAGATCTCCAATCAAATTAATTTTTTATTTTCTAAAACTTTGGGAATATCGTTATATTAGATATATATTGATATCCGTATGGTTGGATCGTTCAAAAATATTTTTTAAAAAATAGAAACAATAATCCGTAACAAAGCACTAGTTACGAGTCATATTGAAAATAGTAGTGATCTACTAAGATCTCCAATCAAATTAATTTTTTATTTTCTGAAACTTGGGGAATATCATTATATTACATATATATTGACATCCGTACGGTTGGATCGTTCAAAAATATTTTTTAAAAAATAGAAACAATAATCCGTGACAAAGCACTAATAAAATACAATAAATAATATATTATATTATAAATATTAAATTATTAATTATAAATTATTATATATACATATTATTTATTTATTTATTTATTTATATATTTATATATTTTCGGATATCGGATATTTCGAATACGGATGTGCCTATATCCGTATCCGTTATTTTCGGATACGAATTCAGATACGAATATTATCCGTTTTCTTTCGAATACGGATATTATCTGTTTTTTTCGGATTCGGTATCGAATTTTTCGGTCGGATATCGGATTTTTCGGATTTTTTTGACAGCCCTAAGTTGATTCAAAAAAATTGTAAAGATTATGAGGCGACTACAAACATAAAAAATATATAGAAAGTTCTCGGGGACTATAATCAAACACTTTTAGTCATGCTGCATAGAACTACATACACAAAGAAATAAATGCAGCGATAGAAATATAAATAATCTTATATTATATTCTAACACTCCCCCTCACTCGAAAGTCCATTTTTGGGGACCTTTGCGTGCCTGAGCTCTGATACCATGTTAAGTAACCAACTCATCTAAAATCTTAAGGTGTTGGAGGGAGGCCTTATATGGATCTTATATTATATTCTAACAATGATATCAATAATTTTTGGAGGGGCATAAAACTAAAGAATTTGAGCAAATTTATCAAATTCATTAAAAAGTGATATTTTGAAATTAAAACCCAAATGGAATGATGTCTCTAGTGGTAACAGATAGAAAATTCCAAAATTTTATAATAATGGAATAAAATTATGTGAATAAGCTAAAACTATAATGATACCTAAAAAAACTTTGAATGACACTAAATTTTAAAAACCAAGATGATACAAATGCAAAAAAAAAAAAGGAGAGATTTGAGAGTACATGAAAAACAAAAAAGAAGGTATGTGTGCACGGATGCTCGATGTCTAATCTGATTGGGGGTCACCATTCTCTGTCATGCGTACTTTCTTTACACAGCTTTATAATGTAGTTGAATGTCTGATGACACTTGATTGTACAATACGGTCTAATCACCATTCACCAAAACCTATTACATACTCCCTACGTCTAATTTTATATGAATCTTATTATTTTTTGGATGTCCAAAAAAATAAATTTATTATACTTACTATTTTTAATACTACTTTCTACTATTACATCCTCTAATTCTTCATTTCATACTCTTTTTTATATTAAATAAATACTATTACACTTGTTACTTTCCTCCACTATCTCAAATCTATTATTAAATATTGATACATCCCACCATTTTATCCACTTTTCAACTAACTTTACTCTATTTCTACTACCTTTTTTTTTAATTTTCGTGAAAGTCAAACCAGTTCATATATTACGGGACGAAGGGAGTATATGATATCTTATCATCAAAATTATCGTGCTGAAGTATAATATTTTTAAAATAGACGATCTAGATTATATTATATTAAAAAAAATTATAATCTAAAAAGGATATAATTAAAAAGGTTATATTAGAATTGATTTTTAAAAACAAGTTATAATCTGAAAAGAATATAAAAGATTATATTAGAACTGAATTTTATTTATTTATTTATTACCATTAAAAAAGGTTCATATTTACTATTTATGTTATATCTCGAGATATAAAAATCAGATTTGGATGATTTTACAGTCCACGCGAAACTTATAAAATTATCTTTAATTTAGTGATGATTTAACAATTATTATCCAAATGAAAACACTCAGAATTTCAGGAGAAAATATAATTACGAATTTTTACATTAATCATATTTAGTGTAGAATACCTACATTAATAATCATATTCATTATAAAAAAAACCAAATTATATATGCTTTAAATCATTGACAAACACTTTTTCGTATTTCAATATAAATACACTTTTCAGTTTACAAATTAAAATATTAAATATTTTTATGATAGATCCAACGTTTTTTATCTATTTATTTTAGGATTTAAAAGTTCTTATTTATTTCAAAAGTTTTGGATAAAATACTTCCTACACCTATTATTAAAACTGTATTTGGTTGTTAGTACAACTATTTTCAAATAGTAAGAATGTTATTTTGATAATCAAAATAAAATGTAAGTAGATTTCTTATATAGAATAGAATTTTCAATATAAAAAATTGTCAGTTTCATCTCTCTTTTGTTTCTTGGTAGTTTAATTGGAGAAAATTGTTAAATCATCACTAAATTAAAGATAATTTTGTTAATTTCAAGTAGGCGGTAAAATCATCCAAATCAAATTTTAAGATTTCATGAAACACATAATAAATTGAACGTGTAAAATCTTTTATATATATATATATATATATATATATATATATATATATATATATATGGGTTGGACTCCATAACAAACACCTTATATAACAAACAATAAAGAACACCTTAGAACTAATAGATCCAATGCCCCTGGCGGGGCCACCCAATACAAAAAATTCTTATTTTTTTACCTTCTATCCATCCATCATCTCAAAAAATAAAAAATAAAATAAAAAGTTACTTTTCATGATGATGACGTCATCACTGACGTCATCATGAACAGTAAACTTTTAATATTTTTTTTTTGCTGGCTTGATAGAGGGTAAAAAAATAACAAACTTTTTGTATTGGTGCCCCTGGCGGGGCCAAAGGATCTAATAGATCTAAGGTGTTCTTTATTGTTTGTTATATAAGAGTGTTCTGTATGGAGCAAAGGCCTATATATATATATATATATATATATATATATATATATATATAGGCTAGCGTAGAATAGAAACCTACACTAAATAAATTATATTTCATTTATTTTAATAGCCTTCACAAAAAACTTATAAAATTCTTGGCTTTATTCAACAAAAATATAAAAAAAATAAAATAAAAAGTTACTGTTCACGTGCCACGTCATCAGGTGAACAATAACTTTTTTTTATTTTTTTATTTTTTTTATTTTTTTGTTGAATAGAGCCAATAATTTTAAACGTTTTTTTGTATTGGGGTACCCCTAATTTGGTCATTAGATTAGCTTGAAATATTTAATTTAGGTTTAGTTTCTAGTTTTTATTCTATGTTAGTTTCTATTAGAACAAGACCCTATATATATATATATATCAATTTCATAATAACAATTTTATATGTAAACTAATATTAAATAAATAATAAAATAAATATTAAAAAAAGAACGATGCGTTGCACGGATCAATATAAACTAGTTATAAAGTTTAAAACTCTCAAGTAAAGCAAAACAATTAAGTTTAAAACTCATACATATTTCCTTATACTACATGTCTGTGAATTAATTCCTTTTTATTTGTTTTTTCAGTGAAGTGTTCTTATAATTTCTATAAACAAGTTTCCAGTATTTTAATTTTTTATCAGGTATGTTTTAATATTTTTTTGGATTCTTCAAATTTAATTTTTCGTTTTTGTATTTCAATATCTTTCCCTTTTATTTATATTTATAATTTAAGTTACTTTCAATTAATTTTTTCTACCCTTTTATATTATTGTTTAGTTTTGTGAAACAACAAAAGTCAATAACCACGTTAGAGAATCTTTAGTACTGTATGGTGTTAAGAGGGATGGTAATGCCACATTGCCAGATAACATAACACTATTCTTAATACTTTATTGAAATTGTTGAAACATTGGGGTGTTTTGGTGAATTTTTTTCCATACAAAGTTAAAGATTCCTAACTTTTTTCTGAAAAAAAGTTAGCTTTTATTGCAACTTATAAAATCTCAGATATACATAAAATATTTATATAAAAAAAATTATCAAAATATGAAATTTTTAACCGAAAATAAGTCCATAGACTCGAAAAAAGGTGAGCCTCATTAGTAGGATGTAAGTGAAGTAACATATCATGCCAAAAATTGAATTCCGTAGTAATTTTATTTGTGGACACAACCTCTGTTCTAAAAATAGATGATTAATCACGACTAATCATCGATTAATTCCTATTTGTCGCACTAATTAATAATCCGATTATGCGATTAATTATTCCGATTAATCCTCAAATACCCGATTAATCCCTGGACAGTACCTCTACCGATTAAGTCTGATTCCCGCTTTTTACAACACTGGACACAACACGAATTAAAAATAATTATGTTATGCATTTTTTTATAAGGTTAGCATTTTCGGATAATAATCATTAAATATTATTTTGGAAAAAAATATCAAAAATAATATGGAAAAATATATTAAATAATATTTTTTATTATTTGGTACCATTGGAAATAATTTTAACACCCTCTTATCCAGGATATGATAACATTATTCAAATATTAATCTCAATTAGCCGAATACACGTAAGTCAAATGGAAGTATGGAACCCATATGTTTGTTGTCGATTTCCGTGGAATAATGACAAAGATTATTTTGCACTGCCGGTTATTAGGTTTTGATAAACAATAAGTCTAAATAAAAATTTTTGTCAAAAAAAAAAGTCTAAATAAAATTTGATATGATTAGGTCCTGCAAATTTAAATGAAATAGACGGAATTTTATCAAAACATTCATTGTTTTATCCTATCCCAAACAGATTCAATATTATATTTGGTATAAATATGTTTATAGTTAGGCAAATTTTTAAAATTGTAGAACTTCAACATTTCATCTTTGATGTCTTCCTGCCCAGAATATAGAGTCTATGTCTGTAATAGTAGTGACCATGAATTAGATTTTTTTTTGGGACAACTTTAGCATTCAACAATCAACAATCAACATCGCTTGATTCGCTTGCGTGTGAGAGGAGAGTACTTGATGGGCTAGTTGGAATAATGAGTATATATTTTTTAATCTTGCAGAAAATGTGAACAAGATGAGGAACCAGATGACAAGTGAGGAGATTGCGACAAAGAATATCAATATCATTGATGTGTGATCTATCGACTATCAATGCTTTTATTTCAGTTTATGTACTTTTAAGACTATGTTTCATGGATTTTAGTTTATGTACTCTCAAGTTAAGACTATGTTGAATCAGGATTGTGTTAACTTTGTACTGATTCAGCCATTCAGTTATGTTGCTACTTGTTATGTTGCATTTGGTCCAAGAAATTCAAATTCTGTTGCATTTTGATTTTGGGTTGATTATTCTTTTGCATATCCAAGTTATTTAATTAACTTTTACATTTAAGAAACTCATTCAAACCGACCCAAACCGACCTATAACAAATTGGGTTGGGTTATAAATTTAATTTTCATGGGTCGGGTTAAAAATTTCCAAACCGATTTAAAATGGGTTGGGTCGTTTTAATGCTTTAACCCGACCAAACCGACCCGTGTACACCCCTAATCGCTTGCGTGTGAGAGGAGAGTACTTGATGGGCTAGTTGGAAGATTGTCAGATTTCCAACTGCTAGGTTTAACATATAATATATACTATCACTCGACTTTGCTGGATTTTACGTGTAGTACACCGTATATAAAGCCATGGCGCTATAAACTCTGTGTTAAAATTATGCTTTAATTTTTAAATTTGAATTTATTTTAATAAATTGGTTGTTGTTGACCAAATTTCTAGGATAATAGTTTAGGATTAGTTATGATTTAATTTTGAATATTTTTGAATTGTACTTGTAGTGTTTTTAGGAGATAAGGTTATGTATTGGCTTATATAAGCCCAAGCCCACCAATGAACAAAATATATGCATTCACGTTATATTTTCTTTCTTATGCTTTGTTCATCATGCTGATACACCTACACCCATAAACCTAAAAACCAACATATGGTATCAGAGCTCTCTTCTTAAGGGACCTCTAAAACACCATGACCTATAACGTATATCCATAACCATAACCAAAAACTATATCCATAACCATCACATCATATGCCACGGCTGAGAAGTCATATACAACCATAACCATAAAATCACAACATATCATGGCTGAGAAGCCATGCACAAAAATTACAACCAAAAATTACATTCATGAAAAACAAATGGAGACAACTACAATCTATAAGGAGTATGCACAAGAACACCATATTTTTGGTATTTTTGGAAGTACAAAAAAAGCTAATAAAGAAGTCCAGTACAAGAGTGGCTACTACCCAGAATAATGAAGATGATAATTTGTTTTGATGGCAATTAAAATATCAAAGCAAGGAGGAGTGTTAAAATTATGCTTTGATTTTTAAATTTGAATTTATTTTAATAAATTGGTTGTTGTTGACCAAATTTCTAGGATAATAGTTTAGGATTAGTTATGATTTAATTTTGAATTGTAGTTGTAGTGTTTTTAGGAGATAAGGTTATGTATTGGCTTATATAAGCCCAAGCCCACCAATGAACAAAATATATGCATTAACATTATATTTTCTTTCTTATGCTTTGTTCATCATGTTGATACACCTACACCCATAAACCTAAAAACCAACACTCTGTTAAAATCATGCAAGCTAACTATTTAAAAAGTCCCTACCCCACTCAATTCAAAAACACGTGTCTTTGCTGAAACTTTCAGCACAAGGACACTACGCCATAAATGCTCATATGCAACGCTTTTAGAAAGTGTTTCAGTGAAAGTGTTTCGTTAGGTATGAAATTTTGCCTCTAATGAAACAGAACTTGAACTGGTGTTGCATTACATATATTTAGTGTTGCATTTGATCCAAAGTGTTTCAATATAATGCAACACTAACAGCAAGCGTTGCATTAGGTATTTTTTCATTTTTAAAAATGCTAATGTGGCAACAGTGGGGTCCACGCGTGCTGACGTGGCACTTGCCGACGTGGCAAGTGTGGGGCCCACAATTGCTGACGTGGCAAATGTGGGACCCACATTTGCTGACGTGTCATTGGCTGACGTGGCAGAAGCGTTGCATTAGGTAAAAGAAGTGTTGCATTTGCTGTTGAAAAGCGTTGCATTAGATAATTTTTAATTTTTAATAAATGCTGACGTGGCAACTGTGGGTCCCATCAGGGTGACGTGGCAGTGTGGGGTCCACCAGGGTGACGTGGCAGAGGCCAACAGATGCTGACGTGGCAAATGTGGGGCCCACAGTTGCTGACGTGGCAAATGTGGGGACCACATTTGCTGACGTGGCATTGCATTATGTGGCAGAAGCGTTGCATTAGGTTAGGGAGGTGTTGCATTTGCTGATTTAAAGCGTTGCATTAGATATTTTTAAAAGGTGTTGTATTTGCCTTTAAAAGCGTTGCATTAGATACTTCTCTTACCGGAATGATAAAACTATTTTTTTAAATTTTTTTTTCGACGTTCCAATCGTACGGATGTCGAGATATAACGATTTTAGTGTTGTGGTAAATTTTTGAAAAATTTGTTAGATGTACTTGGTTTGGTTTTACAACGGTCAAACCGGTCAAAGTAGACGTTCCTTTTAACTAGTCTTGTCCGGAATGATGAAACTATTTTTTTAAATTTTTTTTTCGACGTTCCAATCGTACGGTTGTCGAGATATAACGATTTTAGTTAAGTGGTAAATTTTCGAAAAATTTGCTAGATGTACTTGGTTTGGTTTTATAATGGTCAAACCGGTCAATGTAAACATTCTAGTTTAAAATGCTTGTTTAAAATTTCGTAGATTAAATTTTTTTATTAAGCCCATCTATCAAAATCTATATTATTATAATACATTTGAATCTTTTTTTAGTATAAAATTTGATAAATAATATGTCTTAATAATTTTTTATAAAATTGTATTTTGCAAAAAAAAAAAATAGAAAAATTGTGAAGAGAGTACAACACGTGACACACACACAAGCAACGCAGGTGAAAAAATTGGGCGGAAAATTTCCCCCTTAATTTTCAGAAGACTTTCCCCCTTAACAAATGTTTACTTTCCCCAAAATAAACAGATACTCTCTCTCGCACATACTCTCTCTCGCACATACTCTCTCTCAAACACATCTCTCAGATCTGATTACCGACCGGGGCTTCAAGGGGCTTCAAGGGGCTTCATATCTAATTAGGTAATTGAATATACCTTTCTTCTCGATGATTAATTAGATACCCACTCACTCTATTTTCTTTAATTTGCAGCTTAATTAAACTTATTAATTACGGTTTACGGGGCTTCAGCTTGAACTTGTTTAGGTAACTTATTTCATCTCTAACTTGTTTAGCTTAATTACGGTTTTTCTATGTGCATGCTCGTTTACATTTCTTTAATTAGGGTTTTTTTAATTAGGGTTTTTTCATCTTTGTTTTGATTTGAACTCGATTTCTATGTGTCATCTTTGTTTTGGGTTTTTTTTTTGATTTGTTTTTTAATCAGGGTTTTCTTTTTGATTTGTTTCTTAATTAGGGTTTTCTTTTTGATTTTTTGTATGGTTATGTGTGTGTATAAGTAAGCCTCCTCTGCTCTTCTTGAACTTCATGCCTGTTAGATTTTATAATTATCTAAAAGAGAAGTCTCCTCATTTGATTAAATGCCTGTTAGATTTTTTGTATGGTTATGTGTGTGTATAAATAATATGATTTTAATGTGATATTGTGTCTCTGTTCGTGACTGTTTAGGTAGTAGTTTATGTGTGTATTTGTATGGTTTTACTAATTAAGATATCTGTGTTTGTGCAGAGGAAAGAGAATTAAGTGGAACGCATTTGATTTTGTACTTTGGAACACATTTTATAAGTAAGCCTCCTCTGCTCTTCTTGAACTTCATGCCTGTTAGATTTTATAATTATCTAAAAGAGAAGTCTGCTCTTCTTGAAATGCCTGTTGAACGCATTTGATATCTGTGTTTCTGTTCTTCTTGAACGCATTTGATTTTATATGTTTTAGTTTGCCATGCCTGTTATATGTGGTTTTACTAATTAATAAAATGTATGCCTGTTATGTTTTAATTTGCCATGTTTTGCTTCTATGTGGCACTTAAAAATATTCCTAAACAGAAATGTTTTGCTTCTAGTTTTGCCTCTGTTCTTATTGTTTAATGCACACTTCATTAGCTTTTAGGAAATCTTATTGTTAACAAGATAGAGTGTTTTTCTTGCCATAATTTTCTTGTTGTATCTTGTACCAGTTAAGTATGAATGTATGTGTATCTTAAGTCACACATGCCATGTCAACAAATGGACTGAGTTATGCTGATGTTGTTTGCCTGTTTTATTCAGTAAAACTCTATTATTTTATAATTTTGTAGAGGCTTAATAGATAGGGATATACAGGGAATGATTAGGACATATAAAATCATATGCGCCAATATTTAAAATTAAGTATTAGTCAGTGAATTTTTTTAATGTGGTCAAACCAAACCGTACAGGGGTAGCCATTGTTCACGTGTTGGAACTGTTAGTTGTACGGAATTAGTCGTACTAGGCCGCGAAGAGATTGAGGTCATGGATGATGAGTACTTCCTTTGGATAGGATTTCCAAGATCTAGTCCAGAGTATATAGGAGGGATAAAAGCTTTTTTGAAAAATGCATTTCCCATCTATAAAAATGGCGATGAAATGAAGTGCCCTTGCAAAAAATGTTCGGAACGTAATTGGCATTGTCAAAATGTCATATACGATCATCTTGTGGTCAATGGCCCTTCTCCGTTGCACGCCACATGGATTTGTGAGGTTTCACGAACAAAATTAGGAGATGTTGATAACTTCAAAGATTCTGAAATGGAGATGGATTTTCAAGATAATTTAGATGCGATGTTCAGTTGTGCGCGTAAGAATTTTGAAAATCACGGTTTCTGTGAAGGCGAACCAAATCTAGAGGCTCACAAATTTACTCGGCATGTTGAAAAAGGAAAACAACCATTATATCCTGGTTGTACTACATTTTCTCGACTAAGTTTCCTGATCAGACTTTATCATTTAAAGTGTGTTCATGGAATTAGTGAGTCTGCGTTTGGGGAATTGCTGAAGTTGATCAAAGAAGCTTTTCCTGATGCCCATCTGCCTTTGTCTTTCAATGCTGCAAAGAGTGTCATTAGGGATTTAGGTCTTGAATACCAGAAAATACATGCCTGCCCAAACAGTTGCATGTTGTATTGGGCAGAAAATCAAGATAAAGATGTTTGTGACACTTGTGGTGTTTCGAGGTGGGTTGTACAAGAAAAGAAAGGCAACGCTGATGATAACGATCCACCGAAGTTGATTCACAAAGTGCCAGCAAACGTTATGAGGTACTTTCCGCTAATACCAAGGTTGCAAAGGATGTTCATGTGTAAAGAATTTTCCAAACTTATGAGATGGCACACAGTGGGACGAACAGAAGATGGAAAACTAAGACATCCGGCTGATGCTTTGGCTTGGAAGACGATGGATGCTCTTTATCCTAATTTTTCATCGGAAAATCGAAACATTAGGTTGGGTGTAGCATCTGATGGATTTAACCCATTTCGTTCGATGAGTTCAACTCATAGTACATGGCCAATCGTGTTGGTAAACTACAACCTTCCACCTTGGTTATGCATGAAACAAGAGAATTTGATTCTTTCAACATTAATATCTGGTCCAGATTCTCCCAGGAACAGTATTGATGTGTATATGCAACCTTTAATTTCGGAGTTGAAAGCATTATGGAATGTTGGTGTCGAAACTTATGATGCCTCGACTGCTGGAAATTTTAATTTACGTGCAATGGCATTGTGGACCATAAGCGATTTTCCAGGATACGCTATGTTGTCAGGTTGGAGCACGAAGGGGAAGCTAGCGTGTCCAGTATGCCATTACGAGACTTCTTCCACTTATTTGAAACATAGCAAAAAAGTGGTCTACATGAACCATAGAAAGTTTCTTGAACCGACACACAAGTGGAGGCTGGATAAGAGGAGATTCAATGGTGAAATTGAAATGGGGACCAGTCCAGAAATATTATCAGGAACAGAAATTGAAGAGTTATTGCGGGGGTATGAAAATCAGTTTGGGAATATGAACAAGCAGAACCATAGAAGTGATTGCCCTTTTAAAAAGAAGTCAATTTTTTTTGATCTACCATATTGGTGTCATAATCCACTTCGACATAACCTGGATGCCATGCACATAGAGAAGAACATATGCGACAAAATATTAGGCACTTTGCTTAATATAAGTGGCAAGTCGAAGGATCACTTAGAAGCTCGTTACGATTTACAGGAGCGGGGCATAAGAAAGGCCCTTCATCCTGTTGATTGTGGTGATGGAAAGCATGTTGAAATTAGGGCAGCGATATTTGACATGACAAATAAGGAGAAAGAAATCTTTTGCACCGTTTTGAAGAATGCCAAACTGCCTTATGGTTGTGCCTCGAATGTTAGTCGATATGTGCACATAAAAGAGAGAAAGGTGGTGGGGTATAAGAGCCATGATGCTCATTTCATACTCCACCATTTATTACAATTTGCCGTGAAAAATACATTACAACCCGAGGTTGCATTGCCGATGATCAGATTTAGTGCATTCCTTAGAGGTCTATGGGGCAAGGTCATTGAATTGGATGATATCAAGAGACTGCAAAAAGAAATTGTCGAGATACTTTGCCAATTTGAAACGATTTTTGTAGAGCCTTTTTTCGATATAACGGTCCACTTACCTGTTCATTTATGCAGAGAAGTCGAATACGGTGGACCTGAACACCTCAGATGCATGTTTCCAATTGAGCGGTATCTAGGAAAGTTGAAATCTTATGTCAGAAATAGAAGTAGGCCAGAAGGTTCCATTGCAGAAGGGTACTTGGCAGAAGAGTGTCTGACATTTTGTTCAAGGTTTTTGAGTGTTGGAGGAATTGAAAATCAGTCGACTGATTTTGGAAGATGTCCAACAGATGTGGAATATAATATTGGAACAAAAAAGAATAAAGATGGCAAGATATTCAAATTGAAAGATGCAGACTGGAAGGCAACGCATCGCTGTGTTCTGTTCAATTCCGGTAATAAGGAAATAGGGAGTTTGATCGAGTAGGTTCTTAAGTCCCTTTTTCATTTTACTCAACACTTTAATATTAATGTCTGCATTTTATAGATTATTTAACCTTAATAATTATTCAGGGAGCATCGAGCTTTACAAAATGGTCTTGCAAGTCAAAGAAGGTACAAAAGGGAACGAGCACACACCGAAGAGTTTTCGAAATGGTTAAAGGATGAGGTTCTGAAAAAGGAAAATATTTCAAGAGATTTAGAGGTGTTTGCTTTGGGTCCTAATCGAGTAGCTCGGAAGTTTACGGGCTTTATAATAAATGGATATAGATTCCATACCAAATTTCGAGATGCTCGATGTACCACACAAAATAGCGGGGTATTTTTGACTGCTGAAACCACTAGCTTTGCAAGTTCGAAAGACCGAAACCCAAAAGTTGGGGCTGTCAATTACTACGGATCAATTGAAGATATTATTGAACTTGACTATTGGGGAGCTTTTAGAGTGGTCCTTTTTAAGTGCTGCTGGTACCAAGAAGAAAAAGATCCGTATGGTCTTACTCGTGTTAATTTTAATAAGTTATGCTATAGATCTGATCCTTATGTCCCGTCTTCACAAGTTCAACAAGTCTTTTATGTGGAAGATCCAATTGAAAAGAACTGTCACTATGTTATTAAGAAGTTGCCGAGGGACTGGTCTGATGCTAAAAATCAGAACGCAATGGAAGTAGACATGGGTTCAGATGATATTGGAATAGATCGTGAAATAGAAGCTGATGTTGTTGAAGGGGGGTGGATTAGGGATGATGTTCCCTTAACACAAATTCCTGTTCCCTCTCCTTAGATCAAAGAAACCGCTGGCTGTTTACTTTATGATGTATTTGGCACTTTATGATGTATTAGGCACTTTTTGATTTGGTTGTAATTCTTTACCTTTGATTAATGTATGTGGCACTACTTTTTAAAAATTCAATTTAGAGTCCGCATTTCTTTACACTATGGCATAAATCAGTGTACTTTTTAGGAATTGTGTTAAAAATTCAATTTTTATATGTGCTATCGTTTAATAATTTTCATAGTTTATGTCTTTATATTTTCAATTTTGTGTTGCACAAATACAGCCATTAATGTATTTATTTTGTACAGGATGGATGAAACTCTAAATGTCAGGCTGCATTACGCTGGAGAGTTTCGCAAGACAAGTTATGTGGGTGGAAAATCTTTGCTAGTACCCGTGGATTCTGAGAGATTTTCATATACTGTGCTTATGGAGTTCGTGAAAGATTACCTCGAGTTCACAGAAATTGGAGGAGTCTATATCAGCAAAGAAAAGAGGGGTGGCTGGGAGCTTGTGTTGGATGACAAGGATGTGACTAACTTTGTAAAAGGCTTTAATAATGAAGAAGAAGTTCATTTTTACATTGACAGCATTGTGGACAAAGACATTGAGCCCACTCGTCAAATGCAGCCAACTGTAATAATACGACCAAGGAAAAATATAATTCAAGGTATGTATGTATATGTAATTTAGATGTCATTCTCGTGTTATATATGGTTATATATGTGTAACGAATAATGAAGTCCACCGTTTTTATTTCTGTTGTTACAGATTCTCCAAAGAAACCAGTGGCAAAGCGCAAGTACACTACCACACATCAACTTCAGCTGCAACAAAGAATGACGACAAGAAAGTCACCTCGGCTGAGTAAGGGGACAAAACCTGTGCCTGATTTGACTACTAGTAAACAAGATGTGGGTGTGAAAGAAAATGGAACGAGGAGGAAATTGAATTTAGAAATTGGACCAGATGACCATGCAGATACCGGAGAGAATGATGTTGAGGTACTTTTGACTTATCATTTTCTGTTCAAATTTCCTGTACATTAGTAATATGTAACTAGCACATTTTTTGCTTAACCTGATTACAGTTGCAACCACCACCACCATTGACGAATTATGAACTAGAGAGATTAGCACGCGTGAAAAAAAATAATGAAGTTTATGAATCACTTGGGTTGCCCAAAGTAGTTACTGATATGAGAACTTCTGCAAAACAGAATATGAAGAGAAAAGGTACAGATCGTGAGGCATGCGATGAATATATTCCTGAAAATGAGGGTGAAGATGATAGTGATGATTCATCAGAGGTGCATAAAGATAATTTGTTTACAACTTACTGTCTTGTTTTTATGCACATAAAAATTATCAAGCTAATAATCCTGAACTTTTACTGAAATGTAGAGAACAAAAGTTGTTCAGTCAAGCAAACCTGGACCAAGAACTCGTTCGCGAGCCAATGCACCCCCTCAGATTGAGAAAGAACCAACAAGCGCTCCCACTGCAATCGAGAAGCAACCAAAGAAAGCTGGCACTACCAGGGGAGCTACAAGCTCGTCTCGTCCTTCAGTTTTGAAACCAACATGTAGCAAATTGTTTAAACAACCAAGCAATCCCGGAGAAGCTGGTTCAGTCGGTGCTTATTTAGCTATGCGGGAACGTCAAAAGCAGAATGTTGCAGCTCCAATAATTGAAAATGTCAATGAATTAGACCAAGAAGGGATTGAAAATGAAGAAGTTGAAGAAGGTACAATGTCATATTTCTCGCATGATTTTTATGTTTTCCATTATATATTTTTGTGAGGTTGTACATTGATTTTTTTATTCATTTTCTTTGAACCTGGTATGTAAAGTACAAGCTCCAAGAAAACCAAGAGGGCGGTCAAAAATGAGTAAGGTTCATGCAAGAGGTCCTGATGATAAAGTAGTCGTGTCTTTGAATGAAGAAGGTCAGCCAATTTCTGAAGAAAAGAAAGAGTTAAGTAATTTTCTAGGGACACTAGTGAAGGATAATGTGTCTCTCACTTACATCAATTGGCATGTTGTTCCTGTCCAATTAAAGAATGAAATGATGGAATATACACTGGTAATCTCTATCACCCTAAATCACATATTGTTCAACAGACTTACTTTATTTATGATTTTAATTAACCAATTTATTTCATGAATTCTATGTTTGATATATTGCAGGCTAGGTATGTTATTCCGGAAGAAGGACACAAGTGGGTCATGCACACACTTAATGAAGCTTGGAGGCGGCACAAGTCTCTGATGAAAAATGCGCATTATAAAAAATTTGCAACTGATGAGCAAAGGATTGAGAACAGGCCCAACACAATTCCTCTTGAAGATTTTAAAATGCTCTTGAAGTACTGGGGGGATGAATCAGTTCAGGTACTTCTTATATTACAATTTTGGAAAATTTTGTGAGTTTTTATGTTTTGGAGTGAGGTGGATATGTAGTATTGTTTTTTTTAATGGAAATTAGTCATTATTAATCTAATATCGTAGGCAATTGAATTTCACAATATACATGTAGTAGGACTTGATAGAACTGAGATTATTACTTGGGAATGTATGTTCATGTAAGGTTTCTAATTTTCCATGATTTAGTTTTGCTTTCAAGAGTAAGTAAACTTAATCCAATCCACTTATGAATTGGCTTTGCTGAATTTTAGTAGCATGTTTTTGCTTTATTTATTAAAGTTGGAATCATATTTAAATTTGCTTACTAGTTTTTTATGGCTTATGGGTTTTTTTTCTTTGGCATTACATCAGTTTATCATAAATATATAGTTGCAATGTGAGAGTATGGATTTATAAATTCAGATAGCAAGTCTGGATGGCATGGGATGTTAGGGTCTAGGTGTTTTGCTTTATTGGGGTCTTATTTACATTTTAATTTACAAGAATTTTTATATATTAGTTCACATTTTAATTTATCTTGTTTAGTCAGAATCCTTTAATAAAAAAAAATTTCTTTTGATTTTCTGTTTTGTTTTAATTTTCAGGCCCTAGCCGAGGATAATGCAGCACGTCGTAATACAATAAGCGAGACACATACTTTGGGTCCCATAACTCTTGCACAAGCTAAAGAAAAGCTAGTATGTGTTTTTTCTCAACTCCACGTTACAATAGATTGAACTTAACTCTTTATTTAATTCTGATTCTTTTTCACTTTTATCTGAATTCTTCACCCTGCAGTGGTTATAGTTAAGATTTGCTTATCCATTGGCAGTTAGATTTTTAAACTCTTAATATTGAATGTTAAAAATTCTGTTTACTATTTTGATAATGTTGATACTTGACAGAGAAAGGACAAGAAACTTGCCAAGCCATCTGATGCTGAGATATATTTGGAAACCTATAAACGAGAACCAGGGAAAACTTACAAGGCAGATACAGAAAAACTGAGAACCAAATATGTAAGTACTACGTGGATAGGAATGTGCTGATTTAGGTTTCTTTATATTGATGCTAAAAGTTGCATTTTTCTAGTAAAATGGAGTTGCATTTAGGTTTCTTTATATTGATGTTGATTTAGGTTTCTTTATATCCATGGATTGCATTTTTCTAAACTGAGAACCAAAGTATATTGTATCATGCATAAGTAGTTTGAATTCATGTATGGTTTCAAATATTAATGTAACCACTTCTTGTAGATGAAAGTTCAGGAATTGGTAAATGCTGGAAAAATTGATGAGGCCAATGCAGTTGTCGCTGGTGGAAGAACTCATGGACGGAACTGGTTAGTGGGCAGGAGAGGTAAAAAATCTGTTCAATCTGAACAGAGTATAACTCCTGCTGCTCCTTCAGACAGTTATGTGCAGGAGTTGACCGAGAAAATTCAGCAAAATCTTGAGGCGGGTTTTATGGCCAAGGTGAACGCAATTCAGCAAAATCTTGAGGCTGGTTTTATGGCCAAGGTGAACACAAAAGTGAAAGAGAATATGTCATGGATGTTGACCAAACTTGGTGAAGATAATCCAGGCCTTGTGTTCGATGTGAAAGAGTTGTGTGCCACCGCTTCAAGTAATTATGATGACAGCGGTACTCCTACAACTCAAGGCGCCACCAACGAATAGAAATATGTAATGGTTTCGTACTTTTAGATTTTAGACTTAATCGTATGTTCCTTTTGGTTTAGAATTATGTTGGTTTAGAAGTGGTTTAGCACACTTGTTCTTTTGGTATTAGTATGATGTTGGTGGCTGTTGAATGTTTGGTGGCTGTTGAATGATTGTAACTATTTTGGTGGTTGTTGGATATTTGCTGGTGGTGTATTTTGATGGGTTTCTTTATGTAAGAAACAGAACATTGTAGAAATTTTCTGTAAAAGCGTTGCATTTGACATTTCTTGTGTTGCATTTCTACTGTTTCATTAGATATTTTAGTGTTGCCTTTGGTAAATATAGTGTTGCGTTTGATGAGATACTAGTGTTTTAAAAAGAAGTTAAAAGCGTTGCATTACATAGTTGTGGACCCCAGTGCTGACGTGGCACGTGGGACCCACTGCTGACGTGGCAAGTGGGATCCACTGCTGACGTGTCATGTGGGCCCTGTACTGACGTGGCATGTGGGCCCCACTGCTGACGTGGCATGTGGGCCCCACTGCTGACGTGGCACGTAGGTCCCACATGTTTACATGGCAAGTGGGCCCCACATGCTGACGTGGCATGCCAACTGGACTTTGCTGACGTGGCATGCCAACTGGACTGTTGCTGACGTGGCATACCAGCTGGACACATTGGTGACGTGGCAAGCTAGTGGGACCCACTTAGTGACGTGGAATTGTAATTTTTGCTAATGTCAAATGCAACGCCCTTTTGGTGTTGCATTTGAATGCTCTGGTGTTGCATTATATAGCAGATGCAACGCTTTTTGATGTTGCGTTAGATGCCATAAAGCGTTGCCTTAGGGGGTCTAACAGCACGGTGGCGGATGCAACGCCCCCTGGTGTTGCATTTGGTCTAACGCAACGCTTTTTTGGCCTAAAGCAACAGTAAACATGGCGTTGCATTTGAGCGTTTTTGGTGTAGTGGGATTTTTACTAGCCTTTAATGAACTTGGATTTGTTCTCTTGAGCTACCTTTATGAATTAAAACGATGACTATTATCCTGATCATCACTTTCCTCTGCTGCTGCTAATTTCTTAGCCTTAGTATCATCTTGTTGGAGGCCAGTTAATTCAATGGACTGGACCGAAGGCCCATCATCTGAATGGATTGGGTCGAAGGCCCACAATCATAATCTGAAGGAAGCCCATTGTTGGAATATTGATTCTAAATTATAACAATAATATCAAATGTTTGATTGTGTTTTTAATGTTGCTTGATTGTAAAAGATTTAAGACTTGATTAGGCTTTATATGTGGCACTAATCATGGATATTTGTCTTGTATTATCTCTTTATAAAGAGCCTTATGATCAATAAAAGTATAGGCTTCTACCCAATAATTATCTCTCTCCCTCCTATATCAAAAAACCAACATGGTATCAAAGCTCAGGCACGCAGAGGTCCCAGGTTCGACTCTCTACGACCCCCAATATTCTCAATATTTAATATGGATACGAAGGCAAGTTATGCTCCAAAGATGAGCACCCATGATCCACTCTTCGACCCAAATATGGGCTTTTGAGTGAGGGCGAGTGTTAGAATATAATATAAGATCCATATAAGGCCTCCCTCTAATACCTTGAGATTTTAGATGAGTTGGTTACTTAACACCCATGATAGTCTGGCTGGGTCGATGGTAACGGTCTTATGGTTACACGATCCTATAGACATGGGACACGTTCTCCCATGATGCCGGATCCTTCGGTAACCGACGGAGGAGAAGAGAATAAGGTTATTCAGGTTTGAGATATTCATTCATACACAATTACACACAAAAAACACAATCTCTCTACGTTCAAATTACTTACAAAGAACTGACTGACTTATTCTCACACCGGAGGTGAATCGGGGGGCCAAACCCTCGCATTCTTCTTCTGCAGGTCCGACCGAATCATTATCCGGTAGAATCCAGTCGTAACATTTGGCGCCGTCTGTGGGAACGTAGAGATACGTTTGTGTTAAGATCCACTAGCAATCATGATGAATAATGTCGAATTACCTATAGCTGACGATAGTACCGTGGCTGGACACAGTCGCACCACTCATCCCATAATCCCAGGGACAACTCCCATCACCCCAAGGCTGCTGACTTTTGACGAAGAGGGGGATATGCCGTCTCCCGAAGAACAACAGGAGATGCTCATGAAATGGCGAGAGGAACAAAAGGCTAAGGGGAAGCGGAAGGAAATTGAGAAAGAAAGGAGCAGTAAGGAGGCCGAACGTCTGGCCAAGAAGAGGGAGGCCGATCGCTTGAGGCTAGAGGCCCTAAAGCTACAAAGGGAGGAGATCGAGTTGCAAGAGAAAGTAATCTGCGAGGCTCTAGAAGCCGAAGACCCGGAGTTGGAAGATCGAAGGGATAGGAGGCCGATGATTAGAAATGATGAAGATGAGTCAGGGGACTCTGAATCACAGTACTCTAGGAGAACCAGGTCGAAGGTAGTGTACTCTTCTGATTCAGAAGAAGATGGTCCTCATACGGATGACCGCATCCGTAGGATTGAGAAAGCTTTGTTTGGGGAAAGAAAAGTCAGCCACGAGCCAGTGTTGACTGAGGATATCGAACAGTTTCGACCGCCCCCGGGAAGGCAGTTCTCAAAGATGACCGAATTCAATGGAAAGCGTGACCACGAAGACCATTGTGAGAAGAATGAATCGTTCATGACTGATATGGGGCACTGTGATGTCATGTTGTGCAAGATGTTGTGCAAGATGAACAGATAAAAAGGAAGTTCTTGAGGCACTACTCACACCTGTGCCGAAGAGAGAAGGACACGGAGGCTCTGATTCACTGTAGACAGGGGCCGAACCAAGACTTGGGGGATTACTTGGCAAGATTCAAGGAAGAGGCTGGAATGGTCACAAATCTGGACAGAGTGAAAGCAACGGGATTCTTAGCCGCAGGCCTCGACCCCATTAAAGGTAAGAAACTTCGATCCTCACTTTACGATATACCACCTAGGAATTTAAATGATATTTATCTAAGGGGTGAGGAAATTAGAAGAAAAATGGAATCGATTGGGGGGTACAAGGAGAGTAAAAAGAATGAGAGAAGGGATGATAGAAAGGATGATCGAAGAGACGACCGAAGGGGTCGTGGTGATGTTAAAAGCAGGCTGAACGACACAAGGCCCGATAAGGGGGCCGAAAGAAGAAGAGATAAAGATAGTACTGTGTTCACGCCACTTAACACACCTATCTCGAAGATTCTCCACGAGATAAAGGGTAAGCTTGGGTTCGTTAGGCCACCCAGGTTAAAGACCCCTGAAAACAGAAGGAGCGATAACAAATATTGTGATTATCATCGGGATAAAGGGCACAACACTGATGAATGTTACCACTTGAAGAAATTGATTGAAAAAATGATAAAAGACGGAGAACTGACCAAGTTCGTTGGAGATTTAAGAGACAAGCTAGATGATAAGGAAAATAAGAGAGACACTAGAGATGCCGAAGGTTCAGAGAAGTATCGGGGTGAAGTCGGAACAATATTCGGAGGGACCATACTCGATCGGGACAGCAAAACAGCCCGAAAGAAGTATGCTAGGCAAATCTATAGCCTCTACCAGTCAAGTGCAGCCAAGCAACCACTTCCAATATCATTCACGAAAGATGACTTTGAAGATGTGATATGGCCGCACGAAGACCCTCTTGTAATAAACCCCGTCATAGGGGAAAATAAGATTTGGAGAGTGCTGGTCGATGAAGGAAGTTCGGTCAACATACAGTATCACCGAACATATTGCAAGATGAACCTGGGTGGTGAACAGCTGGAGCCGTGCCATGAGGCACCATTGTACGGTTTTGGTAACCAACCGGTACCGATCGAAGGCACGATCACGCTGAACGTTTTGTTGGGGAAGGCTCCATATACAGTTGTTAAAGAATCTAAGTTCTACGTTGTTCGGGTCAACAACCCTTACAACGGCATTTTGGGGAGACCAGCCTTATTTCTTTTCAGGCTGTGTCATCTATCCCCCATCTAAAGTTGAAGTTCCCGACCGAACATGGCGTCGGAGAAATTAGAGGTGACCAAAAGGCCGTACGAATCATTTTGTTGGAAGATTTGGAGAAAGACAAGGATGTGGAAATGACTGAAGCTGGTAAAAGGAAGAGAAATGAGAACGAAATCGGGGGCAGTCATCAATTGCTAAACATAGAGTTGGAAATTTGGGGTCGACCTGTCGAGCCCGATTGTCGAGCCGGCTACCGAAACAGAAGAGGTCGAGTTGTACGTGGGTCAGTCCGGAAAGATGATCCAAATTGGAAAAAACATGGAACCAGAGCTAAAAGAGAAAGTTATCAAAGTCATTAGGGAGTTCCATGATGGGTTTGCGTGGGACCCCGAAGATATGCCAGGGCTGGATCCTTCGGTAGCCAAACACTGTCTGAATGTGGCTCCCGAAGCCAAGCCTGTAAGACAAAAGAAGAGAAATTTCGTCATGGAAAGGCAAAAAGTAATTCAAGCTGAAGTGGAAAAATTGCTGGAAGCAAAGTTCATTGAGGAAACAACTGGTTGGCAAACGTGGTTGTGGTTAAGAAGTCAAATGGCAAGTGGAGGATATGTGTGGATTACACCGACCTGAATAAACATTGTCTGAAGGACCACTATCCTCTACCGAATATCGACCAACTGATAGATGCCACTTCGGGGCATCAAATACTCAGTTTTTTGGATGCTTTCTCGGGATACCACCAGATCGCCATGAATGCCGAGGATGTGCCAAAGACATCATTCATCACACCGAACGACACTTATGCCTATGTTAAGATGCCTTTCGTCCTGAAGAACGCCCGGGCAACATTTCAGAAGATGATCAACAAAGTGTTCAAGGCTCAGATTGTCGGAACATGGAATGCTATGTAGATGACATGATTGTTAAGTCCCTTTTCAGGGATCACGATGAAGATTTAAGGGAGTGTTTCGAGACACTCAGGAGGAACAATATGAGGATCAACCCGAACAAGTGTACGTTCGGAGTACACAGTGGAATTTTTTTGGGATACATGGTCAGTGCCCGAGGGATTGAAGCAAACCCAGAAAAGATTAAAGCAGTCATCGACATGGAAGCACCGAAGACGGTCAGGGACATTCAGAAGCTGACCGGACGGTTAGCAGCCCTGAGGAGGTTCATTTCCAGATCGGCCGAGAAGGCCTTAGCATTCTTTGAAGTACTTCGGGGGTCCAAGAATTTTGAGTGGGGGCTGAATTGCCAGAAAGCATTTGAGGAGGTTAAAGAATACTTAGTGAAAGCCCCACTCTTAATGAGGCCTGATTCGAAAGAAACCTTACAGCTGTATTTAGTTGTGAACGATCGAACCCTTGGAGCCGTGTTGGTCAAAGAACATGAAGGGAACCAGCATCCGGTGTTCTATGTTTCTCATATTCTCAAAGATACAGAAACTAGATATCCGAACGCAGAGAACACTAGTACAGAAAGGTCTTATAGCGTCGCACTTTTGGCATCGGTTTTCTAGAGAGCCGTGGCCTATACATATTTTAGGCGTCGTTTATTAGCTTAACCGACGCTTATAGTCATTTGTTTTGGACCTTTTGCGTCGGTTTACTAATTTAACCGACGCCTAAAACCCTTTATATGCGTCGGGCTTCTGAATGCCGACGCCTAAAAACAGTAAAAGTGTCGGTTATGAAACAACCGATGCCTAAAATCAAACCTTTAGCGTCGGTCTTCTAGTTGCCGACGCTATAAACATGTTTTAAGCGTCAGTTCTTGTAATGCCGACTCTATAAACATGTTTGTATGCGTTGGTTCTTGTAATGCTGATGCTAATAGTGTCTGATATAAAAAAGAGTAAAAGCATATAATATAAAAACATATCAGTCACTTCCTCACCCTCAAACACTAGCCGCGACCTTAACTCATACAAATCACATACCAAAAACTCTCACTCGGCTTTCTTCCTCCCAAGTCATACAAATCAGCTTCTTTATATACATACTAATTGAAGTCATATTGATTTATTGTGCTCGATTTCTTCTCTCAACCAAACCCTAGGGCTTCTCTGTATCGACAAAAGGGGATTAATCAGAACTCTCAACTCCATTAAGGCTAATCGACTCTCAGTTTTTCTAATCCATTGGTTAATTGATTTCTTGGCTAACGTTCATTGCTAATCAATTACATCTACTTCACTCTACTGCCACAGATTTTTTCAACTAATTGCTTTTATGAATCGCCACTACTGAAAATCACGATGACTGGGTTCAATTGGGCTTCTCTGTGTTCGATTAGGGCTTCTCCGGTTTCAATTAGATTGCTCGTCTGGAAATTTAGGGTTGTTATTAACAAAAACAAATTTAGGGGTTTCTCTTGGTTCGATTGGGCTTCTCTGGGTCACCTAATTTACTGGTATGTATATGTTCATTCATATATATATATAGTACCCCAATACAAAAAACGTTTAAAATTATTGGCTCTATTCAACAAAAAAATTAAAAAAAATTACTGTTCACGTGATGACGTGGCACGTGAACAGTAACTTTTTTTAAATTTTTTTTTTTATATTTTTGTTGAATAGAGCCAAGAATTTTATATGTTTTTTGTGAAGGTGCCCCTAGCGGGGCCATTAAAATAAATGAAATATAATTTATTTAGTGTAGGTTTCTAGTTTCTATTCTAAGGTTGGTTTCTATTTGAACGCTAGGCTATATATATATATATATATATATATATATATATATATATATATATATATATATATATGTATTTTTTGTATTTTATGTGTTGTTTGTTTTATATTTATATTTTCTATGTATGTATGTTTGTTTAGTAATATATGTATGTATCTATGTATCACAAATCTCAATTACTAGGTCTTGTGGAATATTCTAGAAACCATATAGTTTAATTATATGGATTCAGATTATTATCTAGCAGATTACACCATTATCTTTTTCGTAGAGCTGGGGCTATTAGTTGATTCTTGTGATGTATATATTGCCCACCGTGTTAGATCACTACACCAAACTGGCAAATTAGTAACAAATAAAAAAAACCCATTAGTAACAGATATATCCGTTACTAATTAGTAACGGATATATCCGTTACTAATGGCATTAGTAACGGATATATCCGTTACTAATTAGTAACGGATATATCCGTTACTAATGAGTCAGATATCCGTTACTAATTAGTAACGGATATATCTGTTACTAATATCGAAATCCGTTACTAATTAGTAACGGATATATCCGTTACTAATTAAATTATCCGTTACTAATTTGTAACGGATATATCCGTTACTAATACCTTTGGTAACAAATGTATCCGTTACAAATTAGTAACGGATACAATCGTTACTAATGGGTAAGATATTCGTCACAAATTAGTAACGGATATATCCGTTACTAATATCGAAATCCGTTACTAATTAGTAACGGATATATCCGTTACTAATTAAATTATCCATTACTAATCATTAGTAACGGATATATCCGTTACTAAAAATGTTGCCTTAAGACACCAGAAACAATATTAAAAATGTTGCCGCTATTACTGAAAAAAGAATCCCGCTAAAATTTTCACTAAAACTCAAAAAGCCCGCTATTTTATTTTACATTTTAGAGTAAAAGAAAACAAAACAAAATAATAAATATCTCTCATCTTTCATCTCTCATTATTTCACTCTCACTCTCATCTCTCTCGTTATCATCTCTCTCACTCTCATCTCTCCCTCTCATCTCTCCGCCATCCATCTCTCTGGTTTTCATCTCCGCTGTCCATCTCTGGTTTTCATCTCCGCTATCCATCTTCGGTGCTCATCTCTGATTCGTGCGTGGTATGTTTCTAATTAAAAGCCCTAATTCGTGTGTGGTATGAGTACTTGCAATACTTAATTCGACGTTTTTCAAATCAATCCGTGTTCGATTATCACTCGTAATGATGTTTTAAACATCATATTCCAAAAGCCCTTTGGTTTCATTAAAGTTTTTTCAAACCCTAGGTTTTGAGTTCATTCGGCTTTCGATTTTTATGAACAAATTGATGAGTTTGTTCTTGATTTCAGGCAATACTTGTTTTAATGAGTCAAATTTTGGTATTTTGACACTCAACTCGGTGGTGACTCGTTACTAACTCGGTGAGTCGAGTGACTTAGTGCGACTCTTCAATTGGTAACTCTTGTCTCTAGCCTTTTATTGTTTTAGATGTAAAGATTCAGTCTTGACTTTGATTTATATGTTCTTGTGTTGAATTGAAGATGTTTGGATATTGTTATTGTGCCCTGATTTGATTTAGAATCTTGAAAATGTACTTGTTTTTGTAGTTTAGTTGGTTTTAGTTTATGGTTAAGATTTGAGTCTTGATTACTAGAAAGTAATGGAAGTACTTGTCTTTATTTGTTTGTTATATGTAGTAACTAATTGTCTATAAATGTCTATGTTTCTTGATTTGAAGTTAGCAAATTGTTTGAGATTGAAAGAAAATGCCGGGTCCTAATTTATGACCTTATGGGTCATGGGTGTGTTCTAAATTTACTAATTTTTGCAATTTGCATGGAAGCATATTGGGTTATTTGATCTACCGTGCTGACTGTTTACCATCTAGGGTACTGTTGATATCTGAAATTTGACATTTGCTATTTTGTGCATACCTTGTAGGGGAATATAGACCGTTATATTTCGTGTTCATTGGTTGACGTACAGATCGAAAGCTCGCATCCCAGGTTCATGAAATTGTTGGACGCATTAATGGAAAATTTGGAACTCTTATGACTGTTCCGCTTCATCATTTGGTTTGTCCTTTCAACCCTTGGAAATTTCCTTCTATTGAGCTTAAGTTATCATATCATGCTTAACTCTGCACAACATAGCCTTACATAAAATCAATAGATACTCAGGTCTTTCCTATGTTAAGGTAGATGTCAAATTCAGTAGGCACTAACTGCGGTGTTTGCACAATATTTGTTTCTTGTTGTCACATAAGCAACAAGGATTGCACATCAAAAAATTGCTCATGTCTTTCCTATGTTAAATAAGATATTTAATGTCGGCACTGATTACTGCAAGTGTTACACAAGTTTAAGAAGCTTTAGCAATGTGGGTGTTATATTAGGTTTCTAGTTTTTTTCAACTATATTTTAAAACTAGGTCTATCTTTTAATCTTATTTTGCAACAACATATCTCACTTGCGTCAATTCTTTTTAGGAGGGGTCCCTTTTTTTTTGGTGGGATTCTGATACCTGATTACAAAGATAAATGAACAAAATATGCCTCGAGCATATTGGAGACTGCAAGAGGTCCTTGCTAGTGACCAAAATAGTCTTTTTCTCATGTTATTGTATTTAATATTTGACTCTTTCTGAATCACTAGCTTGACTTTGATAGATATAACCATGAATGCTCGTATTTTACACGTGTTATAGATCACTGAAAGATGCATCCAGCAGACAGGTAGCACACTGCAGTCCGTTATTCGCGAGTGGATCACAAAGTTGAGCAACAGAGAAATAGGTGCTTTTATATGACTCCCTTATATGTTCCTTAACTATGAAGCTTTTTTACTTCTTGTTAGAGTTTCGTAGATGTTAGACATGTTAATGGACAATACACTTAGCTATTATTTAGGGTGGTATCAGCAGAAAAGTCCTCTAGCACGCAGCACATGTCCCAGAAACATTATTTCCTCTTTACATATTTGTTTGACAATATTCACTATCAAAATACAGTAAATGATGTGATTTCGGTTTATTGTGCTAGACCTCATTGATTTGGTCAATTAGTTTAAGATTATTTGGTACTTTTTGTTCTGGACCTGTTATGGAATCTCCTCATAAATTTCCAAAATTTTGGCATCTTTTCACTCTGAATTTTGCGCCCAAAAGCCCGACCAAAGTTCTCAGTTGCTTCACAATTTCCTCTGTAAGGAACTATTTACGATTTACCAAGTCATAAAGTAGACTTCCATTATTATCTTTTATATGGTATGAAAGACGCAATGGAGTAATTTCAAGCGTTACAAGTGTCTAGTCTGTCAGTATATGAATCTTCGGGTGAGTTCAGGCCTTGCTATTACTTTTATATGATATCCGTTGATGTACAGACCCTATGGGTGTAAGATTTTTCATGTGTATTCTGATATTTGTTTGTCATTAATCCTTGCCTGTTAACTTTTATCATTTTTTTCTTCTCTCGAAGAAGAAAGCCCTGAATCTCACTCTCTGGAATTGCAGTGATTGCTATGACAAGTTAGTCTCATTCCTTTTGTACTGGTTCCGGATTTCGATACCAAAATATGTACGTATCCTGCCACTAGTATCTCTTACAATGAAATGTGTTTAAGATCTTCTGTAGTAGTGTAGTTAGATTACTGTTCTGCTACTCTTACATGCTAATCACTAATCTTGTCGCTGGAGTATTTATTTCATCATGTAAAAGTGAATAGGCATATATCAAGTTGAAAAAGTCAGGCTCTAGTCACCTGTTATTCTTTTCTTTGTAATTCTGTTGAAGCACTAAAGCAGTGTGAATAAGAACTGCCAAAAAATGTTTGGGTTCTTCAAACTTGATTATCATGTACTTCTGTACACAATACCGTATTACATTACTTTAAACTAAATTAGCAGGTGGAAGAACCCCTGCTGCTCTTGTAATGTGATGGTTTTTATTTCATCTTTTTATAGTATTGATTTTATTGAGATTTATTGTGACATTCCGTTAGGTCTCTATGTGATTCGTGGGGAGAACGTTGTTTTGATTGATGAACTGGTATATAAGTTTGCTAGATTGTATAATTTTTGTGAAACAATCTTTTACATTTGACTATAGTAATTCTTGATTATGAATGTGATTGGTCAGGACTTGGAAAAAGAGGAAATTCCCTAACACATGACCTGTGTTCCACCCGAAGAGATAAAAAGAGTAAGTGCTTCATTTGTATTTAAAATGTGAATGTCTATTAAGATATTTAAACCGATGTACAGTATGATAGCATGTCAATGTATTCGAAGTTGCATTTATTATTTTCTACCCAGAGTGTGTTTTAGAATGAATTCCCTAGCTACTGCTTAGATCTCTATGACAGTAGTTAACCTATTTGCCATTTAAAGCGATTATCTTGTTATGTCTAAATAGTCAGTAGTAATGTAAAGTCGAATGGATGAAACTGAAGAAAATGTAGGGGTTTGGAATGTTATGACTTTTATTGTAAACCTTGTGCTTGTGCATTTCATTGTTCTTCAGTTTTGCTGGCTATACATAAAATCTTATTGAAGTTTATCTAGTGGTGTAGTTTCTTACTTGTGGGTATGATTGTTCCGTGCCCCATGCAGGTGCAACACAATCCATTGTGTGATAGTACAGTACCCTCAAGGAAGAGGACCTATGTTGCTCGTGCAAAGCCGTCTGCTGTCGAGAAGAACAAAAGATTTATATACTATTCTACAAGAACGGCAGTCATACTTTTCTGGATCTACTGAGGAAGATGTGCTCTTGGAGTGTGACACTCCAGTAGTCTCTGTAGAGATAGGACATGGATTTGTAGATTTTTATTGTATTTCCGTATTTGATTTGTGACAATTGGATTGGTATTTTAATTTCGTAATTCAAATTTGGATTGGCTTTTTTAAATATATTTTCTGCAGGTGGCAAAAACAATTTTTCAAATATTTTTTTTTTACATTTTTTAACAATTAGTAACGGATATATCTGTTACTAATATACTGAAAATCCGTTACTAATTAGTAACGGATAAATCCGTTACTAATTTTTAAAAAAAGCAATTGTGACGGACGATTAGTAACGGATATATCCGTTACTAATGACATTAGTAACGGATATATCCGTTACTAATTAGTAACGGATATATCTGTTACTAATTCCAGATATCCGTTACTAATTAGTAACGGATATATCCGTTACTAATCTATTTGTAACGGATATATCCGTTACTAATTAGTAACGGATATATCTGTTACAAAATAAAAAAAAAAGCAATTGTGACGGACGATTAGTAACGGATATATCCGTTACTAATGTCATTAGTAACGGATATATCCGTTACTAATGGCCAGTTTTGGTGTAGTGGATGTTTGTCGCTATAGTTTCTAGCAAATGGTTTATACCTCCTACTTGAATTGAATAACATAATGGGTTTTGCAAGTTGAGTGGAATATAGGATTGCATTTGTAGAAGGAAGCCTTTAACATTCTTGTTTATGTGATACCCTAACCTTATAACTATGTGTGTCTTTCCCGAGGTATGTTTAATTAGACTCCACATTCTGACCTGATTTCATGTGTGCTAATTTATGAACCAGAAATCTTTTTAACTTTTGAAGCCTCATATATTGCTTGTATTAGGAGATGTTTCTGCTAGAGGTGCAGAATTGACAAGAAGTAACTAGCCATCTGTCATCCAGCAGTTTCACAGCATATTATGGCCTTTTCTTGGTCTACCAGATCATGTTCTTCTTGCAGATAGGGATATTGGAGGCTGCAGTGATTTGAATTCTGGATCTCTAAGTTGGATATCTAGCATAGGTATTTAAAAAGGAAACATTTAAGCTAGTTTCCTACTTATCTTCTCATTACGGAATTTATCTAATAACTATTAGAAGCATAATAGTTATCTAATGAATGAGTAAAGATATATGGTAAACTTATACTCTACAATAAGAGTAGGGAAATTATAAAAAAGTGTTTTAATAATGGCTAGATTTGTGTAGTAAAATAATAAAAAATTCTTTGTGTGTGGGACTGGGCTTTTATGAACTATGAGAGGAAGTTTAATGTAACAAGAGCACTCAAGTCTCAAATTAGCTGGAGTAACATGTTTCATCCGCATTCAGTTTCTTTTGCAGATATGATGTTGTGAGAGACATTGTGGATAAGTCATTTGTACCTTCTGAAATCCCATAACAATGTACTCCAATCCATTTGAATCTCCTGGTACTGTTCATTTACAATCCTAATTTCGATTTTGATTGCAGATGTTTTACTAATTTAGGTGCTATATAATCAATTGGAGAAGAAGTGCAACTGCATTCATATAATTCTTAATATTTTTTAGTGCTTAGAAATAGGTTACTATATTAATATAAGAAGTTTATTTTATCACATGATTGTTCCCCTAGGTGTGCTAGTGAGGGATATAACTGATGCTGTAAATGCTTCATTCCTTTGTACTTTGTTTGATTTTCTTTTGGATACGTTTAGCTTAAGACAAAGTACTTGGCACATAATGTTGTTCCTTGGTGGGCTGTCTTATTTGTAAGTTTATAATTATCGAGTTGTTTCATCAAACTTTTTATTTATTTTTATTGTTACTAAACCTTGGTATGTTTATAATTAACTATGTGATAGATTCCTCGAGCGTCAGCTAGTGCTGTGGCATTTGGTTTGGGGATTTTTGGGGGTAGTGGAGACCTTGGATCAGACATCATCGAGCTTTTACAGTTAGTAGTGAAAGTCGTACAAGTGATACAAAGTTGAGATTTCATGATTGTTGTCAGAACTACAAGGTATATTTATTCATGATTGCTCGATGCTAATTCTTACTAATCGTTGACTGTCACTAATTGCTGCCCATTGATACGTATCCCTAATCGAAGCTTTATTCTTACTTTCTCCACTCACTTTCATTACGCTGCATACTTGAATTCTCCGGTGTGATTTCACTTCTCTAGGTTCGATTTGGCATCTCTTGGTTTGATTATCCGAGGTAATTGTTTGCCCTTATCTCGGTTCTCTGTATCAATTTAGGATTCATGATATTGCTGGTTTGACTCTAGATGTTAATTTCCCTATGTAAATTTAGCGTTTTACTTACGTCTGTTAATGTTTCTATGCCAATTCCTGGAATATACTTAGTTGTGACAATATATTAATAATTAATTAGATGAGTTTGTTTGAGTGGCTGATATTGGATGACCAGCTTGCTCACTTACATTGGCTTTCATTTACAGAAACCAATAGTTCCTGCAGATCTTTATAAAGTTGTGCGTGATTCACAACTTGTAGGAATGTCAGGATACAAAAGAGGTACTCCTTTACTTATTGAACATCTCATTCCTTTTATTATACCTTAAATATAGATGCATATCAGGCCCCTTGAGATTACTGTGGTATTCTAGAAATCAGAAATTACAACCCTAGTTCTCTGATTCTCTTATAATATATTCAGGGTCTTCCTGTTGTTGCTGTCAGGGTAGGACTCAGCACCTTTGACAAAGCATCTATAAGCATACCTTTTCCTGTTTCTCAAGTTGCTCTTAGAAATTTATATCATATGGAATCACATAGGACTAATCATGTAATCTTCGGAAGGGAAGCCAGTGCCTATGAAATTTGTTTTTGCTTATATAAATTTCAAAATTGGTACTGGCCTCCTCACTGCTATCTAATGCATATACATGATGACTCACAATCCTATTTGTTTGCAATGAGTACGAAAATTAAAACTATTATATCACTATACACCAGTTTAATTAGCTAGTCTTGATGTGCTAATTTACACTTGTCACACAAAACAATTCAGACCACTTACCAGAGCTTAGCTGCTAATTTGCTTGAACTATTTTGAGCTTCAAAATAATTGACCATCTCAAAAACCAATTGCTTATATATGTGCATGCGTTCACATTTAAATATATATGTGCCTCGCGATCCAAATGCCCCAATTAGGTATGCAAGATGCTCTTAAATCAAGGTGATCATGATCTTCATGATGTTTTGGATCTGGTTCACATTTCAGGGCTGTGATTATACATATCTCAGTTAATTAAATTGTTGATGATTTAGCTGTAGTTTGAAATATTTTACAGTTACATCCTTATTGATGTGTTGACTGTCTACGTTATCTCATTTCAATTTGTTTGTAAGTTGCCTATTATGGACAGATTTAAAGATATGGATACCGTTGTTATGGGTAAATCAGAATCTGGTAGTGTGAGCGAGGGTGATGGCTTAATAATTATGCCAAACAAGGTACATCTTTACCCTTATCATAAACTGAGTGACAGTTATTCTAGGATTGACTTTTTGTTATTGATGTACAAACTCATGTGAAAGTGTTTGCAATATATTATGACGAGGATTAAGTTAAGCTAGCTGGACCCGAGGAGAATTTACGGGTCAGATTATCTGGGATTGAGGAAGAGGATATATTGTCGGGTTTCGTCCTTTGCAGTGTTGGTGCTTTTATATTCTACTGTACACTGAATTTGTATGTTTGTACTATTTTGCTGAAGGCTATGCAAGTGTTAAGTTGCAAGGTTACATTATACTCATTTAGAACTATATATTATTTTTAAAAATATGTCTTGTTATTAAAATTAATAGTGCAGTGATATCGATTATCAAGCACAGAGCATCTTCTGTTCTTGTAACACAATGCATTCATCGAACAGACGAAAGTTTCATCTAGATTGATGTGACGTATTATATTTATGTGTTGTGGTTGCAGGGATATCATAAAATTAGATAATGTAAAGCGTCTCCTTGAAGGATTTGTCATGCCTATTCAATATAAGCTAGTGAGTTGTCCCTGACCTCTTGTTTCTTAGCTGATTAATTGTTCTTTCTGTGTCATTATTGAGTTATTAGTTATTAGTTATGACTTGTGATTTTCCTGGAAAACCTTATCTTATTTGATTTAGTCAGTAAATGTAATTCTTGTTATCCTTTAGATCTCCGTCAATAGCATTTTTATATTCTGAGTTACATTTTCACATTATATAGTGAGTAGTTCTTTGAGATCATTCTTGAATCACTATTGTAATATACACTACTATTTAACTTCCAGGAGCTCATAACACTCCCAATACATCACAACCAATTGTTGTCTTTCCGTATCCTCTTGCATCTAATCTCACAGAAGACGAAAAGATGACGAAAAGACTCTAAACAAGGTAGCAAATGCGGCAAATTGATGTGGCCAGCTAGCACCTCTTCTACTAAACCTGCAATAATTTTTGTAGAAAATACGGATTTATGAACAGTTCTATTTCCTTAGAAAATAGACTTCTTTATCTTTTTAATTATCCACTGCCCATAATGGTAGGGATGGAAGCAGTTTAGTTAGTTGATGTACACAACAGTAAGTTGATATATTGCAAAATTGATGCAAGTTGAAATATTGTAGAGTTATCTAATGTATTTTATTAATAAAATCACATTTATATCTTGTATACTTTCAAGCTAGTTTTTATATATAATGTGGTTTTTGTAATATTTAATTTGTAAATTTTAATATTTAAATTGTAATATTTTTTTTTAAAAAAAATTGACTTTGTGCCACGGTTCTGGGAATAACCATCGCCTATAACATGCCTTTAAGCCACGATTCTGGGAATAATCGTCGCCTATAACATGCCTTTAAGCCACGGTTCTTCAATATTGCGACGCTTATAACAGGTTTTATGCGTCGGTTGTTTAATTAGCCGACGCCTCAAACATGACAATATGCGTCGGTTATTTATGCAACCGACGCTGTTGGTAACTCATATGCGTCGGCTTTTTAATCAACCGACGCTTTTGGTAGCTGATATGCATCGGCAAATCAACCGACGCTTAAAACATGTACTTATAGTGTCGCCTACATGTACTATGCCAGAAAACCGACGCCAAAAGCCTATTTTAACCGACGCTAAAAGCCAAATCTGTACTAGTGGAAGTTCGCCTATGGGTTGGTAATGGCCGCAAGAAAGTTAAGGCACTATTTCCAAGGAAGGACGATCAAGGTAGTAACGGACCAGCCTTTAAAGAAAATCTTGCAAAGGCCGGAGGCGTCGGACAGAGTAGTTGCTTGGGCGATCGAACTGGGGGAACATGATTTGGAGTATACGCCAAGGACTTCGATCAAAGCCCAAGCACTCGTAGATTTTATGGTGGAATGCTCTTTCTCGGGGCCGAAGGACTTGGCTCCCGAAGAGCAGCTAATTCAGGCACCAGGAAAATGGAAGTTGTTTGTTGATGGGTCAGTTGCCAAGGAAAAATGTGGGGCAGGGTTAATTCTGACAAGCCCATAAGGATTCGAAATATGTCAAGCTATCTGGTTCACTTTCCCGTTGACGAACAATGAAGCCAAGTATGAAGCGCTTTTGGCAGGTTTGGATTTAGCAAAAAATTTGGAAGTTAAGCACTTAAGGGTATTCAGCGACTCAATGTTAGTGGTGAAACAGTTTTCAGGGGAATACGGACAAAAAGATCCCCGAACCAAGGCCTACGCCCTTAAGGTACGCGAACAATCTTTATTGTTTGAATCATTTGAATTAACTCAAGTAGCTAGAGAGAACAACAGTTGGGCAGACGCTCTTTCAAGGCTAGCTTCGGTAGAAACCCAAAACTTAAATGGGTCAATCTATCTGACCGAAGTAAAGATGCCTTCGATAGACAAAAAGCAATGTATGGAAATTCACCAATGGGTCAACTGGATGACTCCCATCAGGGCATTCTTGGAAAAGGGTACTCTACCACTTGACCGAAGGGAAGAACAGAAAATAAAGCATCGGTCGGTGAATTATACTTTGGTCGGGGGCCGTTTGTTCAGAAGGTCAGCGAGCCAACCATTGCTTCGATGCCTAGACGAAGAAGAGCGACAATTAGCCCTCGAGACAGTTCATGAGGGAATTTGTGGGGAACATTTAGCAGGAAGGTCCTTGGCCATCGAGATTCTCAAGCAAGGATTTTTCTGGCCGAAAATGAAAGAAGACGCTACTGAATATGCCAAAAAATGCAAACAGTGTCAGTTGTTCAGCACAATCCCGAAGCAACCTCCTGAAGAGATGTCTTCGGTCCTTAGTCCCATCCCATTCGCTATGTGGGGGGTCGACATCGTGGGAATCTTACCCACCAGTACCAAACAAGCCAAGTATTGCATTGTGGCGATCGACTACATGACCAAGTGGATAGAAGCCAGACCTCTCTCAGCCATTACCGAAGAAGCAACAAAGAAATTCATGTTAGAAGTTGGTTTAGAATCTTACCTAACCTAGGTATTTAATGTGGAAGCAAATGAATTTGGACTCCGGGCGAACGTTGATTTGCTGGAAGAAGAAAGGGAAGCAGCTTATCAAAGAAACTTAAGGTACCAGCTCCAAGAGGCACAGTACTATGATTCTGGTGTTAAGAAGAGGTCTTTCCAAGTAGGGGATTTGGTTCTACGGAAGCTGGCAACATCTATGCCGACCAAGCAAGGCAAACTTATGCCGAACTGGGAGGGCCCTTATGTGGTGATTGAAGTGGTCCGGCCAGGCACCTACAAAAACACTTGGCACGCCGCTCGCCTTCACCGTTTTTACTAGTAAGCTTACTGGATGCATTTTACTGCTTTTTAATTCGGTACTTTGTTTCATGCAAGTTTATTCTGAATTTCCTAAGCTAGCATCAATCTGTAATCAAAACTATTTAAGAGTTGCATGATTAATGAAAGATTTTTTGCTCCATTTTTTATCTGCTGTTATTAAGCTAAGTACATTTGTAGCCAAAAGGTTAAGTACACAATATTAAGCTTAACGGGCCCATGTTTGGGGCCGACCGAATAAAACACGGGCCCTCTAATTTATTTTTAGTGTTCAAGTATAATACGATTTAAGAATCCAAATTTGGGGCTGACCGAATGAAATTTGGACCCTTACAAAAATGTCTTAGTATTTAAGTTGCTTTGACATTAACTAAGGTCGGGAGGAAATATTTTTTCAGCCGACCGAACGGGACCTTAATCATTTACAAAACCCCTTAAATACTAGGGGCAGCTAGGTTACGACAAAAAATTCACATACTTGCTAGGCTGAAGCCGAAGATGCATAAAAATGAAAGTAATTATGCTAAGGCAATATCAGGCCGAAGACGCATAAAAATGAAAATAATTATGCTAAGGCAAAACAAAGCCGAAGATGCATAAAAATGAAAGTAATTATGCTAAGGCAATATCAGGCCGAAGACGCATAAAAATGAAAATAATTATGCTAAAGCAAAACAAAGTCGAAGCTGCATAAAAATGAAAAATTTTATGCTTAGGCAAAAAGACGTCGAAGATGCATAAAGACGAAAGCTAAGGTAAAGAAATACCGAAGATGCATAACAATAAGAATAAATTATGCTAAGGCAAACTTAAATTGCCCGAAGGCAAAAATAGCAAGCCCGAAGGCATAGTTAAATATAAAAAAGCCCGAAGGCACAAATTTAAGCCCAAAGGCAGAGTTAAACAGAGCAAGGCACGAAGGCCAACATAACATAAATATTAACAATCAGAAAGCGCCTCATCTTCACCCGAAGAGACTACCAAAGGTACATCTGCATCATTCCGACCAACTGGATCAGTCATAGTCACGTCCAGCAGCTTGGTGTGATCGAAGCTAGCAGCATTAGCTTTTAGCACGGCATCGTCGTAACCCATTTGGTAGCACCTCTCTTCGGTAAGGTCGAGGGTCTTTTTCAGCTTTCGGATGTTCTTCCTTGAGGCTTTGAGTTGTTGGTTCATCCAGTCGATGCACTTTTTCAAGACATCCATCTCTTCCAACCACGCCTTCAGGGCCTCATTCTCGGTCTTCAAAGAATTAGCTTGACCGGTTACCCTCTCTAGCTCGGAAGTGGAATTCCGGAGGTCCTCTTCAGCTTTAACCGCACGGATTTCCAGCTGGTCAACCCCCTTCAACTTAGCCTACATTCCTTCAATCCGTTCGGTAAAAATAGCCGACCAGGAGACACCCTGAAAACAAACATGGGAAGAGAATTAAATGTTGAAGGCAAGTAAAATGGATAATACCAAGGAGGAAAAAAGCTCACCATAGAGAGTAGGGCCATCATCTTGGTGCAAGCCTCAAGGTCGTCCGCCTGGGCGAATGTTGGTCTATCGGCTGGTAGGATGAGACCACGGCAGAGATCGGGGCCGACGCTAGTGGATGATTGCGGAACGGGGGCAATAATTCTGTCGGTTTCCAAAACTCCCCACTGAGGGGCGTGTACCTTCCGCCCAGCCTCACCCAATCGGCTTCTCTTCCTAGAATCGGTCGGGGTGATCAAGTCTGTCTCCCTTATCTCCAATTCTCGTGATGGAGAAGTGGCCGATGGTGTAATGACCGCATCTCCCTCCCTCTGGTTGGAGGCCGACATCTCCGCCTCATCGGCTATAGGATCGGATGCATTAGCTTCAGAAGCAACAGCTTTAGCAGCTTCAGCCACCTCTTTTGCTGTGTGCTTCTGGCGCCTTCTCTCAACAAGCTCCTCACGGGAAGACACTGCACAAAAGAAACAGTAGGCAAAGTCATAATAAAGGTGATCGAACACTGACCGAAGACAAAACTAATTAGTGCACATATTTGCAGAATCACAAGGAAAACAAAAGTTACCGTTACCCCAGAGGGCGAGCAGCCAGTCTTTGTCCCGACTGCTTGATAAAGGAACTTTGTCCATCTTCAGCTCGCAAAGAAGCTTATAATCGTGCTTCTCTGAGTCTAGGAGTGAGGGCATAACGACCCTCTTCGCTGGGTCAACGTCGTTCCATATCGAGTATTTGACGATCTTAGGCCCAGAGAGAAAGAACCATTTGTCATGAGTTCCTTTGTTGCTTGAATTAGTCTGGGCCCAGTCGGCCCGATTGGTTCGACGGGCGACCGTGTAGAAGCCGTAACTCTTTGGATTGCGGCGAAAGTCATAATAGTGCCAGAATAAAGAAGTTCGAGGATGGACCTTAGCAGCCAGACAACGAGCTTGGAAAACATTCACGTGTATAAAACTATTTGGGTCGAGTTGGCCTAAGGCTATGCCCATCTCTTTCAGCAAATCCTTCAAAACGAGCAGTATCGGCAACTGAAACCCACACTTAAAAGCTGCTTCGGAGATGCCCGTACATACGCCCTCGCAGGTTTTAGAAACAGGAGGGTTGTGGTAAATCCTCTCCTTTTTCCTAGGAGCCTACACAAACCAATGTTGTTTGTGAATGTTGTATGTATCGGTGAAGGGGGTGAGTTTCTCTTCATCCAGCAGAGTCCAAAGGTTTGCTGCGGGATACTTTGTAACATCGGCAAAAGGAGAGGGGGCCGAAGGGCCTGCGCCTTCGGATGACTGATCCATGTCCCTGCATTCGGAAATGAAGAGACATTAGCCTTGTACTCGGATAGAATAAAGAAGGAAAGGAGAAAAGGAAAAAGGTCGAGTATAGTGGGCCAGGACCGGTCGGGGACATCCTAAAGTCTAAAAGAGGAACAAGTGAAAAGTGGTCTGAAGATTACGAAGAAGGATTGGGACAGTCCGAAGAGAGTTCTTGAGGCTTGAAGATCCCGAAGGATGTTCTTGCCCAGAAAACTTCCAGACAAAACCCGAAATCCCCGGAAAAACGGACATAAAGACATGCGTATTTTCTACTTAAGGAATACAGGTAACTTTACACATATGCAAACAGATATATACATATAAACATGAAATGCAGGTTCATAATGCAAAAGAAATGGAAATAGAGATACTACACATATACCGATTTGAAAAAAAAAGGACAGAATGGAACTCACTGATTTGAAGATGGCTGAGAAGATCAAGTTCTTGAGGGTAGACTTCTTGAATGTAAACTTCGAGTGGAATCGGAGAAGCGGGAGTTTCCGGTGATGAAATGACAGTTCCAATCTCTGCTAATGGCAAATGCTCTGTTTAGGGGTTTTGTTTTAGATATCTAAGAGATGAGGTGTGCGTAAAAAGGAAAGAAAAGAAACTATGTGGGTTTAAGTAGAAAGACGCGACGTTTGGACAAGAAGAATTTCAAATTCAACGGTGGTGATTAAAGCGTAGATCTCGAGACCAGACATCTATCATCATTAAAGGGACACGACTTCCTAGAGACGTCCTGACTTTGTCCATCGCCATTCTTATCCGAAGAAGATGTCTGAAGAGGGTATTCCGAAGATGGGCTTGGGCTTTGGCCTCCGTCCTGAGGATTACTCCGAACGAATCCCAGGGACATGTTGGAGGCTAGTTAATTCAATGGACTGGACCGAAGGCCCATCATCTGAATGGATTGGGTCGAAGGCCCACAACCATAATCTGAAGTAAGCCCATGATAGTTTGGCTGGGTCGATGGTAACGGTCTAATGGTTACACGATCCTACAGACGTGGGACACGTTCTCCCATGACACCGGATCCTTCGGTAACCGACGGAGGATAAGAGAATAAGGTTATTCAGGTTTGAGATATTCATTCACACACAATTACACACAAAAAACACAAGTTCTCTACGTTCAAATTACTTACAAAGAACCGACTAACTTATTCTCACACCGGAGGTGAATCGGGGGGCCAAACCCTCGCATTCTTCTTCTGCAGGTCCAACTGAATCGTTATCCGGCAGAATCCAGTCGTAACACATCTCATCCAAATGATTAGGGCATCCTGCTGTTTTGAGTAACCAAATCGTTAGTAGTCGCAGAGCGCGGGAGTAGAGCTAGGCCATATCCCTGCTGTTTTGAGTTGAGAAATCGTTAGTAGTCGTAGAGCCGGGGAGTAGAGCTAGGCCATCCCGAAGGGGCACACAAATATCAGGAACCATATTTTTTAAAATTTATTTATAAAAATATGTGTGATATTGATGGTTTGACTTGAATTAATTCCAACTTACAATGTTTGTTGAGAAAATTATTATTACATTGTTTAGCTAAATCACTTGAACTTTTGGATTTAATTTTATCAAGAAAATGCCTAAGTATACTAGCATATTTGATGGTCGTCTAGTGGTTGTAAGGGGATTTTGATGGTGGTCGTTAGGACAGTAGAATTAATTTTACTTCATAACAACTATTTTACAATGTTTATAGTTGGAATTTCAAAAAAAGAATCCTGGTTTAAAATAATTTTACAAGATAAAATATAATTTACAAAACAAACCATAAAAAAAATTAAAGCAAAAAACTAAAATTAACAGAAAACACTGATATAATTTAGAATAAATAAAAACAAACACAAAAACATATTAAAAATAATTACAATTTTTTTTAACATTAAATGAAATAAAAAAGGGTGATATTTGGAAATGACATATAAATCAACAAATTGTGATCAACAAAACAAACACAAATTTTAAGAGATATACTAAATTTAGAAAACTAAAATACACAAAAAAAACTCAAAAATAATGCAAATAGAACAAATAAAAACTATCACAAAAACATAAAAGAAGTACTCTTTTTCGAAAAACAAAAAGGAATTGTATAACATATTTTCACATAAATATCCCAAAATTAAATAAATAAACATAATCAGAAATATCAAATTTTAAATAAATGAAACAAATTAGTACCTTTTATTATTTTAAAAAATTTCAAAAACACCTAATAAAAAAAATCCACACATATAAAAAAATCATAAATTCTTTTAAATAATTCTTAGATAACTTAAATACATGTAAAAAAAATCTAAAATATTCTTGGACTACCACGTATGTTATATAAAAAAATAATAAAAAAATACTAATACAAATATAGTACCAACATTTTTCAAGTATATCAAGTAAAATTTAAGAAAATAAAATAAAAACCATCCCAAAAAATATGCTAAACTAAACTTTTGAATAAATACAAGTATATAAGTATAATAAATACTATAACATAAAATATTTGCTAATGTCTCAAGTATATAAGTATAATAAATACTATAACATAAAATATTTGCTATTAAATTCTTCAATAAAAACATTTCTTAAATTTATATTAAAAACATAAATAAACAAAAAAAAATGCAAATATATTGAAAAACAATTTTTCTATTTTATCATATTATTATTTTACGAAAAATGTTGACGCAATACTATAGTTGTAAACAATTTTTATTTTATAACAAACAATTTTTTGTTTCTTCTTTCTACTATTGATCTCACCTTTTCATTTTTTTATTAATTGAATTGATTAATTATTCATTTTTTTTGTGAATATGATATTAATGAGTGAAAATAATAAAAAAGATAACCAATTTATATAATTTGAGCAGATTATATGTATGAAGTTATTCACAAGTACCTTTTGAATTGAGGAGTACTAATTTTTTATTGAACTAAAATTTTACTTGATTCGAAATTAGAATTTTACATGATATTAAAATATTTCAGACATCAAAACTTTTGAATTGTTTGCAAAAGTGAAAATCCTTTTGGGTCATTTTCTTTCTTGTTTTTTGCTAATGAAACTCGCTCATTTTATATGCATCTCCGTATAAAATTCATGTGGTAACACTTGTGATTGGGCTGTTATGTGGTTTGTATCCTTATCATCTTATTGAATTTTTTCTTCGTATTTCTTTACACATCCGTGAGTACATTTTGATGCAAGGTAGTATTACTTTATATTTAATTTATTTATTTTTGTAAAATATTAACATAATTAGTTTGATGAATTAGTACGTAATTTATTAGTAGTAAAATGTTCTAGTGGTTTTGTATCATGTTGCCCCGAAAAAGATTAGGCATGGAAGAACATGAAGCACCTAGTGATTAATCAATCGACCTCCAGCCAAGCCAAAGGTATATTATATATTTTCATGTTTCTTTTCTTTCTTAAAAGTTTATGTCTTGAGCTAGAATAAAAAAAATTGATAACTAACTTATAACACATGCAGACGAATCTATCGGGAACCAGCAAAGGTACCTTCATTTCTGTCTGAGGAACTCCCCACAAAGATCTCTCCCATGCACTTGGGGAGGTGATCGCCAGTCACATTCGGACAGGTAAATCAATTAAGACTTAGGATCATAACTTCAATAGCAATTGTTTACTCTCAGCCATAGAAATTTTAGATAATGGAGATTCTTGTAAGGCCTAGAGAAAACAAATACACGATGAAGTGGATTTTGAAGGTCTTACCAAAATAGAACGAATTACTGGATCTAGTCCAGCGCGTTCTCTGTATAAGTCAAGTGCTAGCATAACCCATAGATGCCATCGGATTATATATTTTGGTAAAATTTTCCACACTTGACAATTTTTGTGCCTGTTTAATCTACTTTTTGTTGTTACATTTCTTGTTCTCACGTTAATAGCAAGTTTAAAATGGTAGTTGGTTTTACAAGACCAAATATAGTTTCCTCTCAGCAGCCTGAGAAAGCAAACAAACCAATATATATATATATATATATATATATATATATATATATATATATATATATATATGTACCCCAGTAAAATAAAAATTGGATGGTTAAAACTCCCGTTCGCATAAATGCTATTTCAGACACGAGTCGTGGCTGCAATCTTCATCAGAGAAAGCAAAAAGGCATCCTAGGTGCGTGAGTTGATGTGGTTTTTCCTTCGCACCTTAAGCACTAAAAATTACGGAGAATCCCAAAGACCTGGTGGGATCCTGTCAGATGCGCGCTTGGAACAGTTAGACCTTTGAGAGACATATCCAAAGAGGAAGTTTGCGGTGTTAACTGAAAATCTACTGATTTCACCATTTCACAAGCAGGAAACATGTACATGATTCGTGGTGGAGATCTAAAATTCAGCAAGGACTATTCAGTGAGTAGGGTAAGTGGCTTTGATTGACAAAGGAGGCATGGGTTAAAATTAAAAGCTTCAAAACGAAAACCTGTGGGTTGGGTACGAACAGTATTTCCTTCATTGGAAGAAGCGCAATGAGTAAGGATCAACAATATATCTACATTTATTTTTGAGAGTTTATTTGCCAACAGACTTGTTTCCAAAAAAATCTCAAAAACAAGCCTTCTGGGAAATAAAATCTCAAAAACAAATGTAGACATATTACTGATCCTTACTCTTAGTAGTTCTTTCCAATAAAGAGATACCATTGGTCCCCAACCCACAACTTGTCATTTTGAAGATGTTAATTTAATCCATGTCTCCTTTTTCTATCAAAGCCACTGACCCTACTCACTAAATAGTCCTTGCTAAATTTTAGATCTCCACCACAAATCAGGTACATGTTCCCTGCTTCTGAAATGGTGAAATCAGCACGTTTTTTGTTAACACTGCAAAACTTCCTCTTTGGATATGTCTCTCAAAGGTCTAATTGTTCCATGCATCTGATAGGATCCTGCCACGTCTTCGTGGTTCTCTGTAATTTTTAGTGCTTTAGGTTGCGAAGGAAAAACCACATCAACTGAGGCACCTAGTCTGCCGTTTTGCTTTCCCTGATGAAAATTGCAGTAACGATTATCATGTCTGGAACACCATCAGTGCCAGTGGCTGTTTTAACCATCCAATCTTTATTCTGCTGGGGTATATATGTTTTGTTTGCTTTCTCAGGCTATTGAGAGGTAACTGTATTTTGTCCTGTAAAGCCAACAACCATTTAAAAGTTTATATTAACGTTAAGATGAATTAGATAAGGTTCTCTTATTTTGTTTTGTACAAGCATTCATGTTAATATTACCATAGTTGTTTGATAAAGGATGAGCACTTCATCTTTATTTACCGTAAGAGATCACCTAAGATATGACAGTAAAGAATGAATTCAAGAATGGAGATGAGAAGTTTCAGAAAAAACTAATTGTTTGTTATAAAATCAACGATAGATTTTCAATTCACAAATCTCTCCTAGATGTAGTCTCAACAGTCTGCAATAAGCAAGCTGTCCATTTCTAACTAATTTTCCCACTCATTTCTAATTTGTTCATAAACTCACTGTTAATTTTTTTTTACTAAAATGCAGTATTTCAATTAAGACTTCGGGATCATAACTTCAATAGCAATTGTTTACTCTCATAGACCGCCGTAGAGATTTTAGATAATGGAGATTCTTGTAAGGCCTAGAGAAAACAAATAAACTGGGATGGAGTGGATTTTGAAGGTCTTTACCAAAATAGAACGAATTACGGGATCTAGTCCAGGGCGTTCTCTGTACAGTGCTAGCATAACCCATAGATGCCATCGGATTATATATTTCGGTAAAATTTTCCACACATGACAATTTTTGTGCCTTTTTAATCTACTTTTTGTTGTTACATTTCTTGTTCTCACGTTAATAGCAAGTTTAAAATGGTAGTTGGTTTTACAAGACCAAATATAGTTTCCTCTCAACAGCCTGAGAAGCAAACAAACCAATATATATATATAGATAGATATGTACTCCACTAACATAAAAATTGGATGGTTAAAACTCCCGTTCGCACAAATGGTGTTAAAGACACGATTCGTGGCTGCAATCTTCATCAGAGAAAGCAAAAAGGCATCCTAGGTGCCTGAGTTTATGTGGTTTTTCCTTCGCAACCTTAAGCACTAAAAATTACAGAGAATCCCAAAGACCTGGTGGGATCCTGTCAGATGCGCGCTTGGAACAATTAGACCTTTGAGAGACATATCCAAAGAGGAAGTTTGCGGTGTTAACTAAAAATCTGCTAATTTCACCATTTCACAAGCAGGAAACATGTACATGATTCGTGGTGGAGATCTAAAATTCAGCAAGGACTATTCAGTGAGTAGGGTAAGTGGCTTTGATTGACAAAGGAGGCATGTGTTAAAATTAAAAGCTTCAAAACGAAAACATGTGGGTTGGGTACGAACAGTATTTTTGGAAGAAGCGCAATGAGTAAGGATCAACAATATGTCTACATTTATTTTTGAGAGTTTATTTGCCAATAGACTTGTTTCCAAAAAAATCTCAATAACAAGCCTTCTAGGAAATAAAATCTCAAAAACAAATGTAGACATATTACTGATCCTTACTCTTACCAGTTCTTTCCAATAAAGAGATACCATTGGTCCCCAACCCACAGCTTATCATTTTGAAGATGTTAATTTAATCCATGTCTCCTTTGTCTATCAAAGCCACTGATCCTACTCACTAAATAGTCCTTGCTAAATTTTAGATCTCCACTACGAATCATGTACATGTTCCCTGCTTCTGAAATGGTGAAATCAGCACGTTTTTGGTTAATACTGCAAACTTCCTCTTTGGATATGTCTCTCAAAGGTCTAATTGTTCCATGCATCTGATAGGATCCCGCCACGTCTTCGTGGTTCTCTGTAATTTTTAGTGCTTTAGGTTGCGAAGGAAAAACCACATCAACTGAGGCACCTAGTCTACCGTTTTGCTTTCCCTGTTGAAAATTGCAGCCACGATTATCATGTCCGGAACACCATCTGTGCCAGTGGCTGTTTTAACCATCCAATCTTTATTCTGCTGCGGTATATATGTTTTGTTTGCTTTCTCAGGCTATTGAGAGGTAACTATATTTTGTCCTGTAAAGCCAACAACCATTTAAAAGTTTATATTAACGTTAAGATGAATTAGATAAGGTTCTCTTATTTGGTTTTGTACAAGCGTTCATGTTAATATTACCATAGTTATTTGATAAAGGATGAGCACTTCATCTTTATTTACCGAAAGAGATCACTTAAGATATGATAGTAAATAATGAATTCAAGAATGAAGATAAGAAGTTTTAGAAAAAACTAATTGTTTGTTATAAAATCAACGATAGATTTACAATTCACAAATCTCTCCTAGATGTAGTCTCAACAGTCTACAATAAGCAAGCTGTCCATTTCTAACTGATTTTCCCACTCATTTCTAATTTGTTCATAAACTCAGTATTAATTTTTTTTTACTAAAATGCAATATTTCAATAAAGACTTCAGGATCATAACTTCAACAGCAATTGTTTACTCTCATAGACCGCCGTAGAGATTTTAGATAATGGAGATTCTTGTAAGGCCTAGAGAAAACAAATACACTGGGATGAAGTGGATTTTGAAGGTCTTTACCAAAATAGAACGAAATACTGGATCTAGTCCTGGGCGTTCTCTGTACAAATCCAGTGCTAGCATAACCCATAGATGTCATCGGATTATAAATTTCGTTAAATTTTCCACACTTGACAATTTTTGTGCCTTTTTAATCTACTTTTTGTTGTTACATTTCTTGTTCTCACGTTAATAGGAAGTTTAAAATGGTAGTTGGTTTTACAAGACCAAATATAGTTTCCTCTCAGCAGCCTGAGAAAGCAAACAAACCAATATATATATATATATATATATATATATATATATATATATATAAATATATGTACCCTAGTAAAATAAAAATTGGATGGTTAAAACTCCCGTTCGCAAAAATGGTGTTTCAGACACGATTTGTGGCTGCAATCATCATCACCGAAAGCAAAAAAGGCATCCTAGGTGCCTGAGTTGATGTGGTTTTTCAACCTTAAGCACTAAAAATTACAGAGAATCCCAAAGACCTGGTGGGATCCTGTCAGATGCGCGCTTGGAACAGTTAGACCTTTGAGAGACATATCCAAAGAGGAAGTTTGCGGTGTTAACTGAAAATCTGCTGATTTCACCATTTCACAAGCAGGAAACATGTACATGATTCGTGGTGGAGATCTAAAATTCAGCAAGGACTATTCAGTGAGTAGGGTAAGTGGCTTTTATTGACAAAGGAGGCATGGGTTAAAATTAAATGCTTCAAAACGAAAACCTGTGGGTTGGGTACGAACAGTATTTCCTTGATTGGAAGAAGCGCAATGAGTAAGGATCAACAATATGTCTACATTTATTTTTAAGAGTTTATTTGCCAACAGACTTGTTTCCAATAAAATCTAAAAAACAAGCCTTCTGGGAAATAAAATCTCAAAAACAAATGTAGACGTATTACTGATCCTTACTCATAGCAGTTCTTTCCAATAAAAAGATACCATTGGTCCCCAACCCACAGCTTGTCATTTTGATGATGATTATTTAATCCATGTCTCCTTTGTCTATCAAAGCCACTGACCCTACTCACTAAATAGTCCTTGCTAAATTTTAGATCTCCACTGCAAACTTCCTCTTTGGATATGTCTCTCAAAGGTCTAATTGTTCCATGCATCTGATAGGATCCCGCCACGTCTTCGTGGTTCTCTGTATTTTTTAGTGCTTTAGGTTGCGAAGGAAAAACCACATCAACTAAGGCACCTAGTCTGCCGTTTTGCTTTCCCTGATGAAAATTGCAGTAACGATTATCATGTCTGGAACACCATCAGTGCCAGTGGCTGTTTTAACCATCCAATCTTTATTCTGCTGGGGTATATATGTTTTGTTTGCTTTCTCAGGCTATTGAGAGGTAACTGTATTTTGTCCTGTAAAGCCAACAACCATTTAAAAGTTTATATTAACGTTAAGATGAATTAGATAAGGTTCTCTTATTTTGTTTTGTACAAGCATTCATGTTAATATTACCATAGTTGTTTGATAAAGGATGAGCACTTCATCTTTATTTACCGAAAGAGATCACCTAAGATATGACAGTAAAGAATGAATTCAAGAATGGAGATGAGAAGTTTCAGAAAAAACTAATTGTTTGTTATAAAATCAACGATATATTTTCAATTCACAAATCTCTCCTAGATATAGTCTCAACAGTCTACAATAAGCAAGCTGTCCATTTCTAACTAATTTTCCCACTCATTTCTAATTTGTTCATAAACTCAATGTTAATTTTTTTTTACTAAAATGCAGTATTTCAATTAAGACTTCAGGATCATAACTTCAATAGCAATTGTTTACTCTCATAGACCGCCGTAGAGATTTTAGATAATGGAGATTCTTGTAAGGCCTAGAGAAAACAAATAAACTGGGATGAAGTGGATTTTGAAGGTCTTTACCAAAATAGAACGAATTACGGGATCTAGTCCAGGGCGTTCTCTGTATAGTGCTAGCATAACCCATAGATGCCATCGGATTATATATTTCGGTAAAATTTTCCACACATGACAATTTTTGTGCCTTTTTAATCTACTTTTTGTTGTTACATTTCTTGTTCTCACGTTAATAGCAAGTTTAAAATGGTAGTTGGTTTTACAAGACCAAATATAGTTTCCTCTCAACAGCCTGAGAAGCAAACAAACCAATATATATATATATAGATAGATATGTACTCCACTAACATAAAAATTGGATGGTTAAAACTCCCGTTCGCACAAATGGTGTTACAGACACGATTCGTGGCTGCAATCTTCATCAGAGAAAGCAAAAAGGCATCCTAGGTGCCTGAGTTTATGTGGTTTTTCCTTCGCAACCTTAAGCACTAAAAATTATAGAGAATCCCAAAGACCTGGTGGGATCCTGTCAGATGCGCGCTTGGAACAATTAGACCTTTGAGAGACATATCCAAAGAGGAAGTTTGCGGTGTTAACTGAAAATCAGATAATTTCACCATTTCACAAGCAGGAAACATGTACATGATTCGTGGTGGAGATCTAAAATTCAGCAAGGACTATTCAGTGAGTAGGGTAAGTGGCTTTGATTGAAAAAGGAGGCATGTGTTAAAATTAAAAGCTTCAAAACGAAAACATGTGGGTTGGGTACGAACAGTATTTTTGGAAGAAGCGCAATGAGTAAGGATCAACAATATGTCTACATTTATTTTTGAGAGTTTATTTGCCAACAGACTTGTTTCCAAAAAAATCTCAATAACAAGCCTTCTAGGAAATAAAATCTCAAAAACAAATGTAGACATATTACTGATCCTTACTCTTACCAATTCTTTCCAATAAAGAGATACCATTGGTCCCCAACCCACAGCTTGTCGTTTTGAAGATGTTAATTTAATCCATGTCTCCTTTGTCTATCAAAGCCACTGACCCTACTCACTAAATAGTCCTTGCTAAATTTTAGATCTCCACTACGAATCATGTACATGTTCCCTGCTTCTGAAATGGTGAAATCAGCACGTTTTTGGTTAATACTGCAAACTTCCTCTTTGGATATGTCTCTCAAAGGTCTAATTGTTCCATGCATCTGATAGGATCCCGCCACGTCTTCGTGGTTCTCTGTAATTTTTAGTGCTTTAGGTTGCGAAGGAAAAACCACATCAACTGAGGCACCTAGTCTGCCATTTTGCTTTCCCTGATGAAAATTGCAGTAACGATTATCATGTCTGGAACACCATCTGTGCCAGTGGCTGTTTTAACCATCCAATCTTTATTCTGCTGGGGTATATATGTTTTGTTTGCTTTCTCAAGCTATTGAGAGGTAACTATATTTTGTCCTGTAAAGCCAACAACCATTTAAAAGTTTATATTAACGTTAAGATGAATTAGATAAGGTTCTCTTATTTGGTTTTGTACATGCGTTCATGTTAATATTACCATAGTTGTTTGATAAAGGATGAGCACTTCACCTTTATTTACCGAAAGAGATCACCTAAGATATAACAGTAAAGAATGAATTCAAGAATGGAGATGAGAAGTTTCAGAAAAAACTAATTGTTTGTTATAAAATCAACGATATATTTTCAATTCACAAATCTCTCCTAGATATAGTCTTAACAGTCTGCAATAAGCAAGCTGTCCATTTCTAACTAATTTTCCCACTCATTTCTAATTTGTTAATAAACTCAATGTTATTTTTTTTTTACTAAAATGCAGTATTTCAATTAAGACTTCAGGATCATAACTTCAATAGCAATTGTTTACTCTCATAGACCGCCGTAGAGATTTTAGATAATGGAGATTCTTGTAAGGCCTAGGGAAAAAAATACACTGGGATGAAGTGGATTTTGAAGGTCTTTACCAAAATAAAACGAATTACTGGATCTAGTCCAGGGCGTTCTCTGTACAAGTCCAATGCTAGCATAACCCATAGATGCCATCGGATTATATATTTCGGTAAAATTTTCCACACTTGATAATTTTTGCGCCTTTTTAATCTACTTTTTGTTGTTACATTTCTTGTTCTCACGTTAATAGTAAGTTTAAAATGGTAGTTGGTTTTACAAGACCAAATATAGTTTCCTCTCAGCAGCCTGAGAAAGCAAACAAACTAATATATATATATATATATATATATATATATATATGTACTCCACTAAAATAAAAATTTGATGGTTAAAACTCCCGTTCGCACAAATGGTGTTTCAGACACGATTCGTGGCTGCAATCTTCATCAGAGAAAGCAAAAAGGCATCCTAGGTGCCTGAGTTGATGTGGTTTTTCCTTCGCAACCTTAAGCACTAAAAATTACAGAGAATCCCAAAGACCTGGTGGGATCCTGTCAGATGCGCGCTTGGAACAATTAGACCTTTGAGAGACATATCCAAAGAGGAAGTTTGCGGTGTTAACTGAAAATCTGCTAATTTCACCATTTCACAAGCAGGAAACATGTACATGATTCGTGGTGGAGATCTAAAATTCAGCAAGGACTATTCAGTGAGTAGGGTAAGTGGCTTTTATTGACAAAGGAGGCATGGGTTAAAATTAAATGCTTCAAAACGAAAACCTGTGGGTTGGGTACGAACAGTATTTCCTTGATTGGAAGAAGCGCAATGAGTAAGGATCAACAATATGTCTACATTTATTTTTAAGAGTTTATTTGCCAACAGACTTGTTTCCAATAAAATCTCAATAACAAGCCTTCTAGGAAATAAAATCTCAAAAACAAATGCAGACATATTACTGATCCTTACTCTTAGCAGTTCTTTCCAATAAAGAGATACCATTGGTCCCCAACCCACAGCTTGTCGTTTTGAAGATGTTAATTTAATCCATGTCTCCTTTGTCTATCAAAGCCACTGACCCTACTCACTAAATAGTCCTTGCTAAATTTTAGATCTCCACCACGAATCATGTACATGTTCCCTGCTTCTGAAATGGTGAAATCAGCATGTTTTTGGTTAACACTGCAAACTTCCTCTTTGGATATGTCTCTCAAAGGTCTAATTGTTCCATGCGTCTGATAGGATCCCGTCACGTCTTCGTGGTTCTCTGTAATTTTTAGTGCTTTAGGTTGCGAAGGAAAAACCACATCAACTGAGGCACCTAGTCTGCCGTTTTGCTTTCCCTGATGAAAATTGCAGCCACGATTATCATGTCTGGAACACCATTTGTGCCAGTGGCTGTTTTAACCATCCAATCTTTATTCTGCTGGGGTATATATGTTTTGTTTGCTTTCTCAGGCTATTGAGAGGTAACTATATTTTGTCCTGTAAAGCCAACAACCATCACTACAAGAAATTTGATTTTTACCTACCAATAATTTACCTACTAAAAATTATTGGTAGATAAAACTGAATATTACCTACTAATATGTAAGTGTAAAATTTATTAGTAAGTAAATATTGCACGTTCATAAACTTCACAAATATATTGATATTTTTGTAAGCGGGAATCTTCCGAAACATTGGTGCTCAGTTTTCTCTGGATATTCTTTTACTATTTTAAATTTTTAAATAAGTAGATGCCTATCTTCAGATGACATGGCATATCCATCCCAATTTCTCCCCTACGTACGTTGTTCTGTCTTCTATCCAAATTCCAGAGTTTACCGTCCCGCCCACGTACGTTGCTCATTCCAATGAATAGACGTGCACGGTCCCACTAACTTAAACGTGAACTATGTAATTCATGATTTGATAAAAAAATGTAAACCAAAAAAAGAAAAAAAAATGTAAACCAGGCACAACAACGGACATGTTGGAACATAGAAAGAAGATGTTGGGTACTAATGGAAGAATGTAAAATTGTTTCAAAAAAATAAAAAAAAAATGTAAAATTGTGCTTCAAAAACATATGGGATAAATTTTTATACGATACAAAACGACATTAAAACTTCATATTTATATTTACATCTCAATTACAAAAACACAAAATTACACTATTATAATAAATGTGATGATTATATTTATTTTTTCCGTACATGATGACACAGAACTACAAGATTTAATTATATAATAAATTAAATTATATATGTATGTATATTAGTACATTATAATCTAATTTATGTATAATTTTTTTTTAATAGCAAAATTTTTCCAATTAAATTTATATTATCAATATTCAAAATTAATAAAAGACATAATTTAATATATCTTGGCACTTTATCAAAAATATGTTCTGAATGACAAAAATATATCTTGGCGCGTAAGAATTTTATAACTTAATTTACCAAACCATTGCTACCATCTATGGGCTCGTTTGGGAAATCTTATTTTTCAGAAATAAGTTACTTATTTTGGAAAAAAATTAGAAAATATGTACTTTTTTTCTGAAATAAGTAACTTATTTTTGCAAGATTACGAATATTAAACTTCTCATACACATTTTTTTCTAAAAAAATGTATGTAAATAAAAAAAAAATTCCGAAATAAGTAACTTATAAGTTCAATCACAAATTTACCAAACGAGCACTATGTCTAGTCAAACTTGTTTTGTATGCCAAATTATTGATTGTACCACTCTTATAAAAAGCGGGAATCGGAGTTGTTCGGTAAAGTTACGGAACAATGGTTAATCAGATATTCGGGGATTAATCGGAATGATTAATCGAACAACTAATCAAAATTAATTTAATATTCTTATATATATATATATATATATATAATTAATTAATTTTATTAATTTAATATAGACCTAATCAACTATTTAATAAAATTTTATAAAAATTCGAAACACAAAAAAATGAAATTGTAAAATAAATAACTGAATTTACTTGCATACATTAAGATGTTTAAAATAGTACAAAAGTATTCAATAGTAGATGCTGAAGATTTCTACCCATGCTTCAATTTCAAGAACTAACAAAATATAGGGTTATTTTTACATTACAATTTATAAGATTTTTATTAATTCCTGTTTTTTATATAATTTTGTGAATTTTGACATTATTTTTTTCTTAAAAAAATTTATCCGATTAATTCTGATTATTTACCAAAATAGTCGATTTTGACCAATTTTATCGATTATTGACCAATTTTTACAAAAGATGATTTTGACCCGATTATAGCAAAATCAGTTTGTTTAACTACCGAACAACAATTAATCACCGATTAATCTCGATTAATCGTCACTTTTTATAACACTGATTTTAACCCAACGAGAAAAAAGTTTGCAACTACACTTCTTGAAATGGAATTCTCAAATAAAAGTATTTATATTCTGTTAAATTAATTGGCTCTATTACTATAAATGAATAGTTCGCTAAATTTGTCAAAATTGTAAGGTGGTATATTCCAGGATTGATTATAATGGTTAGTTATATTTTTATTTTAAATTTATGGTTAGTTATATTTTAAAAATAATATGTTATTATTATTTTAATTGTTATAAATAATATATCTTAGTAATCAATATGACAATAAATGATATGAAATTTTATTACAGGTTTTCAAATTTTGTTGACTAAAATTATAGAGAAGGGGAATGTACCGTTGGAGTGAATTTTCTTTTAAAATTACACATAATTTTTGTTCATGGTATGTCAATTAAGCTTTTAGCTAAAAATTTGTGGATGAAGGCCCTATCTATCCCAAAATTAAATAGGAGGAACCAAAATATCCACGGACGTTCAGGATGACCTTAAATACCAACGAGACACATCACATGAGGCTGGCGTATCTTGAAACACGACACTGGATCTGAGTATCTGACGTATCATTTTAATGCGTCACTGTGTTTAATATGTCACTGCCACTCGCGTATCACCAAAACACGGCAATGCCACTTGCGTATTACCATTCTTCATTATTATGCAGAAAACATGCGGTAATCTATCTTTCTGGCAATTTTCGAGGTGATTCTCAACCAAAGTCCGGCCAATCTCCGTTCATATCTTTTCCATTTATGTTATATATACCATTCGAATCGTCTTTCGACGATCTACAATCATATACCCTTCTCAAACCATTTCTTATTCGGTTTTTAAATCCTCAAATCCGAACCCTAATTTTCGTAAAATCAAAAAATTACATATGGACAGCATATACATACGGGGAGAGAGATACAGACGAGAAAGAGAAGATGGAGGAAGAGAGAGGAGACTGTAGTGTGTGGTCAAAAATTGGAAAATTTTAGCCACACAATAGTCAAACTAGTATATCTAAAATGAGATGGAGTGAGTAGTATTTTCGGTAATCTATGTAGATATTTTTTTTAATACTTTAAGTTTATAGGGTATATAGATTTAATCCAATTAAAAAGTTATTTTAATCTAGTGCGATGAGAAATAATTATTAATAAAATATAAGATAAGCATTAAAAGTTAACATGTGTGGGCATTTAAAAAGAAAAAAAAAACAAAAATACTAAAGAGTGAAAGAAAGAAAAAAAGGAAGAGCGGGATGTGAAATTGACAACTCCCGGCAATTTAAAATTTTGGAAAAATTTTGAATTTAGTAGTTAAGCGAGTAGATAAGGCTAATTGAATTTAAGGCCTCTTCCTGATATCTTGTTTAGGCAGTTTTGCCAATCTAATGCTCTTTAGAAATATCACATTTATAACTTTATTCTTCATCCTTCATATTAAAACATTCTATTCCGGCAAGTGTGTGTATTGCTATGATTTGGATGCCCCGTGTTTCTTTATTATATGATGCTCAACTTGTATTACCAAGTGTTTGATAGTATTACTCATCAAATTAAGGCAACTAGACAACTCAAGCTTACTAATGAATCTATTCCTTGAAGCAAGTTATTGACTGAATGGGAGGGATCTTATCAAGAAGTCCATTTAAAGGTAACACATGCTCGTTGGTATTTGTTATCATTAGGATGTGTTGTTCAATATACAATATTTGGAATAATGGAATCTCTGCATATGTGTCTCTTTGTATTAATTTTCATGATACTGATCAGTCTCTTGGTTCTTGCAACACAATTTGGAAGTCGGAACTGACCTTAAACAATTTTCCAAACATTTAGTTTCATATTTCAAACACGCTAACTTTATATCTGTACTTTTACTTGCTAATATCGATTCTCATGCTTGATCTTATATTATTGAATGATGTGGTGTAGAGTTTTCCATTATGTATAGTTGTTTTCTGACTAGTAAATGTGCATATTTTATGTTATTTGAGGTATGTAACTAATTTTGAGTTACATTTTTAAACCGGAAATGTAAATGTGCCTATGCTACATGCTTTTTGAGGAGTGCCTAATGTTCTTATTTATGGCAAAGAAAGGTACATTTCACACCTGTATCATCTTTGTATGAATCTTATATATATGGGCATTGGTTTAATAGTTATGCTAGGATGCTCTTTACATTTTTTTATTGCTAATTTTTCTGTACATATTTTGTTTTAATAAATTATTGTTATCCCTTTCTCATTTTCACTCTGTTTGAACTTCTTTATATAAACAAAAGCCAGAAGTTATTAAAGTAAGAAATTATTAACATCCTCCTGCTTTATAGTTTATGCACTAAAGTGTTGGTGGTTGATTTAGTGTTGTTGTATTTGCAGGAACAGGCATTTTACGATCAAATGAAACAAGCAGGCAAATCTAGTTACATCTACACTGGAAAAGCTTTGGTTGCATAGAACTAAAGAGATGATAAATTATATTCAAATGGCTATGACGACTACAAGTTCCAATACTCTCAAGATCAAGTTTTTCCAATACTCTCAAGACCAAGTTTCTACTGCATGCAAAGTCAAAGATTAAAGAAAATTTATAGTTCCTTTTATGTGTATTCATTGTTTGAAATAAATAAATTACGTTTCTCATGTATATTTCAATTTTCTTATAATGTTATAATTTTCATTTAATAAGAAAATTTTGAATGATTTTTGTATTTACATTTTTAAAATACAAATAAATTAAAATTATTTATCAACCAAATTTATAATTAAAAATTGTAAATATGAAAATTGCCAAGTGCCTCATTCGTGAGATGCCATGTGTCCTGATTACAAAGTTTATAAAATCCCACTTGTCATAACAGTAATGTGCAATATGGATCAATCATGATATGCCATTTGGATGCCACATTGGCTCTCTTTTTCCACGTGGATCAAGACATGTCAGCTTGTGACTCATCATTGCTTATTCACACAAGTGGGGTCCATATAATTTTTTAGCTACCAATACGTATAAATGTAGGTAAAACTCTTTCTCTACTATCAATTACCTACGAACGGTTACCAATATCATATTAGTAGGTAAAACATCTTTACTTACCAATAAATTGTTTTTACCTACGATTTTAATTGGTAGGTAAAGACTCTATTTCTTGTAGTGCATTTAAAAGTTTATATTAACGCTAAGATGAATTAGATAAGGTTCTCTTATTTGGTTTTGTACAAGCGTTCATGTTAATATTACCATAGTTGTTTGATAAAGGATGAGCACTTCATCTTTATTTACCGAAAGAGATCACCTAAGATATGATAGTAAAGAATGAATTCAAGAATGGAGATGAGAAGTTTCAGAAAAAACTAATTGTTTGTTATAAAATCAACGATAGATTTACAATTCACAATTACAGTCTCAACAGTCTGCAATAAGCAAGCTGTCCATTTCTAACTGATTTTCCCACTCATTTCTAATTTTTTCATAAACTCAATATTAAATTTTTGAGAAAAAGGAATATCAGATTAACCTGATATAAGGATATTGCTTAAATGAGGTGAAACGACAATCCTGAACAGGTTCTACTACCAAATACGACAATGGTAATACATACACTAGCACTTTGATTATTACTTTATAATATATAATATATACTCGTACGTGAATACATGATTGTATATTAGAAAAAAGATAAGGAATTGTTTATGCATAAGAAAAGAAAGCAGTTAAGCAAAGAAAGAAAGACGTGGTGGTGAAATGGTGGGTTTGTCATTAAACGACAAAAAAGTTTCATTTTATAAGAGAGCCCTTGTGTCGTTTAACCTGATGTAAACATAAGGTTAATATCAGGTTAATCTGATATTCGTTTTTCTCTAAATTTTTTTACTAAAATCCAATATTTTAAATTCACATATTTATTTAATAAAACCCACAGCCTATTTCATAGCTTCCCCCCTTAAGAGACTTGTCCTCAAGTGTTTGTATCAAAACTACGCCAGATGGCTTGCAGCAACATTTTCAAAATGTTGCAGCAATCCAAAAAAACGTTACTGTAGAGCAAAAAAAAGAAACGGCAACGCTTTTTCAGCGTTGCATTTGGCAATTGGGACCCACATGTGGATCCCACAGGTGCCCCCCATGAGTTTTCAATTGGGCCCCACATAAACATATTTTAAACAATTGATGGCAACAATGTATACTTTCAATAGCACTTTCATAATAAAAATTTAGAAGGAACAATTTGTATATATGCATTTCCTAAAAATTGAAAATCTATTTTATTACACCAATACCAAAATTCATCAATACAAGTTAATGGACTTCATAACCCTTAAGCCCAAAAAGAAAATAACAATCTAGTACAATAAACTTGTGACATATTTACAAAATTATTTATAGTAAGTAGCAACCCATTCATGCATACTTTAAATTCTCTATAGCCCCCCTGCAACATAAGATAATAACGTAATATTAGTAGATAAACAAATACTCTCATCGCAATAACTAAATGACTACTATTGATTGGACAGTGAACAAAAATATGCACATGACCTGATCAGTTGAAGCTTGTTTCTAGTTTTTTGCTTGAAAAAAAAAATTCACTGCATTTTGTCATGGCTGCAACACAGTTATTTTAAATCAACTATAAAAAAGATATATGAAATAAGCGAAATATTGCTGCGTGTGATATAGGAAAATCCAGGCTACTGAGAGTGAACCTGTATGCTATAAATAGAGATAACCTGTATGCTATACTGAGAGTAATCAACTATAATAGGTTAAGTGCAAACGACGGGAAGAGAAATGGTGCAGGGTAGAAAATAGGATTAAGCTATCTGCATATCCATTTTAAGTTATTGTCACTATCCCCGAACAGTCGAAATGAAACTCATTTTCCAACTATAACCTCCAGTCCTCCATTACATGCCCTAAACAAACAAAAAGTAGAATATAACCTTGTCCTGTCCACCAACATCCCACGCAGTGAAGCTAATGTTCTTGTATTTGACTGTCTCTACATTAAAACCTGCAAAAAATGATCTGTTATTCAGTTTCATCACAAAAATAGATATCAGACATTAACTCACTTTGTAACAAAAAACAGTTATTCTTTAGACAAGGTGAATGTAGTAGTGCCATTCTGCAACACATCAAACTTATGCCTAATCAAATTTAAACCGTATATAATTGATTAAACAAATTCGAACAGAGTAGTATCAGAACAATAATTTGAATAGCTTGAGTTGATAAACAAATTAATTAGGACTTTGGGTTTTTTAAAAGATTTGGTAACCTAACTTGTTACAGCGGAGGTCTCTCGAATTTCTAGGTTCTGCCTTGCTTCTAGCACTTCAAGATTGGAATCAACCAGACCACACAACTGTGGATCAATATTAATCATCTGCTAACACTTAAACTTTTAAGATGAAACCTAGTGTAGTTTAAGTAAATTTGTCACTAGTTAGAAATGGGAACATAATGAAATACTATCTGAGATATATAAGAAGTATAAACTTAAAGCACTTGCTTTCAATTGGGTAACTAGACCTGATTAATCATCTCCAACATAGCCAGATTTTGTAATAATTGCATCATCATAGCAGGATCTAGCAAGCTGCTTGACTGTGTATTTTCCCCTGCAAGATTGGGAATTCCCCAGCCATCTCTAAGTGCATTTGCACCAGCACGATTTCCTGATGTATTGTTAGTCCGGGAACCTCGAGTGGCGACATTCAAATTTAGCACTACTTAGACGACATTTCGTCTGCTGCTATATACGCAGATACCAATAAAAAAGAAAGCAGACCTCGCTACCTGTAAAATTCTGTGCAACAATTAAGAATCACACAGAGACCCCCAGAAGTTTTTATATACATTAAAATACAAACACATGTTCTATCAATATAATTACCCAAATATTTCAGGTAAGTAACATGTTTAAGAGGGAACAAAACAGATCATCGTTATTTTCATCTGCTACCATTTCATTTGGGAGGAGAATGGAAGATGGTAGGCAGATGGGACTATCACTGTGCACCATGAGAGGACAAGGAAAATATTTATGCTCTATGACAGAACATAAAACTAATCGCAACAATTTTACATACACCGGGCTGGAATAAATATTTAAAATATAAGATACCGGCATATAAAATTACTTGCTACTAGAACATAATTGAGCAAAATAAATGGGTAAAAAAAAAACTAAGTGAACACTGAATCAGAAAACAGATTAGTTTGCAGCAACGCTTTTTTTTTTGGTGTTGCAATGAAAAACGTTGTAGTAGCTCTAAACTTGATGGCCTACAGCAACGTTTTTTTTGTGTTGTTGTATACATAACCTGGTGTTGCCGGAGCTAAAAGAAGTGTAGCAAGTTGCAACCCTTGTGAAGTGTTGCCGTTAATATGCTTTAAACACAACCTTTTTAACAAAAATTGAAATAAGTAATTATTGAGAATTAAAATTAATTAATTTAGAAAACAAATAATTTAAATTTTCAAAGTTTGTTATTAGAGTCAATATTAGAATTTCTATAAAATAGAACATTTTTTATAATTTGAAAATAGACCAAATTATTAAAAAAACATAAGAAAATAATTTTTTTTTGAAAAAAAAATTAATTTTCCATAAAATGAATAAAGTTTGAGAAATAATGTTAAGTTTGATATAAAAAATTTGTATACATTATTGAACTAAAATATAACATTTTTACAAATAAAAATAACATATCTTCTTATAAATTTAATTAAATTGAAGAAATTTTCAAATAAAAATTAATAAAACAGAAAAATAAAAAAATTGTAAGTGTTCAGTATTTTGTTATGGCGGTGTCCAAATTACTGGGCTGGGTTTTGCTTTTGGCATGGGCTGGGTTTTGGCGCTGTCCGAAATTTTGGAGCGCGACAATTTTGCCGCTTGTAATTTTGCAACACTCTAATTAGTAATAAAAGAAACGGGACACACTCACTCACTCTAACACCAAGAAAACACACTCACTCACTCCTAACCTAACCCTATCCGCCGCTCACTCTCTACCACCACTCACCGAGTCACCGCTCACTCACTCAAAATTAGGATTTCGATTTGGGGTTTCTTCAAGCTTGGAGGCTGATTCAGTTAGGGTTTGAATTGGGGATCGAATTGAATTAGGGCTTTTAACATCATCAGATATTATTCTTAATTTGATGCTCATACTTGTTTGATTAAAGTTTGTTTGATGTTCTTTATTTACGTTGCTTGTTTGTAATTTATGGCCCATTCTCATTTAAACCCATTTCCATTTTAGCCCATGTTATATGCTTTTTTTTCTTTGTCCAGTTCCTTGATATTAATCCTTGCTTATAAATCTACTTTGGGTCTTTAACTAAATAGCCTTAATGTAGTTGTAATTAATTTTACACATCTAGTGGTCAGGTCATTCATTAATGTTAAATGTACTTAAATCCCATTTTTACATTGCATCCACTAGTCTTATTAGCAGTCCTTATTAATATTTTTGTTGTCTCCTTCTAGATTAATTAGTATTAATTAGTTTTTAAATGCTTTCTTTTAATTGAGTTCTTGTATTAAATTGCCTAGTTAACTTGTTTGAATTTGATTTCGTAGTTTTCTCCTGGTCCATTACTTTAGCACTGTCATGTTTAAGATCCATTATTCTTCTGGTGGAGTTTAAAAACAAAAAAGAAAGAATACAAGTTGCACTAAGAAAATGTGAGGTATTTTGTGCAATAAGTATCAGTAATGTGAATTCCATTTCCGTTGTAGCCTTACCAACTCCTTTTTTTGCTGAGATAGGAGCAATGGTTTGCACCAGTTACTATTTTCGAAGAAAGGACTCCAAGATGGTATAAAGTTGGTTTATTGTGACAAAGGAGAGGTTGTGTCTAATTAGCAAAAAAAAAAGGAGAGGTTGTGTCTGATTTCATTTACATTATATGTTGCTTCTGATACCTTTCTTCTAATTTTCATAGCTGAATAAATTAAAGTTTACAGGTTAAACTTGAGGGCTACAAGCAGGGGAATGATATATTCTGTAGTCACTGCAATGACGAGGTATATTTATTTTCTTCATGTGGCATTTTAAACTCTTTTTGAACATTTTATTGAAGTATAGGAGCAGTTTATTGAAGAGTGTAAATCCAATGCGGTTTTGTTTAAACATAAAAAGACTGGTGCTGAAGTTATGTCTGTTTCGAATGACGATGAGAATAAGGTTTTGGTGTTGTTTTTCTAACTCCTCCGTAAGTGTTATTGCATTCGTTCGTCTTTGCTGTTATATTGTTATTGTGGAGCTGTACAAGTGAATTATGATAATCCTGTGTAAAGAATTTGGATATATTGAAACTGTTTACAATTGCATAAGATTTTAGGAAGATGGTTAGAAATTGAATTTTTCTGTCAGGCTCGGGTAATTACTGATTAAGGAGGTGAACTTTGAAAATGATGATAACTCAATGGCCTTGTAAGGGTGAGTTTTAAAATGGAATTTGTATCATATTAGAAATATGTTAAACTACTCAAAAGCGAACCCTCTGGTGTTTATATGAGCTATCTGCAACTGTGAAGCTAAAATATTGTTTTTTTTTTTAATTTTATGTTTTACTCTTAAGAATTTTGATGCATTATACTTATATCAGGACTTGATCTAGGTCATGTACGTGATATCTTGTTGCTCAATATCTTATCACTACATGTAAGGGTGATATTTGGAAATGACATATAAATCAACAAATTGTGATCAACAAAACAAACAAAACAAACACAAATTTTAAGAGATATACTAAATTTAGAAAACTAAAATACACAAAAAAACTCAAAAATAATGCAAATAGAACAAATAAAAACTATCACAAAAACATAAAAGAAGTACTCTTTTTCGAAAAACAAAAAGGAATTGTATAACATATTTTCACATAAATATCCCAAAATTAAATAAATAAACATAATCAGAAATATCAAATATTAAATAAATGAAACAAATTAGTACCTTTTATTATTTTAAAAAATTTCAAAAGCACCTAATAAAAAAAATCCACACATATAAAAAATCATAAATTCTTTTAAATAATTCTTAGATAACTTAAATACATGTAAACAAAATCTAAAATATTCTTGGACTACATGTCTGTGAATTAATTCCTTTTTATTTGTTTTTTCAGTGAAGCGTTCTTATAATTTCTATAAACAAGTTTCCAGTATTTTAATTTTTTATCAGGTATGTTTTAATATTTTTTTGGATTCTTCGAATTTTATTTTTCGTTTTTGTATTTCAATATCTTTCCCTTTTATTTATATTTATAATTTAAGTTACTTTCAATTAATTTTTTCTACCCTTTTATATTATTGTTTAGTTTTGTGAAACAACAAAAGTCAATAACCACGTTAGAGAATCTTTAGTACTGTATGGTGTTAAGAGGGATGGTAATGCCACATTGCCAGATAACATAACACTATTCTTAATAATTTATTGAAATTGTTGAAACATTGGGGTGTTTTGGGGAATTTTTTTCCATACAAAGTTAAAGATTTCTAACTTTTTTCTGAAAAAATATTAGCTTTTATTGCAACTTATAAAATCTCAAATATACATAAAATATTTATATAAAAAAATTTATCAAAATATGAAATTTTTAACCGAAAATAAGTCCATAGTGAGGCTCATTAGTAGGATGTAAGTGAAGTAACATATCATGCCAAGTAACATATCATGCCAAAAATTGAATTCCGTAGTAATTTTATTTGTGGACACAACTCTAAAAATAGATGATTAATCGCGACTAATCATCGATTAATTCCTATTTGTCGCACTAATTAATAATCCGATTATGCGATTAATTATTCCGATTAATCCTCAAATACTCGATTAATCCCTGGACAGTGCCTCTACCGATTAAGTCCGATTCCCGCTTTTTACAACACTGGACACAACACGAATTAAAAATAATTATGTTATGCATTTTTTTATAAGGTTTGCATTTTCGGATAATAATCATTAAATATTATTTTGGAAAAAAATATCAAAAATAATATGGAAAAATATATTAAATAATATTTTTTATTATTTGGTACCATTGGAAATAATTTTAACACCCTCTTATCCAGGATATGATAACATTATTCAAATATTAATCTCAATTAGCCGAATACACGTAAGTCAAATGGAAGTATATATGGAACCCATATGTTTGTTGTCGATTTCCGTGGAATAATGGCAAAGATTATTTTGCACTGCCGGTTATTAGGTTTTGATAAACAATAAGTCTAAATAAAAAATTTTGTCAAAAAAAAAAAGTCTAAATAAAATTTGATATGATTAGGTCCTGCAAATTTAAATGAAATAGACGGAATTTTATCAAAACATTCATTGTTTTATCCTATCCCAAACAGATTCAATATTATATTTGGTATAAATTAATATGTTTATAGTTAGGCAAATTTTTAAAATTGTAGAACTTCAACATTTCATCTTTGATGTCTTCCTGCCCAGAATATAGTGTCTATGTCTGTAATAGTAGTGACCATGAATTAGATTTTTTTTTTTGGGACAACTTTAGCATTCAACAATCAACATCGCTTGTAGGGGTGTACACGGGTCGACCAAACCGACCAAAACCGGCCCTATTTTCACCCGACCCAAACCGAATAATTTCAAACGGGAACAAGGTTGGGTCAAAAATAATTTAAACCGGTGTTAATGGGTTGGGTATGTGTTTGAACTTTTTTCACCCAACCCAACCCAACCCAACCCGTTTAGTATTTTTACAGCCCACTAGTCCCTTATTTCAGGTCCAGCCCACTAACATATCTATTCATTCTATCAGACTATCAGCCCATATATTTTTAGGTTTAGCCGTTTAGGTTATACATCTCAAGTCTCAATTACTCAGTATACAAACATATCCACTTACACTTAGAGACGCCGCTCTATCTTTTAACACCGCTCTTTTCTCTTCACAATTGACTCTCCATTTCTTCGTTCAAGCACAAACAGGTATCAAATCTTTACTCTCTTTTCTTTGTTCTTCTTTAAATTAATAACATATATAGTGATTACTGATTATTGATTACTGCTTCTGCTTGTTTATCTATTTTCTTTAATCATCTTGAACTTAATAAATATACTCATGTAATCAATTGATTTTAGTTCATCTTTAGTGATTATTGTTATTAGTGTTCATCTTTATTAAATTAGAGACACAAATATCTGATTATTGTTATCTTTTGATGTGTTGGTTGCTTGGTTTAGATATACTCTGTTGATTATTGTTATATGTTACTCTTGATTTAGTTCTCTGTGATTGTTTCCATGTATTTGTGGTTCTTGCTATGTAATGTATACTTTGTAATTGTTATATAGGACTGAAATGGATGTGATTGCGACTGAAATGGAAGATGTGACATACAATGTTTCAAATCCCACCCCAAACACTACCCCTAATACCATCCCAGACACTGCTGCAAATCTCACCTGAAACACTACCCCTAATACCACCCCAAACACTACTCCTATTGAGCTTAGATCTCCTAAAAAAGAAGGTGATGATGAACCATTAACAAATAAGAAGAAACCCACCAGGAAATCAGACATTTGGGATCACTTTACTAAAGTGAAAGGTGGAGATCCAGATAATCCTTGAAGCAACTGTAATTACTGCGGTGCTGATTATGCTTGTCACAGCACTAGAGTTGGTACCAGCAGCATGTGGGGTCACTTTAAAAAGTGCAAGAAGAGAGTGGATAAGAAGCAAAAGGTACTTAGTTTCAAAAAGGAATCTGGTGGAGGTTCAAATCTGTTGGCCGTTACATTTAACAAGGTGAGGTGTAGAACTGCATTGGCTAAATTTGTGGTGAAGGATGAGCAAGCATTTAGAGTTGTGGAGGGCGATGGGTTTAAGGAGATTATACAAGAATTACAACCGAAGTTTGTTGTTCCAAGTAGAGTAACAATTGCTCGAGATGTGTATCATTTGTTCTGTAATGAGAGGGTAAAATTGATGACGGAGCTAACTACCACCCACCAAAGAGTGTGTTTAACAACGGATTGTTGGACTAGTAGGACCCAAATGTCATATATGGTTCTTACAGCTCATTACATCAATGCAGATTGGAAATTGCAGAAAAAATCATAAACTTTTGTCTAGTTTCGAATCACAAAGGTGATACCATTGGTAAGACGATAGAAACTTGTTTGCTTGGTTGGGGAATAGAAAAGGTCTTTACGGTAACACTTGACAATGCCTCGGCTAACAAAGAGGCTGTTGGTTTTGTTCGGAGAAGGGTAAAGGCATGGAAAGGGGCTATTCTTGATGGAGAACATATGCATATGAGGTGCGGTGCCCATATTGTAAATCTGATTGTGAATGAGGGCTTGAAAGAAATGCAGGATTCAATTGCAGCCATTAGGAATAGTGTAAGATACATTCGATCATCTCCGGCAAGGTTACAAAAATTTAAAAGCTGTGTGGAGAAAGAAAAGATCGAATATAAGGGAGGGTTGGTTTTAGATGTACCGACAAGGTGGAACTCCACTTTTCAGATGTTGGACGTGGCACTGAAATTTGAAAAGGCATTTGGAAGATATGAGGATGAAGATGATAAATTTCTGAGTTATTTTGATGAAAAAGAAAATGGCAAAAAGAGGGTCGGGCCTCCTATGTATTCTGATTGGCAAGCTGCAGCAGTATTTGTGAGGTTTCTAGCCACTTTTTACGAAGTTACTCTAAAATTCAGCAACACTTTGAATGTCACTTCAAACAACTTTTATCATGAATTTGTGAGGTTCAGGCTTTATTGAGTGATCTGGCTGCTAGTACTGATCCATTGCTATCTTCAATGGCTGCAAGTATGAAAGGAAAATTCAATAAATACCGGGGGAATGCAGAGGACATCAACCCGTTATTATTTGTAGCTGTTGTACTTGATCCGCGATACAAGATGGGATATTTGAAGTATTGTTTTGAAAACATTTATGATGCTGAATCTGTTGCTAGAATTGTCATCAAGGTGGAGTCTTTGCTGCAACGTTTATACATGTCATATGATTCTCAGGGTGACAATGTTGGCTATAAGGTAAACTCTGATGCTAAGTTTTCATTTTGTTCATTACTGAGTAATTTAAAACTGATCGTAATTGTATTTAGCTGCTTAAACTTCAGTTATGGTCAATGTAGGTATATGTAATGAATTAAGCTCTGGTTTTCTTGAAACATGGATGTAATTGTCTGAGAAAATCATGAAGATTTTCTTTTCAATTTCTTGGGGTCTGATATGAACACATTAAGCTGCTTAAAGTTAAGTCAGGGCCAAGTATTGACAAACTTTAATTTCGTCATGTTGTCATGGTACTAATTAATAGTCTTACAGTTATATCATTAAACATTAAAAGTTTATGCTGTAGTGGTACTAATTAAATGATGGTCTACAACTGAATTGTATTAGTTTTCTGCAAATTCCAGGATGCATTTAAAAAATAAAACAGACTTAATTATACTTTCAGATCTAAAGCCTGGTTCACCAATCTTGAAATTGATATTGTACTTTCAGAGATTCACACCATGCCAACCTAAAGCTGTGACTACCTGCAAGTCTGTAATGAAATCTGTGAAACTAAGGTTCCTGTTGTAATTGGCATGGTCCTCCATATAGCCTCCCTGAATTTGTCTTATATAAATTCTGTTGGTTCTGTTATTCTGATGTCCACTAACTTTGTTCATCTATGAATTAAATTTTTACAGGTTGATGGAATAAACTTTTCTCCAAAAACCACTGGTGGTCAACCAAATAAAAGGAGATTATTGGAAAATTACATGCAACAGCAGCGAATGGATATAAGCGAAAAGAAAAATGATTTGGATAGATACCTGACCGAAGAACCTATCAATCTGATGGATTCTTCTTTTGACATTTTAATGTGGTGGAAGGATAACTCTGAAAGGTATAAGATTCTGTCTTTAATTGCTAGAGATGTTCTTGCCATTCCTGTCTCCACAGTTGCTTCTGAATCCGCCTTTAGTACCAGTGGGCGTATTTTAGACCCATTTAGGAGCTCGTTAAGTCCAAAAATGGTAGAAGTTTTAGTTTGCACTCAAAGTTGGTTGAAGGGGGACAAAGGAGGAGTAAAATTATATGATTTTAAGGATGAAACCTACTCTTATCAATTTGTTGCAGAAGGTACATTGTTCAATCTAATATGTGTATTCAATAGTTTATAGTCTATACTTCTGCACTGCCAAATAATGAGTATGTATTTTTTAATCTTGCAGAAAATGTGAAAAAGATGAGGAACCAGATGACAAGTGAGGAGATTGCGACAAAGAATATCAATATCATTGATGTGTGATCTATCGACTATCAATGCTTTTATTTCAGTTTATGTACTTTTAAGACTATGTTTCATGGATTTTAGTTTATGTACTCTCAAGTTAAGACTATGTTGAATCAGGATTGTGTTAACTTTGTACTGATTCAGCCATTCAGTTATGTTGCATTTTGATTTTGGGTTGATTATTTTTTTGCATATCCAAGTTATTTAATTAACTTTTACATTTAAGCAACCCATTCAAACCGACCCAAACCGACCCAAACCGACCTATAACAAATTGGGTTGGGTTATAAATTTAATTTTCATGGGTCGGGTTAAAAATTTCCAAACCGATTTATAATGGGTTGGGTCGTTTTAATGCTTTAACCCGGCCAAACCGACCCGTGTACACCCCTAATCGCTTGCGTGTGAGAGGAGAGTACTTGATGGGCTAGTTGGAAGATTGTCAGATTTCCAACTGCTAGGTTTAACACATAATATATACTATCACTCGACTTTGCTGGATTTTACGTGTAGTACACCGTATATAAAGCCATGGCGCTATAAACTCTGTGTTAAAATTATGCTTTAATTTTAAAATTTGAATTTATTTTAATAAATTGGTTGTTGTTGACCAAATTTCTAGGATAATAGTTTAGGATTAGTTATGATTTAATTTTGAATATTTTTGAATTGTACTTGTAGTGTTTTTAGGAGATAAGGTTATGTATTGGCTTATATAAGCCCAAGCCCACCAATGAACAAAATATATGCATTCACGTTATATTTTCTTTCTTATGCTTTGTTCATCATGCTGATACACCTACACCCATAAACCTAAAAAACAACATATGGTATCAGAGCTCTCTTCTTAAGGGACCTCTAAAACACCATGACCTATAACATATATCCATAACCATAACCAAAAACTATATCCATAACCATAACATCATATGCCACGGCTGAGAAGTCATATACAACCATAACCATAAAATCACAACATATCATGGCTGAGAAGCCATACACAAAAATTACAAACAAAAATTACATTCATGAAAAACAAATGGAGACAACTACAATCTATAAGGAGTATGCACAAGAACACCATATTTTTGGTATTTTTGGAAGTACAAAAAAAGCTAATAAAGAAGTCCAGTACAAGAGTGGCTACTACCCAGAATAATGAAGATGATAATTTGTTTTGATGGCAATTAAAATATCAAAGCAAGGAGGAGTGTTAAAATTATGCTTTGATTTTTAAATTTGAATTTATTTTAATAAATTGGTTGTTGTTGACCAAATTTCTAGGATAATAGTTTAGGATTAGTTATGATTTAATTTTGAATTGTAGTTGTAGTGTTTTTAGGAGATAAGGTTATGTATTGGCTTATATAAGCCCAAGCCCACCAATGAACAAAATATATGCATTCACATTATATTTTCTTTCTTATGCTTTGTTCATCATGCTGATACACCTACACCCATAAACCTAAAAACCAACACTCTGTTAAAATCATGCAAGCTAACTATTTAAAAAGTCCCTACCCCACTCAATTCAAAAACACGTGTCTTTGCTGAAACTTTCAGCACAAGGATTTTTACTAGCCTTTAATGAACTTGGATTTGTTCTCTTGAGCTACCTTTATGAATTAAAACGATGACTATTATCCTGATCATCACTTTCCTCTGCTGCTGCTAATTTCTTAGCCTTAGTATCATCTTGTTGGAGGCCAGTTAATTCAATGGACTAGACCGAAGGCCCATCATCTGAATGGATTGGGTCGAAGGCCCACAATCATATTCTGAAGGAAGCCCATTGTTGGAATATTGATTCTAAATTATAACAATAATATCAAATGTTTGATTGTGTTTTTAATGTTGCTTGATTGTAAAAGATTTAAGACTTGATTAAGCTTTATATGTGGCACTAATCATGGATATTTGTCTTGTATTAGCTCTTTATAAAGAGCCTTATGATCAATAAAAGTATAGGCTTCTACCCAATAATTATCTCTCTCCCTCCTATATCAAAAAACCAACATGGTATCAAAGCTCAGGCACGCAGAGGTCCCAGGTTCGACTCTCTACGACCCCCAATATTCTCAATATTTAATATGGACACGAAGGCAAGTTATGCTCCAAAGATGAGTGCCCATGATCCACTCTTCGACCCAAATATGGGCTTTCGAGTGAGGGGGAGTGTTAGAATATAATATAAGATCCATATAAGGCCTCCCTCTAATACCTTGAGATTTTAGATGAGTTGGTTACTTAACACCCATGATAGTCTGGCTGGGTCGATGGTAACGGTCTTATGGTTACACGATCCTACAAACGTGGGACACGTTCTCCCATGACGCCGGATCCTTCGGTAATCGACGGAGGAGAAGAAAATAAGGTTATTCAGGTTTGAGATATTCATTCATAAAAAATTACACACAAAAAACACAATCTCTCTACGTTCAAATTACTTACAAAGAACCGACTGACTTATTCTCACACCGGAGGTGAATCGGGGGGCCAAACCCTCGCATTCTTCTTCTGCAGGTCTGACCGAATCGTTATCCGGTAGAATCCCGTCGTAACATTTAACGCCGTCTGTGGGAACGTAGAGATACGTTTGTGTTAAGATCCACTAGCAATCATGACGAATAATGTCGAATTACCAATAGCTGACGATAGTACCGTGGCTGGACACAGTCGCACCACTCATCCAATAATCCCAGGGACAACTCCCATCACCCCAAGGCTGATGACTTTTGACGAAGATGGGGATATGCCGTCTCCCGAAGAACAACAGGAGATGCTCATGAAATGGCGAGAGGAACAAAAGGCTAAGGGGAAGCGGAAGGAAATTAAGAAAGAAAGGAGCAGTAAGGAGGCCGAACGTCTGGCCAAGAAGAGGGAGGCCGATCGCTTGAGGCTAGAGGCCCTAAAGCTAGAAAGGGAGGATATCGAGTTGCAAGAGAAAGTAATCCGCGAGGCTCTAGAAGCCCAAGACCCGGAGTTGGAAGATCGAAGGGATAGGAGGCCGAGGATTAGAAATGATGAAGATGAGTCGGGGGACTCTGAATCACACTCTAGGAGAACCAGGTCGAAGGTAGTGTACTCTTCTGATTCAGAAGAAGATGGTCCTCATACGGACGACCGCATCCGTAGGATTGAGAAAGCTTTGTTTGGGGAAAGAAAAGTCAATTACGAGCCAGTGTTGACTGAGGATATCGAGCAGTTTCGACCGCCCCCGGGAAGGCAGTTCTCAAAGATGACCGAATTCAATGGAAAGGGTGACCACGAAGACCATTGTGAGAAGAATGAATCGTTCATGACTGATATGGGGCACTGTGATGTCATGTTGTGCAAGATGTTGTGCAAGATGAACAGATAAAAAGGAAGTTCTTGAGGCACTACTCACACCTGTGCCAAAGAGAGAAGGACACGGAGGCTCTGATTCACTGCAGACAGGGGCCGAACGAAGACTTGGGGGATTACTTGGCAAGATTCAAGGAAGAGGCTGGAATGGTCACAAATCTGGACAGAGTGAAAGCAACGGGATTCTTAGCCGCAGGCCTCGACCCCATTAAAGGTAAGAAACTTCGATCCTCACTTTACGATATACCATCTAGGAATTTAAATGATATTTATCTAAGGGGTGAGGAAATTAGAAGAAAAATGGAATCGATTGGGGGGTACAAGGAGAGTAAAAAGAATGAGAGAAGGGATGATAGAAAGGATGATCGAATAGACGACCGAAGGGGTCGTGGTGATGTTAAAAGCAGGCTGAACGACACAAGGCCCGATAAGGGGGCCGAAAGAAGAAGAGATAAAGATAGTACTGTGTTCACGCCACTTAACACACCTATCTCGAAGATTCTCCACGAGATAAAGGGTAAGCTTGGGTTCGTTAGGCCACCCAGGTTAAAGACCCCTGAAAACAGAAGGAGCGATAACAAATATTGTGATTATCATCGGGATAAAGGGCACAACACTGATGAATGTTACCACTTGAAGAAATTGATTGAAAAATTGATAAAAGACGGAGAACTGACCAAGTTCGTTGGAGATTTAAGAGACAAGCTAGATGATAAGGAAAATAAGAGAGACACTAGAGATGCCGAAGGTTCAGAGAAGTATCGGGGTGAAGTCGGAATAATATTCGGAGGAACCATACTCGATCGGGACAGCAAAACAGCCCGAAAGAAGTATGCTAGGCAAATCTATAGCCTCTACCAGTCAAGTGCAGCCAAGCAACCACTTCCGATATCATTCACGGAAGATGACTTTGAAGATGTGATATGGCCGCACGAAGACCCTCTTGTAATAAACCCCGTCATAGGGGAAAACAAGATTTGGAGAGTGCTGGTCGATGAAGGAAGTTCGGTCAACATACAGTATCACCGAACATATTGCAAGATGAACCTGGGTGGTGAACAGCTGGAGCCATGCCATGAGGCACCATTGTACGATTTTGGTAACCAACCGGTACCGATCGAAGGCACGATCACGCTGAACGTTTTGTTGGGGAAGGCTCCATATACAGTTGTTAAAGAAGCTAAGTTCTACGTTGTTCGGGTCAACAACCCTTACAACGGCATTTTGGGGAGACCAGCCTTATCTCTTTTCAGGCTGTGTCATCTATCCCCAATCTAAAGTTGAAGTTCCCGACCGAACATGGCGTCGGAGAAATTAGAGGCGACCAAAAGGCCGTACGAATCATTTTGTTGGAAGATTTGGAAAAAGACAAGGATGTGGAAATGACTGAAGCTGGTAAAAGGAAGAGAAATGAGAACGAAACCGGGGGCAGTCATCAATTGCTAAACATAGAGTTGGAAATTTGGGGTCGACCTGTCGAGCCCGATTGTCGAGCCGGCTACCGAAACAGAAGAGGTCGAGTTGTACGTGGGTCAGTCCGGAAAGATGATCCAAATTGGAAAAAACATGGAACCAGAGCTAAAAGAGAAAGTTATCAAAGTCATTAGGGAGTTCCATGATGGGTTTGCGTGGGACCCCGAAGATATGCCAGGGCTGGATTTTTCGGTAGCCAAACACTGTCTGAATGTGGCTCCCGAAGCCAAGCCTGTAAGACAAAAGAAGAGAAATTTCGTCATGGAAAGGAAAAAAGTAATTCAAGCTGAAGTGGAAAAATTGTTGGAAGCAAAGTTCATTGAGGAAACAACTGGTTGGCAAACGTGGTTGTGGTTAAGAAGTCAAATGGCAAGTGGAGGATATGTGTGGATTACACCGACCTGAATAAACATTGTCTGAAGGACCACTATCCTCTACCGAATATCGACCAACTGATAGATGCCACTTCGGGGCATCAAATACTCAGTTTTTTGGATGCTTTCTCGGGATACCACCAGATCGCCATGAGTGCCGAGGATGTGCCAAAGACAGCATTCATCACACCGAACGACACTTATGCCTATGTTAAGATGCCTTTCGTCCTGAAGAACACCCGGGCAACATTTCAGAAGATGATCAACAAAGTGTTCAAGGCTCAGATTGGTCGGAACATGGAATGCTATGTAGATGACATGATTGTTAAGTCCCTTTTCAGGGATCACGCTGAAGATTTAAGGGAGTGTTTCGAGACACTCAGGAGGAACAATATGAGGATCAACCCGAACAAGTGTACGTTCGGAGTACACAGTGGAAATTTTTTGCAGAAGCTGACCGGACGGTTAGCAGCCCTGAGGAGGTTCATTTCCAGATCGGCCGAGAAGGCCTTACCATTCTTTGAAGTACTTCGGGGGTCCAAGAATTTTGAGTGGGGGCTGAATTGCCAGAAAGCATTTGAGGAGGTTAAAGAATACTTAGTGAAAGCCCCACTCTTAATGAGGCCTGATTCGAAAGAAACCTTACAGCTGTATTTAGTTGTGAACGACCGAACCCTTGGAGCCGTGTTGGTCAAAGAACATGAAGGGAACCAGCATCCGGTGTTCTATGTTTCTCATATTCTCAAAGATACAGAAACTAGATATCCGAACGCAGAGAACACTAGTACAGAAAGGTCTTATAGCGTCGCACTTTTGGCATCGGTTTTCTAGAGAGCCGTGGCCTATACATATTTTAGGCGTCGTTTATTAGCTTAACCGACGATTAAAGTCATTTGTTTTGGACCTTTTGCGTCGGTTTACTAATTTAACCGACGCCTAAAACCCTTTATATGCGTCGGGCTTCTGAATGCCGACGCCTAAAAACAGTAAAAGTGTCGGTTATGAAACAACCGACGCCTAAAATCAAACCTTTAGCGTCGGTCTTCTAGTTGCCGATGCTATAAACATGTTTTAAGCGTCAGTTCTTGTAATGCCGACTCTATAAACATGTTTTATGCGTTGGTTCTTGTAATGCCGATGCTAATAGCGTCTGATATAAAAAAGAGTAAAAGCATATAATATAAAAACATATCAGTCACTTCCTCACCCTCAAACACTAGCCGCGACCTTAACTCATACAAATCATATACCAAAAACTCTCCCTCGGCTTTCTTCCTCCCAAGTCATACAAATCAGCTTCTTTATATTCATACTAATTGAAGTCATATTGATTTATTGTGCTCGATTTCTTCTCTCAACCAAACCCTAGGGCTTCTCTGTATCGACAAAAGGGGATTAATCAGAACTCTCAACTCCATTAAGGCTAATCGACTCTCAGTTTTTCTAATCCATTGGTTAATTGATTTCTTGGCTAACGTTCATTGCTAATCAATTAACTCTACTTCACTCTACTGCCATAGATTTTTTCAACTAATTGCTTTTATGAATTGCCACTACTGAAAATCACGATGGCTGGGTTCAATTGGGCTTCTCTGTGTTCGATTAGGGCTTCTCCGGTTTCAATTAGATTGCTCGTCTGGAAATTTAGGGTTGTTATTAACAAAAACAAATTTAGGGGTTTCTCTTGGTTTGATTGGGCTTCTCTGGGTCACCTAATTTACTGGTATGTATATGTTCATTCATATATATATATAGTACCCCAATACAAAAAACGTTTAAAATTATTGGCTCTATTCAACAAAAAAATTAAAAAAATTAAAAAAAATTACTGTTCACGTGATGACGTGGCACGTGAACAGTAACTTTTTTTTTTTAATTTTTTTTATATTTTTGTTGAATAGAGCCAAGAATTTTATAAGTTTTTTGTGAAGGTGCCCCTAGCGGGGCCATTAAAATAAATGAAATATAATTTATTTAGTGTAGGTTTCTAGTTTCTATTCTAAGGTTGGTTTCTATTTGAACGCTAGCCTATATATATATATATATATATATGTATTTTATGTGTTGTTTGTTTTATATTTATATTTTCTATGTATGTATGTTTGTTTAGTAATATATGTATGTATCTATGTATCACAAATCTCAATTACTAGGTCTTGTGGAATATTCTAGAAACCATATAGTTTAATTATATGGATTCAGATTATTAGCTAGCAGATTACACCATTGTCTTTTTCGTAGAGCTGGGGCTATTAGTTGATTCTTGTGATGTATATATTGCCCACCGTGTTAGATGTTTGTCGCTATAGTTTCTAGCAAATGGTTTATACTTCCTACTTGAATTGAATAACAGAATGGGTTTTGCAGGTTGAGTGGAATATAGGATTGCATTTGTAGAAGGAAGCCTTTAACATTCTTGTTTATGTGATACCCTAACCTTATAACTATGTGTGTCTTTCCCGAGGTATGTTTAATTAGACTCCACATTCTGACCTGATTTCATGTGTGCTAATTTATGAACCAGAAATCTTTTTAACTTTTGAAGCCTCATATACTGCTTGTATTAGGAGATGTTTCTGCTAGAGGTGCAGGATTGACAAGAAGTAACTGGCCATCTGTCATCCAGCAGTTTTATAGCATATTAGGGCCTTTTCTTGGTCTACCAGATCATGTTCTTCTTGGAGATAGGGATATCGGAGGCTGCAGTGATTTGAATTCTGGATCTCTAAGTTGGATATCTAGCATAGGTATTTAAAAAGGAAACATTTAAGCTAGTTTCCTACTTATCTTCACATTACGGAATTTATCTAATAACTATTAGAAGCATAATAGTTATCTAATGAATGAGTAAAGATATATGGTAAACTTATACTCTACCATAAGAGTAGGGAAATTATAAAAAAGTGGTTTAATAATGGCTAGATTTGTGTAGTAAAATAATAAAAAATTCTTTGTGTGTGGGACTGGGCTTTTATGAACTATGAGAGGAAGTTTAATGTAACAAGAGCACTCAAGTCTCAAATTAGCTGGAGTAACATGTTTCATCCGCATTCTGTTTCTTCTGCAGATTTGATGTTGTGAGAGACATTGTGGATAAGTCATTTGTACCTTCTGAAATCCCATAACAATGTACTCCAATCCATTTGAATCTCCTGGTACTGTTCATTTACAATCCTAATTTCGATTTTGATTGCAGATGTTTTACTAATTTAGGTGCTATATAATCAATTGGAGAAGAAGTGCAACTGCATTCATATAATTCTTAATATTTTTTAGTGCTTAGAAATAGGTTACTATATTAATATAAGAAGTTTATTTTATCACATGATTGTTCCCCTAGGTGTGCTAGTGAGGGATATAACTGATACTGTAAATGCTTCATTCCTTTGTACTTTGTTTGATTTTCTTTTGGATACGTTTAGCTTAAGACAAAGTACTTGGCACATAATGTTGTTCCTTGGTGGGCTGTCTTATTTGTAAGTTTATAATTATCGAGTTGTTTCATCAAACTTTTTATTTATTTTTATTGTTACTAAACCTTGGTATGTTTATAATTAACTATGTGATAGATTCCTCGAGCGTCAGCTAGTGCTGTGGCATTTGGTTTGGGGATTTTTTGGGGTAGTGGAGGCCTTGGATCAGGACATCATCGAGCTTTTACAGTTAGTAGTGAAAGTCGTACAAGTGATACAAAGTTGAGATTTCATGATTGTTGTCAGAACTACAAGGTATATTTATTCATGATTGCTCGATGCTAATTCTTACTAATCGCTGACTGTCACTAATTGCTGCCCATTGATACGTATCCCTAATCGAAGCTTTATTCTTACTTTCTCCACTCACTTTCATTACGCTGCATACTTGAATTCTCCGGTGTGATTTCACTTCTCTAGGTTCGATTTGGCATCTCTTGGTTTGATTATCCGAGGTAATTGTTTGCCCTTATCTCGATTCTCTGTATCAATTTAGGATTCATGATATTGCTGGTTTGACTCTAGATGTTAATTTCCCTATGTAAATTTAGCGTTTTACTTACGTCTGTTAATGTTTCTATGCCAATTCCTGGAATATACTTAGTTGTGACAATATATTAATAATTAATTAGATGAGTTTGTTTGAGTGGCTGATATTGGATGACCAGCTTGCTCACTTACATTGGCTTTCATTTACAGAAACCAATAGTTCCTGCAGATCTTTATAAAGTTGTGCGTGATTCACAACTTGTAGGAATGTCAGGATACAAAAGAGGTACTCCTTTTACTTATTGAACATCTCATTCCTTTTATTATACCTTAAATATAGATGCATATCAGGCCCCTTGAGATTACTGTGGTATTCTAGAAATCAGAAATTACAACCCTAGTTCTCTGATTCTCTTATAATATATTCAGGGTCTTCCTGTTGTTGCTGTCAGGGTAGGACTCAGCACCTTTGACAAAGCATCTATAAGCATACCTTTTCCTGTTTCTCAAGTTGCTCTTAGAAATTTATATCATATGGAATCACATAGGACTAATCATGTAATCTTCGGAAGGGAAGCCAGTGCCTATGAAATTTGTTTTTGCTTATATAAATTTCAAAATTGGTACTGGCCTCCTCACTGCTATCTAATGCATATACATGATGACTCACAATCCTATTTGTTTGCAATGAGTACGAAAATTAAAACTATTATATCACTATACACCAGTTTAATTAGCTAATAAGAACGTGCTTGAAATTTGTAATATTATTATTCTTTGATGTAAAATAATAATTAGTAGATGTTAATCAACTAGTCTTGATGTGCTAATTTACACTTGTCACACAAAACAATTCAGACCACTTACCAGAGCTTAGCTGCTAATTTGCTTGAACTATTTTGAGCTTCAAAATAATTGACCATCTCAAAAACCAATTGCTTATATATGTGCATGCGTTCACATTTAAATATATATGTGCCTCGCGATCCAAATACCCCAATTAGGTATGCAAGATGCTCTTAAATCAAGGTGATCATGATCTTCATGATGTTTTGGATCTGGTTCACATTTCAGGGCTGTGATTATACATATCTCAGTTAATTAAATTGTTGATGATTTAGCTGTAGTTTGAAATATTTTACAGTTACATTCTTATTGATGTGTTGACTGTCTACGTTATCTCATTTCAATTTGTTTGTAAGTTGCCTATTATGGACAGATTTAAAGATATGGATACCGTTGTTATGGGTAAATCAGAATCTGGTAGTGTGGGCGAGGGTGATGGCTTAATAATTATGCCAAACAAGGTACATCTTTACCCCTATCGTAAACTGAGTGACAGTTATTCTAGGATTGACTTTTAGTTATTGATGTACAGACTCATGTGAAAGTGTTTGCAATATATTATGACGAGGATTAAGTTAAGCTAGCTAGACCCGGGGAGAATTTACGGGTCAGATTATCTGGGATTGAGGAAGATGATATATTGTCGGGTTTCATCCTTTGCAGTGTTGGTGCTTTTATATTCTACTGTACACTGATTTTATATGTTTGTACTATTTTGCTGAAGGCTATGCAAGTGTTAAGTTGCAAGGTTACATTATACTCATTTAGAACTATATATTATTTTTAAAAATATGTCTTGTTATTAAAATTAATAGTGCAGTGATATCGATTATCAAGCACAGAGCATCTTCTGTTCTTGTAACACAATGCATTCATCGAACAGACGAAAGTTTCATCTAGATTGATGTGACGTATTATATTTATGTGTTGTGGTTGCAGGGATATCATAAGCGGTAGTCCAGATTTGTAGTTGGAAAGCATAAAATTAGATAATGCAAAGCGTCTCCTTGAAGGATTTGTCATGCCTATTCAATACAAGCTAGTGAGTTGTCCCTGACCTCTTGTTTCTTAGCTGATTAATTGTTCTTTCTGTGTCATTATTGAGTTATTAGTTATTAGTTATGACTTGTGATTTTCCTGGAAAACCTTATCTTATTTGATTTAGTCAGTAAATGTAATTCTTGTTATCCTTTAGATCTCCGTCAATAGCATTTCTATATTCTGAGTTATATTTTCACATTATATAGTGAGTAGTTCTTTGAGATCATTCTTGAATCACTATTGTAATATACACTACTATTTAACTTCCAGGAGCTCATAACACTCCCAATACATCACAACCAGTTGTTGTCTTTCCGTATCCTCTTGCATCTAATCTCACAGAAGACGAAAAGATGACGAAAAGACTCTAAACAAGGTAACAAATGCGGCAAATTGATGTGGCCAGCTAGCACCTCTTCTACTAAACCTGCAATAACTTTTGTAGAAAATACGGATTTATGAACAGTTCTATTTCCTTAGAAAATAGACTTCTTTATCTTTGTAATTATCCACTGCCCATAATGGTAGGGATGGAAGCAGTTTAGTTAGTTGATGTACACAACAGTAAGTTGATATATTGCAAAATTGATGAAAGTTGAAATATTGTAGAGTTATCTAATGTATTTTATTAATAAAATCACATTTATATCTTGTATACTTTCAAGCTAGTTTTTATATATAATGTGGTTTTTGTAATATTTAATTTGTAAATTTTAATATTTAAATTGTAATATTTTTTTTTTTAAAAAAAAATTGACTTTGTGCCACGATTCTGGGAATAACCATCGCCTATAACATGCCTTTAAGCCACGATTCTGGGAATAATCGTCGCCTATAACATGCCTTTAAGCCACGGTTCTTCAATACTGCGACGCTTATAACAGGTTTTATGCGTCGGTTGTTTAATTAGCCGACGCCTCAAACATGACAATATGCGTCGGTTATTTATGCAACCGACGCTGTTGGTAACTCATATGCGTCGGCTTTTTAATCAACCGACGCTTTTGGTAGCTGATATGCATCGGCAAATCAACCGACGCTTAAAACATGTACTTATAGTGTCGCCTACATGTATTATGCCAGAAAACCGACGCCAAAAGCCTATTTTAACCGACGCTAAAAGCCAAATCTGTACTAGTGGAAGTTCGCCTATGGGTTGGTAATGGCCGCAAGAAAGTTAAGGCACTATTTCCAAGGAAGGACGATCAAGGTAGTAACGGACCAGCCTTTAAAGAAAATCTTGCAAAGGCCGGAGGCGTCGGACAGAGTAGTTGCTTGGGCGATCGAACTGGGGGAACATGATTTAGAGTATACGCCAAGGACTTCGATCAAAGCCCAAGCACTCGTAGATTTTATGGTGGAATGCTCTTTCTCGGGGCCGAATGACTTGGCTCCCGAAGAGCAGCTAATTCAGGCACCAGGAAAATGGAAGTTGTTTGTTGATGGGTCAGTTGCCAAGGAAAAATGTGGGGCAGGGTTAATTCTGACAAGCCCATAAGGATTCGAAATATGTCAAGCTATCAGGTTCACTTTCCCGTTGACGAACAATGAAGCCGAGTACGAAGCGCTTTTGGCAGGTTTGGATTTAGCAAAAAAATTGGAAGTTAAGCACTTAAGGGTATTCAGCGACTCAATGTTAGTGGTGAAACAGTTTTCAGGGGAATACGGACAAAAAGATCCCAGAACCAAGGCCTACGCCCTTAAGGTACGCGAACAATCTTTATTGTTTGAATCATTTGAATTAACTCAAGTAGCTAGAGAGAACAACAGTCGGGCAGACGCTCTTTCAAGGCTAGCTTCGGTAGAAACCCAAAACTTAAATGGGTCAATCTATCTGACCGAAGTAAAGACGCCTTCGATAGACAAAAAGCAATGTATGGAAATTCACCAATGGGTTAACTGGATGACTCCCATCAGGGCATTCTTGGAAAAGGGTACTCTACCACTTGACCGAAGGGAAGAACAGAAAATAAAGCATCGGTCGGTGAATTATACTTTGGTCGGGGGCCGTTTGTTCAGAAGGTCAGCGAGCCAACCATTGCTTCGATGCCTAGACAAAGAAGAGCAACAATTAGCCCTCGAGACAGTTCATGAGGGAATTTGTGGGGAACATTTGGCAGGAAGGTACTTGGCCTTCAAGATTCTCAAGCAAGGATTTTTCTGGCCAAAAATGAAAGAAGACGCTACTGAATATGCCAAAAAATGCAAACAGTGTCAGTTGTTCAGCACAATCCCAAAGCAACCTCCTGAAGAGATGTCTTCGGTCCTTAGTCCCATCCCATTCACTATATGGGCGGTCGACATCGTGGGAATCTTACCCACCAGTACCAAACAAGACAAGTATTGCATTGTGGCGATCGACTACATGACCAAGTGGATAGAAGCCAGACCTCTCTCAGCCATTACCGAAGAAGCAACAAAGAAATTCATGTTAGAAGTTGGTTTAGAATCTTACCTAACCTAGGTATTTAATGTGGAAGCAAATGAATTTGGACTCCGGGCGAACGTTGATTTGCTGGAAGAAGAAAGGGAAGCAGCTTATCAAAGAAACTTAAGGTACCAGCTCCAAGAGGCACAGTACTATGATTCTGGTGTTAAGAAGAGGTCTTTCCAAGTAGGGGATTTGGTTCTACGGGAGCTGGCAACATCTATGCCGACCAAGCAAGGCAAACTTATGCCGAACTGGGAGGGCCCTTATGTGGTGATTGAAGTGGTCCGGCCAGGCACCTACAAATTAGCCCATTCGGACGGTAGCCCAGTCAAAAACACTTGGCACGCCGCTCGCCTTCGCCATTTTTACCAGTAAGCTTGCTGGATGCATTTTACTGCTTTTTAATTCGGTACTTTGTTTCATGTAAGTTTATTCTGAATTCCCTAAGCTAGCATCAATCTGTAATCAAAACTATTTAAGAGTTGCATGATTAATGAAAGATTTTTTGCTCCATTTTTTATCTGCTGTTATTAAGCTAAGTACATTTGTAGCCAAAAGGTTAAGTACACAATATTAAGCTTAACGGGCCCATGTTTGGGGCCGACCGAATAAAACACGGGCCCTCTAATTTATTTTTAGTGTTCAAGTATAATACGATTTAAGAATCCAAATTTGGGGCTGACCGAATGAAATTTGGACCCTTACAAAAATGTCTTAGTATTTAAATTGCTTTGACATTAACTAAGGTCGGGAGGAAATATTTTTTCAGCCGACCGAACGGGACCTTAATCATTTACAAAACCCCTTAAATACTAGGGGGCAGCTAGGTTACGACAAAAAATTCACATACTTGCTAGGCTGAAGCCAAAGATGCATAAAAATGAAAGTAATTATGGTAAGGCAATATCAGGCCGAAGACGCATAAAAATGAAAATAATTATGCTAAGGCAAAACAAAGCCGAAGATGCATAAAAATGAAAGTAATTATGCTAAGGCAATATCAGGCCGAAGACGCATAAAAATGAAAATAATTATGCTAAAGAAAAACAAAGTCGAAGCTGCATAAAAATGAAAAATTTTATGCTTAGGCAAAAAGACGTCGAAGATGCATAAAGACGAAAGCTAAGGTAAAGAAATACCGAAGATGCATAACAATAAGAATAAATTATGCTAAGGCAAACTTAAATTGCCCGAAGGCGAAAATAGCAAGCCCGAAGGCATAGTTAAATATAAAAAAGCCCGAAGGCACAAATTTAAGCCCAAAGGTAGAGTTAAACAGAGCAAGGCACGAAGGCCAACATAACATAAATATTAACAATCAGAAAGCGCCTCATCTTCACCCGAAGAGACTACCAAAGGTACATCTGCAACATTCCGACCAACTGGATCTGTCATAGTCTCGTCCAGCAGCTTGGTGTGATCGAAGCCAGCAGCATTAGCTTTTAGCACGGCATCGTCGTAACCCATTTGGTAGCACCTCTCTTCGGTAAGGTCGAGGGTCTTTTTCAGCTTTCAGATGTTCTTCCTTGAGGCTTTGAGTTGTTGGTTCATCCAGTCGATGCACTTTTTCAAGACATCCATCTCTTCCAACTACGCCTTCAGGGCCTCATTCTCGGTCTTCAAAGAATTAGCTTGACCGGTTACCCTCTCTAACTCGGAAGTGGAATTCCGGAGGTCCTCTTCAGCTTTGACCGCACGGATTTCCAGCTGGTCAACCCCCTTCAACTTAGCCTACATTCCTTCAATCCGTTCGGTAAAAATAGCCGACCAGGAGACACCCTGAAAACAAACATGGGAAGAGAATTAAATGTTGAAGGCAAGTAAAATGGATAATACCAAGGAGGAAAAAAGCTCACCATAGAGAGTAGGGCCATCATCTTGGTGCAAGCCTCAAGGTCGTCCGCCTGGGCGAATGTCGGTCTATCGGTTGGTAGGATGAGACCACGGCAGAGATCGGGGCCGACGCCAGTGGATGATTGCAGAATGGGGGCAATAATTCTGTCGGTTTCCAAAACTCCCCACTGAGGGGCGTGTACCTTCCGCCCAGCCTCACCCAATCGGCTTCTCTTCCTAGAATCGGTCGGGGTGATCAAGTCTATCTCCCTTATCTCCAATTCTCGTGAAGGAGAAGTGGCCGATGGTGTAATGACCGCATCTCCCTCCCTCTGGTTGGAGGCCGACATCTCCGCCTCATCGGCTACAGGATCGGATGCATTAGCTTCAGAAGCAGCAGCTTTAGCAGCTTCAGCCACCTCTTTTGCTGTGTGCTTCTGGCACCTTCTCTTAACAAGCTCCTCATGGGAAGACACTACACAAAAGAAACAGTAGGAAAAATTCATAATAAAGGTGATTGAACACTGACCGAAGACAAAACTAATTAGTGCACATATTTGCAGAATCACAAGGAAAACAAAAGTTACCGTTACCCCAGAGGGCGAGCAGCCAGTCTTTGTCCCGACTGCTTGATAAAGGAACTTTGTCCATCTTCAGCTCGCAAAGAAGCTTATAATCGTGCTTCTCTGAGTCTAGGAGTGAGGGCATAACGACCCTCTTCGCTGGGTCAACGTCCTTCCATATCGAGTATTTGACGATCTTAGGCCCAGAGAGAAAGAACCATTTGTCATGAGTTCCTTTGTTGCTTGAATTAGTCTGGGCCCAGTCGGCCCGATTGGTTCGACGGGCGACCGTGTAGAAGCCGTAACTCTTTGGATTGCGGCGAAAGTCATAATAGTGCCAGAATAAAGAAGTCCGAGGATGGACCTTAGCAGCCAGACAACGATCTTGGAAAACATTCACGTGTATAAAACTATTTGGGTCGAGTTGGCCTAAGGCTATGCCCATCTCTTTCAGCAAATCCTTCAAAATGGGCGGTATCGGCAACCGAAACCCACACTTAAAAGCTGCTTCGGAGATGCCCGTACATACGCCCTCGCAGGTTTCAGAAACAGGAGGGTTGTGGTAAATCCTCTCCTTTTTCCTAGGAGCGTACACAAACCAATGTTGTTTGTGAATGTTGTATGTGTCGGTGAAGGGGGTGAGTTTCTCTTCATCCAGCAGAGTCCAAAGGTTTGCTGCAGGATACTTTGTAACATCGGCAAAAGGAGAGGGGGCCGAAAGGCCTGCGCCTTCGGATGACCGATCCATGTCCCTGCATTCGGAAATGAAGAGACATTAGCCTTATACTCGGATAGAATAAAGAAGGAAAGGAGAAAAGGAAAAAGGTCGAGTACAGCGGGCCAGGACCGGTCGGGGACATCCTAAAGTCTAAAAGAGGAACAAGTGAAAAGTGGTCTGAAGATTACGAAGAAGGATTGGGACAGTCCGAAGAGAGTTCTTGAGGCTTGAAGATCCCGAAGGATGTTCTTGCCCAGAAAACTTCCAGACAAAACCCGAAATCCCCGGAAAAACGGACATAAAGACATGCGTATTTTCTACTTAAGGAATATAGGTAACTTTACACATATGCAAATAGATATATACATATAAACATCAAATGCAGGTTCATAATGCAAAAGAAATGGAAATAGAGATACTACACATATACCGATTTGAAAAAAAAAAGGACAGAATGGAACTCACTGATTTGAAGATGGCTGAGAAGATCAAGTTCTTGAGGGTAGACTTCTTGAATGTAAACTTCGAGTGGAATCAGAGAAGCGGGAGTTTCCGGTGATGAAATGACAGTTCCAATCTCTGCTAATGGCAAATGCTCTGTTTAGGGGTTTTGTTTTAGATATCTAAGAGATGAGGTGTGCGTAAAAAGGAAAGAAAAGAAACTATGTGGGTTTAAGTAGAAAGACGCGACGTTTGGACAAGAAGCATTTCAAATTCAACGGTGGTGATTAAAGCGTAGATCTCGAGACCAGACAGCTATCATCATTAAAGGGACTCGCTTCCTAGAGACGTCCTGACTTTGTCCATCGCCATTCTTATTCGAAGAAGATGTCTGAAGAGGGTATTCCGAAGATGGGCTTGGGCTTTGGCCTCCGTCCTGAGGATAACTCCGAACGAATCCCAGGGACATGTTGGAGGCTAGTTAATTCAATGGACTGGACCGAAGGCCCATCATCTGAATGGATTGGGTCGAAGGCCCACAACCATAATCTGAAGTAAGCCCATGATAGTTTGGCTGGGTCGATGGTAAAGGTCTAATGGTTACACGATCCTACAGACGTGGGACACGTTCTCCCATGACACCGGATCCTTCGGTAACCGACGGAGGAGAAGAGAATAAGGTTATTCAGGTTTGAGATATTCATTCACACACAATTACACACAAAAAACACAAGTTCTCTACGTTCAAATTACTTACAAAGAACCGACTGACTTATTCTCACATCGGAGGTGAATCGGGGGGCCAAACCCTCGCATTCTTCTTCTGTAGGTCCGACTGAATCGTTACCCGGCAGAATCCAGTCGTAACACAACTCATCCAAATGATTAGGGCATCCTGCTGTTTTGAGTAACCAAATCGTTAGTAGTCGCAGAGCGCGGGAGTAGAGCTAGGCCATATCCCTGCTGTTTTGAGTTGACAAATCGTTAGTAGTCGCAGAGTCGGGGAGTAGAGCTAGGGGGGAGTAGAGCTAGGCCATCCCCAAGGGGCACACTAATATCAGGAACCACATTTTTTAAAATTTATTTATAAAAATATGTGTTATATTGATGGTTTGACTTGAATTAATTCCAACTTACAATGTTTGTTGAGAAAATTATTATTACATTGTTTAGCTAAATCACTTGAACTTTTGGATTTAATTTTATCAAGAAAATGCCTAAGTATACAAGCATATTTGATGGTCGTCTAGTGGTTGTAAGGGGATTTTGATGGTGGTCGTTAGGACACTAGAATTATTTTTACTTCATAACAACTATTTTACAATGTTTATAGTTGTAATTTCAAAAAAAGAATTCTGGTTTAAAATAATTTTATAAGATAAAATATAATTTACAAAACAAACCATAAAAAAAATTAAAGCAAAAAACTAAAATTAACAGAAAACACTGATATAATTTAGAATAAATAAAAACAAACAGAAAAACATATTAAAAATAAGTACAATTTTTTTAACATTAAATGAAATAAAAAAGGGTGATATTTGGAAATGACATATAAATCAACAAATTGTGATCAACAAAACAAACACAAATTTTAAGGGGTGAAGGCCCAAAATAATCACCTGGGAAACTGGATGGCCCTTTTTACTGACGGGACACGGTACATCGTGTACCGTGATAGGGGTGTGATGCGGAGAAGCATCCTCCGTAACAGGGCATGATACGGAGCTCCGTCTTCCGTGTTATGCATGATACGGTGGACGGTGTTCCGTGACAGTGCTGCGCACCCACCTAACACGGAACACCGTGTTCCATATCATGCATAACACGGAAGACCGTGTTCCGTATCATGCATAAGACGGTACACGGTGTACCGTATTAGGGTAATACGGAGGCCGAAACTCCGTATCCCGTCGGTATTTCGGGCCATTTTTTTCAAAATCAGTATTTTGGGCAAAAACTTAGAAAAAATAGGCATTTTGATAATTCTCTCAATTTTAAGAGATATACTAAATTTAGAAAACTAAAATACACAAAAAAAACTCAAAAATAATGCAAATAGAACAAATAAAAACTATCACAAAAACATAAAAGAAGTACTCTTTTTCGAAAAACAAAAAGGAATTGTATAACATATTTTCACATAAATATCCCAAAATTAAATAAATAGACATAATCAGAAATATCAAAAATTGTACCACTTTATAATGTATACAAAATAACATTAAAAGAATTTTGCAAAAAATTATTTTAATAAAATTTTTATAATATAGTGACAAAACAACCACATTACAATCACATTACAATCACATTACAATGTGCACATGTCAAATTTAATTTTGGCGGACACTAAAATTTTTGAATTTATATTATGGCGCTTTCTAAAATTTTAAAATATTCAAAATGAACCTAAAAACTGACATATACGTTATGTTACCGTTAGAGTGTATCTAGGTATTAAAATTTGGCATCTATATATTAAAATTTGGCCAAGAAAAGTTACAAGAAAAGTTCAATTCCTTTCACCCTTTTTCTCTTTACCCCTACTCTCCTTCTTCAATTCCAAGAAAAGTTCAATTCCTTTCCCCCTTCTTCTCTGTCATTATAATATAATTTTTTTTTCTTTCATTACTATCTTCTCATTACTATCTTCTAAACCTTTTTTTTCCTATATTTATGTACAGTCAGTCACAAATTTTTTTTCCTATATTTATGTATAGTCACGTATTTATATATCAACATTACGTATTTTTATATCAATATTATGCATCTCCAGAAAACTATGTTTATATGTATATGAGTTGTTTTGTTATTGTAAATTTGCCATATTTACATATGACTAGATGAACTGTCATCTTTACATTTCACTGCTGTTTGTTATTTTGAACTTTTTTGCTAAATAATATGGTTTTGATATTGGATTCAATTAATTTAATGTGACATAATTATGTTTTTTCTTATCAAAATCTTGGTTATCTATTCTTGTCTCTATTTTTTGTTTCTTCTTTCTACTATTGATCTCACCTTTTCATTTTTTTTATTAATTGAATTGATTAATTATTCATTTTTTTTTGTGAATATGATATTAATGAGTGAAAATAATAAAAAAGATAACCAATTTATATAATTTGAGCAGATTATATGTATGAAGTTATTCACAAGTACCTTTTGAATTGAGGAGTATTAATTTTTTATTGAACTAAAATTTTACATGATTCGAAATTAGAATTTTACATGATATTAGAATATTTCAGACATCAAAACTTTTGAATTGTTTGCAAAAGTGAAAATCCTTTTGGGTCATTTTCTTTCTTGTTTTTTGCTAATGAAACTCGCTCATTTTCTATGCATCTCTGTATAAAATTCATGTGGTAACACTTGTGATTGGGCTGTTATGTGGTTTGTATCCTTATCATCTTATTGAATTTTTTCTTCGTATTTCTTTACACATCCGTGAGTACATTTTGATGCAATGTAGTATTACTTTATATTTAATTTATTTATTTTTGTAAAATATTAACATAATTAGTTTGATGAATTAGTACGTAATTTATTAGTAGTAAAATGTTCTAGTGGTTTTGTATCATGTTGCCCCGAAAAAGATTAGGCATGGAAGAACATGAAGCACCTAGTGATTAATCAATGGACCTCCAGCCAAGCCAAAGGTATATTATATATTTTCATGTTTCTTTTCTTTCTTAAAAGTTTATGTCTTGAGCTAGAATAAAAAAAATTGATAACTAACTTATAACACATGCACACGAATCTATCGGGAACCAGCAAAGGTACCTTTATTTCTGTCTGAGGAACTCCCCACAAAGATCTCTCCCATGCACTTGGGGAGGTGATCGCCAGTCACATTCGGACAGGTAAATCAATTAAGACTTAGGATCATAACTTCAATAGCAATTGTTTACTCTAATAGACTGCCATAGAAATTTTAGATAATGGAGATTCTTGTAAGGCCTAGAGAAAACAAATACACGATGAAGTGGATTTTGAAGGTCTTACCAAAATAGAATGAATTACTGGATCTAGTCCAGCGCGTTCTCTGTATAAGTCAAGTGCTAGCATAACCCATAGATGCCATCGGATTATATATTTCGGTAAAATTTTCCACACTTGACAATTTTTGTGCCTGATGAAGATATTCTTTATTAATGGGTATTAGTAAATATTTTTAACATGATCAAATACTCTTAACATCTAAAAAGAGTATTTGATATTTTTAACCGAGAGACATGCAAGATGTCACCGGAAGTTTAAACAATAAAATCTTAACATCTAAAAAGATACCCGATTATTTCGTTGATACATGTAAAACAAATAAGAAACATAGTAAGTCGCAAGAATATTGTTAAACTATTGTATCTCGTCAATATTAAATACTACAATTAAAAAAATATACAATAAAAATACAATACGATAGAAAATAAATAAATATAAAAATTATCTAACGAAAGGGGATTCCTTTGGTTAGATAAAATACTATCAAACGGTCAACAACTTGTTGTGAATGGGAAATCATTAGCCATATTCTTAGCGGAAAAAAGTGAAAGTTTAATTCGTTGACTAAATTGGTTCTGTGTGTATATCTATATATTAAGAATTTCAATATCTCCACCGACATCTTTGATTAAAATTTAAAAATATCATTCCCTACCCCAAAAAATATCTATTCATATAAAGAGTATTTGATCATGTTAAAAATATTTACTAATACCCATTAATAAAGAATATCTTCATCAGACAAATGGTGTTACAGACACGATTCGTGGCTGCAATCTTCATCAGAGAAAGCAAAAAGGCATCCTAGGTGCCTGAGTTGATGTGGTTTTTCCTTCGCACCTTAAGCACTAAAAATTACAGAGAATCCCAAAGACCTGGTGGGATCCTGTCAGATGCGCGCTTGGAACAGTTAGACCTTTGAGAGACATATCCAAAGAGGAAGTTTGCGGTGTTAACTGAAAATCTGCTGATTTCACCATTTCACAAGCAGGAAACATGTACATGATTCGTGGTGGAGATCTAAAATTCAGCAAGGACTATTCAGTGATAGGGTAAGTGGCTTTGATTGACAAAGGAGGCATGTGTTAAAATTAAAATCTTCAAAACGAAAACCTGTGGGTTGGGTACGAACAGTATTTTTGGAAGAAGCGCAATGAGTAAGGATCAACAATATGTCTACATTTATTTTTGAGAGTTTTTTTGCCAACAGACTTGTTTCCAAAAAAATCTCAAAAACAAGCCTTCTGGGAAATAAAATCTCAAAAACAAATGTAGACATATTATTGATCCTTACTCTTAGCAGTTCTTTCCAATAAAAAGATACCATCGGTCCCCAACCCACAGCTTGTCGTTTTGAAGATGTTAATTTAATCCATGTCTCCTTTGTCTATCAAAGCCACTGACCCTACTCACTAAATAGTCCTTGCTAAATTTTAGATCTCCACCACGAATCAGGTACATGTTCCCTGCTTCTGAAATGGTGAAATCAGCACGTTTTGTTAACACTGCAAACTTCCTCTTTGGATATGTCTCTCAAAGGTCTAATTGTTCCATGCATCTGATAGGATCCTGCCACGTCTTCGTGGTTCTCTGTAATTTTTAGTGCTTTAGGTTGCGAAGGAAAAACCACATCAACTGAGGCACCTAGTCTACCGTTTTGCTTTCCCTGATGAAAATTGCAGCCACAATTATCATGTCTGGAACACCATCTGTGCCAGTGGCTATTTTAACCATCCAATCTTTATTCTGTTGGGGTATATATGTTTTGTTTGCTTTCTCAGGCTATTGAGAGGTAACTATATTTTGTCCTGTAAAGCCAACAACCATTTAAAAGTTTATATTAACGTTAAGATGAATTAGATAAGGTTCTCTTATTTGGTTTTGTACAAGCGTTCATGTTAATATTACCATAGTTATTTGATAAAGGATGAGCACTTCATCTTTATTTACCGAAAGAGATCACCTAAGATATGATAGTAAAGAATGAATTCAAGAATGAAGATAAGAAGTTTTAGAAAAAACTAATTGTTTGTTATAAAATCAACGATAGATTTACAATTCACAAATCTCTCCTAGATGTAGTCTCAACAGTCTGCAATAAGCAAGCTGTCCATTTCTAACTGATTTTCCCACTCATTTCTAATTTGTTCATAAACAAAATATTAATTTTTTTTTACTAAAATGCAATATTTCAATTAAGACTTCAGGATCATAACTTCAATAGCAATTGTTTACTCTCATAGACCGTCGTAGAGATTTTAGATAATGGAGATTCTTGTAATGCCTAGAGAAAACAAATACACGATGAAGTGGATTTTGAAGGTCTTACCAAAATAGAACGAATTACTGGATCTTGTCCAGCGCGTTCTCTGTATAAGTCAAGTGCTAGCATAACCCATAGATGCCATCGGATTATATATTTCGGTAAAATTTTCCACACTTGACGATTTTTGTGCCTTTTTAATCTACTTTTTATTGTTACTTTTCTTGTTCTCACGTTAATAGCAAGTTTAAAATGGTAGTTGGTTTTACAAGACCAAATATAGTTTCCTCTCAGCAGCCTGAGAAAGCAAACAAACCAATATATATATATATATATATATATATATATATATATATATATATATATATATATATATATATATATATATATATATATATATATAGATATGTACCCCAGTAAAATAAAAATTGGATGGTTAAAACTCCCGTTCGCACAAATGCTGTTTCAGACACGAGTCGTGGCTGCAATCTTCATCAGAGAAAGCAAAAAGGCATCCTAGGTGCCTGAGTTGATGTGGTTTTTCCTTCGCACCTTAAGCACTAAAAATTACAGAGAATCCCAAAGACCTGGTGGGATCCTGTCAGATGCGCGCTTGGAACAATTAGACCTTTGAGAGACATATCCAAAGAGGAAGTTTGCGGTGTTAACTGAAAATCTGCTGATTTCACCATTTCACAAGCAGGAAACATGTACATGATTCGTGGTGGAGATCTAAAATTCAGCAAGGACTATTCAGTGAGTAGGGTAAGTGGCTTTGATTGACAAAGGAGGCATGGGTTAAAATTAAAAGCTTCAAAACGAAAACCTGTGGGTTGGGTACGAACAGTATTTCCTTGATTGGAAGAAGCGCAATGAGTAAGGATCAACAATATGTCTACATTTATTTTTAAGAGTTTATTTGCCAACAGACTTGTTTCCAAAAAAATCTCAAAAACAAGCCTTCTGGGAAATAAAATCTCAAAAACAAATGTAGACATATTACTGATCCTTACTCTTAGCAGTTCTTTCCAATAAAGAGATACCATTGGTCCCCAACCCACAGCTTGTCGTTTTGAAGATGTTAATTTAATCCATGTCTCCTTTGTCTATCAAAGCCACTGACCCTACTCACTAAATAGTCCTTGCTAAATTTTAGATCTCCACCACGAAACAGGTACATGTTCCCTGCTTCTGAAATGGTGAAATCAGCACGTTTTTTGTTAACACTGCAAACTTCCTCTTTGGATATGTCTCTCAAAGGTCTAATTGTTCCATGCATCTGATAGGATCCTGCCACGTCTTCGTGGTTCTCTATAATTTTTAGTGCTTTAGGTTGCGAAGGAAAAACCACATCAACTGAGGCACCTAGTCTACCGTTTTGCTTTCCCTGATGAAAATTGCAGCCACGATTATCATGTCTGGAACACCATCTGTGCCAGTGGCTGTTTTAACCATCCAATCTTTATTCTGCTGGGGTATATATGTTTTGTTTGCTTTCTCAGGCTATTGAGAGGTAACTATATTTTGTCCTGTAAAGCCAACAACCATTTAAAAGTTTATATTAACGTTAAGATGAATTAGATAAGGTTCTCTTATTTGGTTTTGTACAAGCGTTCATGTTAATATTACCATAGTTGTTTGATAAATGATGAGCACTTCATCTTTATTTACCGAAAGAGATCACCTAAGATATGATAGTAAAGAATGAATTCAAGAATGAAGATAAGAAGTTTTAGAAAAAACTAATTGTTTGTTATAAAATCAACGATAGATTTACAATTCACAAATCTCTCCTAGATGTAGTCTCAACAGTCAGCAATAAGCAAGCTGTCCATTTCTAACTGATTTTCCCACTCATTTCTAATTTGTTCATAAACTCAATATTAATTTTTTTTTACTAAAATGCAATATTTCAATTAAGACTTCAGGATCATAACTTCAATAGCAATTGTTTACTCTCATAGACCGCCGTAGAGATTTTAGATAATGGAGATTCTTGTAAGCCCTAGAGAAAACAAATACACTGGGATGAAGTGGATTTTGAAGGTCTTTACCAAAATAGAACGAAATACTGGATCTAGTCCAGGGCGTTCTCTGTACAAGTCCAGTGCTAGCATAACCCATAGATGTCATCGGATTATAAATTTCGGTAAAATTTTCCACACTTGACAATTTTTGTGCCTTTTTAATCTACTTTTTGTTGTTACATTTCTTGTTCTCACGTTAATAGGAAGTTTAAAATGGTAGTTGGTTTTACAAGACCAAATATAGTTTCCTCTCAGCAGCCTGAGAAAGCAAACAAACCAATATATATATATATATATATATATATATATATATATATATGTACCCTAGTAAAATAAAAATTGGATGGTTAAAACTCCCGTTCGCAAAAATGGTGGTTCAGACACGATTTGTGGCTGCAATCATCATCACCGAAAGCAAAAAAGGCATCCTAGGTGCCTGAGTTGATGTGGTTTTTCAACCTTAAGCACTAAAAATTTCAGAGAATCCCAGAGACCTGGTGGGATCCTGTCAGATGCGCGCTTGGAATAGTTAGACCTTTGAGAGACATATCCAAAGAGGAAGTTTGTGGTGTTAACTGAAAATCTGCTGATTTCACCATTTCACAAGCAGGAAACATGTACATGATTCGTGGTGGAGTTCTAAAATTCAGCAAGGACTATTCAGTGAGTAGGGTAAGTGGCTTTTATTGACAAAGGAGGCATGGGTTAAAATTAAAAGCTTCAAAACGAAAACATGTGGGTTGGGTACGAACAGTATTTCCTTGATTGGAAGAAGCGCAATGAGTAAGGATCAACAATATGTCTACATTTATTTTTAAGAGTTTATTTGCCAACAGACTTGTTTCCAATAAAATCTCAAAAACAAGCCTTCTGGGAAATAAAATCTCAAAAACAAATGTAGACGTATTACTGATCCTTACTCATAGCAGTTCTTTCCAATAAAAAGATACCATTGGTCCCCAACCCACAGCTTGTCATTTTGAAGATGATTATTTAATCCATGTCTCCTTTGTCTATCAAAGCCACTGACCCTACTCACTAAATAGTCCTTGCTAAATTTTAGATCTCCACCACGAATCATGTACATGTTCCCTGCTTCTGAAATGATGAAATCAGCACGTTTTTGGTTAACACTGCAAACTTCCTCTTTGGATATGTCTCTCAAAGGTCTAATTGTTCCATGCATCTGATAGGATCCCGCCACGTCTTCGTGGTTCTCTATATTTTTTAGTGCTTTAGGTTGCGAAGGAAAAACCACATCAACTGAGGCACCTAGTCTGCCGTTTTGCTTTCCCTAATAAAAATTGCAGTAACGATTATCATGTCTGGAACACCATCAGTGCCAGTGGTAGTTTTAACCATCCAATCTTTATTCTGCTGGGGTATATATGTTTTGTTTTCTTTCTCAGGCTATTGAGAGGTAACTGTATTTTGTCCTGTAAAGCCAACAACCATTTAAAAGTTTATATTAACGTTAAGATGAATTAGATAAGGTTCTCTTATTTGGTTTTGTACAAGCATTCATGTTAATATTACCATAGTTGTTTGATAAAGGATGAGCACTTCATCTTTATTTACCGAAAGAGATCACCCAAGATATGACAGTAAAGAATGAATTCAAGAATGGAGATGAGAAGTTTCAGAAAAAACTAATTGTTTGTTATAAAATCAACGATATATTTTCAATTCACAAATCTCTCCTAGATATAGTCTCAACAGTCTGCAATAAGCAAGCTGTCCATTTCTAACTAATTTTCCCACTCATTTCTAATTTGTTCATAAACTCAATGTTAATTTTTTTTTTACTAAAATGCAGTATTTCAATTAAAACTTCAGGATCATAACTTCAATAGCAATTGTTTACTCTCATAGACCGCCGTAGAGATTTTAGATAATGGAGATTCTTGTAAGGCCTAGAGAAAACAAATAAACTGGGATGAAGTGGATTTTGAAGGTCTTTACCAAAATAGAACGAATTACGGGATCTAGTCCAGGGCGTTCTCTGTACAAGTCCAGTGCTAGCATAACCCATAGATGCCATCGGATTATATATTTTGGTAAAATTTTCCACACTTGACAATTTTTGTGCCTTTTTAATCTACTTTTTGTTGTTACATTTCTTGTTCTCACGTTAATAGCAAGTTTAAAATGGTAGTTGGTTTTACAAGACCAAATATAGTTTCCTCTCAGCAGCCTGAGAAGCAAACAAACCAATATATATATATAGATAGATATGTACTCCACTAACATAAAAATTGGATGGTTAAAACTCCCGTTCGCACAAATGGTGTTACAGACACGATTCGTGGCTGCAATCTTCATCAGAGAAAGCAAAAAGGCATCCTAGGTGCCTGAGTTTATGTGGTTTTTCCTTCGCAACCTTAAGCACTAAAAATTACAGAGAATCCCAAAGACCTGGTGGGATCCTGTCAGATGCGCGCTTGGAACAATTAGACCTTTGAGAGATATATCCAAAGAGGAAGTTTGCGGTGTTAACTGAAACTCTGCTAATTTCACCATTTCACAAGCAGGAAACATGTACATGATTCGTGGTGGAGATCTAAAATTCAGCAAGGACTATTCAGTGATAGGGTAAGTGGCTTTGATTGACAAAGGAGGCATGTGTTAAAATTAAAATCTTCAAAACGAAAACCTATGGGTTGGGTACGAACTGTATTTTTGGAAGAAGCGCAATGAGTAAGGATCAACAATATGTCTACATTTATTTTTGAGAGTTTTTTTGCCAACAGACTTGTTTCCAATAAAATCTCAAAAACAAGCCTTCTGGGAAATAAAATCTCAAAAACAAATGTAGACATATTACTGATCCTTACTCTTAGCAGTTCTTTCCAATAAAGAGATACCATTGGTCCGCAACCCACAGCTTGTCGTTTTGAAGATGTTAATTTAATCCATGTCTCCTTTGTCTATCAAAGCCACTAACCCTACTCACTAAATAGTCCTTTGTAAATTTTAGATCTCCACCACGAATCATGTACATGTTCCCTGCTTCTGAAATGGTGAAATCAGCATGTTTTTGGTTAACACTGCAAACTTCCTCTTTGGATATGTCTCTCAAAGGTCTAATTGTTCCATGCGTCTGATAGGATCCCGTCACGTCTTCATGGTTCTATGTAATTTTTAGTGCTTTAGGTTGCGAAGGAAAAACCACATCAACTGAGGCACCTAGTCTGCCGTTTTGCTTTCCCTGATGAAAATTGCAGCCACGATTATCATGTCTGGAACACCAGTTGTGCCAGTGGCTGTTTTAACCATCCAATCTTTATTCTGCTGGGGTATATATGTTTTGTTTGCTTTCTCAGGCTATTGAGAGGTAACTATATTTTGTCCTGTAAAGCCAACAACCATTTAAAAGTTTATATTAACGTTAAGATGAATTAGATAAGGTTCTCTTATTTGGTTTTGTACAAGCGTTCATGTTAATATTACCATAGTTGTTTGATAAAGGATGAGCACTTCATCTTTATTTACCGAAAGAGATCACCTAAGATATGATAGTAAAGAATGAATTCAAGAATGGGGATGAGAAGTTTCAGAAAAAACTAATTGTTTGTTATAAAATCAACGATAGATTTACAATTCACAAATCTCTCCTAGATACAGTCTCAACAGTCTGCAATAAGCAAGCTGTCCATTTCTAACTGATTTTCCCACTCATTTCTAATTTTTTCATAAACTCAATATTAAATTTTTGAGAAAAAGGAATATCAGATTAACCTGATATAAGGATATTGCTTAAATGAGGTGAAACGACAATCCTGAACAGGTTCTACTACCAAATACGACAATGGTAATACATACACTAGCACTTTGATTATTACTTTATAATATATAATATATACTCGTACATGAATACATGATTGTATATTAGAAAAAAGATAAGGAATTGTTTATGCATAAGAAAAGAAAGCAGTTAAGCAAAGAAAGAAAGACGTGGTGGTGAAATGGTGGGTTTGTCATTAAACGACAAAAAAGTTTCATTTTATAAGAGAGACCTTGTGTCGTTTAACCTGATGTAAACATAAGGTTAATATCAGGTTAATCTGATATTCGTTTTTCTCTAAATTTTTTTACTAAATTAATCCAATATTTTAAATTCACATATTTATTTAATAAAACCCACAGCCTATTTCATAGCTTCCCCCCTTAAGAGACTTGTCCTCAAGTGTTTGTATCAAAACTACGCCATAGATGGCTTGCAGCAACATTTTCAAAATGTTGCAGCAATCCAAAAAAACGTTGCTGTAGAGCAAAAAAAAGAAACGGCAACGCTTTTTCAGCGTTGCATTTGGCAATTGGGACCCACATGTGGATCCCACAGGTGCCCCCCATGAGTTTTCAATTGGGCCCCACATAAACATATTTTAAACAATTGATGGCAACAATGTATACTTTCAATAGCACTTTCATAATAAAAATTTAGAAGGAACAATTTGTATATATGCATTTCCTAAAAATTGAAAATCTATTTTATTACACCAATACCAAAATTCATCAATACAAGTTAATGGACTTCATAACCCTTAAGCCCAAAAAGAAAATAACAATCTAGTACAATAAACTTGTGACATATTTACAAAATTATTTATAGTAAGTAGCCACCCATTCATGCATACTTTAAATTCTTTATAGCCCCCCTGCAACATAAGATAATAACGTAATATTAGTAGACAAACAAATACTCTCATCGCAATAACTAAATGACTACTATTGATTGTACAGTGAACAAAAATATGCACATGACCTGATCAGTTGAAGCTTGTTTCTAGTTTTTTGCTTGAAAAAAAAAATTCACTGCATTTTGTCATGGCTGCAACACAGTTATTTTAAATCAACTATAAAAAAGATATATGAAATAAGCGAAATATTGCTGCGTGTGATATAGGAAAATCCAGGCTACTGAGAGTGAACCTGTATGCTATAAATAGAGATAACCTGTATGCTATACTAAGAGTAATCAACTATAATAGGTTAAGTGCAAACGACGGGAGAGAAATGGTGCAGGGCAGAAAATAGGATTAAGCTATCTGCATATCCATTTTAAGTTATTGTCACTATCCCCGAACAGTCGAAATGAAACTCATTTTCCAACTATAACCTCCAGTCCTCCATTACATGCCCTAAACAAACAAAAGGTAGAATATAACCTTGTCCTGTCCACCAACATCCCACGCAGTGAAGCTAATGTTCTTGTATTTGACTGTCTCTACATTAAAACCTGCAAAAAATGATCTGTTATTCAGTTTCATCACAAAAATAGATATCAGACATTAACTCACTTTGTAACAAAAAAAAGTTATTCTTTAGACAAGGTGAATGTAGTAGTGCCATTCTGCAGCACATCAAACTTATGCCTAATCAAATTTAAACCGTATATAATTGATTAAACAAATTCGAACAGAGTAGTATCAGAACAATAATTTGAACAGCTTGAGTTGATAAACAAATTAATTAGTACTTTGGGTTTTTTAAAAGATTTGGTAACCTAACTTGTTACAGCGGAGGTCTCTCGAATTTCTAGGTTCTGCCTTGCTTCTAGCACTTCAAGATTGGAATCAACCAGACCACACAACTGTGGATCAATATTAATCATCTGCTAACACTTAAACTTTTAAGATGAAACCTAGTGTAGTTTAAGTAAATTTATCACTAGTTAGAAATGGGAACATAATGAAATACTATCTGAGATATATAAGAAGTATAAACTTAAAGCACTTGCTTTCAATTGGGTAACTAGACCTGATTAATCATCTCCAACATAGCCAGATTTTGTAATAATTGCATCATCATAGCAGGATCTAGCAAGCTGCTTTGACTGTGTATTTTCCCCTGCAAGATTGGGAATTCCCCAGCCATCTCTAAGTGCATTTGCACCAGCACGATTTCCTGATGTATTGTTAGTCCGGGAACCTCGAGTGGCGACATTCAAATTTAGCACTACTTAGACGACATTTCATCTGCTGCTATATACGCAGATACCAATAAAAAAGAAAGCAGACCTCGCTACCTGTAAAATTCTGTGCAACAATTAAGAATCACACAGAGACCCCCAGAAGTTTTTATATACATTAAAATACAAACACATGTTCTATCAATATAATTACCCAAATATTTCAGGTAAGTAACATGTTTAAGAGGGAACAAAACAGATCATGGTTATTTTCATCTGCTACAATTTCATTTGGGAGGAGAATGGAAGATGGTAGGCAGATGGGACTATCACTGTGCTCCATGAGAGGACTAGGAAAATATTTATGCTCTATGACAGAACATAAAACTAATCGCAACAATTTTACATACACCGGGCTGGAATAAATATTTAAAATATAAGATACCGGCATATAAAATTACTTGCTACTAGAACATAATTGAGCAAAATAAATGGGTAAAAAAAAACTAAGTGAACACTGAATCAGCAAACAGATTAGTTTGCAGCAACGCTTTTTTTTGGTGTTGCAATGAAAAACGTTGTAGTAGCTCTAGACTTGATGGCCTACAGCAACGTTTTTTTTGTGTTGTTGTATACATAATCTGGTGTTGCCGGAGCTAAAAGAAGTGTAGCAAGTTGCAACCCTTGTGAAGTGTTGCCGTTAATATGCTTTAAACACAACCTTTTTAACAAAAATTGAAATAAGTAATTATTGTGAATTAAAATTAATTAATTTAGAAAACAAATAATTTAAATTTTCAAAGTTTGTTATTAGAGTCAATATTAGAATTTCTATAAAATAGAACATTTTTTATAATTTGAAAATAGACCAAATTATTAAAAAAAACATAACAAAATAATTTTTTTTTGAAAAAAAAAATTAATTTTCCATAAAATGAATAAAGTTTGAGAAATAATGTTAAGTTTGATATAAAAAATTTGTATACATTATTGAACTAAAATATAACATTTTTACAAATAAAAATAACATATCTTCTTATAAATTTAATTAAATTGAAGAAATTTTCAAATAAAAATTAATAAAACAGAAAAATAAAAAAATTGTAAGTGTTCAGTATTTTGTTATGGCGGTGTCCAAATTACTGGGCTGGGTTTTGCTTTTGGCATGGGCTGGGTTTTGGCGCTGTCCGAAATTTTGGACCGCGACAATTTTGGCGCTTGTAATTTTGCAACACTCTAATTAGTAATAAAAGAAACGGGACACACTCACTCACTCTAACACCAAGAAAACACACTCACTCACTCCTAACCTAATCCTATCCGCCGCTCACTCTCTACCACCGCTCACCGAGTCACCGCTCACTCACTCAAAATTAGGATTTCGATTTGGGGTTTCTTCAAGCTTGGAGGCTGATTCAGTTAGGGTTTGAATTGGGGATCGAATTGAATTAGGGCTTTTAACATCATCAGATATTATTCTTAATTTGATGCTCATACTTGTTTGATTAAAGTTTGTTTGATGTTCTTTATTTACGTTGCTTGTTTGTAATTTATGGCCCATTCTCATTTAAACCCATTTCCATTTTAGCCCATGTTATATGCTTTTTTTTCTTTGTCCAGTTCCTTGATATTAATCCTTGCTTATAAATCTACTTTGGGTCTTTAACTAATTAGCCTTAATGTAGTTGTAATTAATTTTACACATCTAGTGGTCAGGTCATTCATTAATGTTAAATGTACTTAAATCCCATTTTTACATTGCATCCACTAGTCTTATTAGCAGTCCTTATTAATATTTTTGTTGGCTCCTTCTAGATTAATTAGTATTAATTAGTTTTTAAATGCTTTCTTTTAATTGAGTTCTTGTATTAAATTGCCTAGTTAACTTGTTTGAATTTGATTTCGTAGTTTTCTCCTGGTCCATTACTTTAGCACTGTCATGTTTAAGATCCATTATTCTTCTGGTGGAGTTTAAAAACAAAAAAGAAAGAATACAAGTTGCACTAAGAAAATGTGAGGTATTTTGTGCAATAAGTATCAGTAATGTGAATTCCATTTCCGTTGTAGCCTTACCAACTCCTTTTTTTGCTGAGATAGGAGCAATGGTTTGCACCAGTTACTATTTTCGAAGAAAGGACTCCAAGATGGTATAAAGTTGGTTTATTGTGACAAAGGAGAGGTTGTGTCTAATTAGCAAAAAAAAAGGAGAGGTTGTGTCTGATTTCATTTACATTATATGTTGCTTCTGATACCTTTCTTCTAATTTTCATAGCTGAATAAATTAAAGTTTACAGGTTAAACTTGAGGGCTACAAGCAGGGGAATGATATATTCTGTAGTCACTGCAATGACGAGGTATATTTATTTTCTTCATGTGGCATTTTAAACTCTTTTTGAACATTTTATTGAAGTATCGGAGCAGTTTATTGAAGAGTGTAAATCCAATGCGGTTTTGTTTAAACATAAAAAGACTGGTGCTGAAGTTATGTCTGTTTCGAATGACGATGAGAATAAGGTTTTGGTGTTGTTTTTCGAACTCCTCCGTAAGTGTTATTGCATTCGTTCGTCTTTGCTGTTATATTGTTATTGTGGAGCTGTACAAGTGAATTATGATAATCCTGTGTAAAGAATTTGGATATATTGAAACTGTTTACAATTGCATAAGATTTTAGGAAGATGGTTAATTAGAAATTGAATTTTTCTGTCAGGCTCGGGTAATTACTGATTAAGGAGGTGAGCTTTGAAAATGATGATAACTCAATGGCCTTGTAAGGGTGAGTTTTAAAATGGAATTTGTATCATATTAGAAATATGTTAAACTACTCAAAAGCGAACCCTCTGGTGTTTATATGAGCTATCTGCAACTGTGAAGCTAAAATATTGTTTTTTTTTTATTTTATGTTTTACTCTTAAGAATTTTGATGCATTATACTTATATCAGGACTTGATCTAGGTCATGTACGTGATATCTTGTTGCTCAATATCTTATCACTACATGTAAGGGTGATATTTGGAAATGACATATAAATCAACAAATTGTGATCAACAAAACAAACAAAACAAACACAAATTTTAAGAGATATACTAAATTTAGAAAACTAAAATACACAAAAAAACTCAAAAATAATGCAAATAGAACAAATAAAAACTATCACAAAAACATAAAAGAAGTACTCTTTTTCGAAAAACAAAAAGGAATTGTATAACATATTTTCACATAAATATCCCAAAATTAAATAAATAAACATAATCAGAAATATCAAATTTTAAATAAATGAAACAAATTAGTACCTTTTATTATTTTAAAAAATTTCAAAAACACCTAATAAAAAAAATCCACACATATAAAAAATCATAAATTCTTTTAAATAATTCTTAGATAACTTAAATACATGTAAAAAAAATCTAAAATATTCTTGGACTACATGTCTGTGAATTAATTCCTTTTTATTTGTTTTTTCAGTGAAGCGTTCTTATAATTTCTATAAACAAGTTTCCAGTATTTTAATTTTTTATCAGGTATGTTTTAATATTTTTTTGGATTCTTCGAATTTTATTTTTCGTTTTTGTATTTCAATATCTTTCCCTTTTATTTATATTTATAATTTAAGTTACTTTCAATTAATTTTTTCTACCCTTTTATATTATTGTTTAGTTTTGTGAAACAACAAAAGTCAATAACCACGCTAGAGAATCTTTAGTACTGTATGGTGTTAAGAGGGATGGTAATGCCACATTGCCAGATAACATAACACTATTCTTAATAATTTATTGAAATTGTTGAAACATTGGGGTGTTTTGGGGAATTTTTTTCCATACAAAGTTAAAGATTTTTAACTTTTTTCTGAAAAAATGTTAGCTTTTATTGCAACTTATAAAATCTCAAATATACATAAAATATTTATATAAAAAAATTTATCAAAATATGAAATTTTTAACCGAAAATAAGTCCATACACTAAAAAAAAGGTGAGGCTCATTAGTAGGATGTAAGTGAAGTAACATATCATGCCAAAAATTGAATTCCGTAGTAATTTTATTTGTGGACACAACCTCTGTTCTAAAAATAGATGATTAATCGCGACTAATCATCGATTAATTCCTATTTGTCGCACTAATTAATAATCCGATTATGCGATTAATTATTCCGATTAATCCTCAAATACTTGATTAATCCCTGGACAGTGCCTCTACCGATTAAGTCCGATTCCCGCTTTTTACAACACTCGACACAACACGAATTAAAAATAATTATGTTATGCATTTTTTTATAAGGTTTGCATTTTCGGATAATAATCATTAAATATTATTTTGGAAAAAAATATCAAAAATAATATGGAAAAATATATTAAATAATATTTTTTATTATTTGGTACCATTGGAAATAATTTTCACACCCTCTTATCCAGGATATGATAACATTATTCAAATATTAATCTCAATTAGCCGAATATACGTAAGTCAAATGGAAGTATGGAACCCATATGTTTGTTGTCGATTTCCGTGGAATAATGGCAAAGATTATTTTGCATTGCCAGTTATTAGGTTTTGATAAACAATAAGTCTAAATAAAAATTTTTGTCAAAAAAAAAAGTCTAAATAAAATTTGATATGATTAGGTCCTGCAAATTTAAATGAAATAGACGGAATTTTATCAAAACATTCATTGCTTTATCCTATCCCAAACAGATTCAATATTATATTTGGTATAATTATGTTTATAGTTAGGCAAATTTTTAAAATTGTAGAACTTCAACATTTCATCTTTGATGTCTTCCTGCCCAGAATATAGAGTCTATGTCTGTAATAGTAGTGACCATGAATTAGATTTTTTTTTGGGACAACTTTAGCATTCAACAATCAACAATCAACATCGCTTGTAGGGGTGTACACGGGTCGGCCAAACCGACCAAACCGACCAAAACCGGCCCTATTTTCACCCGACCCAAACCGAATAATTTCAAACCGGAACAAGGTTGGGTCAAAAATAATTTAAACCGGTGTTAATGGGTTGGGTATGGGTTTGGACTTTTTTCACCCAACCCAACCCAACCCAACCCGTTTAGTATTTTTACAGCCCACTAGTCCCTTATTTCAGGTCCAGCCCACTAACATATCTATTCATTCTATCAGACTATTAGCCCATATATTTTTAGGTTTAGCCGTTTAGGTTATACATCTCAAGTCTCAATTACTCAGCATACAAACATATCCACTTACACTTAGAGACGCCGCTCTATCTTTTCACACCGCTCTTTTCTCTTCACAATTGACTCTCCATTTCTTCGTTCAAGCACAAACAGGTATCAAATCTTTACTCTCTTTTCTTTGTTCTTCTTTAAATTAATAACATATATAGTGATTACTGATTATTGATTACTGCTTGTGCTTGTTTATCTATTTTCTTTAATCATCTTAAACTTAATAAATATACTCATGTAATCATGTGATTTTAGTTCATCTTTAGTGATTATTGTTATTATTGTTCATCTTTATTAAATTAGAGATACAAATATCTGATTATTGTTATCTGTTGATGTGTTGGTTGCTTGGTTTAGATATACTCTATTGATTATTGTTATATGTTACTCTTGATTTAGTTCTCTGTGATTGTTTCCATGTATTTGTGGTTCTTGCTATGTAATGTATACTTTGTAATTGTTATATAGGACTGAAATGGATGTGATTGCGACTGAAATGGAAGATGTGACATACAATGTTTCAAATCCCACCCCAAACACTACCCCTAATACCATCCCAAACACTGCTGCAAATCTCACCCGAAATACTACCCCTAATACCACCCCAAACACTACTCCTATTGAGCTTAGATCACCTAAAAAAGAAGGTGATGATGAACCATTAACAAATAAGAAGAAACCCACCAGGAAATCAGACATTTGGGATCACTTTACTAAAGTGAAAGGTGGAGATCCAGATAATCCTCGAAGCAACTGTAATTACTGCGATGCTGATTATGCTTGTCACAGCACTAGAGTTGGTACCAGCAGCATGTGGGGTCACTTTAAAAAGTGCAAGAAGAGAGTGGATAAGAAGCAAAAGGTACTTAGTTTCAAAAAGGAATCTGGTGGAGGTTCAAATCTGTTGGCTGTTACATTTAACAAGGTGAGGTGTAGAACTGCGTTGGCTAAATTTGTGGTGAAGGATGAGCAAGCATTTAGAGTTGTGGAGGGCGATGGGTTTAAGGAGCTTATACAAGAATTACAACCGAAGTTTGTTGTTCCAAGTAGAGTAACAATTGCTCGAGATGTGTATCACTTGTTCTATAATGAGAGGGTAAAATTGATGACGGAGCTAACTACCACCCACCAAAGAGTGTGTTTAACAATGGATTGTTGGACTAGTAGGACCCAAATGTCATATATGGTTCTTACAGCTCATTACATCAATGCAGATTGGAAATTGCAGAAAAAAATCATAAACTTTTGTCTAGTTTCAAATCACAAAGGTGATACCATTGGTAAGACGATAGAAACTTGTTTGCTTGGTTGGGGAATAGAAAAGGTCTTTACGGTAACACTTGACAATGCCTCGGCTAACAAAGAGGTTGTTGGTTTTGTTCGGAGAAGGGTAAAGGTATGGAAAGGGGCTATTCTTGATGGAGAACATATGCATATGAGGTGCGGTGCCCATATTGTAAATCTAATTGTGAATGAGGGCTTGAAAGAAATGCAGGATTCAATTGCAGCCATTAGGAATAGTGTAAGATACATTCGATCATCTCCGGCAAGGTTACAAAAATTTAAAAGCTGTGTGGAGAAAGAAAAGATCGAATATAAGGGAGGGTTGGTTTTAGATGTACCGACAAGGTGGAACTCCACTTTTCAGATGTTGGACGTGGCACTGAAATTTGAAAAGGCATTTGGAAGATATGAGGATGAAGATGATAAATTTCTGAGTTATTTTAATGAAAAAGAAAATGGCAAAAAGAGGGTCGGGCCTCCTATGTATTCTGATTGGCAAGCTGCAGCAGTATTTGTGAGGTTTCTAGCCACTTTTTACGAAGTTACTCTAAAATTTAGCAGCACTTTGAATGTCACTTCAAACAACTTTTATCATGAAATTTGTGAGGTTCAGGCTTTATTGAGTGATCTGGCTGCTAATACTGATCCATTGCTATCTTCAATGGCTGCAAGTATGAAAGGAAAATTCAATAAATACTGGGGGAATGCAGAGGACATCAACCCGTTATTATTTGTAGCTATTGTACTTGATCCGCGATACAAGATGGGATATTTGAAGTATTGTTTTGAAAACGTTTATGATGCTGAATCTGTTGCTAGAATTGCCATCAAGGTGGAGTCTTTGCTGCAACGTTTATACATGTCATATGATTCTCAGGGTGACAATGTTGGCTATAAGGTAAACTCTGATGCTAAGTTTTCATTTTGTTCATTACTGAGTAATTTAAAACTGATCATAATTGTATTTAGCTGCTTAAACTTCAGTTATGGTCAATGTAGGTATATGTAATGAATTAAGCTCTGGTTTTCTTGAAACATCGATGTAATTGTCTGAGAAAATCATGAAGATTTTCTTTTCAATTTCTTGGGGTCTGATCTGAACACATTAAGCTGCTTAAAGTTAAGTCAGGGCCAAGTATTGACAAACTTTAATTTCGTCATGTTCTCATGGTACTAATTAATAGTCTTACAGTTATATCATTAAACATTAAAAGTTTATGCTGTAGTGGTACTAATTAAATGATGGTCTACAACTGAATTGTATTAGTTTTCTGCAAATTCCAGGATGTATTTAAAAAATAAAACAGACTTAATTATACTTTCAGATCTAAAGCCTGGTTCACCAATCTTGAAATTGATATTGTACTTTCAGAGATTCACACCATGCCAACCTAAAGCTGTGACTACCTGCAAGTCTGTAATGAAATCTGTGAAACTAAGGTTCCTGTTGTAATTGGCATGGTCCTCCATATAGCCTCCCTGAATTTGTCTTATATAAATTCTGTTAGTTCTGTTATTCTGATGTCCACTAACTTTGTTCATCTATGAATTAAATTTTTACAGGTTGATGGAATAAACTTTTCTCCAAAAACCACTGGTGGTCAACCAAATAAAAGGAGATTATTGGAAAATTACATGCAACAGCAGCGAATGGATATAAGCGAAAAGAAAAATGATTTGGATAGATACCTGACCGAAGAACCTATCAATCCGATGGATTCTTCTTTTGACATTTTAATGTGGTGGAAGGATAACTCTGAAAGGTATAAGATTCTGTCTTTAATTGCTAGAGATGTTCTTGCCATTCCTGTCTCCACAGTTGCTTCTGAATCCGCCTTTAGTACCAGTGGGCGTATTTTAGACCCATTTAGGAGCTCGTTAAGTCCAAAAATGGTAGAAGTTTTAGTTTGCACTCAAATTTGGTTGAAGGGGGACAAAGGAGGAGTAAAATTATATGATTTTAAGGATGAAACCTACTCTTATCAATTTGTTGAAGAAGGTACATTGTTCAATCTAATATGTGTATTAAATAGTTTATAGTCTATACTTCTGCACTGCCAAATAATGAGTATGTATTTTTTAATCTTGCAGAAAATTTGAACAAGATGAGGAACCAGATGACAAGTGAGGAGATTGCGACAAAGAATATCAATATCATTGATGTGTGATCTATCGACTATCAATGCTTTTATTTCAGTTTATGTACTTTTAAGACTATGTTTCATGGATTTTAGTTTATGTACTCTCAAGTTAAGACTATGTTGAATCAGGATTGTGTTAACTTTGTACTGATTCAGCCATTCAGTTATGTTGCTACTTGTTATGTTGCATTTGGTCCAGGGAATTCAAATTCTGTTGCATTTTGATTTTGGGTTGATTATTCTTTTGCATATCCAAGTTATTTAATTAACTTTTACATTTAAGCAACTCATTCAAACCGACCCAAACCAACCTATAACAAATTGGGTTGGGTTATAAATTTAATTTTCATGGGCCGGGTTAAAAATTTCCAAACCGATTTATAATGGGTTGGGTCGTTTTAATGCTTTAACCCGGCCAAACCGACCCGTGTACACCCCTAATCGCTTGCGTGTGAGAGGAGAGTACTTGATGGGCTAGTTGGAAGATTGTCAGATTTCCAACTGCTAGGTTTAACACATAATATATACTATCACTCGACTTTGCTGGATTTTACGTGTAGTACACCGTATATAAAGCCATGGCGCTATAAACTCTGTGTTAAAATTATGCTTTAATTTTTAAATTTGAATTTATTTTAATAAATTGGTTGTTGTTGACCAAATTTCTAAGATAATAGTTTAGGATTAGTTATGATTTAATTTTGAATATTTTTGAATTGTACTTGTAGTGTTTTTAGGAGATAAGGTTATGTATTGGCTTATATAAGCCCAAGCCCACCAATGAACAAAATATATGCATTCACGTTATATTTTCTTTCTTATGCTTTGTTCATCATGCTGATACACCTACACCCATAAACCTAAAAACCAACATATGGTATCAGAGCTCTCTTCTTAAGGGACCTCTAAAACACCATGACCTATAACATATATCCATAACCATAACCAAAAACTATATCCATAACCATAACATCATATGCCACGGCTGAGAAGTCATATACAACCATAACCATAAAATCACAACATATCATGGCTGAGAAGCCATACACAAAAATTACAACCAAAAATTACATTCATGAAAAACAAATGGAGACAACTACAATCTATAAGGAGTATGCACAAGAACACCATATTTTTGGTATTTTTGGAAGTACAAAAAAAGCTAATAAAGAAGTCCAGTACAAGAGTGGCTACTACCCAGAATAATGAAGATGATAATTTGTTTTGATGGCAATTAAAATATCAAAGCAAGGAGGAGTGTTAAAATTATGCTTTGATTTTTAAATTTGAATTTATTTTAATAAATTGGTTGTTGTTGACCAAATTTCTAGGATAATAGTTTAGGATTAGTTATGATTTAATTTTGAATTGTAGTTGTAGTGTTTTTAGGAGATAAGGTTATGTATTGGCTTATATAAGCCCAAGCCCACCAATGAACAAAATATATGCATTCACATTATATTTTCTTTCTTATGCTTTGTTCATCATGCTGATACACCTACACCCATAAACCTAAAAACCAACACTCTGTTAAAATCATGCAAGCTAACTATTTAAAAAGTCCCTACCCCACTCAATTCAAAAACACGTGTCTTTGCTGAAACTTTCAGCACAAGGATTTTTACTAGCCTTTAATGAACTTGGATTTGTTCTTTTGAGCTACCTTTATGAATTAAAACGATGACTATTATCCTGATCATCACTTTCCTCTGCTGCTGCTAATTTCTTAGTCTTAGTATCATCTTGTTGGAGGCCAGTAAATTCAATGGACTGGACCGAAGGCCCATCATCTGAATGGATTGGGTCGAAGGCCCACAATCATAATCTGAAGGAAGCCCATTGTTGGAATATTGATTCTAAATTATAACAATAATATCAAATTTTTGATTGTGTTTTTAATGTTGCTTGATTGTAAAAGATTTAAGACTTGATTAGGCTTTATATGTGGCACTAATCATGGATATTTATCTTGTATTGGCTCTTTATAAAGAGCCTTATGATCAATAAAAGTATAGGCTTCTACCCAATAATTATCTCTCTCCCTCCTATATCAAAAAACCAACATGGTATCAAAGCTCAGGCACGCAGAGGTCCCAGGTTCGACTCTCTACGACCCCCAATATTCTCAATATTTAATATGGACACGAAGGCAAGTTATGCTCCAAAGATGAGCGCCCATGATCCACTCTTCGACCCAAATATGGGCTTTCGAGTGAGGGGGAGTGTTAGAATATAATATAAGATCCATATAAGGCCTCCCTCTAATACCTTGAGATTTTAGATGAGTTGGTTACTTAACACCCATGATAATCTGGCTGTGTCGATGGTAACGGTCTTATGGTTACACGATCCTACAGACGTGGGACACGTTCTCCCATGACGCCGGATCCTTCGGTAATCGACGGAGGAGAAGAGAATAAGGTTATTCAGGTTTGAGATATTCATTCATACACAATTACACACAAAAAACACAATCTCTCTACGTTCAAATTACTTACAAAGAACCGACTGACTTATTCTCACACCGGAGGTGAATCGGGGGGCCAAACCCTCGCATTCTTCTTCTGCAGGTCCGACCGAATCGTTATCCGGTAGAATCTAGTCGTAACATTTGGCGCCGTCTGTGGGAACGTAGAGATACGTTTGTGTTAAGATCCACTAGCAATCATGACGAATAATGTCGAATAATTACCTTTAGCTGACGATAGTACCGTGGCTGGACACAGTCGCACCACTCATCCCATAATCCCAGGGACAACTCCCATCACCCCAAGGCTGCTGACTTTTGACGAAGAGGGGGATATGCCGTCTCCCGAAGAACAACAGGAGATGCTCATGAAATGGCGAGAGGAACAAAAGGCTAAGGGGAAGTGGAAGGAAATTGAGAAAGAAAGGAGCAGTAAGGAGGCCGAACGTCTGGCCAAGAAGAGGGAGGCCGATCGCTTGAGGCTAGAGGCCCTAAAGCTACAAAGGGAGGAGATCGAGTTGCAAGAGAAAGTAATCCGCGAGGCTCTAGAAGCCGAAGACCCGGAGTTGGAAGATCGAAGGGATAGGAGGCCGAGGATTAGAAATGATGAAGATGAGTCGGGGGACTCTGAATCACACTCTAGGAGAACCAGGTCGAAGGTAGTGTACTCTTCTGATTCAGAAGAAGATGGTCCTCATACGGACGACCGCATCCGTAGGATTGAGAAAGCTTTGTTTGGGGAAAGAAAAGTCAGCCACGAGCCAGTGTTGACTGAGGATATCGAACAGTTTCGACCGCCCCCGGGAAGGCAGTTCTCAAAGATGACCGAATTCAATGGAAAGGGTGACCCCAAAGACCATTGTGAGAAGAATGAATCGTTCATGACTGATATGGGGCACTGTGATGTCATGTTGTGCAAGATGTTGTGCAAGATGAACAGATAAAAAGGAAGTTCTTGAGGCACTACTCACACCTGTGCCGAAGAGAGAAGGACACGGAGGCTCTGATTCACTGCAGACAGGGGCCAAACGAAGACTTGGGGGATTACTTGGCAAGATTCAAGGAAGAGGCTGGAATGGTCACAAATCTGGACAGAGTGAAAGCAACGGGATTCTTAGCCGCAGGCCTCGACCCCATTAAAGGTAAGAAACTTCGATCCTCACTTTACGATATACCACCTAGGAATTTAAATGATATTTATCTAAGGGGTGAGGAAATTAGAAGAAAAATGGAATCGATTGGGGGGTACAAGGAGAGTAAAAAGAATGAGAGAAGGGATGATAGAAAGGATGATCGAAGAGACGACCGAAGGGGTCGTGGTGATGTTAAAAGCAGGCTGAACGACACAAGGCCCGATAAGGGGGCCGAAAGAAGAAGAGATAAAGATAGTACTGTGTTCACGCCACTTGACACACCTATCTCGAAGATTCTCCACGAGATAAAGGGTAAGCTTGGGTTCGTTAGGCCACCCAGGTTAAAGACCCCTGAAAACAGAAGGAGCGATAACAAATATTGTGATTATCATCGGGATAAAGGGCACAACACTGATGAATGTTACCACTTGAAGAAATTGATTGAAAAAATGATAAAAGACGGAGAACTGACCAAGTTCGTTGGAAATTTAAGAGACAAGCTAGATGATAAGGAAAACAGGAGAGACACTAGAGATGCCGAAGGTTCAGAGAAGTATCGGGGTGAAGTCGGAACAATATTCGGAGGAACCATACTCGATCGGGACAGTAAAACAGCCCGAAAGAAGTATGCTAGGCAAATCTATAGCCTCTACCAGTCAAGTGCAGCCAAGCAACCACTTCCGATATCATTCACGGAAGATGACTTTGAAGATGTGATATGGCCGCACGAAGACCCTCTTGTAATAAACCCCGTCATAGGGGAAAACAAGATTTGGAGATTGCTGGTCGATGAAGGAAGTTCGGTCAACATACAGTATCACCGAACATATTGCAAGATGAACCTGGGTGGTGAACAGCTGGAGCCGTGCCATGAGGCACCATTGTACAGTTTTGGTAACCAACCGGTACCGATCGAAGGCACGATCACGCTGAACGTTTTGTTGGGGAAGGCTCCATATACAGTTGTTAATGAAGCTAAGTTCTACATTGTTCGGGTCAACAACCCTTACAACGGCATTTTGGGGAGACCAGCCTTATTTCTTTTCAGGCTGTGTCATCTATCCCCCATCTAAAGTTGAAGTTCCCGACCGAACATGGCGTCGGAGAAATTAGAGGCGACCAAAAGGCCGTACGAATCATTTTGTTGGAAGATTTGGAGAAAGACAAGGATGTGGAAATGACTGAAGCTGGTAAAAGGAAGAGAAATGAGAACGAAACTGGGGGCAGTCATCAATTGCTAAACATAGAGTTGGAAATTTGGGGCCGACCTATCGAGCCCGATTGTCGAGCCGGCTACCGAAACAGAAGAGGTCGAGTTGTACGTGGGTCAGTCCTGAAAGATGATCCAAATTGGCAAAAACATGGAACCAGAGCTAAAAGAGAAAGTTATCAAAGTCATTAGGGAGTTCCATGATGGGTTTGCGTGGGACCCCGAAGATATGCCAGGGCTGGATCCTTCGGTAGCCAAACATTGTCTGAATGTGGCTCCCGAAGCCAAGCCTGTAAGACAAAAGAAGAGAAATTTCGTCATGGAAAGGCAAAAAGTAATTCAAGCTGAAGTGGAAAAATTGCTGGAAGCAAAGTTCATTGAGGAAACAACTGGTTGGCAAACGTGGTTGTGGTTAAGAAGTCAAATGGCAAGTGGAGGATATGTGTGGATTACACCGACCTGAATAAACATTGTCTGAAGGACCACTATCCTCTGCCGAATATCGACCAACTGATAGATGCAACTTCGGGGCATCAAATACTCAGTTTTTTGGATGCTTTCTCGGGATACCACCAGATCGCCATGAATGCCGAGGATGCGCCAAAGACAGCATTCATCACACCGAACGACACTTATGCCTATATTAAGATGCCTTTCGTCCTGAAGAACGCCCGGGCAACATTTCAGAAGATGATCAACAAAGTGTTCAAGGCTCAGATTGGTCGGAACATGGAATGCTATGTAGATGACATGATTGTTAAGTCCCTTTTCAGGGATCACGCTGAAGATTTAAGGGAGTGTTTCGAGACATTCAGGAGGAACAATATGAGGATCAACCCGAACAAGTGTACGTTCGGAGTACACAGTGGAAATTTTTTGGGATACATGGTCAGTGCCCGAGGGATCGAAGCAAACCCAGAAAAGATTAAAGCAGTCATCGACATGGAAGCACCGAAGACGGTCAAGGACATTCAGAAGCTGACCGGACGGTTAGCAGCCCTGAGGAGGTTCATTTCCAGATCGGCCGAGAAGGCCTTACCATTCTTTGAAGTACTTCGGGGGTCCAAGAATTTTGAGTGGGGGCTGAATTGCCAGAAAGCATTTGAGGAGGTTAAAGAATACTTAGTGAAAGCCCCACTCTTAATGAGGCCTGATTCGAAAGAAACCTTACAGCTGTATTTAGCTGTGAACGACCGAACCCTTGGAGCCGTGTTGGTCAAAGAACATGAAGGGAACCAGTATCCGGTGTTCTATGTTTCTCATATTCTCAAAGATACAGAAACTAGATATCCGAACGCAGAGAACACTAGTACAGAAAGGTCTTATATCGTCGCACTTTTGGCGTCGGTTTTCTAGAGAGCCGTGGCCTATACATATTTTAGGCGTCGTTTATTAGCTTAACCGACGCTTAAAGTCATTTGTTTTGGACCTTTTGCGTCGGTTTACTAATTTAACCGACGCCTAAAACCCTTTATATGCGTCGGGCTTCTGAATGCCGACGCCTAAAAATAGTAAAAGTGTCGGTTATGAAACAACCGACGCCTAAAATCAAACCTTTAGCATCGGTCTTCTAGTTGCCGACGCTATAAACATGTTTTAAGCGTCAGTTCTTGTAATGCCGACTCTATAAACATGTTTTATGTGTTGGTTCTTGTAATGCCGATGCTAATAGCATCTGATATAAAAAAGAGTAAAAGCATATAATATAAAAACATATCAGTCACTTCCTCACCCTCAAATAGTAGCCGCGACCTTAACTCATACAAATCACATACCAAAAACTCTCCATCGGCTTTCTTCCTCCCAAGTCATACAAATCAGCTTCTTTATATTCATACTAATTGAAGTCATATTGATTTATTGTACTCGATTTCTTCTCTCAACCAAACCCTAGGGCTTCTCTGTATCGACAAAAGGGGATTAATCAGAACTCTCAACACCATTAAGGCTAATCGACTCTCAGTTTTTCTAATCCATTGGTTAATTGATTTCTTGGCTAACGTTCATTGCTAATCAATTAACTCTACTTCACTCTACTGCCACAGATTTTTTCAACTAATTGCTTTTATGAATCGCCACTACTGAAAATCACGATGGCTGGGTTCAATTGGGCTTCTCTGTGTTCGATTAGGGCTTCTCCGGTTTCAATTAGATTGCTCGTCTGGAAATTTAGGGTTGTTATTAACAAAAACAAACTTAGGGGTTTTTCTTGGTTCGATTGGGCTTCTATGGGTCACCTAATTTACTGGTATGTATATGTTCATTCATATATATATATATAGTACCCCAATACAAAAAATGTTTAAAATTATTGGCTCTATTCAACAAAAAAATTAAAAAAATTAAAAAAAATTACTGTTCACGTGATGACGTGGCACGTGAACAGTAACTTTTTTTTTAATTTTTTTTTATATTTTTGTTGAATAGAGCCAGGAATTTTATAAGTTTTTTGTGAAGGTGCCCCCAGCGGGGCCATTAAAATAAATGAAATATAATTTATTTAGTGTAGGTTTCTAGTTTCTATTCTAAGGTTGGTTTCTATTTGAACGCTAGCCTATATATATATATATATATATATATATATATATATGTATTTTATGTATTTTATGTGTTGTTTGTTTTATATTTATATTTTCTATGTATGTATGTTTGTTTAGTAATATATGTATGTATCTATGTATCACAAATCTCAATTACTAGGTCTTGTGGAATATTCTAGAAACCATATAGTTTAATTATATGGATTCAGATTATTAGCTAGCAGATTACACCATTGTCTTTTTCGTAGAGCTGGGGCTATTAGTTGATTCTTGTGATGCATATATTGCCCACCGTGTTAGATGTTTGTCGCTATAGTTTCTAGCAAATGGTTTATACCTCCTACTTGAATTGAATAACAGAATGGGTTTTGCAGGTTGAGTGGAATATTGGATTGCATTTGTAGAAGAAAGCCTTTAACATTCTTGTTTATGTGATACCCTAACCTTATAACTATGTGTGTCTTTCCCGAGGTATGTTTAATTAGACTCCACATTCTGACCTGATTTCATGTGTGCTAATTTATGAACCAGAAATCTTTTTAACTTTTGAAGCCTCATATACTGCTTGTATTAGGAGATGTTTCTGCTAGAGGTGCAGAATTGACAAGAAGTAACTGGCCATCTGTCATCCAGCAGTTTCACAGCATATTAGGGCCTTTTCTTGGTCTACCAGATCATGTTCTTCTTGGAGATAGGGATATCGGAGGCTGCAGTGATTTGAATTCTGGATCTCTAAGTTGGATATCTAGCATAGGTATTTAAAAAGGAAACATTTAAGCTAGTTTCCTACTTATCTTCTCATTACGGAATTTATCTAATAACTATTAGAAGCATAATAGTTATCTAATGAATGAGTAAAGATATATGGTAAACTTATACTCTACCATAAGAGTAGGGAAATTATAAAAAAGTGGTTTAATAATGGCTAGATTTGTGTAGTAAAATAAAAAAAAATTCTTTGTGTGTGGGACTGGGCTTTTATGAACTATGAGAGGAAGTTTAATGTAACAAGAGCACTCAAGTCTCAAATTAGCTGGAGTAACATGTTTCATCCGCATTCTGTTTCTTCTGCAGATATGATGTTGTGAGAAACATTGTGGATAAGTCATTTGTACCTTCTAAAATCCCATAACAATGTACTCCAATCCATTTGAATCTCCTGGTACTGTTCATTTACAATCCTAATTTCGATTTTGATTGCAGATGTTTTACTAATTTAGGTGCTATATAATCAATTGGAGAAGAAGTGCAACTGCATTAATATAATTCTTAATATTTTTTAGTGCTTAGAAATAGGTTACTATATTAATATAAGAAGTTTATTTTATCACATGATTGTTCCCCTAGGTGTGCTAGTGAGGGATATAACTGATGCTGTAAATGCTTCATTCCTTTGTACTTTGTTTGATTTTCTTTTGGATACATTTAGCTTAAGACAAAGTACTTGGCACATAATGTTGTTCCTTGGTGGGCTGTCTTATTTGTAAGTTTATAATTATCGAGTTGTTTCATCAAACTTTTTATTTATTTTTATTGTTACTAAACCTTGGTATGTTTATAATTAACTATGTGATAGATTCCTCGAGCGTCAGCTAGTGCTGTGGCATTTGGTTTGGGGATTTTTGGGGATTTTTTGGGGTAGTGGAGACCTTGGATCAGGACATCATCGAGCTTTTACAGTTAGTAGTGAAAGTCGTACAAGTGATACAAAGTTGAGATTTCATGATTGTTGTCAGAACTACAAGGTATATTTATTCATGATTGCTCGATGCTAATTCTTACTAATCGCTGACTGTCACTAATTGCTGCCCATTGATACGTATCCCTAATCGAAGCTTTATTCTTACTTTCTCCACTCACTTTCATTACGCTGCATACTTGAATTCTCCGGTGTGATTTCACTTCTCTAGGTTCGATTTGGCATCTCTTGGTTTGATTATCCGAGGTAATTGTTTGCCCTTATCTCGGTTCTCTGTATCAATTTAGGATTCATGATATTGCTGGTTTGACTCTAGATGTTAATTTCCCTATATAAATTTATCGTTTTACTTACGTCTGTTAATGTTTCTATGCCAATTCCCGGAATATACTTAGTTGTGACAATATATTAATAATTAATTAGATGAGTTTGTTTGAGTGGCTGATAATGGATGACCAGCTTGCTCACTTACATTGGCTTTCATTTAGAGAAACCAATAGTTCCTGCAGATCTTTATAAAGTTGTGCGTGATTCACAACTTGTAGGAATGTCAGGATACAAAAGAGGTACTCCTTTTACTTATTGAACATCTCATTCCTTTTATTATACCTTAAATATAGATACATATCAGGCCCCTTGAGATTACTGTGGTATTCTAGAAATCAGAAATTACAACCCTAGTTCTCTGATTCTCTTATAATATATTCAGGGTCTTCCTGTTGTTGCTGTCAGGGTAGGACTCAGCACCTTTGACAAAGCATCTATAAGCATACCTTTTCATGTTTCTCAAGTTGCTCTTAGAAATTTATATCATATGGAATCACATAGGAATAATCATGTAATCTTCGGAAGGGAAGCCAGTGCCTATGAAATTTGTTTTTGCTTATATAAATTTCAAAATTGGTACTGGCCTCCTCACTGCTATCTAATGCATATACATGATGACTCACAATCCTATTTGTTTGCAATGAGTACGAAAATTAAAACTATTATATCACTATACACCAGTTTAATTAGCTAATAAGAACGTGCTTGAAATTTGTAATATTATTATTCTTTGATGTAAAATAATAATTAGTAGATGTTAATCAACTAGTCTTGATGTGCTAATTTACACTTGTCACACAAAACAATTCAGACCACTTACCAGAGCTTAGCTGCTAATTTGCTTGAACTATTTTGAGCTTCAAAATAATTGACCATCTCAAAAACCAATTGCTTATATATGTGCATGCGTTCACATTTAAATATATATGTGTCTCGCTATCCAAATGCCCCAATTAGGTATGCAAGATGCTCTTAAATCAAGGTGATCATGATCTTCATGATGTTTTGGATCTGGTTCACATTTCAGGGCTGTGATTATACATATCTCAGTTAATTAAATTGTTGATGACTTAGCTGTAGTTTGAAATATTTTACAGTTACATCCTTATTGATGTGTTGATTGTCTACGTTATCTCATTTCAATTTGTTTGTAAGTTGCCTATTATGGACAGATTTAAATATATGGATACCGTTGTTATGGGTAAATCAGAATCTGGTAGTGTGAGCGAGGGTGATGGCTTAATAATTATGCCAAACAAGGTACATCTTTACCCCTATCGTAAACTGAGTGACAGTTATTCTAGGATTGACTTTTAGTTATTGATGTACAGACTCATGTGAAAGTGTTTGCAGTATATTATGACGAGGATTAAGTTAAGCTAGCTGGACCCGGGGAGAATTTACGGGTCAGATTATCTGGGATTGAGGAAGAGGATATATTGTCGGGTTTCGTCCTTTGCAGTGTTGGTGCTTTTATATTCTACTGTACACTGAATTTGTAAGTTTGTACTATTTTGCTGAAGGCTATGCAAGTGTTAAGTTGCAAGGTTACATTATACTCATTTAGAACTATATATTATTTTTAAAAATATGTCTTGTTATTAAAATTAATAGTGCAGTGATATCGATTATCAAGCACAGAGCATCTTCTGTTCTTGTAACACAATGCATTCATTGAACAGACGAAAGTTTCATCTAGATTGATGTGACGTATTATATTTATGTGTTGTGGTTGCAGGGATATCATAAGCGGTAGTCCAGATTTGTAGTTGGAAAGCATAAAATTAGATAATGCAAAGCGTCTCCTTGAAGGATTTGTCATGCCTATTCAATACAAGCTAGTGAGTTTTCCCTGACCTCTTGTTTCTTAGCTGATTAATTGTTCTTTCTGTGTCATTATTGAGTTATTAGTTATTAGTTATGACTTGTGATTTTCCTGGAAAACCTTATCTTATTTGATTTAGTCAGTAAATGTAATTCTTGTTATCCTTTAGATCTCCGTCAATAGCATTTCTATATTCTGAGTTATATTTTCACATTATATAGTGAGTAGTTCTTTGAGATCATTCTTGAATCACTATTGTAATATACACTACTATTTAACTTCCAGGAGCTCATAACACTCCCAATACATCACAACCAGTTGTTGTCTTTCCGTATCCTCTTGCATCTAATCTCACAGAAGACGAAAAGATGACGAAAAGACTCTAAACAAGGTAACAAATGCGGCAAATTGATGTGGCCAGCTAGCACCTCTTCTACTAAACCTGCAATAACTTTTGTAGAAAATACGGATTTATGAACAGTTCTATTTCCTTAGAAAATAGACTTCTTTATCTTTGTAATTATCCACTGCCCATAATGGTAGGGATGGAAGCAGTTTAGTTAGTTGATGTACACAACAGTAAGTTGATATATTGCAAAATTGATGAAAGTTGAAATATTGTAGAGTTATCTAATGTATTTTATTAATAAAATCACATTTATATCTTGTATACTTTCAAGCTAGTTTTTATATATAATGTGGTTTTTGTAATATTTAATTTGTAAATTTTAATATTTAAATTGTAATATTTTTTTTTTTAAAAAAAAATTGACTTTGTGCCACGATTCTGGGAATAACCATCGCCTATAACATGCCTTTAAGCCACGATTCTGGGAATAATCGTCGCCTATAACATGCCTTTAAGCCACGGTTCTTCAATACTGCGACGCTTATAACAGGTTTTATGCGTCGGTTGTTTAATTAGCCGACGCCTCAAACATGACAATATGCGTCGGTTATTTATGCAACCGACGCTGTTGGTAACTCATATGCGTCGGCTTTTTAATCAACCGACGCTTTTGGTAGCTGATATGCATCGGCAAATCAACCGACGCTTAAAACATGTACTTATAGTGTCGCCTACATGTACTATGCCAGAAAACCGACGCCAAAAGCCTATTTTAACCGACGCTAAAAGCCAAATCTGTACTAGTGGAAGTTCGCCTATGGGTTGGTAATGGCCGCAAGAAAGTTAAGGCACTATTTCCAAGGAAGGACGATCAAGGTAGTAACGGACCAGCCTTTAAAGAAAATCTTGCAAAGGCCGGAGGCGTCGGACAGAGTAGTTGCTTGGGCGATCGAACTGGGGGAACATGATTTAGAGTATACGCCAAGGACTTCGATCAAAGCCCAAGCACTCATAGATTTTATGGTGGAATGCTCTTTCTCGGGGCCGAATGACTTGGCTCCCGAAGAGCAGCTAATTCAGGCACCAGGAAAATGGAAGTTGTTTGTTGATGGGTCAGTTGCCAAGGAAAAATGTGGGGCAGGGTTAATTCTGACAAGCCCATAAGGATTCGAAATATGTCAAGCTATCAGGTTCACTTTCCCGTTGACGAACAATGAAGCCGAGTACGAAGCGCTTTTGGCAGGTTTGGATTTAGCAAAAAAATTGGAAGTTAAGCACTTAAGGGTATTCAGCGACTCAATGTTAGTGGTGAAACAGTTTTCAGGGGAATACGGACAAAAAGATCCCAGAACCAAGGCCTACGCCCTTAAGGTACGCGAACAATCTTTATTGTTTGAATCATTTGAATTAACTCAAGTAGCTAGAGAGAACAACAGTCGGGCAGACGCTCTTTCAAGGCTAGCTTCGGTAGAAACCCAAAACTTAAATGGGTCAATCTATCTGACCGAAGTAAAGACGCCTTCGATAGACAAAAAGCAATGTATGGAAATTCACCAATGGGTTAACTGGATGACTCCCATCAGGGCATTCTTGGAAAAGGGTACTCTACCACTTGACCGAAGGGAAGAACAGAAAATAAAGCATCGGTCGGTGAATTATACTTTGGTCGGGGGCCGTTTGTTCAGAAGGTCAGCGAGCCAACCATTGCTTCGATGCCTAGACGAAGAAGAGCAACAATTAGCCCTCGAGACAGTTCATGAGGGAATTTGTGGGGAACATTTGGCAGGAAGGTACTTGGCCTTCAAGATTCTCAAGCAAGGATTTTTCTGGCCAAAAATGAAAGAAGACGCTACTGAATATGCCAAAAAATGCAAACAGTGTCAGTTGTTCAGCACAATCCCGAAGCAACCTCCTGAAGAGATGTCTTCGGTCCTTAGTCCCATCCCATTCACTATATGGGCGGTCGACATCGTGGGAATCTTACCCACCAGTACCAAACAAGACAAGTATTGCATTGTGGCGATCGACTACATGACCAAGTGGATAGAAGCCAGACCTCTCTCAGCCATTACCGAAGAAGCAACAAAGAAATTCATGTTAGAAGTTGGTTTAGAATCTTACCTAACCTAGGTATTTAATGTGGAAGCAAATGAATTTGGACTCCGGGCGAACGTTGATTTGCTGGAAGAAGAAAGGGAAGCAGCTTATCAAAGAAACTTAAGGTACCAGCTCCAAGAGGCACAGTACTATGATTCTGGTGTTAAGAAGAGGTCTTTCCAAGTAGGGGATTTGGTTCTACGGGAGCTGGCAACATCTATGCCGACCAAGCAAGGCAAACTTATGCCGAACTGGGAGGGCCCTTATGTGGTGATTGAAGTGGTCCGGCCAGGCACCTACAAATTAGCCCATTCGGACGGTAGCCCAGTCAAAAACACTTGGCACGCCGCTCGCCTTCGCCATTTTTACCAGTAAGCTTACTGGATGCATTTTACTGCTTTTTAATTCGGTACTTTGTTTCATGTAAGTTTATTCTGAATTCCCTAAGCTAGCATCAATCTGTAATCAAAACTATTTAAGAGTTGCATGATTAATGAAAGATTTTTTGCTCCATTTTTTATCTGCTGTTATTAAGCTAAGTACATTTGTAGCCAAAAGGTTAAGTACACAATATTAAGCTTAACGGGCCCATGTTTGGGGCCGACCGAATAAAACACGGGCCCTCTAATTTATTTTTAGTGTTCAAGTATAATACGATTTAAGAATCCAAATTTGGGGCTGACCGAATGAAATTTGGACCCTTACAAAAATGTCTTAGTATTTAAGTTGCTTTGACATTAACTAAGGTCAGGAGGAAATATTTTTTCAGCCGACCGAACGGGACCTTAATCATTTACAAAACCCCTTAAATACTAGGGGGCAGCTAGGTTACGACAAAAAATTCACATACTTGCTAGGCTGAAGCCGAAGATGCATAAAAATGAAAGTAATTATGGTAAGGCAATATCAGGCCGAAGACGCATAAAAATGAAAATAATTATGCTAAGGCAAAACAAAGCCGAAGATGCATAAAAATGAAAGTAATTATGCTAAGGCAATATCAGGCCGAAGACGCATAAAAATGAAAATAATTATGCTAAAGAAAAACAAAGTCGAAGCTGCATAAAAATGAAAAATTTTATGCTTAGGCAAAAAGACGTCGAAGATGCATAAAGACGAAAGCTAAGGTAAAGAAATACCGAAGATGCATAACAATAAGAATAAATTATGCTAAGGCAAACTTAAATTGCCCGAAGGCGAAAATAGCAAGCCCGAAGGCATAGTTAAATATAAAAAATCCCGAAGGCACAAATTTAAGCCCAAAGGTAGAGTTAAACAGAGCAAGGCACGAAGGCCAACATAACATAAATATTAACAATCAGAAAGCGCCTCATCTTCACCCGAAGAGACTACCAAAGGTACATCTGCATCATTCCGACCAACTGGATCTGTCATAGTCTCGTCCAGCAGCTTGGTGTGATCGAAGCCAGCAGCATTAGCTTTTAGCACGGCATCGTCGTAACCCATTTGGTAGCACCTCTCTTCGGTAAGGTCGAGGGTCTTTTTCAGCTTTCAGATGTTCTTCCTTGAGGCTTTGAGTTGTTGGTTCATCCAGTCGATGCACTTTTTCAAGACATCCATCTCTTCCAACTACGCCTTCAGGGCCTCATTCTCGGTCTTCAAAGAATTAGCTTGACCGGTTACCCTCTCTAGCTCGGAAGTGGAATTCCGGAGGTCCTCTTCAGCTTTGACCGCACGGATTTCCAGCTGGTCAACCCCCTTCAACTTAGCCTACATTCCTTCAATCCGTTCGGTAAAAATAGCCGACCAGGAGACACCCTGAAAACAAACATGGGAAGAGAATTAAATGTTGAAGGCAAGTAAAATGGATAATACCAAGGAGGAAAAAAGCTCACCATAGAGAGTAGGGCCATCATCTTGGTTCAAGCCTCAAGGTCGTCCGCCTGGGCGAATGTCGGTCTATCGGTTGGTAGGATGAGACCACGGCAGAGATCGGGGCCGACGCCAGTGGATGATTGCAGAACGGGGGCAATCATTCTGTCAGTTTCCAAAACTCCCCACTGAGGGGCGTGTACCTTCCGCCCAGCCTCACCCAATCGGCTTCTCTTCCTAGAATCGGTCGGGGTGATCAAGTTTATCTCCCTTATCTCCAATTCTCGTGAAGGAGAAGTGGCCGATGGTGTAATGACCGCATCTCCCTCCCTCTTGTTGGAGGCCGACATCTCCGCCTCATCGGCTACAGGATCGGATGCATTAGCTTCAGAAGCAGCAGCTTTAGCAGCTTCAGCCACCTCTTTTGCTGTGTGCTTCTGGCACCTTCTCTTAACAAGCTCCTCATGGGAAGACACTACACAAAAGAAACAGTTGGAAAAATTCATAATAAAGGTGATCGAACACTGACCGAAGACAAAACTAATTAGTGCACATATTTGCAGAATCACAAGGAAAACAAAAGTTACCGTTACCCCAGAGGGCGAGCAGCCAGTCTTTGTCCCGACTGCTTGATAAAGGAACTTTGTCCATCTTCAGCTCGCAAAGAAGCTTATAATCGTGCTTCTCTGAGTCTAGGAGTGAGGGCATAACGACCCTCTTCGCTGGGTCAACGTCCTTCCATATCGAGTATTTGACGATCTTAGGCCCAGAGAGAAAGAACCATTTGTCATGAGTTCCTTTGTTGCTTGAATTAGTCTGGGCCCAGTCGGCCCGATTGGTTCGACGGGCGACCGTGTAGAAGCCGTAACTCTTTGGATTGCGGCGAAAGTCATAATAGTGCCAGAATAAAGAAGTCCGAGGATGGACCTTAGCAGCCAGACAACGAGCTTGGAAAACATTCACGTGTATAAAACTATTTGGGTCGAGTTGGCCTAAGGCTATGCCCATCTCTTTCAGCAAATCCTTCAAAATGGGCGGTATCGGCAACCGAAACCCACACTTAAAAGCTGCTTCGGAGATGCCCGTACATACGCCCTCGCAGGTTTCAGAAACAGGAGGGTTGTGGTAAATCCTCTCCTTTTTCCTAGGAGCGTACACAAACCAATGTTGTTTGTGAATGTTGTATGTGTCGGTGAAGGGGGTGAGTTTCTCTTCATCTAGCAGAGTCCAAAGGTTTGCTGCAGGATACTTTGTAACATCGGCAAAAGGAGAGGGGGCCGAAAGGCCTGCGCCTTCGGATGACCGATCCATGTCCCTGCATTCGGAAATGAAGAGACATTAGCCTTGTACTCGGATAGAATAAAGAAGGAAAGGAGAAAAGGAAAAAGGTCGAGTACAGCGGGCCAGGACCGGTCGGGGACATCCTAAAGTCTAAAAGAGGAACAAGTGAAAAGTGGTCTGAAGATTACGAAGAAGGATTGGGACAGTCCGAAGAGAGTTCTTGAGGCTTGAAGATCCCGAAGGATGTTCTTGCCCAGAAAACTTCCAGACAAAACCCGAAATCCCCGGAAAAACGGACATAAAGACATGCGTATTTTCTACTTAAGGAATATAGGTAACTTTACACATATGCAAATAGATATATACATATAAACATCAAATGCAGGTTCATAATGCAAAAGAAATGGAAATAGAGATACTACACATATACCGATTTGAAAAAAAAGGACAGAATGGAACTCACTGATTTGAAGATGGCTGAGAAGATCAAGTTCTTGAGGGTAGACTTCTTGAATGTAAACTTCGAGTGGAATCGGAGAAGCGGGAGTTTCCGGTGATGAAATGACAGTTCCAATCTCTGCTAATGGTAAATGCTCTGTTTAGGGGTTTTGTTTTAGATATCTAAGAGATGAGGTGTGCGTAAAAAGGAAAGAAAAGAAACTATGTGGGTTTAAGTAGAAAGACGCGACGTTTGGACAAGAAGCATTTCAAATTCAACGGTGGTGATTAAAGCGTAGATCTCGAGACCAGACAGCTATCATCATTAAAGGGACTCACTTCCTAGAGACGTCCTGACTTTGTCCATCGCCATTCTTATTCGAAGAAGATGTCTGAAGAGGGTATTCCGAAGATGGGCTTGGGCTTTGGCCTCCGTCCTGAGGATAACTCCGAACGAATCCCAGGGACATGTTGGAGGCTAGTTAATTCAATGGACTGGACCGAAGGCCCATCATCTGAATGGATTGGGTCGAAGGCCCACAACCATAATCTGAAGTAAGCCCATGATAGTTTGGCTGGGTCGATGGTAAAGGTCTAATGGTTACACGATCCTACAGACGTGGGACACGTTCTCCCATGACACCGGATCCTTCGGTAACCGACGGAGGAGAAGAGAATAAGGTTATTCAGGTTTGAGATATTCATTCACACACAATTACACACAAAAAACACAAGTTCTCTACGTTCAAATTACTTACAAAGAACCGACTGACTTATTCTCACATCGGAGGTGAATCGGGGGGCCAAACCCTCGCATTCTTCTTCTGTAGGTCCGACTGAATCGTTACCCGGCAGAATCCAGTCGTAACACATCTCATCCAAATGATTAGGGCATCCTGCTGTTTTGAGTAACCAAATCGTTAGTAGTCGCAGAGCGCGGGAGTAGAGCTAGGCATATCCCTGCTGTTTTGAGTTGACAAATCGTTAGTAGTCGCAGAGTCGGGGAGTAGAGCTAGGGGGGAGTAGAGCTAGGCCATCCCCAAGGGGCACACTAATATCAGGAACCACATTTTTTAAAATTTATTTATAAAAATATGTGTTATATTGATGGTTTGACTTGAATTAATTCCAACTTACAATGTTTGTTGAGAAAATTATTATTACATTGTTTAGCTAAATCACTTGAACTTTTGGATTTAATTTTATCAAGAAAATGCCTAAGTATACAAGCATATTTGATGGTCGTCTAGTGGTTGTAAGGGGATTTTGATGGTGGTCGTTAGGACACTAGAATTATTTTTACTTCATAACAACTATTTTACAATGTTTATAGTTGGAATTTCAAAAAAAGAATTCTGGTTTAAAATAATTTTATAAGATAAAATATAATTTACAAAACAAACCATAAAAAAAATTAAAGCAAAAAACTAAAATTAACAGAAAACACTGATATAATTTAGAATAAATAAAAACAAACAGAAAAACATATTAAAAATAAGTACAATTTTTTTAACATTAAATGAAATAAAAAGGGTGATATTTGGAAATGACATATAAATCAACAAATTGTGATCAACAAAACAAACACAAATTTTAAGGGGTGAAGGCCCAAAATAATTACCTGGGAAACTGGATGGCCCTTTTTACTGACGGGACACGGTACATCGTGTACCGTGATAGGGGTGTGATGCGGAGAAGCGTCCTCCGTAACAGGGCATGATACGGAGCTCCGTCTTCCGTGTTATGCATGATACGGTGGACGGTGTTCCGTGACAGTGATGCGCACCCACCTAACACGGAACACCGTGTTCCATATCATGCATAACACGGAAGACCGTGTTCCGTATCATGCATAAGACGGTACACGGTGTACCGTATTAGGGTAATACGGAGGCCGAAACTCCGTATCCCGTCGGTATTTCGGGCCATTTTTTTCAAAATCAGTATTTTGGGCAAAAACTTAGGAAAAATAGGCATTTTGGTAATTCTCTCAATTTTAAGAGATATACTAAATTTAGAAAACTAAAATACACAAAAAAAACTCAAAAATAATGCAAATAGAACAAATAAAAACTATCACAAAAACATAAAAAAGTACTCTTTTTCGAAAAACAAAAAGGAATTGTATAACATATTTTCACATAAATATCCCAAAATTAAATAAATAGACATAATCAGAAATATCAAATTTTAAATAAATGAAACAAATTATTACCTTTTATTATTTTAAAAAATTTCAAAAACACCTAATAAAAAAAATCCACACATATAAAAAAATCATAAATTCTTTTAAATAATTCTTAGATAACTTAAATACATGTAAAAAAAATCTAAAATATTCTTGGACTACCACGTATGTTATATAAAAAAATAATAAAAAAATACTAATACAAATATAGTACCAACATTTTTCAAGTATATCATGTAAAATTTAAGAAAATAAAATAAAAACCATCCCAAAAAATATGCTAAACCAAACTTTTGAATAAATACAAGTATATAAGTATAATAAATACTATAACATAAAATATTTGCTAATGTCTCAAGTATATAAGTATAATAAATACTATAACATAAAATATTTGCTATTAAATTCTTCAATAAAAACATTTCTTAAATTTATATTAAAAACATAAATAAACAAAAAAAATGCAAATATATTGAAAAACAATTTTTCTATTTTATCATATTATTATTTTACGAAAAATGTTGACGCAATACTATAGTTGTAAAAAGATTTAAGAACCCAACAAAGAAACATAATATAAAATTTAAAAATTATAACATAACACAAATTAAAAAAATTGAAAATTACAAAATTGTAAAATTTCATCAACAATTAAATTAATTAAATTTATACAATTCAAACCAATGAAATATATATCAACAAATTCATCAATTACTATTATAAGTAAATTTACTAATTATTTTATTATTATTTAGTATGAAAAGTATAATTCAAAATAACATTAAAAGAATTTTGCAAAAAATTATTTTAATAAAATTTTTATAATATAGTGACAAAACAACCACATTACAATCACATTACAATCACATTACAATGTGCACATGTCAAATTTAATTTTGGCGGACACTAAAATTTTTGAATTTATATTATGGCGCTTTCTAAAATTTTAAAATATTCAAAATGAACCTAAAAACTGACATATACGTTATGTTACCGTTAGAGTGTATCTAGGTATTAAAATTTGGCATCTATATATTAAAATTTGGCCAAGAAAAGTTATAAGAAAAGTTCAATTCCTTTCACCCTTTTTCTCTTTACCCCTACTCTCCTTCTTCAATTCCAAGAAAAGTTCAATTCCTTTCCCCCTTCTTCTCTGTCATTATAATATAATTTTTTTTTCTTTCATTACTATCTTCTCATTACTATATTCTAAACCTTTTTTTTCCTATATTTATGTACAGTCAGTCACAAAATTTTTTTCCTATATTTATGTATAGTCACGTATTTATATATCAACATTACGTATTTTTATATCAATATTATGCATCTCCAGAAATTTATGTTTATATGTATATGAGTTGTTTTGTTATTGTAAATTTGCCATATTTACATATGACTAGATGAACTGTCATCTTTACATTTCACTGCTGTTTGTTATTTTGAACTTTTTTGCTAAATAATATGGTTTTGATATTGGATTCAATTAATTTAATGTGACATAATTATGTTTTTTCTTATCAAAATCTTGGTTATCTATTCTTGTCTCTATTTTTTGTTTCTTCTTTCTACTATTGATCTCACCTTTTCATTTTTTTTATTAATTGAATTGATTAATTATTCATTTTTTTTTGTGAATATGATATTAATGAGTGAAAATAATAAAAAAGATAACCAATTTATATAATTTGAGCAGATTATATGTATGTAGTTATTCACAAGTACCTTTTGAATTGAGGAGTACTAATTTTTTATTGAACTAAAATTTTACATGATTCGAAATTAGAATTTTACATGATATTAGAATATTTCAGACATCAAAACTTTTGAATTGTTTGCAAAAGTGAAAATCCTTTTGGGTCATTTTCTTTCTTGTTTTTTGCTAATGAAACTCGCTCATTTTCTATGCATCTCTGTATAAAATTCATGTGGTAACACTTGTGATTGGGCTGTTATGTGGTTTGTATCCTTATCATCTTATTGAATTTTTTCTTCGTATTTCTTTACACATCCGTGAGTACATTTTGATGCAATGTAGTATTACTTTATATTTAATTTATTTATTTTTGTAAAATATTAACATAATTAGTTTGATGAATTAGTACGTAATTTATTAGTAGTAAAATGTTCTAGTGGTTTTGTATCATGTTGCCCCGAAAAAGATTAGGCATGGAAGAACATGAAGCACCTAGTGATTAATCAATGGACCTCCAGCCAAGCCAAAGGTATATTATATATTTTCATGTTTCTTTTCTTTCTTAAAAGTTTATGTCTTGAGCTAGAATAAAAAAAATTGATAACTAACTTATAACACATGCAGACGAATCTATCGGGAACCAGCAAAGGTACCTTTATTTCTGTCTGAGGAACTCCCCACAAAGATCTCTCCCATGCACTTGGGAGGTGATCGCCAGTCACATTCGGACAGGTAAATCAATTAAGACTTAGGATCATAACTTCAATAGCAATTGTTTACTCTAATAGACTGCCATAGAAATTTTAGATAATGGAGATTCTTGTAAGACCTAGAGAAAACAAATACACGATGAAGTGGATTTTGAAGGTCTTACCAAAATAGAACGAATTACTGGATCTAGTCCAGCGCGTTCTCTGTATAAGTCAAGTGCTAGCATAACCCATAGATGCCATCGGATTATATATTTCGGTAAAATTTTCCACACTTGACAATTTTTGTGCCTTTTTAATCTACTTTTTGTTGTTACTTTTCTTGTTCTCACGTTAATAGCAAGTTTAAAATGGTAGTTGGTTTTACAAGACCAAATATAGTTTCCTCTCAGCAGCCTGAGAAAGCAAACAAACCAATATATATATATATATATATATATATATATATATATATATATATATATATATATAGATATGTACCCCAGTAAAATAAAAATTGGATGGTTAAAACTCCCGTTCGCACAAATGCTGTTTCAGACACGAGTCGTGGCTGCAATCTTCATCAGAGAAAGCAAAAAGGCATCCTAGGTGCCTGAGTTGATGTGGTTTTTCCTTCGCACCTTAAGCACTAAAAATTACAGAGAATCCCAAAGACCTGGTGGGATCCTGTCAGATGCGCGCTTGGAACAGTTAGACCTTTGAGAGACATATCCAAAGAGGAAGTTTGCGGTGTTAACTGAAAATCTGCTGATTTCACCATTTCACAAGCAGGAAACATGTACATGATTCGTGGTGGAGATCTAAAATTCAGCAAGGACTATTCAGTGAGTAGGGTAAGTGGCTTTGATTGACAAAGGAGGCATGGGTTAAAATTAAAAGCTTCAAAACGAAAACCTGTGGGTTGGGTACGAACAGTATTTCCTTGATTGGAAGAAGCGCAATGAGTAAGGATCAACAATATGTCTACATTTATTTTTAAGAGTTTATTTGCCAACAGACTTGTTTCCAAAAAAATCTCAAAAACAAGCCTTCTGGGAAATAAAATCTCAAAAACAAATGTAGACATATTACTGATCCTTACTCTTAGCAGTTCTTTCCAATAAAGAGATACCATTGGTCCCCAACCCACAGCTTGTCGTTTTGAAGATGTTAATTTAATCCATGTCTCCTTTGTCTATCAAAGCCACTGACCCTACTCACTAAATAGTCCTTGCTAAATTTTAGATCTCCACCACGAAACAGGTACATGTTCCCTGCTTCTGAAATGGTGAAATCAGCACGTTTTTTGTTAACACTGCAAACTTCCTCTTTGGATATGTCTCTCAAAGGTCTAATTGTTCCATGCATCTGATAGGATCCTGCCACGTCTTCGTGGTTCTCTATAATTTTTAGTGCTTTAGGTTGCGAAGGAAAAACCACATCAACTGAGGCATCTAGTCTACCGTTTTGATTTCCCTGATGAAAATTGCAGCCACGATTATCATGTCTGGAACACCATCTGTGCCAGTGGCTGTTTTAACCATCCAATCTTTATTCTGCTGGGGTATATATGTTTTGTTTGCTTTCTCAGGCTATTGAGAGGTAACTATATTTTGTCCTGTAAAGCCAACAACCATTTAAAAGTTTATATTAACGTTAAGATGAATTAGATAAGGTTCTCTTATTTGGTTTTGTACAAGCGTTCATGTTAATATTACCATAGTTGTTTGATAAAGGATGAGCACTTCATCTTTATTTACCGAAAGAGATCACCTAAGATATGATAGTAAAGAATGAAGATAAGAAGTTTTAGAAAAAACTAATTGTTTGTTATAAAATCAACGATAGATTTACAATTCACAAATCTCTCCTAGATGTAGTCTCAACAGTCAGCAATAAGCAAGCTGTCCATTTCTAACTGATTTTCCCACTCATTTCTAATTTGTTCATAAACTCAATATTAATTTTTTTTTTACTAAAATGCAATATTTCAATTAAGACTTCAGGATCATAACTTCAATAGCAATTGTTTACTCTCATAGACCGCCGTAGAGATTTTAGATAATGGAGATTCTTGTAAGCCCTAGAGAAAACAAATACACTGGGATGAAGTGGATTTTGAAGGTCTTTACCAAAATAGAACGAAATACTGGATCTAGTCCAGGGCGTTCTCTGTACAAGTCCAGTGCTAGCATAACCCATAGATGTCATCGGATTATAAATTTCGGTAAAATTTTCCACACTTGACAATTTTTGTGCCTTTTTAATCTACTTTTTGTTGTTACATTTCTTGTTCTCACGTTAATAGGAAGTTTAAAATGGTAGTTGGTTTTACAAGACCAAATATAGTTTCCTCTCAGCAGCCTGAGAAAGCAAACAAACCAATATATATATATATATATATATATATATATATAAATATATATATATATATGTACCCTAGTAAAATAAAAATTGGATGGTTAAAACTCCCGTTCGCAAAAATGGTGGTTCAGACATGATTTGTGGCTGCAATCATCATCACCGAAAGCAAAAAAGGCATTCTAGGTGCCTGAGTTGATGTGGTTTTTCAACCTTAAGCACTAAAAATTTCAGAGAATCCCAAAGACCTGGTGGGATCCTGTCAGATGCGCGCTTGGAATAGTTAGACCTTTGAGAGACATATCCAAAGAGGAAGTTTGTGGTGTTAACTGAAAATCTGCTGATTTCACCATTTCACAAGCAGGAAACATGTACATGATTCGTGGTGGAGTTCTAAAATTCAGCAAGGACTATTCAGTGAGTAGGGTAAGTGGCTTTTATTGACAAAGGAGGCATGGGTTAAAATTAAAAGCTTCAAAACGAAAACATGTGGGTTGGGTACGAACAGTATTTCCTTGATTGGAAGAAGCGCAATGAGTAAGGATCAACAATATGTCTACATTTATTTTTAAGAGTTTATTTGCCAACAGACTTGTTTCCAATAAAATCTCAAAAACAAGCCTTCTGGGAAATAAAATCTCAAAAACAAATGTAGACGTATTACTGATCCTTACTCATAGCAGTTCTTTCCAATAAAAAGATACCATTGGTCCCCAACCCACGGCTTGTCATTTTGAAGATGATTATTTAATCCATGTCTCCTTTGTCTATCAAAGCCACTGACCCTACTCACTAAATAGTCCTTGCTAAATTTTAGATCTCCACCACGAATCATGTACATGTTCCCTGCTTCTGAAATGATGAAATCAGCACGTTTTTGGTTAACACTGCAAACTTCCTCTTTGGATATGTCTCTCAAAGGTCTAATTGTTCCATGCATCTGATAGGATCCCGCCACGTCTTCGTGGTTCTCTATATTTTTTAGTGCTTTAGGTTGCGAAGGAAAAACCACATCAACTGAGGCACCTAGTCTGCCGTTTTGCTTTCCCTAATAAAAATTGCAGTAACGATTATCATGTCTGGAACACCATCAGTGCCAGTGGTAGTTTTAACCATCCAATCTTTATTCTGCTGGGGTATATATGTTTTGTTTTCTTTCTCAGGCTATTGAGAGGTAACTGTATTTTGTCCTGTAAAGCCAACAACCATTTAAAAGTTTATATTAACGTTAAGATGAATTAGATAAGGTTCTCTTATTTGGTTTTGTACAAGCATTCATGTTAATATTACCATAGTTGTTTGATAAAGGATGAGCACTTCATCTTTATTTACCGAAAGAGATCACCCAAGATATGACAGTAAAGAATGAATTCAAGAATGGAGATGAGAAGTTTCAGAAAAAACTAATTGTTTGTTATAAAATCAACGATATATTTTCAATTCACAAATCTCTCCTAGATATAGTCTCAACAGTCTGCAATAAGCAAGCTGTCCATTTCTAACTAATTTTCCCACTCATTTCTAATTTGTTCATAAACTCAATGTTAATTTTTTTTTACTAAAATGCAGTATTTCAATTAAAACTTCAGGATCATAACTTCAATAGCAATTGTTTACTCTCATAGACCGCCGTAGAGATTTTAGATAATGGAGATTCTTGTAAGGCCTAGAGAAAACAAATAAACTGGGATGAAGTGGATTTTGAAGGTCTTTACCAAAATAGAACGAATTACGGGATCTAGTCCAGGGCGTTCTCTGTACAAGTCCAGTGCTAGCATAACCCATAGATGCCATCGGATTATATATTTCGGTAAAATTTTCCACACTTGACAATTTTTGTGCCTTTTTAATCTACTTTTTGTTGTTACATTTCTTGTTCTCACGTTAATAGCAAGTTTAAAATGGTAGTTGGTTTTACAAGACCAAATATAGTTTCCTCTCAGCAGCCTGAGAAGCAAACAAACCAATATATATATATAGATAGATATGTACTCCACTAACATAAAAATTGGATGGTTAAAACTCCCGTTCGCACAAATGGTGTTACAGACACGATTCGTGGCTGCAATCTTCATCAGAGAAAGCAAAAAGGCATCCTAGGTGCCTGAGTTTATGTGGTTTTTCCTTCGCAACCTTAAGCACTAAAAATTACAGAGAATCCCAAAGACCTGGTGGGATCCTGTCAGATGCGCGCTTGGAACAATTAGACCTTTGAGAGATATATCCAAAGAGGAAGTTTGCGGTGTTAACTGAAACTCTGCTAATTTCACCATTTCACAAGCAGGAAACATGTACATGATTCGTGGTGGAGATCTAAAATTCAGCAAGGACTATTCAGTGATAGGGTAAGTGGCTTTGATTGACAAAGGAGGCATGTGTTAAAATTAAAATCTTCAAAACGAAAACCTATGGGTTGGGTACGAACTGTATTTTTGGAAGAAGCGCAATGAGTAAGGATCAACAATATGTCTACATTTATTTTTGAGAGTTTTTTTGCCAACAGACTTGTTTCCAATAAAATCTCAAAAACAAGCCTTCTGGGAAATAAAATCTCAAAAACAAATGTAGACATATTACTGATCCTTACTCTTAGCAGTTCTTTCCAATAAAGAGATACCATTGGTCCCCAACCCACAGCTTGTCGTTTTGAAGAGATCCATGTCTCCTTTGTCTATCAAAGCCACTGACCCTACTCACTAAATAGTCCTTGCTAAATTTTAGATCTCCACCACGAATCATGTACATGTTCCCTGCTTCTGAAATGGTGAAATCAGCATGTTTTTGGTTAACACTGCAAACTTCCTCTTTGGATATGTCTCTCAAAGGTCTAATTGTTCCATGCGTCTGATAGGATCCCGTCACGTCTTCGTGGTTCTATGTAATTTTTAGTGCTTTAGGTTGCGAAGGAAAAACCACATCAACTGAGGCACCTAGTCTGCCATTTTGCTTTCCCTGATGAAAATTGCAGCCACGATTATCATGTCTGGAACACCATTTGTGCCAGTGGCTGTTTTAACCATCCAATCTTTATTCTGCTGGGGTATATATGTTTTGTTTGCTTTCTCAGGCTATTGAGAGGTAACTATATTTTGTCCTGTAAAGCCAACAACCATTTAAAAGTTTATATTAACGTTAAGATGAATTAGATAAGGTTCTCTTATTTGGTTTTGTACAAGCGTTCATGTTAATATTACCATAGTTGTTTGATAAAGGATGAGCACTTCATCTTTATTTACCGAAAGAGATCACCTAAGATATGATAGTAAAGAATGAATTCAAGAATGGGGATGAGAAGTTTCAGAAAAAACTAATTGTTTGTTATAAAATCAATGATAGATTTACAATTCACAAATCTCTCCTAGATACAGTCTCAACAGTCTGCAATAAGCAAGCTGTCCATTTCTAACTGATTTTCCCACTCATTTCTAATTTTTTCATAAACTCAATATTAAATTTTTGAGAAAAAGGAATATCAGATTAACCTGATATAAGGATATTGCTTAAATGAGGTGAAACGACAATCCTGAACAGGTTCTACTACCAAATACGACAATGGTAATACATACACTAGCACTTTGATTATTACTTTATAATATATAATATATACTCGTACATGAATACATGATTGTATATTAGAAAAAAGATAAGGAATTGTTTATGCATAAGAAAAGAAAGCAGTTAAGCAAAGAAAGAAAGACGTGGTGGTGAAATGGTGGGTTTGTCATTAAACGACGGTCTTAGTTAAAATAGAAGAACTGGTCAACCCCTAGGATTAGGATCGGGTTGACACTCCATAGGCTAGGCGCCGTTAAGCCCTCTTTTATTAGTATAAAAGGAGCCGTGGTAGATCGGATCGGAGCAGAGCTTGGAAAGGGACAAAAAAGTTTCATTTTATAAGAGAGACCTTGTGTCGTTTAACCTGATGTAAACATAAGGTTAATATCAGGTTAATCTGATATTCGTTTTTCTCTAAATTTTTTTACTAAAATCCAATATTTTAAATTCACATATTTATTTAATAAAACCCACAGCCTATTTCATAGCTTCCCCCCTTAAGAGACTTGTCCTCAAGTGTTTGTATCAAAACTACGCCATAGATGGCTTGCAGCAACATTTTCAAAATGTTGCAGCAATCCAAAAAAACGTTGCTGTAGAGCAAAAAAAAGAAACGGCAACGCTTTTTCAGCGTTGCATTTGGCAATTGGGACCCACATGTGGATCCCACAGGTGCCCCCCATGAGTTTTCAATTGGGCCCCACATAAACATATTTTAAACAATTGATGGCAACAATGTATACTTTCAATAGCACTTTCATAATAAAAATTTAGAAGGAACAATTTGTATATATGCATTTCCTAAAAATTGAAAATCTATTTTATTACACCAATACCAAAATTCATCAATACAAGTTAATGGACTTCATAACCCTTAAGCCCAAAAAGAAAATAACAATCTAGTACAATAAACTTGTGACATATTTACAAAATTATTTATAGTAAGTAGCAACCCATTCATGCATACTTTAAATTCTTTATAGCCCCCCTGCAACATAAGATAATAACGTAATATTAGTAGACAAACAAATACTCTCATCGCAATAACTAAATGACTACTATTGATTGTACAGTGAACAAAAATATGCACATGACCTGATCAGTTGAAGCTTGTTTCTAGTTTTTTGCTTGAAAAAAAAAATTCACTGCATTTTGTCATGGCTGCAACACAGTTATTTTAAATCAACTATAAAAAAGATATATGAAATAAGCGAAATATTGCTGCGTGTGATATAGGAAAATCCAGGCTACTGAGAGTGAACCTGTATGCTATAAATAGAGATAACCTGTATGCTATACTAAGAGTAATCAACTATAATAGGTTAAGTGCAAACGACGGGAGAGAAATGGTGCAGGGCAGAAAATAGGATTAAGCTATCTGCATATCCATTTTAAGTTATTGTCACTATCCCCGAACAGTCGAAATGAAACTCATTTTCCAACTATAACCTCCAGTCCTCCATTACATGCCCTAAACAAACAAAAGGTAGAATATAACCTTGTCCTGTCCACCAACATCCCACGCAGTGAAGCTAATGTTCTTGTATTTGACTGTCTCTACATTAAAACCTGCAAAAAATGATCTGTTATTCAGTTTCATCACAAAAATAGATATCAGACATTAACTCACTTTGTAACAAAAAAAAGTTATTCTTTAGACAAGGTGAATGTAGTAGTGCCATTCTGCAGCACATCAAACTTATGCCTAATCAAATTTAAACCGTATATAATTGATTAAACAAATTCGAACAGAGTAGTATCAGAACAATAATTTGAACAGCTTGAGTTGATAAACAAATTAATTAGTACTTTGGGTTTTTTAAAAGATTTGGTAACCTAACTTGTTACAGCGGAGGTCTCTCGAATTTCTAGGTTCTGCCTTGCTTCTAGCACTTCAAGATTGGAATCAACCAGACCACACAACTGTGGATCAATATTAATCATCTGCTAACACTTAAACTTTTAAGATGAAACCTAGTGTAGTTTAAGTAAATTTATCACTAGTTAGAAATGGGAACATAATGAAATACTATCTGAGATATATAAGAAGTATAAACTTAAAGCACTTGCTTTCAATTGGGTAACTAGACCTGATTAATCATCTCCAACATAGCCAGATTTTGTAATAATTGCATCATCATAGCACTACTTAGACGACATTTCATCTGCTGCTATATACGCAGATACCAATAAAAAAAAAAGCAGACCTCGCTACCTGTAAAATTCTGTGCAACAATTAAGAATCACACAGAGACCCCCAGAAGTTTTTATATACATTAAAATACAAACACATGTTCTATCAATATAATTACCCAAATATTTCAGGTAAGTAACATGTTTAAGAGGGAACAAAACAGATCATGGTTATTTTCATCTGCTACAATTTCATTTGGGAGGAGAATGGAAGATGGTAGGCAGATGGGACTATCACTGTGCTCCATGAGAGGACTAGGAAAATATTTATGCTCTATGACAGAACATAAAACTAATCGCAACAATTTTACATACACCGGGCTGGAATAAATATTTAAAATATAAGATACCCGCATATAAAATTACTTGCTACTAGAACATAATTGAGCAAAATAAATGGGTAAAAAAAAACTAAGTGAACACTGAATCAGCAAACAGATTAGTTTGCAGCAACGCTTTTTTTTGGTGTTGCAATGAAAAACGTTGTAGTAGCTCTAGACTTGATGGCCTACAGCAACGTTTTTTTTGTGTTGTTGTATACATAATCTGGTGTTGACGGAGCTAAAAGAAGTGTAGCAAGTTGCAACCCTTGTGAAGTGTTGCCGTTAATATGCTTTAAACACAACCTTTTTAACAAAAATTGAAATAAGTAATTATTGTGAATTAAAATTAATTAATTTAGAAAACAAATAATTTAAATTTTCAAAGTTTGTTATTAGAGTCAATATTAGAATTTCTATAAAATAGAACATTTTTTATAATTTGAAAATAGACCAAATTATTAAAAAAAAACATAACAAAATAATTTTTTTTTGAAAAAAAAATTTAATTTTCCATAAAATGAATAAAGTTTGAGAAATAATGTTAAGTTTGATATAAAAAATTTGTATACATTATTGAACTAAAATATAACATTTTTACAAATAAAAATAACATATCTTCTTATAAATTTAATTAAATTGAAGAAATTTTCAAATAAAAATCAATAAAACAGAAAAATAAAAAAATTGTAAGTGTTCAGTATTTTGTTATGGCGGTGTCCAAATTACTGGGCTGGGTTTTGCTTTTGGCATGGGCTGGGTTTTGGCGCTGTGCGAAATTTTGGATCGCGACAATTTTGCCGCTTGTAATTTTGCAACACTCTAATTAGTAATAAAAGAAACGGGACACACTCACTCACTCTAACACCAAGAAAACACACTCACTCACTCCTAACCTAATCCTATCCGCCGCTCACTCTCTACCACCGCTCACCGAGTCACCGCTCACTCACTCAAAATTAGGATTTCGATTTGGGGTTTCTTCAAGCTTGGAGGCTGATTCAGTTAGGGTTTGAATTGGGGATCGAATTGAATTAGGGCTTTTAACATCATCAGATATTATTCTTAATTTGATGCTCATACTTGTTTGATTAAAGTTTGTTTGATGTTCTTTATTTACGTTGCTTGTTTGTAATTTATGGCCCATTCTCATTTAAACCCATTTCCATTTTAGCCCATGTTATATGCTTTTTTTTCTTTGTCCAGTTCCTTGATATTAATCCTTGCTTATAAATCTACTTTGGGTCTTTAACTAATTAGCCTTAATGTAGTTGTAATTAATTTTACACATCTAGTGGTCAGGTCATTCATTAATGTTAAATGTACTTAAATCCCATTTTTACATTGCATCCACTAGTCTTATTAGCAGTCCTTATTAATATTTTTGTTGGCTCCTTCTAGATTAATTAGTATTAATTAGTTTTTAAATGCTTTCTTTTAATTGAGTTCTTGTATTAAATTGCCTAGTTAACTTGTTTGAATTTGATTTCGTAGTTTTCTCCTGGTCCATTACTTTAGCACTGTCATGTTTAAGATCCATTATTCTTCTGGTGGAGTTTAAAAACAAAAAAGAAAGAATACAAGTTGCACTAAGAAAATGTGAGGTATTTTGTGCAATAAGTATCAGTAATGTGAATTCCATTTCCGTTGTAGCCTTACCAACTCCTTTTTTTGCTGAGATAGGAGCAATGGTTTGCACCAGTTACTATTTTCGAAGAAAGGACTCCAAGATGGTATAAAGTTGGTTTATTGTGACAAAGGAGAGGTTGTGTCTAATTAGCAAAAAAAAAGGAGAGGTTGTGTCTGATTTCATTTACATTATATGTTGCTTCTGATACCTTTCTTCTAATTTTCATAGCTGAATAAATTAAAGTTTACAGGTTAAACTTGAGGGCTACAAGCAGGGGAATGATATATTCTGTAGTCACTGCAATGACGAGGTATATTTATTTTCTTCATGTGGCATTTTAAACTCTTTTTGAACATTTTATTGAAGTATCGGAGCAGTTTATTGAAGAGTGTAAATCCAATGCGGTTTTGTTTAAACATAAAAAGACTGGTGCTGAAGTTATGTCTGTTTCGAATGACGATGAGAATAAGGTTTTGGTGTTGTTTTTCGAACTCCTCCGTAAGTGTTATTGCATTCGTTCGTCTTTGCTGTTATATTGTTATTGTGGAGCTGTACAAGTGAATTATGATAATCCTGTGTAAAGAATTTGGATATATTGAAACTGTTTACAATTGCATAAGATTTTAGGAAGATGGTTAGAAATTGAATTTTTCTGTCAGGCTCGGGTAATTACTGATTAAGGAGGTGAACTTTGAAAATGATGATAACTCAATGGCCTTGTAAGGGTGAGTTTTAAAATGGAATTTGTATCATATTAGAAATATGTTAAACTACTCAAAAGCGAACCCTCTGGTGTTTATATGAGCTATCTGCAACTGTGAAGCTAAAATATTGTTTTTTTTTTATTTTATGTTTTACTCTTAAGAATTTTGATGCATTATACTTATATCAGGACTTGATCTAGGTCATGTACGTGATATCTTGTTGCTCAATATCTTATCACTACATGTAAGGGTGATATTTGGAAATGACATATAAATCAACAAATTGTGATCAACAAAACAAACAAAACAAACACAAATTTTAAGAGATATACTAAATTTAGAAAACTAAAATACACAAAAAAACTCAAAAATAATGCAAATAGAACAAATAAAAACTATCACAAAAACATAAAAGAAGTACTCTTTTTCGAAAAACAAAAAGGAATTGTATAACATATTTTCACATAAATATCCCAAAATTAAATAAATAAACATAATCAGAAATATCAAATTTTAAATAAATGAAACAAATTAGTACCTTTTATTATTTTAAAAAATTTCAAAAACACCTAATAAAAAAAATCCACACATATAAAAAATCATAAATTCTTTTAAATAATTCTTAGATAACTTAAATACATGTAAAAAAAATCTAAAATATTCTTGGACTACATGTCTGTGAATTAATTCCTTTTTATTTGTTTTTTCAGTGAAGCGTTCTTATAATTTCTATAAACAAGTTTCCAGTATTTTAATTTTTTATCAGGTATGTTTTAATATTTTTTTGGATTCTTCGAATTTTATTTTTCGTTTTTGTATTTCAATATCTTTCCCTTTTATTTATATTTATAATTTAAGTTACTTTCAATTAATTTTTTCTACCCTTTTATATTATTGTTTAGTTTTGTGAAACAACAAAAGTCAATAACCACGTTAGAGAATCTTTAGTACTGTATAGTACTGTATGGTGTTAAGAGGGATGGTAATGCCACATTGCCAGATAACATAACACTATTCTTAATAATTTATTGAAATTGTTGAAACATTGGGGTGTTTTGGGGAATTTTTTTCCATACAAAGTTAAAGATTTTTAACTTTTTTCTGAAAAAATGTTAGCTTTTATTGCAACTTATAAAATCTCAAATATACATAAAATATTTATATAAAAAAATTTATCAAAATATGAAATTTTTAACCGAAAATAAAAGGTGAGGCTCATTAGTAGGATGTAAGTGAAGTAACATATCATGCCAAAAATTGAATTCCGTAGTAATTTTATTTGTGGACACAACCTCTGTTCTAAAAATAGATGATTAATCGCGACTAATCATCGATTAATTCCTATTTGTCGCACTAATTAATAATCCGATTATGCGATTAATTATTCCGATTAATCCTCAAATACTTGATTAATCCCTGAACAGTGCCTCTACCGATTAAGTCCGATTCCCGCTTTTTACAACACTCGACACAACACCAATTAAAAATAATTATGTTATGCATTTTTTTATAAGGTTTGCATTTTCGGATAATAATCATTAAATATTATTTTGGAAAAAAATATCAAAAATAATATGGAAAAATATATTAAATAATATTTTTTATTATTTGGTACCATTGGAAATAATTTTCACACCCTCTTATCCAGGATATGATAACATTATTCAAATATTAATCTCAATTAGCCGAATATACGTAAGTCAAATGGAAGTATGGAACCCATATGTTTGTTGTCGATTTCCGTGGAATAATGGCAAAGATTATTTTGCACTGCCAGTTATTAGGTTTTGATAAACAATAAGTCTAAATAAAAATTTTTGTCAAAAAAAAAAGTCTAAATAAAATTTGATATGATTAGGTCCTGCAAATTTAAATGAAATAGACGGAATTTTATCAAAACATTCATTGCTTTATCCTATCCCAAACAGATTCAATATTATATTTGGTATAATTATGTTTATAGTTAGGCAAATTTTTAAAATTGTAGAACTTCAACATTTCATCTTTGATGTCTTCCTGCCCAGAATATAGAGTCTATGTCTGTAATAGTAGTGACCATGAATTAGATTTTTTTTTGGGACAACTTTAGCATTCAACAATCAACAATCAACTTTAGCATTCAACAATCAACAATCAACTTTAGCATTCAACAATCAACAATCAACAATCTCCATTTCTTCGTTCAAGCACAAACAGGTATCAAATCTTTACTCTCTTTTCTTTGTTCTTCTTTAAATTAATAACATATATAGTGATTACTGATTATTGATTACTGCTTCTGCTTGTTTATCTATTTTCTTTAATCATCTTAAACTTAATAAATATACTCATGTAATCATGTGATTTTAGTTCATCTTTAGTGATTATTGTTATTATTGTTCATCTTTATTAAATTAGAGATACAAATATCTGATTATTGTTATCTGTTGATGTGTTGGTTGCTTGGTTTAGATATACTCTATTGATTATTGTTATATGTTACTCTTGATTTAGTTCTCTGTGATTGTTTCCATGTATTTGTGGTTCTTGCTATGTAATGTATACTTTGTAATTGTTATATAGGACTGAAATGGATGTGATTGCGACTGAAATGGAAGATGTGACATACAATGTTTCAAATCCCACCCCAAACACTACCCCTAATACCATCCCAAACACTGCTGCAAATCTCACCCGAAATACTACCCCTAATACCACCCCAAACACTACTCCTATTGAGCTTAGATCACCTAAAAAAGAAGGTGATGATGAACCATTAACAAATAAGAAGAAACCCACCAGGAAATCAGACATTTGGGATCACTTTACTAAAGTGAAAGGTGGAGATCCAGATAATCCTCGAAGCAACTGTAATTACTGCGATGCTGATTATGCTTGTCACAGCACTAGAGTTGGTACCAGCAGCATGTGGGGTCACTTTAAAAAGTGCAAGAAGAGAGTGGATAAGAAGCAAAAGGTACTTAGTTTCAAAAAGGAATCTGGTGGAGGTTCAAATCTGTTGGCTGTTACATTTAACAAGGTGAGGTGTAGAACTGCGTTGGCTAAATTTGTGGTGAAGGATGAGCAAGCATTTAGAGTTGTGGAGGGCGATGGGTTTAAGGAGCTTATACAAGAATTACAACCGAAGTTTGTTGTTCCAAGTAGAGTAACAATTGCTCGAGATGTGTATCACTTGTTCTATAATGAGAGGGTAAAATTGATGACGGAGCTAACTACCACCCACCAAAGAGTGTGTTTAACAACGGATTGTTGGACTAGTAGGACCCAAATGTCATATATGGTTCTTACAGCTCATTACATCAATGCAGATTGGAAATTGCAGAAAAAAATCATAAACTTTTGTCTAGTTTCAAATCACAAAGGTGATACCATTGGTAAGACGATAGAAACTTGTTTGCTTGGTTGGGGAATAGAAAAGGTCTTTACGGTAACACTTGACAATGCCTCGGCTAACAAAGAGGTTGTTGGTTTTGTTCGGAGAAGGGTAAAGGTATGGAAAGGGGCTATTCTTGATGGAGAACATATGCATATGAGGTGCGGTGCCCATATTGTAAATCTAATTGTGAATGAGGGCTTGAAAGAAATGCAGGATTCAATTGCAGCCATTAGGAATAGTGTAAGATACATTCGATCATCTCCGGCAAGGTTACAAAAATTTAAAAGCTGTGTGGAGAAAGAAAAGATCGAATATAAGGGAGGGTTGGTTTTAGATGTACCGACAAGGTGGAACTCCACTTTTCAGATGTTGGACGTGGCACTGAAATTTGAAAAGGCATTTGGAAGATATGAGGATGAAGATGATAAATTTCTGAGTTATTTTAATGAAAAAGAAAATGGCAAAAAGAGGGTCGGGCCTCCTATGTATTCTGATTGGCAAGCTGCAGCAGTATTTGTGAGGTTTCTAGCCACTTTTTACGAAGTTACTCTAAAATTTAGCAGCACTTTGAATGTCACTTCAAACAACTTTTATCATGAAATTTGTGAGGTTCAGGCTTTATTGAGTGATCTGGCTGCTAATACTGATCCATTGCTATCTTCAATGGCTGCAAGTATGAAAGGAAAATTCAATAAATACTGGGGGAATGCAGAGGACATCAACCCGTTATTATTTGTAGCTATTGTACTTGATCCGCGATACAAGATGGGATATTTGAAGTATTGTTTTGAAAACGTTTATGATGCTGAATCTGTTGCTAGAATTGCCATCAAGGTGGAGTCTTTGCTGCAACGTTTATACATGTCATATGATTCTCAGGGTGACAATGTTGGCTATAAGGTAAACTCTGATGCTAAGTTTTCATTTTGTTCATTACTGAGTAATTTAAAACTGATCATAATTGTATTTAGCTGCTTAAACTTCAGTTATGGTCAATGTAGGTATATGTAATGAATTAAGCTCTGGTTTTCTTGAAACATCGATGTAATTGTCTGAGAAAATCATGAAGATTTTCTTTTCAATTTCTTGGGGTCTGATCTGAACACATTAAGCTGCTTAAAGTTAAGTCAGGGCCAAGTATTGACAAACTTTAATTTCGTCATGTTCTCATGGTACTAATTAATAGTCTTACAGTTATATCATTAAACATTAAAAGTTTATGCTGTAGTGGTACTAATTAAATGATGGTCTACAACTGAATTGTATTAGTTTTCTGCAAATTCCAGGATGCATTTAAAAAATAAAACAGACTTAATTATACTTTCAGATCTAAAGCCTGGTTCACCAATCTTGAAATTGATATTGTACTTTCAGAGATTCACACCATGCCAACCTAAAGCTGTGACTACCTGCAAGTCTGTAATGAAATCTGTGAAACTAAGGTTCCTGTTGTAATTGGCATGGTCCTCCATATAGCCTCCCTGAATTTGTCTTATATAAATTCTGTTAGTTCTGTTATTCTGATGTCCACTAACTTTGTTCATCTATGAATTAAATTTTTACAGGTTGATGGAATAAACTTTTCTCCAAAAACCACTGGTGGTCAACCAAATAAAAGGAGATTATTGGAAAATTACATGCAACAGCAGCGAATGGATATAAGCGAAAAGAAAAATGATTTGGATAGATACCTGACCGAAGAACCTATCAATCCGATGGATTCTTCTTTTGACATTTTAATGTGGTGGAAGGATAACTCTGAAAGGTATAAGATTCTGTCTTTAATTGCTAGAGATGTTCTTGCCATTCCTGTCTCCACAGTTGCTTCTGAATCCGCCTTTAGTACCAGTGGGCGTATTTTAGACCCATTTAGGAGCTCGTTAAGTCCAAAAATGGTAGAAGTTTTAGTTTGCACTCAAATTTGGTTGAAGGGGGACAAAGGAGGAGTAAAATTATATGATTTTAAGGATGAAACCTACTCTTATTAATTTGTTGAAGAAGGTACATTGTTCAATCTAATATGTGTATTCAATAGTTTATAGTCTATACTTCTGCACTGCCAAATAATGAGTATGTATTTTTTAATCTTGCAGAAAATGTGAACAAGATGAGGAACCAGATGACAAGTGAGGAGATTGCGACAAAGAATATCAATATCATTGATGTGTGATCTATCGACTATCAATGCTTTTATTTCAGTTTATGTACTTTTAAGACTATGTTTCATGGATTTTAGTTTATGTACTCTCAAGTTAAGACTATGTTGAATCAAGATTGTGTTAACTTTGTACTGATTCAGCCATTCAGTTATGTTGCTACTTGTTATGTTGCATTTGGTCCAGGGAATTCAAATTCTGTTGCATTTTGATTTTGGGTTGATTATTCTTTTGCATATCCAAGTTATTTAATTAACTTTTACATTTAAGCAACTCATTCAAACCAACCTATAACAAATTGGGTTGGGTTATAAATTTAATTTTCATGGGCCGGGTTAAAAATTTCCAAACCGATTTATAATGGGTTGGGTCGTTTTAATGCTTTAACCCGGCCAAACCGACCCGTGTACACCCCTAATCGCTTGCGTGTGAGAGGAGAGTACTTGATGGGCTAGTTGGAAGATTGTCAGATTTCCAACTGCTAGGTTTAACACATAATATATACTATCACTCGACTTTGCTGGATTTTACGTGTAGTACACCGTATATAAAGCCATGGCGCTATAAACTCTGTGTTAAAATTATGCTTTAATTTTTAAATTTGAATTTATTTTAATAAATTGGTTGTTGTTGACCAAATTTCTAAGATAATAGTTTAGGATTAGTTATGATTTAATTTTGAATATTTTTGAATTGTACTTGTAGTGTTTTTAGGAGATAAGGTTATGTATTGGCTTATATAAGCCCAAGCCCACCAATGAACAAAATATATGCATTCACGTTATATTTTCTTTCTTATGCTTTGTTCATCATGCTGATACACCTACACCCATAAACCTAAAAACCAACATATGGTATCAGAGCTCTCTTCTTAAGGGACCTCTAAAACACCATCACCTATAACATATATCCATAACCATAACCAAAAACTATATCCATAACCATAACATCATATGCCACGGCTGAGAAGTCATATACAACCATAACCATAAAATCACAACATATCATGGCTGAGAAGCCATACACAAAAATTACAACCAAAAATTACATTCATGAAAAACAAATGGAGACAACTACAATCTATAAGGAGTATGCACAAGAACACCATATTTTTGGTATTTTTGGAAGTACAAAAAAAGCTAATAAAGAAGTCCAGTACAAGAGTGGCTACTACCCAGAATAATGAAGATGATAATTTGTTTTGATGGCAATTAAAATATCAAAGCAAGGAGGAGTGTTAAAATTATGCTTTGATTTTTAAATTTGAATTTATTTTAATAAATTGGTTGTTGTTGACCAAATTTCTAGGATAATAGTTTAGGATTAGTTATGATTTAATTTTGAATTGTAGTTGTAGTGTTTTTAGGAGATAAGGTTATGTATTGGCTTATATAAGCCCAAGCCCACCAATGAACAAAATATATGCATTCACATTATATTTTCTTTCTTATGCTTTGTTCATCATGCTGATACACCTACACCCATAAACCTTAAAACCAACACTCTGTTAAAATCATGCAAGCTAACTATTTAAAAAGTCCATACCCCACTCAATTCAAAAACACGTGTCTTTGCTGAAACTTTCAGCACAAGGATTTTTACTAGCCTTTAATGAACTTGGATTTGTTCTTTTGAGCTACCTTTATGAATTAAAACGATGACTATTATCCTGATCATCACTTTCCTCTGCTGCTGCTAATTTCTTAGTCTTAGTATCATCTTGTTGGAGGCCAGTAAATTCAATGGACTGGACCGAAGGCCCATCATCTGAATGGATTGGGTCGAAGGCCCACAATCATAATCTGAAGGAAGCCCATTGTTGGAATATTGATTCTAAATTATAACAATAATATCAAATTTTTGATTGTGTTTTTAATGTTGCTTGATTGTAAAAGATTTAAGACTTGATTAGGCTTTATATGTGGCACTAATCATGGATATTTATATTGTATTAGCTCTTTATAAAGAGCCTTATGATCAATAAAAGTATAGGCTTCTACCCAATAATTATCTCTCTCCCTCCTATATCAAAAAACCAACATGGTATCAAAGCTCAGGCACGCAGAGGTCCCAGGTTCGACTCTCTACGACCCCCAATATTCTCAATATTTAATATGGACACGAAGGCAAGTTATGCTCCAAAGATGAGCGCCCATGATCCACTCTTCGACCCAAATATGGGCTTTCGAGTGAGGGGGAGTGTTAGAATATAATATAAGATCCATATAAGGCCTCCCTCTAATACCTTGAGATTTTAGATGAGTTGGTTACTTAACACCCATGATAATCTGGCTGTGTCGATGGTAACGGTCTTATGGTTACACGATCCTACAGACGTGGGACACGTTCTCCCATGACGCCGGATCCTTCGGTAATCGACGGAGGAGAAGAGAATAAGGTTATTCAGGTTTGAGATATTCATTCATACACAATTACACACAAAAAACACAATCTCTCTACGTTCAAATTACTTACAAAGAACCGACTGACTTATTCTCACACCGGAGGTGAATCGGGGGGCCAAACCCTCGCATTCTTCTTCTGCAGGTCCGACCGAATCGTTATCCGGTAGAATCCAGTCGTAACATTTGGCGCCGTCTGTGGGAACGTAGAGATACGTTTGTGTTAAGATCCACTAGCAATCATGACGAATAATGTCGAATAATTACCTTTAGCTGACGATAGTACCGTGGCTGGACACAGTCGCACCACTCATCCCATAATCCCAGGGACAACTCCCATCACCCCAAGGCTGCTGACTTTTGACGAAGAGGGGGATATGCCGTCTCCCGAAGAACAACAGGAGATGCTCATGAAATGGCGAGAGGAACAAAAGGCTAAGGGGAAGTGGAAGGAAATTGAGAAAGAAAGGAGCAGTAAGGAGGCCGAACGTCTGGCCAAGAAGAGGGAGGCCGATCGCTTGAGGCTAGAGGCCCTAAAGCTACAAAGGGAGGAGATCGAGTTGCAAGAGAAAGTAATCCGCGAGGCTCTAGAAGCCGAAGACCCGGAGTTGGAAGATCGAAGGGATAGGAGGCCGAGGATTAGAAATGATGAAGATGAGTCGGGGGACTCTGAATCACACTCTAGGAGAACCAGGTCGAAGGTAGTGTACTCTTCTGATTCAGAAGAAGATGGTCCTCATACGGACGACCGCATCCGTAGGATTGAGAAAGCTTTGTTTGGGGAAAGAAAAGTCAGCCACGAGCCAGTGTTGACTGAGGATATCGAACAGTTTCGACCGCCCCCGGGAAGGCAGTTCTCAAAGATGACTGAATTCAATGGAAAGGGTGACCCCAAAGACCATTGTGAGAAGAATGAATCGTTCATGACTGATATGGGGCACTGTGATGTCATGTTGTGCAAGATGTTGTGCAAGATGAACAGATAAAAAGGAAGTTCTTGAGGCACTACTCACACCTGTGCCGAAGAGAGAAGGACACGGAGGCTCTGATTCACTGCAGACAGGGGCCAAACGAAGACTTGGGGGATTACTTGGCAAGATTCAAGGAAGAGGCTGGAATGGTCATAAATCTGGACAGAGTGAAAGCAACGGGATTCTTAGCCGCAGGCCTCGACCCCATTAAAGGTAAGAAACTTTGATCCTCACTTTACGATATACCACCTAGGAATTTAAATGATATTTATCTAAGGGGTGAGGAAATTAGAAGAAAAATGGAATCGATTGGGGGGTACAAGGAGAGTAAAAAGAATGAGAGAAGGGATGATAGAAAGGATGATCGAAGAGACGACCGAAGGGGTCGTGGTGATGTTAAAAGCAGGCTGAACGACACAAGGCCCGATAAGGGGGCCGAAAGAAGAAGAGATAAAGATAGTACTGTGTTCACGCCACTTAACACACCTATCTCGAAGATTCTCCACGAGATAAAGGGTAAGCTTGGGTTCGTTAGGCCACCCAGGTTAAAGACCCCTGAAAACAGAAGGAGCGATAACAAATATTGTGATTATCATCGGGATAAAGGGCACAACACTGATGAATGTTACCACTTGAAGAAATTGATTGAAAAAATGATAAAAGACGGAGAACTGACCAAGTTCGTTGGAAATTTAAGAGACAAGCTAGATGATAAGGAAAACAGGAGAGACACTAGAGATGCCGAAGGTTCAGAGAAGTATCGGGGTGAAGTCGGAACAATATTCGGAGGAACCATACTCGATCGGGACAGTAAAACAGCCCGAAAGAAGTATGCTAGGCAAATCTATAGCCTCTACCAGTCAAGTGCAGCCAAGCAACCACTTCCGATATCATTCACGGAAGATGACTTTGAAGATGTGATATGGCCGCACGAAGACCCTCTTGTAATAAACCCCGTCATAGGGGAAAACAAGATTTGGAGAGTGCTGGTCGATGAAGGAAGTTCGGTCAACATACAGTATCACCGAACATATTGCAAGATGAACCTGGGTGGTGAACAGCTGGAGCCGTGCCATGAGGCACCATTGTACAGTTTTGGTAACCAACCGGTACCGATCGAAGGCACGATCACGCTGAACGTTTTGTTGGGGAAGGCTCCATATACAGTTGTTAATGAAGCTAAGTTCTACATTGTTCGGGTCAACAACCCTTACAACGACATTTTGGGGAGACCAGCCTTATTTCTTTTCAGGCTGTGTCATCTATCCCCCATCTAAAGTTGAAGTTCCCGACCGAACATGGCGTCGGAGAAATTAGAGGCGACCAAAAGGCCGTACGAATCATTTTGTTGGAAGATTTGGAGAAAGACAAGGATGTGGAAATGACTGAAGCTGGTAAAAGGAAGAGAAATGAGAACGAAACTGGGGGCAGTCATCAATTGCTAAACATAGAGTTGGAAATTTGGGGCCGACCTATCGAGCCCGATTGTCGAGCCGGCTACCGAAACAGAAGAGGTCGAGTTGTACGTGGGTCAGTCCTGAAAGATGATCCAAATTGGCAAAAACATGGAACCAGAGCTAAAAGAGAAAGTTATCAAAGTCATTAGGGAGTTCCATGATGGGTTTGCGTGGGACCCCGAAGATATGCCAGGGCTGGATCCTTCGGTAGCCAAACACTGTCTGAATGTGGCTCCCGAAGCCAAGCCTGTAAGACAAAAGAAGAGAAATTTCGTCATGGAAAGGCAAAAAGTAATTCAAGCTGAAGTGGAAAAATTGCTGGAAGCAAAGTTCATTGAGGAAACAACTGGTTGGCAAACGTGGTTGTGGTTAAGAAGTCAAATGGCAAGTGGAGGATATGTGTGGATTACACCGACCTGAATAAACATTGTCTGAAGGACCACTATCCTCTGCCGAATATCGACCAACTGATAGATGCAACTTCGGGGCATCAAATACTCAGTTTTTTGGATGCTTTCTCGGGATACCACCAGATCGCCATGAATGCCGAGGATGCGCCAAAGATAGCATTCATCACACCGAACGACACTTATGCCTATGTTAAGATGCCTTTCGTCCTGAAGAACGCCCGGGCAACATTTCAGAAGATGATCAACAAAGTGTTCAAGGCTCAGATTGGTCGGAACATGGAATGCTATGTAGATGACATGATTGTTAAGTCCCTTTTCAGGGATCACGATAAAGATTTAAGGGAGTGTTTCGAGACATTCAGGAGGAACAATATGAGGATCAACCCGAACAAGTGTACGTTCGGAGTACACAGTGGAAATTTTTTGGGATACATGGTCAGTGCCCGAGGGATCGAAGCAAACCCAGAAAAGATTAAAGCAGTCATCGACATGGAAGCACCGAAGACGGTCAAGGACATTCAGAAGCTGACCGGACGGTTAGCAGCCCTGAGGAGGTTCATTTCCAGATCGGCCGAGAAGGCCTTACCATTCTTTGAAGTACTTCGGGGGTCCAAGAATTTTGAGTGGGGGCTGAATTGCCAGAAAGCATTTGAGGAGGTTAAAGAATACTTAGTGAAAGCCCCACTCTTAATGAGGCCTGATTCGAAAGAAACCTTACAGCTGTATTTAGCTGTGAACGACCGAACCCTTGGAGCCGTGTTGGTCAAAGAACATGAAGGGAACCAGCATCCGGTGTTCTATGTTTCTCATATTCTCAAAGATACAGAAACTAGATATCCGAACGCAGAGAACACTAGTACAGAAAGGTCTTATATCGTCGCACTTTTGGCGTCGGTTTTCTAGAGAGCCGTGGCCTATACATATTTTAGGCGTCGTTTATTAGCTTAACCGACGCTTAAAGTCATTTGTTTTGGACCTTTTGCGTCGGTTTACTAATTTAACCGACGCCTAAAACCCTTTATATGCGTCGGGCTTCTGAATGCCGACGCCTAAAAATAGTAAAAGTGTCGGTTATGAAACAACCGACGCCTAAAATCAAACCTTTAGCATCGGTCTTCTAGTTGCCGACGCTATAAACATGTTTTAAGCGTCAGTTCTTGTAATGCCGACTCTATAAACATGTTTTATGTGTTGGTTCTTGTAATGCCGATGCTAATAGCGTCTGATATAAAAAAGAGTAAAAGCATATAATATAAAAACATATCAGTCACTTCCTCACCCTCAAATAGTAGCCGCGACCTTAACTCATACAAATCACATACCAAAAACTCTCCCTCGGCTTTCTTCCTCCCAAGTCATACAAATCAGCTTCTTTATATTCATACTAATTGAAGTCATATTGATTTATTGTGCTCGATTTCTTCTCTCAACCAAACCCTAGGGCTTCTCTGTATCGACAAAAGGGGATTAATCAGAACTCTCAACTCCATTAAGGCTAATCGACTCTCAGTTTTTCTAATCCATTGGTTAATTGATTTCTTGGCTAACGTTCATTGCTAATCAATTAACTCTACTTCACTCTACTGCCACAGATTTTTTCAACTAATTGCTTTTATGAATCGCCACTACTGAAAATCACGATGGCTGGGTTCAATTGGGCTTCTCTGTGTTCGATTAGGGCTTCTCCGGTTTCAATTAGATTGCTCGTCTGGAAATTTAGGGTTGTTATTAACAAAAACAAACTTAGGGGTTTTTCTAGGTTCGATTGGGCTTCTATGGGTCACCTAATTTACTGGTATGTATATGTTCATTCATATATATATATATATATAGTACCCCAATACAAAAAACGTTTAAAATTATTGGCTCTATTCAACAAAAAAATTTAAAAAATTAAAAAAAATTACTGTTCACGTGATGACGTGGCACGTGAACAGTGACTTTTTTTTTAAATTTTTTTTTATATTTTTGTTGAATAGAGCCAGGAATTTTATAAGTTTTTTGTGAAGGTGCCCCCAGCGGGGCCATTAAAATAAATGAAATATAATTTATTTAGTGTAGGTTTCTAGTTTCTATTCTAAGGTTGGTTTCTATTTGAACGCTAGCCTATATATATATATATATATATATATATATGTATTTTATGTATTTTATGTGTTGTTTGTTTTATATTTATATTTTCTATGTATGTATGTTTGTTTAGTAATATATGTATGTATCTATGTATCACAAATCTCAATTACTAGGTCTTGTGGAATATTCTAGAAACCATATAGTTTAATTATATGGATTCAGATTATTAGCTAGCAGATTACACCATTGTCTTTTTCGTAGAGCTGGGGCTATTAGTTGATTCTTGTGATGTATATATTGCCCACCGTGTTAGATGTTTGTCGCTATAGTTTCTAGCAAATGGTTTATACCTCCTACTTGAATTGAATAACAGAATGGGTTTTGCAGGTTGAGTGGAATATTGGATTGCATTTGTAGAAGAAAGCCTTTAACATTCTTGTTTATGTGATACCCTAACCTTATAACTATGTGTGTCTTTCCCGAGGTATGTTTAATTAGACTCCACATTCTGACCTGATTTCATGTGTGCTAATTTATGAACCAGAAATCTTTTTAACTTTTGAAGCCTCATATACTGCTTGTATTAGGAGATGTTTCTGCTAGAGGTGCAGAATTGACAAGAAGTAACTGGCCATCTGTCATCCAGCAGTTTCACAGCATATTAGGGCCTTTTCTTGGTCTACCAGATCATGTTCTTCTTGGAGATAGGGATATCGGAGGCTGCAGTGATTTGAATTCTGGATCTCTAAGTTGGATATCTAGCATAGGTATTTAAAAAGGAAACATTTAAGCTAGTTTCCTACTTATCTTCTCATTACGGAATTTATCTAATAACTATTAGAAGCATAATAGTAATCTAATGAATGAGTAAAGATATATGGTAAACTTATACTCTACCATAAGAGTAGGGAAATTATAAAAAAGTAGTTTAATAATGGCTAGATTTGTGTAGTAAAATAATAAAAAAAATTCTTTGTGTGTGGGACTGGGCTTTTATGAACTATGAGAGGAAGTTTAATGTAACAAGAGCACTCAAGTCTCAAATTAGCTGGAGTAACATGTTTCATCCGCATTCTGTTTCTTCTGCAGATATGATGTTGTGAGAAACATTGTGGATAAGTCATTTGTACCTTCTAAAATCCCATAACAATGTACTCCAATCCATTTGAATCTCCTGGTACTGTTCATTTACAATCCTAATTTCGATTTTGATTGCAGATGTTTTACTAATTTAGGTGCTATATAATCAATTGGAGAAGAAGTGCAACTGCATTCATATAATTCTTAATATTTTTTAGTGCTTAGAAATAGGTTACTATATTAATATAAGAAGTTTATTTTATCACATGATTGTTCCCCTAGGTGTGCTAGTGAGGGATATAACTGATGCTGTAAATGCTTCATTCCTTTGTACTTTGTTTGATTTTCTTTTGGATACATTTAGCTTAAGACAAAGTACTTGGCACATAATGCTGTTCCTTGGTGGGCTGTCTTATTTGTAAGTTTATAATTATCGAGTTGTTTCATCAAACTTTTTATTTATTTTTATTGTTACTAAACCTTGGTATGTTTATAATTAACTATGTGATAGATTCCTCGAGCGTCAGCTAGTGCTGTGGCATTTGGTTTGGGGATTTTTGGGGATTTTTTGGGGTAGTGGAGACCTTGGATCAGGACATCATCGAGCTTTTACAGTTAGTAGTGAAAGTCGTACAAGTGATACAAAGTTGAGATTTCATGATTGTTGTCAGAACTACAAGGTATATTTATTCATGATTGCTCGATGCTAATTCTTACTAATCGCTGACTGTCACTAATTGCTGCCCATTGATACGTATCCCTAATCGAAGCTTTATTCTTACTTTCTCCACTCACTTTCATTACGCTGCATACTTGAATTCTCCAGTGTGATTTCACTTCTCTAGGTTCGATTTGGCATCTCTTGGTTTGATTATCCGAGGTAATTGTTTGCCCTTATCTCGGTTCTCTGTATCAATTTAGGATTCATGATATTGCTGGTTTGACTCTAGATGTTAATTTCCCTATATAAATTTATCGTTTTACTTACGTCTGTTAATGTTTCTATGCCAATTCCCGGAATATACTTAGTTGTGACAATATATTAATAATTAATTAGATGAGTTTGTTTGAGTGGCTGATATTGGATGACCAGCTTGCTCACTTACATTGGCTTTCATTTACAGAAACCAATAGTTCCTGCAGATCTTTATAAAGTTGTGCGTGATTCACAACTTGTAGGAATGTCAGGATACAAAAGAGGTACTCCTTTTACTTATTGAACATCTCATTCCTTTTATTATACCTTAAATATAGATACATATCAGGCCCCTTGAGATTACTGTGGTATTCTAGAAATCAGAAATTACAACCCTAGTTCTCTGATTCTCTTATAATATATTCAGGGTCTTCCTGTTGTTGCTGTCAGGGTAGGACTCAGCACCTTTGACAAAGCATCTATAAGCATACCTTTTCATGTTTCTCAAGTTGCTCTTAGAAATTTATATCATATGGAATCACATAGGACTAATCATGTAATCTTCGGAAGGGAAGCCAGTGCCTATGAAATTTGTTTTTGCTTATATAAATTTCAAAATTGGTACTGGCCTCCTCACTGCTATCTAATGCATATACATGATGACTCACAATCCTATTTGTTTGCAATGAGTACGAAAATTAAAACTATTATATCACTATACACCAGTTTAATTAGCTAATAAGAACGTGCTTGAAATTTGTAATATTATTATTCTTTGATGTAAAATAATAATTAGTAGATGTTAATCAACTAGTCTTGATGTGCTAATTTACACTTGTCACACAAAACAATTCAGACCACTTACCAGAGCTTAGCTGCTAATTTGCTTGAACTATTTTGAGCTTCAAAATAATTGACCATCTCAAAAACAAATTGCTTATATATGTGCATGCGTTCACATTTAAATATATATGTGTCTCGCTATCCAAATGCCCCAATTAGGTATGCAAGATGCTCTTAAATCAAGGTGATCATGATCTTCATGATGTTTTGGATCTGGTTCACATTTCAGGGCTGTGATTATACATATATCAGTTAATTAAATTGTTGATGATTTAGCTGTAGTTTGAAATATTTTACAGTTACATCCTTATTGATGTGTTGATTGTCTACGTTATCTCATTTCAATTTGTTTGTAAGTTGCCTATTATGGACAGATTTAAAGATATGGATACCGTTGTTATGGGTAAATCAGAATCTGGTAGTGTGAGCGAGGGTGATGGCTTAATAATTATGCCAAACAAGGTACATCTTTACCCCTATCGTAAACTGAGTGACAGTTATTCTAGGATTGACTTTTAGTTATTGATGTACAGACTCATGTGAAAGTGTTTGCAGTATATTATGACGAGGATTAAGTTAAGCTAGCTGGACCCGGGGAGAATTTACGGGTCAGATTATCTGGGATTGAGGAAGAGGATATATTGTCGGGTTTCGTCCTTTGCAGTGTTGGTGCTTTTATATTCTACTGTACACTGAATTTGTAAGTTTGTACTATTTTGCTGAAGGCTATGCAAGTGTTAAGTTGCAAGGTTACATTATACTCATTTAGAACTATATATTATTTTTAAAAATATGTCTTGTTATTAAAATTAATAGTGCAGTGATATCGATTATCAAGCACAGAGCATCTTCTGTTCTTGTAACACAATGCATTCATTGAACAGACGAAAGTTTCATCTAGATTGATGTGACGTATTATATTTATGTGTTGTGGTTGCAGGGATATCATAAGCGGTAGTCCAGATTTGTAGTTGGAAAGCATAAAATTAGATAATGCAAAGCGTCTCCTTGAAGGATTTGTCATGCCTATTCAATATAAGCTAGTGAGTTGTCCCTGACCTCTTGTTTCTTAGCTGATTAATTGTTCTTTCTGTGTCATTATTGAGTTATTAGTTATTAGTTATGACTTGTGATTTTCCTGGAAAACCTTATCTTATTTGATTTAGTCAGTAAATGTAATTCTTGTTATCCTTTAGATCTCCGTCAATAGCATTTCTATATTCTGAGTTATATTTTCACATTATATAGTGAGTAGTTCTTTGAGATCATTCTTGAATCACTATTGTAATATACACTACTATTTAACTTCCAGGAGCTCATAACACTCCCAATACATCACAACCAGTTGTTGTCTTTCCGTATCCTCTTGCATCTAATCTCACAGATGACGAAAAGAAAAATGATTTGGATAGATACCTGACCGAAGAACCTATCAATCCGATGGATTCTTCTTTTGACATTTTAATGTGGTGGAAGGATAACTCTGAAAGGTATAAGATTCTGTCTTTAATTGCTAGAGATGTTCTTGCCATTCCTGTCTCCACAGTTGCTTCTGAATCCGCCTTTAGTACCAGTGGGCGTATTTTAGACCCATTTAGGAGCTCGTTAAGTCCAAAAATGGTAGAAGTTTTAGTTTGCACTCAAATTTGGTTGAAGGGGGACAAAGGAGGAGTAAAATTATATGATTTTAAGGATGAAACCTACTCTTATTAATTTGTTGAAGAAGGTACATTGTTCAATCTAATATGTGTATTCAATAGTTTATAGTCTATACTTCTGCACTGCCAAATAATGAGTATGTATTTTTTAATCTTGCAGAAAATGTGAACAAGATGAGGAACCAGATGACAAGTGAGGAGATTGCGACAAAGAATATCAATATCATTGATGTGTGATCTATCGACTATCAATGCTTTTATTTCAGTTTATGTACTTTTAAGACTATGTTTCATGGATTTTAGTTTATGTACTCTCAAGTTAAGACTATGTTGAATCAAGATTGTGTTAACTTTGTACTGATTCAGCCATTCAGTTATGTTGCTACTTGTTATGTTGCATTTGGTCCAGGGAATTCAAATTCTGTTGCATTTTGATTTTGGGTTGATTATTCTTTTGCATATCCAAGTTATTTAATTAACTTTTACATTTAAGCAACTCATTCAAACCAACCTATAACAAATTGGGTTGGGTTATAAATTTAATTTTCATGGGCCGGGTTAAAAATTTCCAAACCGATTTATAATGGGTTGGGTCGTTTTAATGCTTTAACCCGGCCAAACCGACCCGTGTACACCCCTAATCGCTTGCGTGTGAGAGGAGAGTACTTGATGGGCTAGTTGGAAGATTGTCAGATTTCCAACTGCTAGGTTTAACACATAATATATACTATCACTCGACTTTGCTGGATTTTACGTGTAGTACACCGTATATAAAGCCATGGCGCTATAAACTCTGTGTTAAAATTATGCTTTAATTTTTAAATTTGAATTTATTTTAATAAATTGGTTGTTGTTGACCAAATTTCTAAGATAATAGTTTAGGATTAGTTATGATTTAATTTTGAATATTTTTGAATTGTACTTGTAGTGTTTTTAGGAGATAAGGTTATGTATTGGCTTATATAAGCCCAAGCCCACCAATGAACAAAATATATGCATTCACGTTATATTTTCTTTCTTATGCTTTGTTCATCATGCTGATACACCTACACCCATAAACCTAAAAACCAACATATGGTATCAGAGCTCTCTTCTTAAGGGACCTCTAAAACACCATGACCTATAACATATATCCATAACCATAACCAAAAACTATATCCATAACCATAACATCATATGCCACGGCTGAGAAGTCATATACAACCATAACCATAAAATCACAACATATCATGGCTGAGAAGCCATACACAAAAATTACAACCAAAAATTACATTCATGAAAAACAAATGGAGACAACTACAATCTATAAGGAGTATGCACAAGAACACCATATTTTTGGTATTTTTGGAAGTACAAAAAAAGCTAATAAAGAAGTCCAGTACAAGAGTGGCTACTACCCAGAATAATGAAGATGATAATTTGTTTTGATGGCAATTAAAATATCAAAGCAAGGAGGAGTGTTAAAATTATGCTTTGATTTTTAAATTTGAATTTATTTTAATAAATTGGTTGTTGTTGACCAAATTTCTAGGATAATAGTTTAGGATTAGTTATGATTTAATTTTGAATTGTAGTTGTAGTGTTTTTAGGAGATAAGGTTATGTATTGGCTTATATAAGCCCAAGCCCACCAATGAACAAAATATATGCATTCACATTATATTTTCTTTCTTATGCTTTGTTCATCATGCTGATACACCTACACCCATAAACCTTAAAACCAACACTCTGTTAAAATCATGCAAGCTAACTATTTAAAAAGTCCATACCCCACTCAATTCAAAAACACGTGTCTTTGCTGAAACTTTCAGCACAAGGATTTTTACTAGCCTTTAATGAACTTGGATTTGTTCTTTTGAGCTACCTTTATGAATTAAAACGATGACTATTATCCTGATCATCACTTTCCTCTGCTGCTGCTAATTTCTTAGTCTTAGTATCATCTTGTTGGAGGCCAGTAAATTCAATGGACTGGACCGAAGGCCCATCATCTGAATGGATTGGGTCGAAGGCCCACAATCATAATCTGAAGGAAGCCCATTGTTGGAATATTGATTCTAAATTATAACAATAATATCAAATTTTTGATTGTGTTTTTAATGTTGCTTGATTGTAAAAGATTTAAGACTTGATTAGGCTTTATATGTGGCACTAATCATGGATATTTATATTGTATTAGCTCTTTATAAAGAGCCTTATGATCAATAAAAGTATAGGCTTCTACCCAATAATTATCTCTCTCCCTCCTATATCAAAAAACCAACATGGTATCAAAGCTCAGGCACGCAGAGGTCCCAGGTTCGACTCTCTACGACCCCCAATATTCTCAATATTTAATATGGACACGAAGGCAAGTTATGCTCCAAAGATGAGCGCCCATGATCCACTCTTCGACCCAAATATGGGCTTTCGAGTGAGGGGGAGTGTTAGAATATAATATAAGATCCATATAAGGCCTCCCTCTAATACCTTGAGATTTTAGATGAGTTGGTTACTTAACACCCATGATAATCTGGCTGTGTCGATGGTAACGGTCTTATGGTTACACGATCCTACAGACGTGGGACACGTTCTCCCATGACGCCGGATCCTTCGGTAATCGACGGAGGAGAAGAGAATAAGGTTATTCAGGTTTGAGATATTCATTCATACACAATTACACACAAAAAACACAATCTCTCTACGTTCAAATTACTTACAAAGAACCGACTGACTTATTCTCACACCGGAGGTGAATCGGGGGGCCAAACCCTCGCATTCTTCTTCTGCAGGTCCGACCGAATCGTTATCCGGTAGAATCCAGTCGTAACATTTGGCGCCGTCTGTGGGAACGTAGAGATACGTTTGTGTTAAGATCCACTAGCAATCATGACGAATAATGTCGAATAATTACCTTTAGCTGACGATAGTACCGTGGCTGGACACAGTCGCACCACTCATCCCATAATCCCAGGGACAACTCCCATCACCCCAAGGCTGCTGACTTTTGACGAAGAGGGGGATATGCCGTCTCCCGAAGAACAACAGGAGATGCTCATGAAATGGCGAGAGGAACAAAAGGCTAAGGGGAAGTGGAAGGAAATTGAGAAAGAAAGGAGCAGTAAGGAGGCCGAACGTCTGGCCAAGAAGAGGGAGGCCGATCGCTTGAGGCTAGAGGCCCTAAAGCTACAAAGGGAGGAGATCGAGTTGCAAGAGAAAGTAATCCGCGAGGCTCTAGAAGCCGAAGACCCGGAGTTGGAAGATCGAAGGGATAGGAGGCCGAGGATTAGAAATGATGAAGATGAGTCGGGGGACTCTGAATCACACTCTAGGAGAACCAGGTCGAAGGTAGTGTACTCTTCTGATTCAGAAGAAGATGGTCCTCATACGGACGACCGCATCCGTAGGATTGAGAAAGCTTTGTTTGGGGAAAGAAAAGTCAGCCACGAGCCAGTGTTGACTGAGGATATCGAACAGTTTCGACCGCCCCCGGGAAGGCAGTTCTCAAAGATGACCGAATTCAATGGAAAGGGTGACCCCAAAGACCATTGTGAGAAGAATGAATCGTTCATGACTGATATGGGGCACTGTGATGTCATGTTGTGCAAGATGTTGTGCAAGATGAACAGATAAAAAGGAAGTTCTTGAGGCACTACTCACACCTGTGCCGAAGAGAGAAGGACACGGAGGCTCTGATTCACTGCAGACAGGGGCCAAACGAAGACTTGGGGGATTACTTGGCAAGATTCAAGGAAGAGGCTGGAATGGTCATAAATCTGGACAGAGTGAAAGCAACGGGATTCTTAGCCGCAGGCCTCGACCCCATTAAAGGTAAGAAACTTTGATCCTCACTTTACGATATACCACCTAGGAATTTAAATGATATTTATCTAAGGGGTGAGGAAATTAGAAGAAAAATGGAATCGATTGGGGGGTACAAGGAGAGTAAAAAGAATGAGAGAAGGGATGATAGAAAGGATGATCGAAGAGACGACCGAAGGGGTCGTGGTGATGTTAAAAGCAGGCTGAACGACACAAGGCCCGATAAGGGGGCCGAAAGAAGAAGAGATAAAGATAGTACTGTGTTCACGCCACTTAACACACCTATCTCGAAGATTCTCCACGAGATAAAGGGTAAGCTTGGGTTCGTTAGGCCACCCAGGTTAAAGACCCCTGAAAACAGAAGGAGCGATAACAAATATTGTGATTATCATCGGGATAAAGGGCACAACACTGATGAATGTTACCACTTGAAGAAATTGATTGAAAAAATGATAAAAGACGGAGAACTGACCAAGTTCGTTGGAAATTTAAGAGACAAGCTAGATGATAAGGAAAACAGGAGAGACACTAGAGATGCCGAAGGTTCAGAGAAGTATCGAGGTGAAGTCGGAACAATATTCGGAGGAACCATACTCGATTGGGACAGTAAAACAGCCCGAAAGAAGTATGCTAGGCAAATCTATAGCCTCTACCAGTCAAGTGCAGCCAAGCAACCACTTCCGATATCATTCACGGAAGATGACTTTGAAGATGTGATATGGCCGCACGAAGACCCTCTTGTAATAAACCCCGTCATAGGGGAAAACAAGATTTGGAGAGTGCTGGTCGATGAAGGAAGTTCGGTCAACATACAGTATCACCGAACATATTGCAAGATGAACCTGGGTGGTGAACAGCTGGAGCCGTGCCATGAGGCACCATTGTACAGTTTTGGTAACCAACCGGTACCGATCGAAGGCACGATCACGCTGAACGTTTTGTTGGGGAAGGCTCCATATACAGTTGTTAATGAAGCTAAGTTCTACATTGTTCGGGTCAACAACCCTTACAACGACATTTTGGGGAGACCAGCCTTATTTCTTTTCAGGCTGTGTCATCTATCCCCCATCTAAAGTTGAAGTTCCCGACCGAACATGGCGTCGGAGAAATTAGAGGCGACCAAAAGGCCGTACGAATCATTTTGTTGGAAGATTTGGAGAAAGACAAGGATGTGGAAATGACTGAAGCTGGTAAAAGGAAGAGAAATGAGAACGAAACTGGGGGCAGTCATCAATTGCTAAACATAGAGTTGGAAATTTGGGGCCGACCTATCGAGCCCGATTGTCGAGCCGGCTACCGAAACAGAAGAGGTCGAGTTGTACGTGGGTCAGTCCTGAAAGATGATCCAAATTGGCAAAAACATGGAACCAGAGCTAAAAGAGAAAGTTATCAAAGTCATTAGGGAGTTCCATGATGGGTTTGCGTGGGACCCCGAAGATATGCCAGGGCTGGATCCTTCGGTAGCCAAACACTGTCTGAATGTGGCTCCCGAAGCCAAGCCTGTAAGACAAAAGAAGAGAAATTTCGTCATGGAAAGGCAAAAAGTAATTCAAGCTGAAGTGGAAAAATTGCTGGAAGCAAAGTTCATTGAGGAAACAACTGGTTGGCAAACGTGGTTGTGGTTAAGAAGTCAAATGGCAAGTGGAGGATATGTGTGGATTACACCGACCTGAATAAACATTGTCTGAAGGACCACTATCCTCTGCCGAATATCGACCAACTGATAGATGCAACTTCGGGGCATCAAATACTCAGTTTTTTGGATGCTTTCTCGGGATACCACCAGATCGCCATGAATGCCGAGGATGCGCCAAAGATAGCATTCATCACACCGAACGACACTTATGCCTATGTTAAGATGCCTTTCGTCCTGAAGAACGCCCGGGCAACATTTCAGAAGATGATCAACAAAGTGTTCAAGGCTCAGATTGGTCGGAACATGGAATGCTATGTAGATGACATGATTGTTAAGTCCCTTTTCAGGGATCACGCTAAAGATTTAAGGGAGTGTTTCGAGACATTCAGGAGGAACAATATGAGGATCAACCCGAACAAGTGTACGTTCGGAGTACACAGTGGAAATTTTTTGGGATACATGGTCAGTGCCCGAGGGATCGAAGCAAACCCAGAAAAGATTAAAGCAGTCATCGACATGGAAGCACCGAAGACGGTCAAGGACATTCAGAAGCTGACCGGACGGTTAGCAGCCCTGAGGAGGTTCATTTCCAGATCGGCCGAGAAGGCCTTACCATTCTTTGAAGTACTTCGGGGGTCCAAGAATTTTGAGTGGGGGCTGAATTGCCAGAAAGCATTTGAGGAGGTTAAAGAATACTTAGTGAAAGCCCCACTCTTAATGAGGCCTGATTCGAAAGAAACCTTACAGCTGTATTTAGCTGTGAACGACCGAACCCTTGGAGCCGTGTTGGTCAAAGAACATGAAGGGAACCAGCATCCGGTGTTCTATGTTTCTCATATTCTCAAAGATACAGAAACTAGATATCCGAACGCAGAGAACACTAGTACAGAAAGGTCTTATATCGTCGCACTTTTGGCGTCGGTTTTCTAGAGAGCCGTGGCCTATACATATTTTAGGCGTCGTTTATTAGCTTAACCGACGCTTAAAGTCATTTGTTTTGGACCTTTTGCGTCGGTTTACTAATTTAACCGACGCCTAAAACCCTTTATATGCGTCGGGCTTCTGAATGCCGACGCCTAAAAATAGTAAAAGTGTCGGTTATGAAACAACCGACGCCTAAAATCAAACCTTTAGCATCGGTCTTCTAGTTGCCGACGCTATAAACATGTTTTAAGCGTCAGTTCTTGTAATGCCGACTCTATAAACATGTTTTATGTGTTGGTTCTTGTAATGCCGATGCTAATAGCGTCTGATATAAAAAAGAGTAAAAGCATATAATATAAAAACATATCAGTCACTTCCTCACCCTCAAATAGTAGCCGCGACCTTAACTCATACAAATCACATACCAAAAACTCTCCCTCGGCTTTCTTCCTCCCAAGTCATACAAATCAGCTTCTTTATATTCATACTAATTGAAGTCATATTGATTTATTGTGCTCGATTTCTTCTCTCAACCAAACCCTAGGGCTTCTCTGTATCGACAAAAGGGGATTAATCAGAACTCTCAACTCCATTAAGGCTAATCGACTCTCAGTTTTTCTAATCCATTGGTTAATTGATTTCTTGGCTAACGTTCATTGCTAATCAATTAACTCTACTTCACTCTACTGCCACAGATTTTTTCAACTAATTGCTTTTATGAATCGCCACTACTGAAAATCACGATGGCTGGGTTCAATTGGGCTTCTCTGTGTTCGATTAGGGCTTCTCCGGTTTCAATTAGATTGCTCGTCTGGAAATTTAGGGTTGTTATTAACAAAAACAAACTTAGGGGTTTTTCTAGGTTCGATTGGGCTTCTATGGGTCACCTAATTTACTGGTATGTATATGTTCATTCATATATATATATATATATAGTACCCCAATACAAAAAACGTTTAAAATTATTGGCTCTATTCAACAAAAAAATTTAAAAAATTAAAAAAAATTACTGTTCACGTGATGACGTGGCACGTGAACAGTGACTTTTTTTTTAAATTTTTTTTTATATTTTTGTTGAATAGAGCCAGGAATTTTATAAGTTTTTTGTGAAGGTGCCCCCAGCGGGGCCATTAAAATAAATGAAATATAATTTATTTAGTGTAGGTTTCTAGTTTCTATTCTAAGGTTGGTTTCTATTTGAACGCTAGCCTATATATATATATATATATATATGTATTTTATGTATTTTATGTGTTGTTTGTTTTATATTTATATTTTCTATGTATGTATGTTTGTTTAGTAATATATGTATGTATCTATGTATCACAAATCTCAATTACTAGGTCTTGTGGAATATTCTAGAAACCATATAGTTTAATTATATGGATTCAGATTATTAGCTAGCAGATTACACCATTGTCTTTTTCGTAGAGCTGGGGCTATTAGTTGATTCTTGTGATGTATATATTGCCCACCGTGTTAGATGTTTGTCGCTATAGTTTCTAGCAAATGGTTTATACCTCCTACTTGAATTGAATAACAGAATGGGTTTTGCAGGTTGAGTGGAATATTGGATTGCATTTGTAGAAGAAAGCCTTTAACATTCTTGTTTATGTGATACCCTAACCTTATAACTATGTGTGTCTTTCCCGAGGTATGTTTAATTAGACTCCACATTCTGACCTGATTTCATGTGTGCTAATTTATGAACCAGAAATCTTTTTAACTTTTGAAGCCTCATATACTGCTTGTATTAGGAGATGTTTCTGCTAGAGGTGCAGAATTGACAAGAAGTAACTGGCCATCTGTCATCCAGCAGTTTCACAGCATATTAGGGCCTTTTCTTGGTCTACCAGATCATGTTCTTCTTGGAGATAGGGATATCGGAGGCTGCAGTGATTTGAATTCTGGATCTCTAAGTTGGATATCTAGCATAGGTATTTAAAAAGGAAACATTTAAGCTAGTTTCCTACTTATCTTCTCATTACGGAATTTATCTAATAACTATTAGAAGCATAATAGTAATCTAATGAATGAGTAAAGATATATGGTAAACTTATACTCTACCATAAGAGTAGGGAAATTATAAAAAAGTAGTTTAATAATGGCTAGATTTGTGTAGTAAAATAATAAAAAAAATTCTTTGTGTGTGGGACTGGGCTTTTATGAACTATGAGAGGAAGTTTAATGTAACAAGAGCACTCAAGTCTCAAATTAGCTGGAGTAACATGTTTCATCCGCATTCTGTTTCTTCTGCAGATATGATGTTGTGAGAAACATTGTGGATAAGTCATTTGTACCTTCTAAAATCCCATAACAATGTACTCCAATCCATTTGAATCTCCTGGTACTGTTCATTTACAATCCTAATTTCGATTTTGATTGCAGATGTTTTACTAATTTAGGTGCTATATAATCAATTGGAGAAGAAGTGCAACTGCATTCATATAATTCTTAATATTTTTTAGTGCTTAGAAATAGGTTACTATATTAATATAAGAAGTTTATTTTATCACATGATTGTTCCCCTAGGTGTGCTAGTGAGGGATATAACTGATGCTGTAAATGCTTCATTCCTTTGTACTTTGTTTGATTTTCTTTTGGATACATTTAGCTTAAGACAAAGTACTTGGCACATAATGCTGTTCCTTGGTGGGCTGTCTTATTTGTAAGTTTATAATTATCGAGTTGTTTCATCAAACTTTTTATTTATTTTTATTGTTACTAAACCTTGGTATGTTTATAATTAACTATGTGATAGATTCCTCGAGCGTCAGCTAGTGCTGTGGCATTTGGTTTGGGGATTTTTGGGGATTTTTTGGGGTAGTGGAGACCTTGGATCAGGACATCATCGAGCTTTTACAGTTAGTAGTGAAAGTCGTACAAGTGATACAAAGTTGAGATTTCATGATTGTTGTCAGAACTACAAGGTATATTTATTCATGATTGCTCGATGCTAATTCTTACTAATCGCTGACTGTCACTAATTGCTGCCCATTGATACGTATCCCTAATCGAAGCTTTATTCTTACTTTCTCCACTCACTTTCATTACGCTGCATACTTGAATTCTCCAGTGTGATTTCACTTCTCTAGGTTCGATTTGGCATCTCTTGGTTTGATTATCCGAGGTAATTGTTTGCCCTTATCTCGGTTCTCTGTATCAATTTAGGATTCATGATATTGCTGGTTTGACTCTAGATGTTAATTTCCCTATATAAATTTATCGTTTTACTTACGTCTGTTAATGTTTCTATGCCAATTCCCGGAATATACTTAGTTGTGACAATATATTAATAATTAATTAGATGAGTTTGTTTGAGTGGCTGATATTGGATGACCAGCTTGCTCACTTACATTGGCTTTCATTTACAGAAACCAATAGTTCCTGCAGATCTTTATAAAGTTGTGCGTGATTCACAACTTGTAGGAATGTCAGGATACAAAAGAGGTACTCCTTTTACTTATTGAACATCTCATTCCTTTTATTATACCTTAAATATAGATACATATCAGGCCCCTTGAGATTACTGTGGTATTCTAGAAATCAGAAATTACAACCCTAGTTCTCTGATTCTCTTATAATATATTCAGGGTCTTCCTGTTGTTGCTGTCAGGGTAGGACTCAGCACCTTTGACAAAGCATCTATAAGCATACCTTTTCATGTTTCTCAAGTTGCTCTTAGAAATTTATATCATATGGAATCACATAGGACTAATCATGTAATCTTCGGAAGGGAAGCCAGTGCCTATGAAATTTGTTTTTGCTTATATAAATTTCAAAATTGGTACTGGCCTCCTCACTGCTATCTAATGCATATACATGATGACTCACAATCCTATTTGTTTGCAATGAGTACGAAAATTAAAACTATTATATCACTATACACCAGTTTAATTAGCTAATAAGAACGTGCTTGAAATTTGTAATATTATTATTCTTTGATGTAAAATAATAATTAGTAGATGTTAATCAACTAGTCTTGATGTGCTAATTTACACTTGTCACACAAAACAATTCAGACCACTTACCAGAGCTTAGCTGCTAATTTGCTTGAACTATTTTGAGCTTCAAAATAATTGACCATCTCAAAAACAAATTGCTTATATATGTGCATGCGTTCACATTTAAATATATATGTGTCTCGCTATCCAAATGCCCCAATTAGGTATGCAAGATGCTCTTAAATCAAGGTGATCATGATCTTCATGATGTTTTGGATCTGGTTCACATTTCAGGGCTGTGATTATACATATATCAGTTAATTAAATTGTTGATGATTTAGCTGTAGTTTGAAATATTTTACAGTTACATCCTTATTGATGTGTTGATTGTCTACGTTATCTCATTTCAATTTGTTTGTAAGTTGCCTATTATGGACAGATTTAAAGATATGGATACCGTTGTTATGGGTAAATCAGAATCTGGTAGTGTGAGCGAGGGTGATGGCTTAATAATTATGCCAAACAAGGTACATCTTTACCCCTATCGTAAACTGAGTGACAGTTATTCTAGGATTGACTTTTAGTTATTGATGTACAGACTCATGTGAAAGTGTTTGCAGTATATTATGACGAGGATTAAGTTAAGCTAGCTGGACCCGGGGAGAATTTACGGGTCAGATTATCTGGGATTGAGGAAGAGGATATATTGTCGGGTTTCGTCCTTTGCAGTGTTGGTGCTTTTATATTCTACTGTACACTGAATTTGTAAGTTTGTACTATTTTGCTGAAGGCTATGCAAGTGTTAAGTTGCAAGGTTACATTATACTCATTTAGAACTATATATTATTTTTAAAAATATGTCTTGTTATTAAAATTAATAGTGCAGTGATATCGATTATCAAGCACAGAGCATCTTCTGTTCTTGTAACACAATGCATTCATTGAACAGACGAAAGTTTCATCTAGATTGATGTGACGTATTATATTTATGTGTTGTGGTTGCAGGGATATCATAAGCGGTAGTCCAGATTTGTAGTTGGAAAGCATAAAATTAGATAATGCAAAGCGTCTCCTTGAAGGATTTGTCATGCCTATTCAATATAAGCTAGTGAGTTGTCCCTGACCTCTTGTTTCTTAGCTGATTAATTGTTCTTTCTGTGTCATTATTGAGTTATTAGTTATTAGTTATGACTTGTGATTTTCCTGGAAAACCTTATCTTATTTGATTTAGTCAGTAAATGTAATTCTTGTTATCCTTTAGATCTCCGTCAATAGCATTTCTATATTCTGAGTTATATTTTCACATTATATAGTGAGTAGTTCTTTGAGATCATTCTTGAATCACTATTGTAATATACACTACTATTTAACTTCCAGGAGCTCATAACACTCCCAATACATCACAACCAGTTGTTGTCTTTCCGTATCCTCTTGCATCTAATCTCACAGAAGACGAAAAGATGACGAAAAGACTCTAAACAAGGTAACAAATGCGGCAAATTGATGTGGCCAGCTAGCACCTCTTCTACTAAACCTGCAATAACTTTTGTAGAAAATACGGATTTATGAACAGTTCTATTTCCTTAGAAAATAGACTTCTTTATCTTTGTAATTATCCACTGCCCATAATGGTAGGGATTGAAGCAGTTTAGTTAGTTGATGTACACAACAGTAAGTTGATATATTGCAAAATTGATGCAAGTTGAAATACTGTAGAGTTATCTAATGTATTTTATTAATAAAATCACATTTATATCTTGTATACTTTCAAGCTAGTTTTTATATATATTGTGGTTTTTGTAATATTTAATTTGTAAATTTTAATATTTAAATTGTAATATTTTTTTTTAAAAAAAAATTGACTTTGTGCCACGGTTCTGGGAATAACCATCGCCTATAACATGCCTTTAAGCCACGATTCTGGGAATAATCGTCGCCTATAACATGCCTTTAAGCCACGGTTCTTCAATACTGCGACGCTTATAACAAGTTTTATGCGTCGGTTGTTTAATTAGCCGACGCCTCAAACATGACAATATGCGTCGGTTATTTATGCAACCGACGCTGTTGGTAACTCATATGCGTCGGCTTTTTAATCACCCGACGCTTTTGGTAGCTGATATGCATCGGCAAATCAACCGACGCTTAAAACATGTACTTATAGTGTCGACTACATGTACTATGCCAGAAAACCGACGCCAAAAGCCTATTTTAACCGACGCTAAAAGCCAAATCTGTACTAGTGGAAGTTCGCCTATGGGTTGGTAATGGCCGCAAGAAAGTTAAGGCACTATTTCCAAGGAAGGAAGATCAAGGTAGTAACGGACCAGCCTTTAAAGAAAATCTTGCAAAGGCCGGAGGCGTCGGACAGAGTAGTTGCTTGGGCGATCGAACCGGGGGAACATGATTTGGAGTATACGCCAAGGACTTCGATCAAAGCCCAAGCACTCATAGATTTTATGGTGGAATGCTCTTTCTCGGGGCCGAAGGACTTGGCTCCCGAAGAGCAGCTAATTCAGGCACCAGGAAAATGGAAGTTGTTTGTTGATGGGTCAGTTGCCAAGGAAAAATGTGGGGCAGGGTTAATTCTGACAAGCCCATAAGGATTCGAAATATGTCAAGCTATCAGGTTCACTTTCCCGTTGACGAACAATGAAGCCGAGTACGAAGCGCTTTTGGCAGGTTTGGATTTAGCAAAAAATTTGGAAGTTAAGCACTTAAGGGTATTCAGCGACTCAATGTTAGTGGTGAAACAGTTTACAGGGGAATACGAACAAAAAGATCCCCGAACCAAGGCCTACGCCCTTAAGGTACGCGAACAATCTTTATTGTTTGAATCATTTGAATTAACTCAAGTAGCTAGAGAGAACAACAGTCGGGCAGACGCTCTTTCAAGGCTAGCTTCGGCAGAAACCCAAAACTTAAATGGGTCAATCTATCTGACCGAAGTAAAGACGCCTTCGATAGACAAAAAACAATGTATGGAAATTCACCAATGGGTCAACTGGATGACTCCCATCAGGGCATTCATGGAAAAGGGTACTCTACCACTTGACCGAAGGGAAGAACTTAAAATAAAGCATCGGTCGGTGAATTATACTTTGGTCGGGGGCTGTTTGTTCAGAAGGTCAGCGAGCCAACCATTGCTTCGATGCCTAGACGAAGAAGAGCAACAATTAGCCCTCGAGACAGTTCATGAGGGAATTTGTGGGGAACATTTGGCAGGAAGGTCCTTGGCCTTCAAGATTCTCAAGCAAGGATTTTTCTGGCCGAAAATTAAAGAAGACGCTACTGAATATGCCAAAAAATGCAAACAGTGTCAGTTGTTCAGCAGAATCCCGAAGCAACCTCCTGAAGAGATGTCTTCGGTCCTTAGTCCCATCCCATTCGCTATGTGGGTGGTCGACATCGTGGGAATCTTACCCACCAGTACCAAACAAGACAAGTATTGCATTGTGGCGATCGACTACCTGACCAAGTGGATAGAAGCCAGACCTCTCTCAGCCATTACCGAAGAAGCAACAAAGAAATTCATGTTAGAAGTTGGTTTAGAATCTTACCTAACCTAGGTATTTAATGTGGAAGCAAATGAATTTGGACTCCGGGCGAACGTTGATTTGCTGGAAGAAGAAAGGGAAGCAGCTTATCAAAGAAACTTAAGGTACCAGCTCCAAGAGGCACAGTACTATGATTCTGGTGTTAAGAAGAGGTCTTTCCAAGTAGGGGATTTGGTTCTACGGGAGCTGGCAACATCTATGCCGACCAAGCAAGGCAAACTTATGCCGAACTGGGAGGTCCCTTATGTGGTGATTGAAGTGGTCCGGCCAGGCACCTATAAATTAGCCCATTCGGACGGTAGCCCAGTCAAAAACACTTGGCACGCCGCTCGCCTTCGCCATTTTTACCAGTAAGCTTACTGGATGCATTTTACTGCTTTTTAATTCGGTACTTTGTTTCATGTAAGTTTATTCTGAATTCCCTAAGCTAGCATCAATCTGTAATCAAAACTATTTAAGAGTTGCATGATTAATGAAAGATTTTTTGCTCCATTTTTTATCTGCTGTTATTAAGCTAAGTACATTTGTAGCCAAAAGGTTAAGTACACAATATTAAGCTTAACGGGCCCATGTTTGGGGCCGACCGAATAAAACACGGGCCCTCTAATTTATTTTTAGTGTTCAAGTATAATACGATTTAAGAATCCAAATTTGGGGCTGACCGAATGAAATTTGGACCCTTACAAAAATGTCTTAGTATTTAAGTTGCTTTGACATTAACTAAGGTCGGGAGGAAATATTTTTTCAGCCGACCGAATGGGACCTTAATCATTTACAAAACCCCTTAAATACTAGGGGGCAGCTAGGTTACGACGAAAAATTCACATACTTGCTAGGCTGAAGCGGAAGATGCATAAAAATGAAAGTAATTATGCTAAGGCAATATCAGGCCGAAGACGCATGAAAATGAAAATAATTATGCTAAGGCAAAACAAAGCCGAAGATGCATAAAAATGAAAGTAATTATGCTAAGGCAATATCAGGCAGAAGACGCATAAAAATGAAAATAATTATGCTAAAGCAAAACAAAGTCGAAGCTGCATAAAAATGAAAAATTTTATGCTTAGGCAAAAAGACGTCGAAGATGCATAAAGACGAAAGCTAAGGTAAAGAAATACCGAAGATGCATAACAATAAGAATAAATTATGCTAAGGCAAACTTAAATTGCCCGAAGGTGAAAATAGCAAGCCCGAAGGCATAGTTAAATATAAAAAAGCCCGAAGGCACAAATTTAAGCCCAAAGGCAGAGTTAAACAGAGCAAGGCACGAAGGCCAACATAACATAAATATTAACAATCAGAAAGCGCCTCATCTTCACCCGAAGAGACTACCAAAGGTACATCTACATCATTCCGACCAACTGGATCTGTCATAGTCTCGTCCAGCAGCTTGATGTGATCGAAGCCAGCAGCATTAGCTTTTAGCACGACATCGTCGTAACCCATTTGGTAGCACCTCTCTTCGGTAAGGTCGAGGGTCTTTTTCAGCTTTCGGATGTTCTTCCTTGAGGCTTTGAGTTGTTGGTTCATCCAGTCGATGCACTTTTTCAAGACATCCATCTCTTCCAACTACGCCTTCAGGGCCTCATTCTCGGTCTTCAAAGAATTAGCTTGACCGGTTACCCTCTCTAGCTCGGAAGAGGAATTCCGGAGGTCCTCTTCAGCTTTGATCGCACGGATTTCCAGCTGGTCAACCCCCTTTAACTTAGCCTACATTCCTTCAATCCATTCGGTAAAAATAGCCGACCAGGAGACACCCTGAAAACAAACATGGGAAGAGAATTAAATGTTGAAGGCAAGTAAAATGGATAATACCAAGGAGGAAAAAAGCTCACCATAGACAGTAGGGCCATCATCTTGGTGCAAGCCTCAAGGTCGTCCGCCTGGGCGAATGTCGGTCTATCGGCTGGTAGGATGAGACCGCGGCAGAGATCGGGGCCGACGTCAGTTGATGATTGCGGAACGGGGGCAATAATTCTGTCGGTTTCCAAAACTCCCCACTGAGGGGCGTGTACCTTCCACCCAGCCTCACCCAATCGGCTTCTCTTCCTAGAATCGGTCGGGGTGATCAAGTCTGTCTCCCTTATCTCCAATTCTCGTGAAGGAGAAGTGGCCGATGGTGTAATGACCGCATCTCCCTCCCTCTGGTTGGAGGCCGACATCTCCACCTCATTGGCTACAGGATCGGATGCATTAGCTTCAGAAGCAGCAGCTTTAGCAGCTTCAGCCACCTCTTTTGTTGTGTGCTTCTGGCGCCTTCTCTCAACAAGCTCCTTACGGGAAGACACTGCACAAAAGAAACAGTAGGCAAAGTCATAATAAAGGTGATCGAACACTGACCGAAGACAAAACTAATTAGTGCACATATTTGCAGAATCACAAGGAAAACAAAAGTTACCGTTACCCCAGAGGGCGAGCAGCCAGTCTTTGTCCCGACTGCTTGATAAAGGAACTTTGTCCATCTTCAGCTCGCAAAGAAGCTTATAATCGTGCTTCTCTGAGTCTAGGAGTGAGGGCATAACGACCTTCTTCGCTGGGTCAACGTCCTTCCATATCGAGTATTTGACGATCTTAGGCCCAGAGAGAAAGAACCATTTGTCTTGTGAATGTTGTATGTGTCGGTGAAGGGGGTGAGTTTCTCTTCATCCAGCAGAGTCCAAAGGTTTGCTGCGGGATACTTTGTAACATCGGCAAAAGGAGAGGGGGCCGAAGGGCCTGCGCCTTCGGATGACCGATCCATGTCCCTGCATTCGGAAATGAAGAGACATTAGCCTTGTACTCGGATAGAATAAAGAAGGAAACGAGAAAAGGAAAAAGGTCGAGTACAGCGGGCCAGGACCGGTCGGGGACATCCTAAAGTCTAAAAGAGGAACAAGTGAAAAGTGGTCTGAAGATTACGAAGAAGGATTGGGACAGTCCGAAGAGAGTTCTTGAGGCTTGAAGATCCCGAAGGATGTTCTTGCCCAGAAAACTTCCAGACAAAACCCGAAATCCCCGGAAAAACGGACATAAAGACATGCGTATTTTCTACTTAAGGAATACAGGTAACTTTACACATATGCAAACAGATATATACATATAAACATGAAATGCAGGTTCATAATGCAAAAGAAATGGAAATAGAGATACTACACATATACCGATTTGAAAAAAAAAGGACAGAATGGAACACACTGATTTGAAGATGGCTGAGAAGATCAAGTTCTTGAGGGTAGACTTCTTGAATGTAAACTTCGAGTGGAATCGGAGAAGCGGGAGTTTCCGGTGATGAAATGACAGTTCCAATCTCTGCTAATGGCAAATGCTCTGTTTAGGGGTTTTGTTTTGGATATCTAAGAGATGAGGTGTGCGTAAAAAGGAAAGAAAAGAAACTATGTGGGTTTAAGTAGAAAGGACGCGACGTTTGGACAAGAAGCATTTCAAATTCAACGGTGGTGATTAAAGCGTAGATCTCGAGACCAGACAACTATCATCATTAAAGGGACACGACTTCCTAGAGACGTCCTGACTTTGTCCATCGCCATTCTTATCCGAAGAAGATGTCTGAAGAGGGTATTCCGAAGATGGGCTTGGGCTTTGGCCTCCGTCCTGAGGATAACTCTGAACGAATCCCAGGGACATGTTGGAGGCTAGTTAATTCAATGGACTGGACCGAAGGCCCATCATCTGAATGGATTGGGTCGAAGGTCCACAACCATAATCTGAAGTAAGCCCATGATAGTTTGGCTGGGTCGATGGTAACGGTCTAATGGTTACACGATCCTACAGACGTGGGACACGTTCTCCCATGACACCGGATCCTTCGGTAACCGACGGAGGAGAAGAGAATAAGGTTATTCAGGTTTGAGATATTCATTCACACACAATTACACACAAAAAACACAAGTTCTCTACGTTCAAATTACTTACAAAGAACCGACTGACTTATTCTCACACCGGAGGTGAATCGGGGGCCAAACCCTCGCATTCTTCTTCTGCAGGTCCGACTGAATCGTTATCCGACAGAATCCAGTCGTAACACATCTCATCCAAATGATTAGGGCATCCTGCTTTTTTGAGTAACCAAATCGTTAGTAGTCGCAGAGCGCGGGAGTAGAGCTAGGCCATATCCCTGCTGTTTTGAGTTGACAAATCGTTAGTAGTCGCAGAGCTGGGGAGAAGAGCTAGGCCATCCCCAAGGGGCACACTAATATCAGGAACCATATTTTTTAAAATTTATTTATAAAAATATGTGTTATATTGATGGTTTGACTTGAATTAATTCCAACTTACAATGTTTGTTGAGAAAATTATTATTACATTGTTTAGCTAAATCACTTGAACTTTTGGATTTAATTTTATCAAGAAAATGCCTAAGTATACTAGCATATTTGATGGTCGTCTAGTGGTTGTAAGGGGATTTTGATGGTGGTCGTTAGGACAGTAGAATTATTTTTACTTCATAACAACTATTTTACAATGTTTATAGTTGGAATTTCAAAAAAAGAATTCTGGTTTTAAATAATTTTATAAGATAAAATATAATTTACAAAACAAACCATAAAAAAAATTAAAGCAAAAAACTAAAATTAACAGAAAACACTGATATAATTTATAATAAATAAAAACAAACACAAAAACATATTAAAAATAAGTACAATTTTTTTTAACATTAAATGAAATAAAAAAGGGTGATATTTGGAAGGGTAAGGGGAATCTAAAGGCACCTTTAGGAAAATAATCTAAAGTTAGCCTATGAAATGAAGATACATAATCAAAATTATTAATGCCCCTGCGGGGCCCTTTTAAATAACATGTATAAATTAATCATAATTACTTGATTTTAGTTTAGTAACTTTAGGAAATTATCTAAAGTTAACTTTAGATTCTTTTTTCCCTATTTGGAAATGACATATAAATCAACAAATTGTGATCAACAAAACAAACACAAATTTTAAGAGATATACTAAATTTAGAAAACTAAAATACACAAAAAAACTCAAAAATAATGCAAATAGAACAAATAAAAACTATCACAAAAACATAAAAGAAGTACTCTTTTTCGAAAAACAAAAAGGAATTGTATAACATATTTTCACATAAATATCCCAAAATTAAATAAATAAACATAATCAGAAATATTAAATTTTAAATAAATGAAACAAATTAGTACCTTTTATTATTTTAAAAAATTTCAAAAACACCTAATAAAAAAAAATCCACACATATAAAAAAATCATAAATTCTTTTAAATAATTCTTAGATAACTTAAATACATGTAAAAAAAATCTAAAATATTCTTGGACTACCACGTATGTTATATAAAAAAATAATAAAAAAATACTAATACAAATATAGTACCAACATTTTTCAAGTATATCATGTAAAATTTAAGAAAATAAAATAAAAACCATACCAAAAAATATGCTAAACTAAACTTTTGAATAAATACAAGTATATAAGTATAATAAATACTATAACATAAAATATTTGCTAATGTCTCAAGTATATAAGTATAATAAATACTATAACATAAAATATTTGCTATTAAATTCTTCAATAAAAACATTTCTTAAATTTATATTAAAAACATAAATAAACAAAAAAAATGCAAATATATTGAAAAACAATTTTTCTATTTTATCATATTATTATTTTACGAAAAATGTTGACGCAATACTATAGTTGTAAAAAGATTTAAGAACCCAACAAAGAAACATAATATCAAATTTAAAAATTATAACATAACACAAATTAAAAAAATTGAAAATTACAAAATTGTAAAATTTCATCAACAATTAAATTAATTAAATTTATACAATTAAAACTAATGAAATAGATATCAACAAATTCATCAATTACTATTATAAGTAAATTTACTAATTATTTTATTATTATTTAGTATGAGAAGTATAATTCAAAATAACATTAAAAGAATTTTGCAAAAAATTATATTAATAAAATTTTTATAATATAGTGACAAAACAACCACATTACAATCACATTACAATCACATTACAATGTGCACATGCCAAATTTAATTTTGGCGGACACTAAAATTTTTGAATTTATATTATGGCGCTTTCTAAAATTTTAAAATATTCAAAATGAACCTAAAAACTAACATATATGTTATGTTACGGTTAGAGTGTATCTAGGTATTAAAATTTGGCATCTATATATTAAAATTTGGCCAAGAAAAGTTACAAGAAAAGTTCAATTCCTTTCACCTTTTTCTCTTTAGCCATACTCTCCTTCTTCCAAGAAAAGTTCAATTCCTTTCCCCCTTCTTCTCTGTCATTATAATTTTTTTTTCTTTCATTACTATCTTCTAAACCTTTTTTTTCCTATATTTATGTACAGTCAGTCACAAATTTTTTTTCCTATATTTATGTATAGTCACGTATTTATATATCAACATTACGTATTTGTATATCAATATTATGCATCTCCAGAAAACTATGTTTATATGTATATGAGTTGTTTTGTTATTGTTAATTTGCCATATTTACATATGACTAGATGAACTGTCATCTTTACATTTCAATGCTGTTTGTTATTTTGAACTTTTATGCTAAATAATATGGTTTTGATATTGGATTCAATTAATTTAATGTGACATAATTATGTTTTTTCTTATCAAAATCTTGGTTATCTATTCTTGTCTCTATTTTTTGTTTCTTCTTTCTACTATTGATCTGACCTTTTCATTTTTTTTTATTAATTGAATTGATTAATTATTCATTTTTTTGTGAATATGATATTAATGAGTGAAAATAATAAAAAAGATAACCAATTTATATAATTTGAGCAGATTATATGTATGAAGTTATTCACAAGTACCTTTTGAATTGAGGAGTACTAATTTTTTATTGAACTAAAATTTTACTTGATTCGAAATTAGAATTTTACATGATATTAGAATATTTCAGACATCAAAACTTTTGAATTGTTTGCAAAAGTGAAAATCCTTTTGGGTCATTTTCTTTCTTGTTTTTTGCTAATGAAACTCGCTCATTTTCTATGCATCTCTGTATAAAATTCATGTGGTAACACTTGTGATTGGGTGTTATGTGGTTTGTATCCTTATCATCTTATTGAATTTTTTCTTCGTATTTCTTTACACATCAGTGAGTACATTTTGATGCAAGGTAGTATTACTTTATATTTAATTTATTTATTTTTGTAAAATATTAACATAATTAGTTTGATGAATTAGTACGTAATTTATTAGTAGTAAAATGTTCTAGTGGTTTTGTATCATGTTGCCCCGAAAAAGATTAGGCATGGAAGAACATGAAGCACCTAGTGATTAATCAATCGACCTCCAGCCAAGCCAAAGGTATATTGTATATTTTCATGTTTCTTTTCTTTCTTAAAAGTTTATGTCTTGAGCTAGAATAAAAAAAATTGATAACTAACTTATAACACATGCAGACGAATCTATCGGGAACCAGCAAAGGTACCTTCATTTCTGTCTGAGGAACTCCCCACAAAGATCTCTCCCATGCACTTGGGGAGGTGATCGCCAGTCACATTCGGACAGGTAAATCAATTAAGACTTAGGATCATAACTTCAATAGCAATTGTTTACTCTCATAGACTGCCATAGATAATGGAGATTCTTGTAAGGCCTAGAGAAAACAAATACACGATGAAGTGGATTTTGAAGGTTTTACCAAAATAGAACGAATTACTGGATCTAGTCCAGCGCGTTCTCTGTATAAGTCAAGTGCTAGCATAACCCATAGATGCCATCGGATTATATATTTCGGTAAAATTTTCCACACTTGACAATTTTTGTGCCTTTTTAATCTACTTTTTGTTGTTACATTTCTTGTTCTCACGATAATAGCAAGTTTAAAATGGTAGTTGGTTTTACAAGACCAAATATAGTTTCCTCTCAGCAGCCTGAGAAAGCAAACAAACCAATATATATATATATATATATATATATATATATAGATATGTACCCCAGTAAAATAAAAATTGGATGGTTAAAACTCCCGTTCCCACAAATGCTGTTTCAGACACGAGTCGTGGCTGCAATCTTCATCAGAGAAAGCAAAAAGGCATCCAAGGTGCCTGAGTTGATGTGGTTTTTCCTTCGCACCTTAAGCACTAAAAATTACAGAGAATCCCAAAGACCTGGTGCGATCCTCTCAGATGCGCGCTTGGAACAGTTAGACCTTTGAGAGACATATCCAAAGAGGAAGTTTGCGGTGTTAACTGAAAATCTGCTGATTTCACCATTTCACAAGCAGGAAACATGTACATGATTCGTGGTGGAGATCTAAAATTCAGCAAGGACTATTCAGTGAGTAGGGTAAGTGGCTTTGATTGACAAAGGAGGCATGGGTTAAAATTAAAAGCTTCAAAACGAAAACCTGTGGGTTGGGTACGAACAGTATTTCCTTGATTCGAAGAAGCGCAATGAGTAAGGATCAACAATATGTCTACATTTATTTTTGAGAGTTTATTTGCCAACAGACTTGTTTCCAAAAAAATCTCAAAAACAAGCCTTCTGGGAAATAAAATCTCAAAAACAAATGTTGACATATTACTGATCCTTACTCTAAGCAGTTCTTTCCAATAAAGAGATACCATTGGTCCCCAACCCACAGCTTGTCGTTTTGAAGATGTTAATTTAATCCATTTCTCCTTTGTCTATCAAAGCCACTGACCCTACTCACTAAATAGTCCTTGATAAATTTTAGATCTCCACCACGAATCAGGTACATGTTCCCTGCTTCTGAAATGGTAAAATTAGCACGTTTTTTGTTAACACTGCAAACTTCCTCTTTGGATATGTCTCTCAAAGGTCTAATTGTTCCATGCATCTGATAGGATCCTGCCACGTCTTCGTGGTTCTCTGTAATTTTTAGTGCTTTAGGTTGCGAAGGAAAAACCACATCAACTGAGGCACCTAGTCTACCGTTTTGCTTTCCCTAATGAAAATTGCAGCCACTATTATCATGTCTGGAACACCATCTGTGCCAGTGGCTGTTTTAACCATCCAATCTTTATTCTGCTGAGGTATATATGTTTTGTTTGCTTTCTCAGGCTATTGAGAGGTAACTATATTTTGTCCTGTAAAGCCAACAACCATTTAAAAGTTTATATTAACGTTAAGATGAATTAGATAAGGTTCTCTTATTTGGTTTTGTACAAGAGTTCATGTTAATATTACCATAGTTGTTTGATAAAGGATGAGCACTTCATCTTTATTTACCGAAAGAGATCACCTAAGATATGATAGTAAAGAATGAATTCAAGAATGAAGATAAGAAGTTTTAGAAAAAGCTAATTGTTTGTTATAAAATCAACGATAGATTTACAATTCACAAATCTCTCCTAGATGTAGTCTCAACAGTCTGCAATAAGCAAGCTGTCCATTTCTAACTGATTTTCCCACTCATTTCTAATTTGTTCATAAACTCAATATTAATTTTTTTTTACTAAAATGCAATATTTCAATTAAGACTTCAGGATCATAACTTCAATAGCAATTGTTTACTCTCATAGACCGCCGTAGAGATTTTAGATAATGGAGATTCTTGTAAGGCCTAGAGAAAACAAATACACTGGGATGAAGTGAATTTTGAAGGTCTTTACCAAAATAGAACGAAATACTGGATCTAGTCCAGGGCGTTCTCTGTACAAGTCCAGTGCTAGCATAACCCATAGATGTCATCGGATTATAAATTTCGGTAAAATTTTCCACACTTGACAATTTTTGTGCCTTTTTAATCTACTTTTTGTTGTTACATTTCTTGTTCTCACGTTAATAGGAAGTTTAAAATGGTAGTTGGTTTTACAAGACCAAATATAGTTTCCTCTCAGCAGCCTGAGAAAGCAAACAAACCAATATATATATATATATATATATATGTACCCTAGTAAAATAAAAATTGGATGGTTAAAACTCCCGTTCGAAAAATGGTGTTTCAGACACGATTTGTGGCTGCAATCATCATCACCGAAAGCAAAAAAGGCATCCTAGGTGCCTGAGTTGATGTGGTTTTTCAACCTTAAGCACTAAAAATTACAGAGAATCCCAAAGACCTGGTGCGATCCTCTCAGATGCGCGCTTGGAACAGTTAGACCTTTGAGAGACATATCCAAAGAGGAAGTTTGCGGTGTTAACTGAAAATCTGCTAATTTCACCATTTCACAAGCAGGAAACATGTACATGATTCGTGGTGGAGATCTAAAATTCAGCAAGGACTATTCAGTGAGTAGGGTAAGTGGCTTTTATTGACAAAGGAGGCATGGGTTAAAATTAAAAGCTTCAAAACGAAAACCTGTGGGTTGGGTACGAACAGTATTTCCTTGATTGGAAGAAGCGCAATGAGTAAGGATCAACAATATGTCTACATTTATTTTTAAGAGTTTATTTGCCAACAGACTTGTTTCCAATAAAATCTCAAAAACAAGCCTTCTGGGAAATAAAATCTCAAAAACAAATGTAGACGTATTACTGATCCTTACTCATAGCAGTTCTTTCCAATAAAAAGATACCATTGGTCCCCAACCCACAGCTTGTCATTTTGAAGATGATTATTTAATCCATGTCTCCTTTGTCTATCAAAGCCACTGACCCTACTCACTAAATAGTCCTTGCTAAATTTTAGATCTCCACCACGAATCATGTACATGTTCCCTGCTTCTGAAATGATGAAATCAGCACGTTTTTGGTTAACACTGTAAACTTCCTCTTTGGATATGTCTCTCAAAGGTCTAATTGTTCCATGCATCTGATAGGATCCCGCCACGTCTTCGTGGTTCTCTATATTTTTTAGTGCTTTAGGTTGCGAAGGAAAAACCACATCAACTGAGGCACCTAGTCTGCCGTTTTGCTTTCCCTGATGAAAATTCCAGTAACGATTATCATGTCTGGAACACCATCAGTGCCAGTGGATGTTTTAACCATCCAATCTATATTCTGCTGGGGTATATATGTTTTGTTTGCTTTCTCAGGCTATTGAGAGGTAACTGTATTTTGTCCTGTAAAGCCAACAACCATTTAAAAGTTTATATTAACGTTAAGATGAATTAGATAAGGTTCTCTTATTTGGTTTTGTACAAGCATTCAAGTTAATATTACCATAGTTGTTTGATAAAGGATGAGCACTTCATCTTTATTTACCGAAAGAGATCGCCTAAGATATGACAGTAAAGAATGAATTCAAGAATGGAGATGAGAAGTTTCAGAAAAAACTAATTTTTTGTTATAAAATCAACGATATATTTTCAATTCACAATTCTCTCCTAGATATAGTCTCAACAGTCTGCAATAAGCAAGCTGTCCATTTCTAACTAATTTTCCCACTCATTTCTAATTTGTTCATAAACTCAATGTTAATTTTTTTTTACTAAAATGCAGTATTTCAATTAAGACTTCAGGATCATAACTTCAATAGCAATTGTTTACTCTCATAGACCGCCGTAGAGATTTTAGATAATGGAGATTCTTGTAAGGCCTAGAGAAAACAAATAAACTGGGATGAAGTGGATTTTGAAGGTCTTTACCAAAATAGAACGAATTACGGGATCTAGTCCAGGGCGTTCTCTGTACAAGTCCAGTGCTAGCATAACCCATGCCATCGGATTATATATTTCGGTAAAATTTTCCACACTTGACAATTTTTGTGCCTTTTTAATCTACTTTTTGTTGTTACATTTCTTGTTCTCACCTTAATAGCAAGTTTAAAATGGTAGTTGGTTTTACAAGACCAAATATAGTTTCCTCTGAGCAGCCTGAGAAGCAAACAAACCAATATATATATAGATAGATATGTACTCCACTAACATAAAAATTGGATGGTTAAAACTCCCGTTCGCACAAATGGTGTTACAGACACGATTCGTGGCTGCAATCATCATCAGAGAAAGCAAAAAGGCATCCTAGGTGCCTGAGTTTATGTGGTTTTTCCTTCGCAACCTTAAGCACTAAAAATTACAGAGAATCCCAAAGACCTGGTGGGATGCTGTCATATGCGCGCTTGGAACAATTAGACCTTTGAGAGACATATCCAAAGAGGAAGTTTGCGGTGTTAACTGAAAATCTCCTAATTTCACCATTTCACAAGCAGGAAACATGTACATGATTCGTGGTGGAGATCTAAAATTCAGCAAGGACTATTCAGTGAGTAGGGTAAGTGGCTTTGATTGACAAAGGAGGCATGTGTTAAAATTAAAAGCTTCAAAACGAAAACCTGTGGGTTGGGTACGAACAGTATTTTTGGAAGAAGCGCAATAAGTAAGGATCAACAATATGTCTACATTTATTTTTGAGAGTTTATTTGCCAACAGACTTGTTTCCAATAAAATCTCAATAACAAGACTTCTAGGAAATAAAATCTCAAAAACAAATGTAGACATATTACTGATCCTTACTCTTACCAGTTCTTTCCAATAAAAAGATACCATTGGTCCCCAACCCACAGCTTGTCATTTTGAAGATGTTAATTTAATCCATGTCTCCTTTGTCTATCAAAGCCACTGAACCTACTCACTAAATAGTCCTTGCTAAATTTTAGATCTCCACCACGAATCAGGTACATGTTCCCTGCTTCTGAAATGGTAAAATCAGCACATTTTTTGTTAACACTGCAAACTTCCTCTTTGGATATGTCTCTCAAAGGTCTAATTGTTCCATGCCTCTGATAGGATCCCGCCACGTCTTCGTGGTTCTCTGTAATTTTTAGTGCTTTAGGTTGCGAAGGAAAAACCACATCAACTAAGGCACCTAGTCTGCCATTTTGCTTTCCCTGATGAAAATTGCAGTCACGATTATCATGTCTGGAACACCATCTGTGCCAGTGGCTGTTTTAACCATCCAATCTTTATTCTGCTGGGGTATATATGTTTTGTTTGCTTTCTCAGGCTATTGAGAGGTAACTATATTTTGTCCTGTAAAGCCAACAACCATTTAAAAGTGTATATTAAAGTTAAGATGAATTAAATAAGGTTCTCTTATTTGGTTTTGTACAAGCGTTCATGTTAATATTACCATAGTTGTTTGATAAAGGATGAGCACTTCATCTTTATTTACCGAAAGAGATCACCTAAGATATGACAGTAAAGAATGAATTCAAGAATGGAGATGAGAAGTTTCAGAAAAAATTTATTGTTTGTTATAAAATCAACGATATATTTTCAATTCACAAATCTCTCCTAGATATAGTCTTAACAGTCTGCAATAAGCAAGCTGTCCATTTCTAACTAATTTTCCCACTCATTTCTAATTTGTTCATAAACTTAATGTTAATTTTTTTTACTAAAATGCAGTATTTCAATTAAGACTTCAGGATCATAACTTCAATAGCAATTGTTTACTCTCATAGACCGCCGTAGAGATTTTAGATAATGGAGATTCTTGTAAGGCCTAGAGAAAACAAATACACTGGGATGAAGTGGATTTTGAAGGTCTTTACCAAAATAGAACGAAATACTGGATCTAGTCCAGGGCGTTCTCTGTACAAGTCCAATGCTAGCATAACCCATAGATGCCATCGGATTATATATTTCGGTAAAATTTTCCACACTTGATAATTTTTGTGCCTTTTTAATCTACTTTTTGTTGTTACATTTCTTGTTCTCACGTTAATAGTAAGTTTAAAATGGTAGTTGGTTTTACAAGACCAAATATAGTTTCCTCTTAGCAGCCTGAGAAAGAAAACAAACCAATATATATATATATATATATATATATATATATGTAGATATGTACTCCACTAAAATAAAAATTGGATGGTTAAAACTCCCGTTCGCACAAATGGTGTTTCAGACACGATTCGTGGCTGCAATCTTCATCAGAGAAAGCAAAAAGGCATCCTAGGTGCCTGAGTTGATGTGGTTTTTCCTTCGCAACCTTAAGCACTAAAAATTACAGAGAATCCCAAAGACTTGGTGGGATCCTGTCAGATGCGCGCTTGGAACAATTAGACCTTTGAGAGACATATCCAAAGAGGAAGTTTGCGGTGTTAACTAAAAATCTGCTAATTTCACCATTTCACAAGCAGGAAACATGTACATGATTCGTGGTGGAGATCTAAAATTCAGCAAGGACTATTCAGTGAGTAGGGTAAGTGGCTTTGATTGACAAAGAAGGCATGTGTTAAAATTAAAAGCTTCAAAACGAAAACCTGTGGATTGGGTACGAACAATATTTTTGGAAGAAGCGCAATGAGTAAGGATCAACAATATGTCTACATTTATTTTTGAGAGTTTATTTGCCAACAGACTTGTTTCCAATAAAATCTCAAAAACAAGCCTTCTGGGAAATAAAATCTCAAAAACAAATGTACACATATTACTGATCCTTACTCTTAGCAGTTCTTTCCAATAAAGAGATACCATTGGTCCCCAGCCCACAGCTTGTCGTTTTGAAGATGTTAATTTAATCCATGTCTCCTTTGTCTATCAAAGCCACTGACCCTACTCACTAAATAGTCCTTGCTAAATTTTAGATCTCCACCACGAATCATGTACATGTTCCCTGCTTCTGAAATGGTGAAATCAGCATGTTTTTGGTTAACACTGCAAACTTCCTCTTTGGATATGTCTCTCAAAGGTCTAATTGTTCCATGCGTCTGATAGGATCCCGCCACGTCTTCGTGGTTCTCTGTAATTTTTAGTGCTTTAGGTTGCGAAGGAAAAACCACATCAACTGAGGCACCTAGTCTGCCGTTTTGCTTTCCCTGATGAAAATTGCAGCCACGATTATCATGTCTGGAACACCATTTGTGCCAGTGGCTATTTTAACCATCCAATCTTTATTCTGCTGGGGTATATATGTTTTGTTTGCTTTCTCAGGCTATTGAGAGGTAACTATATTTTGTCATTAACGTTAAGATGAATTAGATAAGGTTCTCTTATTTGGTTTTGTACAAGCGTTCATGTTAATATTACCATAGTTGTTTGATAAAGGATGAGCACTTCATCTTTATTTACCGAAAGAGATCACCTAAGATATGATAGTAAAGAATGAATTCAAGAATGGAGATGAGAAGTTTCAGAAAAAACTAATTGTTTGTTATAAAATCAACGATAGATTTACAATTCACAAATCTCTCCTAGATACAGTCTCAACAGTCTGCAATAAGCAAGCTGTCCATTTCTAACTGATTTTCCCACTCATTTCTACTTTTTTCATAAACTCAATATTAAATTTTTGAGAAAAAGGAATACCAGATTAACCTGATATAAGGATATTGCTTAAATGAGGTGAAACGACAATCCTGAACAGGTTCTACTACCAAATACGACAATGGTAATACATACACTAGCACTTTGATTATTACGTTATAATATATAATATATACTCATACATGAATACATGATTGTATATTAGAAAAAAGATAAGGAATTTTTTATGCATAAGAAAAGAAAGCAGTTAAGCAAAGAAAGAAAGACGTGGTGGTGAAATGGTGGGTTTGTCATTAAACGACAAAAAAGTTTCATTTTATAAGAGAGCCCTTGTGTCATTTAACCTGATGTAAACATAAGGTTAATATCAGGTTAATCTGATATTCGTTTTTCTCTAAATTTTTTTACTAAAATCCAATATTTTAAATTCACATATTTATTTAATAAAACCCACAGCCTATTTCATAGCTTCCCCCCTTAAGAGACTTGTCCTCAAGTGTTTGTATCAAAACTACGCCATAGATGGCTTGCAACAACATTTTCAAAATGTTGCAGCAATCCAAAAAAACGTTGCAAGCAAAAAAAAGAAACGGCAATGCTTTTTCAGCGTTGCATTTGGCAATTGGGACCCACATGTGGATCCCACAGGTGCCCCCCATGAGTTTTCAATTGGGCCCCACATAAACATATTTTAAACAATTGATGGCAACAATGTATACTTTCAATAGCACTTTCATAATAAAAATTTAGAAGGAACAATTTTTATATATGCATTTCCTAAAAATTGAAAATCTATTTTATTACACCAATACCAAAATTCATCAATACAAGTTAATGGACTTCATAACCCTTAAGCCCAAAAAGAAAATAACAATCTAGTACAATAAACTTGTGACATATTTACAAAATTATTTATAGTAAGTAGCAACCCATTCATGCATACTTTAAATTCTTTATAGCCCCCCTGCAACATAAGATAATAACGTAATATTAGTAGACAAACAAATACTCTCATCGCAATAACTAAATGACTACTATTGATTGGACAGTGAACAAAAATATGCACATGACCTGATCAGTTGAAGCTTGTTTCTAGTTTTTTGCTTGAAAAAAAAAATTCACTGCATTTTGTCATGGCTGCAACACAGTTATTTTAAATCAACTATAAAAAAAGATATATGAAATAAGCAAAATATTGCTGTATGCTATAAATAGAGATAACCTGTATGCTATACTGAGAGTAATCAACTATAATAGGTTAAGTGCAAACGACGGGAAGAGAAATGGTGTAGGGCAGAAAATAGGATTAAGCTATGTGCATATCCATTTTAAGTTATTGTCACTATCCCCGAACAGTCGAAATGAAACTCATTTTCCAACTATAACCTCCAGTCCTCCATTACATGCCCTAAACAAACAAAAGGTAGAATGTTCTTGTATTTGACTGTCTCTACATTAAAACCTGCAAAAAATGATCTGTTATTCAGTTTCATCACAAAAATATATATCAGACATTAACTCACTTTGTAACAAAAAACAGTTATTCTTTAGACAAGGTGAATGTAGTAGTGCCATTCTGCAACACATCAAACTTATGCCTAATCAAATTTAAACTGTATATAATTGATTAAACAAATTCGAACAGAGTAGTATCAGAACAATAATTTGAACAGCTTGAGTTGATAAACAAATTAATTAGTACTTTGGGTTTTTTAAAAGATTTGGTAACCTAACTTGTTACAGCGGAGGTCTCTCGAATTTCTAGGTTCTGCCTTGCTTCTAGCACTTCAAGATTGGAATCAACCAGACCACACAACTGTGGATCAATATTAATCATCTGCTAACACTTAAACTTTTAAGATGAAACCTAGTGTAGTTTAAGTAAATTTGTCACTAGTTAGAAATGGGAACATAATGAAATAGTATCTGAGATATATAAGAAGTATAAACTTAAAGCACTTGCTTTCAATTGGGTAACTAGACCTGATTAATCATCTCCAACATAGCCAGATTTTGTAATAATTGCATCATCATAGCAGGATCTAGCAAGCTGCTTGACTGTGTATTTTCCCCTGCAAGATTGGGAATTCCCCAGCCATCTCTAAGTGCATTTGCACCAGCACGATTTCCTGATGTATTGTTAGTCCGGGAACCTCGAGTGGCGACATTCAAATTTAGCACTACTTAGACGACATTTCGTCTGCTGCTATATACGCAGATACCAATAAAAAAGAAAGCAGACCTCGCTACCTGTAAAATTCTGTGCAACAATTAAGAATCACACAGAGACCCCCACAAGTTTTTATATACATTAAAATACAAACACATGTTCTATCAATATAATTACCCAAATATTTCAGGTAAGTAACATGTTTAAGAGGGAACAAAACAGATCATGGTTATTTTCATCTGCTACAATTTCATTTGGGAGGAGAATGGAAGATGGTAGGCAGATGGGACTATCACTGTGCTCCATGAGAGGACTAGGAAAATATTTATGCTCTATGACAGAACATAAAACTAATCGCAACAATTTTACATACACCGAGCTGGAAAAAATATTTAAAATATAAGATACCGGCATATAAAATTACTTGCTACTAGAACATAATTGAGCAAAATAAATGGGTAAAAAAAAACTAAGTGAACACTGAATCAGCAAACAGATTAGTTTGCAGCAACGCTTTTTTTGGTGTTGCAATGAAAAACGTTGTAGTAGCTCTAAACTTGATAGCCTACAGCAACGTTTTTTTTGTGTTGTTGTATACATAACCTGGTGTTGCCGGAGCTAAAAGAAGTGTAGCAAGTTGCAACCCTTGTGAAGTGTTGCCGTTAATATGCTTTAAACACAACCTTTTTAACAAAAATTGAAATAAGTAATTATTGTGAATTAAAATTAATTAATTTAGAAAACAAATAATTTAAATTTTCAAAGTTTGTTATTAAAGTCAATATTAGAATTTCTATAAAATAGAACATTTTTTATAATTTTAAAATAGACCAAATTATTAAAAAAAAACATAACAAAATAATTTTTTTTTGAAAAAAAAAAATAATTTTCCATAAAATGAATAAAGTTTGAGAAATAATGTTAAGTTTGATATAAAAAATTTGTATACATTATTGAACTAAAATATAACATTTTTACAAATAAAAATAACATATCTTCTTATAAATTTAATTAAATTGAAGAAATTTTCAAATAAAAATTAATAAAACAGAAAAATAAAAAAATTGTACGCAGTGTTCAATACTCCCTCTGTCCATTTCATTTCTTTACACTTTCTATTTTGGGCCGTCCATTCCATTTCTTTACATTACTAAAAATAGTAACTTTTAACAATAAAATACAATATTACATCCACTACCTCACTCCACCTTTTCAACCCTTTACACTATTACACCCACTACTTCACTTATTTTAACAATAAAATTACTATTACACCCACTACTACATTTATTTTAACAATATTACATCCACTATCTTGGTTTCCGTGCAAAAAGCAAACGTAAAGAAATCAAAAAAACGGAGGGAGTATTTTGTTATGGCGGTGTCCAAATTACTGGGCTGGGTTTTGCTTTTGGCGTGGGCTGGGTTTTGGCGCTGTCCGAAATTTTGGAGCGCGATAATTTTGCCGCTTGTAATTTTGCAACACTCTAATTAGTAATAAAAGAAACGGGACACACTCACTCACTCTAACACCAAGAAAACACACTCACTCACTCCTAACCTAACCCTATCCGCTGCTCACTCTCTACCACCGCTCACCGCTCACAGCTCACTCACTCAAAATTAGGATTTCGATTTGGGGTTTCTTCAAGCTTGGAGGCTGATTCAGTTAGGGTTTGAATTGGGGATCGAATTGAATTAGGGCTTTTAACATCATCAGATATTATTCTTAATTTGATGCTCATACTTGTTTGATTAAAGTTTGTTTGATGTTCTTTATTTACGTTGCTTGTTTGTAATTTATGGCCGATTCTCATTTAAACCCATTTCCATTTTAGCCCATGTTATATGCTTTTTTTTCTTTGTCCAGTTCCTTGATATTAATCCTTGCTTATAAATCTACTTTGGGTCTTTAACTAATTAGCCTTAATGTAGTTGTAATTAATTTTACACATCTAGTGGTCAGGTCATTCATTAATGTTAAATGTACTTAAATCCCATTTTTACATTGCATCGACTAGTCTTATTAGCAGTCCTTATTAATATTTTTGTTGGCTCCTAGATTAATTAGTATTAATTAGTTTTTAAATGCTTTCTTTTAATTGAGTTCTTGTATTAAATTTCCTAGTTAACTTGTTTGAATTTGATTTCGTAGTTTTCTCCTGGTCCATTACTTTAGCACTGTCATGTTTAAGATCCATTATTCTTCTGGTGGAGTTTAAAAACAAAAAAGAAAGAATACAAGTTGCACTAAGAAAATGTGAGGTATTTTGTGCAATAAGTATCAGTAATGTGAATTCCATTTCCGTTGTAGCCTTACCAACTCCTTTTTTTGCTGAGATAGGAGCAATGGTTTGCACCAGTTACTATTTTCGAAGAAAGGAGTCCAAGATGGTATAAAGTTGGTTTATTGTGACAAAGGAGAGGTTGTGTCTAATTAGCAAAAAAAAAGGAGAGGTTGTGTCTGATTTCATTTACATTATATGTTGCTTCTGATACCTTTCTTCTAATTTTCATAGCTGAATAAATTAAAGTTTACAGGTTAAACTTGAGGGCTACAAGCAGGGGAATGATATATTCTGTAGTCACTGCAATGACGAGGTATATTTATTTTCTTCATGTGGCATTTTAAACTCTTTTTGAACATTTTATTGAAGTATCGGAGCAGTTTATTGAAGAGTGTAAATCCAATGCGGTTTTGTTTAAACATAAAAAGACTGGTGCTGAAGTTATGTCTGTTTCGAATGACGATGAGAATAAGGTTTTGGTGTTGTTTTTCCAACTCCTCCGTAAGTGTTATTGCATTCGTTCGTCTTTGCTGTTATATTGTTATTGTGGAGCTGTACAAGTGAATTATGATAATCCTGTGTAAAGAATTTGGATATATTGAAACTGTTTACAATTGCATAAGATTTTAGGAAGATGGTTTGAAATTGAATTTTTCTGTCAGGCTCGGGTAATTACTGATTAAGGAGGTGAACTTTGAAAATGATGATAACTCAATGGCCTTGTAAGGGTGAGTTTTAAAATGGAATTTGTATCATATTAGAAATATGTTAAACTACTCAAAAGCGAACCCTCTGGTGTTTATATGAGCTATCTGCAACTGTGAAGCTAAAATATTGTTTTTTTTTTTTAATTTTATGTTTTACTCTTAAGAATTTTGATGCATTATACTTATATCAGGACTTGATCTAGGTCATGTACGTGATATCTTGTTGCTCAATATCTTATCACTACATGTAAGGGTGATATTTGGAAATGACATATAAATCAACAAATTGTGATCAACAAAACAAACACAAATTTTAAGAGATATACTAAATTTAGAAAACTAAAATACACAAAAAAACTCAAAAATAATGCAAATAGAACAAATAAAAACTATCACAAAAACATAAAAGAAGTACTCTTTTTCGAAAAACAAAAAGGAATTGTATAACATATTTTCACATAAATATCCCAAAATTAAATAAATAAAAATAATCAGAAATATCAAATTTTAAATAAATGAAACAAATTAGTACCTTTTATTATTTTAAAAAATTTCAAAAACACCTAATAAAAAAAATCCACACATATAAAAAAATCATAAATTCTTTTAAATAATTCTTAGATAACTTAAATACATGTAAAAAAAATCTAAAATATTCTTGGACTACATGTCTGTGAATTAATTCCTTTTTATTTGTTTTTTCAGTGAAGCGTTCTTATAATTTCTATAAACAAGTTTCCAGTATTTTAATTTTTTATCAGGTATGTTTTAATATTTTTTTGGATTCTTCAAATTTAATTTTTCGTTTTTGTATTTCAATATCTTTCCCTTTTATTTATATTTATAATTTAAGTTACTTACAATTAATTTTTTCTACCCTTTTATATTATTGTTTAGTTTTGTGAAACAACAAAAGTCAATAACCACGTTAGAGAATCTTTAGTACTGTATGGTGTTAAGAGGGATGGTAATGCCACATTGCCAGATAACATAACACTATTCTTAATACTTTATTGAAAATGTTGAAACATTGGGGTGTTTTGGGGAATTTTTTTCCATACAAAGTTAAAGTTAAAGATTCCTAACTTTTTTCTGAAAAAAAGTTAGCTTTTATTGCAACTTATAAAATCTCAAATATACATAAAATATTTATATAAAAAAAATTATCAAAATATGAAATTTTTAACCGAAAATAAGTTCATAGACTCGAAAAAAGGTGAGCCTCATTAGTAGGATGTAAGTGAAGTAACATATCATGCCAAAAATTGAATTCCGTAGTAATTTTATTTGTGGACACAACCTCTGTTATAAAAATAGATGATTAATCGTGACTAATCATAGATTAATTCCTATTTGTCACACTAATTAATAATCCGATTATGCGATTAATTATTTCGATTAATCCTCAAATACCCGATTAATCCCTGGACAGTGCCTCTACCGATTAAGTCCGATTCCCGCTTTTTACAACACTTGACACAACACGAATTAAAAATAATTATGTTATGCATTTTTTTATAAGGTTAGCATTTTCGGATAATAATCATTAAATATTATTTTGGAAAAAAATATCAAAAATAATATGGAAAAATATATTAAATAATATTTTTTATTATTTGGTACCATTGGAAATAATTTTAACACCCTCTTATCCAGGATATGATAACATTATTCAAATATTAATCTCAATTAGCCGAATACACGTAAGTCAAATGGAAGTATGGAACCCATATGTTTGTTGTCCATTTCCGTGGAATAATGGCAAAGATTATTTTGCACTGCCAGTTATTAGGTTTTGATAAACAATAAGTCTAAATAAAAATTTTTGTCAAAAAAAAAAGTCTAAATAAAATTTGATATGATTAGGTCCTGCAAATTTAAATGAAATAGACGGAATTTTATCAAAACATTCATTGTTTTATCCTATCCCAAACAGATTCAATATTATATTTGGTATAAATATGTTTATAGTTAGGCAAATTTTTAAAATTGTAGAACTTCAACATTTCATCTTTGATGTCTTCCTGCCCAGAATATAGAGTCTATGTCTGTAATAGTAGTGACCATGAATTAGATTTTTTTTTGGGACAACTTTAGCATTCAACAATCAACAATCAACATCGCTTGTAGGGGTGTACACGGGTCGGCCAAACCGACCAAACCGACCAAAATCGGCCCTATTTTCACCCGACCCAAACCGAATAATTTCAAACCGGAACAAGGTTGGGTCAAAAATAATTTAAACCGGTGTTAATGGGTTGGGTATGGCTTTGGACTTTTTTCACCCAACCCGTTTAGTATTTTTACAGCCCACTAGTCCCTTATTTCAGGTCCAGCCCACTAACATATCTATTCATTCTATCAGACTATCAGCCCATATATTTTTAGGTTTAGCCGTTTAGGTTATACATCTCAAGTCTCAATTACTCAGTATACAAACATATTCACTTACACTTAGAGACGCCGCTCTATCTTTTCACACCGCTCTTTTCTCTTCACAATTGACTCTCCATTTCTTCGTTCAAGCACAAACAGGTATCAAATCTTTACTCTCTTTTCTTTGTTCTTCTTTAAATTAATAACATATATAGTGATTACTGATTATTGATTACTGCTTCTGCTTGTTTATCTATTTTCTTTAATCATCTTAAACTTAAACATATATAGTGTTATTGCATTCGTTCGTCTTTGCTGTTATATTGTTATTGTGGAGCTGTACAAGTGAATTATGATAATCCTGTGTAAAGAATTTGGATATATTTAAACTGTTTACAATTGCATAAGATTTTAGGAAGATGGTTAGAAATTGAATTTTTCTGTCAGGCTCGGGTAATTACTGATTAAGGAGGTGAACTTTGAAAATGATGATAACTCAATGGCCTTGTAAGGGTGAGTTTTAAAATGGAATTTGTATCATATTAGAAATATGTTAAACTACTCAAAAGCGAACCCTCTGGTGTTTATATGAGCTATCTGCAACTGTGAAGCTAAAATATTGTTTTTTTTTTTAATTTTATGTTTTACTCTTAAGAATTTTGATGCATTATACTTATATCAGGACTTGATCTAGGTCATGTACGTGATATCTTGTTGCTCAATATCTTATCACTACATGTAAGGGTGATATTTGAAAATGACATATAAATCAACAAATTGTGATCAACAAAACAAACACAAATTTTAAGAGATATACTAAATTTAGAAAACTAAAATACACAAAAAAACTCAAAAATAATGCAAATAGAACAAATAAAAACTATCACAAAAACATAAAAGAAGTACTCTTTTTCGAAAAATAAAAAGGAATTGTATAACATATTTTCACATAAATATCCCAAAATTAAATAAATAAACATAATCAGAAATATCAAATTTTAAATAAATGAAACAAATTAGTACCTTTTATTATTTTAAAAAATTTCAAAAACACCTAATAAAAAAAATCCACACATATAAAAATTCATAAATTCTTTTAAATATTTCTTAGATAACTTAAATACATGTAAAAAAAATCTAAAATATTCTTGGACTACCACGTATGTTATATAAAAAAATAATAAAAAAAATACTAATACCAATATAGTACCAACATTTTTCAAGTATATCATGTAAAATTTAAGAAAATAAAATAAAAACCATCCCAAAAAAAATATGCTAAACTAAACTTTTGAATATAATTTACAAAATAAACAAATATCACATAAAAGTCCTTTAAAAAAATATTATTTAAATGAATATAATAAAAAAATTACATTTATGTTTTACGTGTTTCTAAAATCAAGCTAAAAAGATATAGATTCGGTACTATAGTTGTAAATAAATTTAAAAAAAGTAACCTAAAACCAAAAAACAAGAAATTAAAAAACTACCTAATATACAAAAAATTGTTAAGTTATATAATAAAAAAGATAAAACAAAAAGTGAATATGTAATGTCTCAAGTATATAAGTATAATAAACACTATAACATAAAATATTTGCTATTAAATACTTCAATAAAAACATTTCTTAAATTTATATTAAAAACATAAATAAACAAAAAAAATGCAAATATATTGAAAAACAATTTTTCTATTTTATCATATTATTATTTTACGAAAAATGTTGACGCAATACTAGAGTTGTAAAAAGATTTAAGAACCCAACAAAGAAACATAATATAAAATTTAAAAATTATAACATAACACAAATTGAAAAAATTGAAAATTACAAAATTTTAAAATTTCATCAACAATTAAATTAATTAAATTTATACAATTCAAACCAATGAAATATATATCAACAAATTCATCAATTACTATTATAAGTAAATTTACTAATTATTTTATTATTATTTAGTATGAAAAGTATAATTCAAAATAACATTAAAAGAATTTTGCAAAAAATTATATTAATAAAATTTTTATAATATAGTGACAAAACAACCACATTACAATCACATTACAATGTGCACATGCCAAATTTAATTTTGGCGGACACTAAAATTATTGAATTTATATTAGGGATAGTTTCAAAACTACCCATGTGAACTATTAGATTTTTAAATATATACTACCCATCTTTTTAAAATTCTAAAAATACCGACCTTGTTTTCAAAATTCCAAAAATACTACCTTCCTCAATTGCAACTTTTGCAACCTCATTTGCAACTTCCAGTTTTCAAATTTCTGATTTCATGTTCTGGGGTTCAGATGTCATTTTCGACCTCTTTTTTGGACTCTGATATATATATATATATATATATATATCAGAGTCCAAAAAAGAGGTCGAAAATGACATCTGACAAATGGAACTTGAAATCAGAAATTTGAAAACTGGAAGTTGCAAATGAGGTTGCAAGGCCCCGCCAAGGGCACTCATAATTGGTGACTTTGGGTTGCAAGGCCCCGCCAGGGGCACTCATAATTGGTGGATTTCTGATTTGCAACTTTCAGTTTTCAGTTGCAACTTTTGCAACCTCAGTTGCAACTTTTGCAACCTCAGTTGTAACTTTTGCAACCTCAGTTGCAACTCCTCAGTTGCAACTTTTGCAACCTCAGTTGCAACTTTTGCAATCTCAGTTTTCAGTTGCAACTTTTGCAACCTCAGTTGCAACTTTTGCAACCTCAGTTGCAACTTTTGCAACCTCAGTTGCAACTCCTCAGTTGCAACTTTTGCAACCTCAGTTGCAACTTTTGCAACCTCAGTTTTCAGTTGCAACTTTTGCAACCTCAGTTGCAACTTTTGCAACCTCAGTTGCAACTTTTGCAATCTCAGTTTTCAGTTGCAACTTTTGCAACCTCAGTTGCAACTTTTGCAACCTCAGTTGCAACTTTTGCAACCTCAGTTGCAACTCCTCAGTTGCAACTTTTGCAACCTCAGTTGCAACTTTTGCAACCTCAGTTTTCAGTTGCAACTTTTGCAACCTCAGTTGCAACTTTTGCAACCTCAGTTGCAACTTTTGCAACTGAGGTTGCAACTCCTCAGTTGCAACTTTTGCAACCTCAGTTGCAACTACGGTTTGCAACCTGAATTGCAATTTTGCAACCTCAGTTGCAACTTTTGCAACTGAAAACTGAAAGTTGCAAATCAGAAATCCACCAATTATGAGTGCCCCTGGCGGGGCCTTGCAACCCAAAGTCACCAATTATGAGTGCCCTTGGCGGGGCCTTGCAACCTCATTTGCAACTTCCAGTTTTCAAATTTCTGATTTCAAGTTCCATTTGTCAGATGTCATTTTCGACCTCTTTTTTGGACTCTGATATATATATATATATATATATATCAGAGTCCAAAAAAGAGGTCGAAAATGACATCTGAACCCCAGAATGAGGTTGCAAAAGTTGCAATTGAGGAAGGTAGTATTTTTGGAATTTTGAAAACATAAAAGTATAATGAGGTAGTATTTTTGAAAAAATGATTTTATAGAAGTGAAAAGATAGTTGGGTGGTAGTAAAATTGGAAATAATTATTAAAATCTTATGTATTTATGTAAATATCCCTTTATATTATGGCACTTTCTAAAATTTTAAAATATTCAAAAAGAACCTAAAAACTAACATATACGTTATGTTACCGTTAGAGTGTATCTAGGTATTAAAATTTGGCATCTATATATTAAAATTTGGCCAAAAAAAGTTACAAGAAAAGTTCAATTCCTTTCACCCTTTTTCTCTTTACCCCTACTCTCCTTCTTCCAAGAAAAGTTCAATTCCTTTCGCCCTTCTTCTCTGTCATTATAATTTTTTTTTCTTTCATTACTATCTTCTCAATACTATCTTCTAAACCTTTTTTTTTCCTATATTTATTTACATTCAGTCACAAAAACTTTTTCCTATATTTATGTATAGTCACGTATTTATATATCAACATTACGTATTTGTATATCAATATTATGCATCTCCAGAAAACTATGTTTATATGTATATGAGTTGTTTTGTTATTGTAAATTTGCCATATTTACATATGACTAGATGAACTGTCATCTTTACATTTCACTGCTCTTTGTTATTTTGAACTTTTATGCTAAATAATATGGTTTTGATATTGGATTCAATTAATTTAATGTGACATAATTATGTTTTTTCTTATCAAAATCTTGGTTATCTATTATTGTCTCTATTTTTTGTTTTTTCTTTCTACTATTGATCTGACCTTTTCATTTTTTTATTAATTGAATTGATTAATTATTCATTTTTTTTGTGAATATCATATTAATGAGTGAAAATAATAAGAAAGATAACCAATTTATATAATTTGAGCAGATTATATGTATGAAGTTATTCACAAGTACCTTTTGAATTGAGGAGTACTAATTTTTTATTGAACTAAAATTTTACTTGATTCGAAATTAGAATTTTACATGATATTAGAATATTTCAGACATCAAAACTTTTGAATTGTTTGCAAAAGTGAAAATCCTTTTGGGTCATTTTCTTTCTTGTTTTTTGCTAATGAAACTCGCACATTTTCTATGCATCTCTGTATAAAATTCATGTGGTAACACTTGTGATTGGGCTGTTATGTGGTTTGTATCCTTATCATCTTATTGAATTTTTTCTTCGTATTTCTTTACACATCAGTGAGTACATTTTGATGCAAGGTAGTATTACTTTATATTTAATTTATTTATTTTTGTAAAAAATTAACATAATTAGTTTGATGAATTAGTACGTAAGTTATTAGTAGTAAAATGTTCTAGTGGTTTTGTATCATGTTGCCCCGAAAAAGATTAGGCATGGAAGAACATGAAGCACCTAGTGATTAATCAATCGACCTCCAGCCAAGCCAAAGGTATATTATATATTTTCATGTTTCTTTTCTTTCTTAAAAATTTATGTCTTGAGCTAGAATAAAAAAAATGATAACTAACTTATAACACATGCAGACGAATCTATCGGAACCAGCAAAGGTACCTTCATTTCTGTCTGAGGAACTCCCCACAAAGATCTCTCCCATGCACTTGGGAGGAGGTGATCGCCAGTCACATTGGGACAGGTAAATCAATTAAGACTTCAGGATCATAACTTCAATAGCAATTGTTTACTCTCATAGACTGCCATAGAGATTTTAGATAATGGAGATTCTTGTAAGGCCTAGAGAAAACAAATACACGATGAAGTGGATTTTGAAGGTCTTACCAAAATAGAACGAATTACTGGATCTAGTCCAGCGCGTTCTCTGTACAATTCAAGTGCTAGCATAACCCATAGATGCCATCGGATTATATATTTCGGTAAAATTTTCCACACTTGACAATTTTTGTGCCATTTTAATCTACTTTTTGTTGTTACATTTCTTGTTCTCACGTTAATAGCAAGTTTAAAATGGTAGTTGGTTTTACAAGACCAAATATAGTTTCCTCTCAGCAGCCTGAGAAAGCAAACAAACCAATATATATATATATATATAGATATGTACCCCAGTAAAATAAAAATTGGAGGGTTAAAACTCTCGTTCGCACAAATGGTGTTTCAGACACGATTCATGGTTGCAATCTTCATCAGAGAAAGCAAAAAAGGCATCCTAGGTGTCTGAGTTGATGTGGTTTTTCCTTCGCACCTTAAGCACTAAAAATTACAGAGAATCCCAAAGACCTGGTGGGATCCTGTCAGATGCGCGCTTGGAACAGTTAGACCTTTGAGAGACATATCCAAAGAGGAAGTTTGCGGTGTTAACTGAAAATCTGCTGATTTCACCATTTCACAAGCAGGAAACATGTACATGATTCGTGGTGGAGATCTAAAATTCAGCAAGGACTATTCAGTGAGTAGGGTAAGTGGCTTTGATTGATAAAGGAGGCATGGGTTAAAATTAAAAGCTTCAAAACGAAAACCTGTGGGTTGTGTACGAACAGTATTTCCTTGATTGGAAGAAGCGCAATGAGTAAGGATCAACAATATGTCTACATTTATTTTTGAGAGTTTATTTTCCAACAGACTTGTTTCCAATAAAATCTCAAAAACAAGCCTTCTGTGAAATAAAATCTCAAAAACAAATGTAGACATATTACTGATCCTTACTTTTAGCAGTTCTTTCCAATAAAGAGACACCATTGGTCCCCAACCCACAACTTGTCATTTTGAAGATGTTAATTTAATTCATGTCTCCTTTGTCTATCAAAGCCACTGACCCAACTCACTAAATAGTCCTTGCTAAATTTTAGATCTCCACCACGAATCAGGTACATGTTCCCTGCTTCTGAAATGGTGAAATCAGCACGTTTTTTGTTAACACTGCAAACTTCCTCTTTGGATATGTCTCTCAAAGGTCTAATTGTTCCATGCATCTGATAGGATCCCGCCACGTCTTCGTGGTTCTCTTTAATTTTTAGTGCTTTAGGTTGCGAAGGAAAAACCACATCAACTGAGGCACCTAGTCTACCGTTTTGCTTTCCCTGATGAAAATTGCAGCCACGATTATCATGTCTGGAACACCATCTGTGCCAGTGGCTGTTTTAACCATCCAATCTTTATTCTGCTGGGGTATATATGTTTTGTTTGCTTTCTCAGGCTATTGAGAGGTAACTATATTTTGTCCTGTAAAGCCATCAACCATTTAAAAGTTTATATTAACGTTAAGATGAATTAGATAAGGTTCCCTTATTTTGTTTTGTACAAGCATTCATGTTAATATTACCATAGTTGTTTGATAAAGGATGAGCACTTCATCTTTATTTACCGAAAGAGATTACCTAAGATATGATAGTAAAGAATGAATTCAAGAATGGAGATAAGAAGTTTCAGAAAAAACTAATTGTTTGTTATAAAATCAACGATAGATTTACAATTCACAAATCTCTCCTAGATGTAGTCTCAACAGTCTGCAATAAGCAAGCTGTCCATTTCTAACTGATTTTCCCACTCATTTCTAATTTGTTCATAAACTCAATATTAATTTTTTTTACTAAAATGCAATATTTCAATTAAGACTTCAGGATCATAACTTCAATAGCAATTGTTTACTCTCATAGACCGCCGTAGAGATTTTAGATAATGGAGATTCTTGTAAGGCCTAGAGAAAACAAATACACTGGGATGAAGTGGATTTTGAAGGTCTTTACCAAAATAGAACGAAATACTGGATCTAGTCCAGGGCGTTCTCTGTACAAGTCCAATGCTAGCATAACCCATAGATGCCATCGGATTATATATTTCGGTAAAATTTTCCACACTTGATAATTTTTGTGCCTTTTTAATCTACTTTTTGTTGTTACATTTCTTGTTCTCACATTAATAGTAAGTTTAAAATGGTAGTTGGTTTTACAAGACCAAATATAGTTTCCTCTCAGCAGCCTGAGAAAGAAAACAAACCAATATATATATATATATATATATATATATATATATATATATATATATATATATATATATATATAGATATGTACTCCACTAAAATAAAAATTGGATGGTTAAAACTCCCGTTCGCACAAATGGTGTTTCAGACACGATTCGTGGCTGCAATCTTCATCAGAGAAAGCAAAAAGGCATCCTAGGTGCCTGAGTTGATGTGGTTTTTCCTTCGCAACCTTAAGCACTAAAAATTACAGAGAATCCCAAAGACCTGGTGGGATCCTGTCAGATGCGCGCTTGGAACAATTAGACCTTTGAGAGACATATCCAAAGAGGAAGTTTGCGGTGTTAACTAAAAATCTGCTAATTTCACCATTTCACAAGCAGGAAACATGTACATGATTCGTGGTGGAGATCTAAAATTCAGCAAGGACTATTCAGTGAGTAGGGTAAGTGGCTTTGATTGACAAAGAAGGCATGTGTTAAAATTAAAAGCTTCAAAACGAAAACCTGTGGATTGGGTACGAACAATATTTTTGGAAGAAGCGCAATGAGTAAGGATCAACAATATGTTTACATTTATTTTTGAGAGTTTATTTGCCAACAGACTTGTTTCCAATAAAATCTCAAAAACAAGCCTTCTGGGAAATAAAATCTCAAAAACAAATGTAGACATATTACTGATCCTTACTCTTAGCAGTTCTTTCCAATAAAGAGATACCATTGGTCCCCAGCCCACAGCTTGTCGTTTTGAAGATGTTAATTTAATCCATGTCTCCTTTGTCTATCAAAGCCACTGACCCTACTCACTAAATAGTCCTTGCTAAATTTTAGATCTCCACCACGAATCATGTACATGTTCCCTGCTTCTGAAATGGTGAAATCACCATGTTTTTGGTTAACACTGCAAACTTCCTCTTTGGATATGTCTCTCAAAGGTCTAATTGTTCCATGCGTCTGATAGGATCCCGCCACGTCTTCGTGGTTCTCTGTAATTTTTAGTGCTTTAGGTTGCGAAGGAAAAACCACATCAACTGAGGCACCTAGTCTGCCGTTTTGCTTTCCCTGATGAAAATTGCAGCCACGATTATCATGTCTGGAACACCATTTGTGCCAGTGGCTGTTTTAACCATCCAATCTTTATTCTGCTGGGGTATATATGTTTTGTTTGCTTTCTCAGGCTATTGAGAGGTAACTATATTTTGTCATGTAAAGCCAACAACCATTTAAAAGTTTATATTAACGTTAAGATGAATTAGATAAGGTTCTCTTATTTGGTTTTGTACAAGCGTTCATGTTAATATTACCATAGTTGTTTGATAAAGGATGAGCACTTCATCTTTATTTACCGAAAGAGATCACCTAAGATATGATAGTAAAGAATGAATTCAAGAATGGAGATGAGAAGTTTCAGAAAAAACTAATTGTTTGTTATAAAATCAACGATAGATTTACAATTCACAAATCTCTCCTAGATACAGTCTCAACAGTCTGCAATAAGCAAGCTGTCCATTTCTAACTGATTTTCCCACTCATTTCTACTTTTTTCATAAACTCAATATTAAATTTTTGAGAAAAAGGAATACCAGATTAACCTGATATAAGGATATTGCTTAAATGAGGTGAAACGACAATCCTGAACAGGTTCTACTACCAAATACGACAATGGTAATACATACACTAGCACTTTGATTATTACTTTATAATATATAATATATACTCGTACATGAATACATGATTGTATATTAGAAAAAAGATAAGGAATTTTTTATGCATAAGAAAAGAAAGCAGTTAAGCAAAGAAAGAAAGACGTGGTGGTGAAATGGTGGGTTTGTCATTAAACGACAAAAAAGTTTCATTTTATAAGAGAGCCCTTGTGTCATTTAACCTGATGTAAACATAAGGTTAATATCAGGTTAATCTGATATTCGTTTTTCTCTAAATTTTTTTACTAAAATCCAATATTTTAAATTCACATATTTATTTAATAAAACCCACAGCCTATTTCATAGCTTCCCCCCTTAAGAGACTTGTCCTCAAGTGTTTGTATCAAAACTACGCCATAGATGGCTTGCAACAACATTTTCAAAATGTTGCAGCAATCCAAAAAAACGTTGCAAGCAAAAAAAAGAAACGGCAATGCTTTTTCAGCGTTGCATTTGGCAATTGGGACCCACATGTGGATCCCACAGGTGCCCCCCATGAGTTTTCAATTGGGCCCCACATAAACATATTTTAAACAATTGATGGCAACAATGTATACTTTCAATAGCACTTTCATAATAAAAATTTAGAAGGAACAATTTTTATATATGCATTTCCTAAAAATTGAAAATCTATTTTATTACACCAATACCAAAATTCATCAATACAAGTTAATGGACTTCATAACCCTTAAGCCCAAAAAGAAAATAACAATCTAGTACAATAAACTTGTGACATATTTACAAAATTATTTATAGTAAGTAGCAACCCATTCATGCATACTTTAAATTCTTTATAGCCCCCCTGCAACATAAGATAATAACGTAATATTAGTAGACATGACTACTATTGATTGGACAGTGAACAAAAATATGCACATGACCTGATCAGTTGAAGCTTGTTTCTAGTTTTTTGCTTGAAAAAAAAAATTCACTGCATTTTGTCATGGCTGCAACACAGTTATTTTAAATCAACTATAAAAAAAGATATATGAAATAAGCAAAATATTGCTGTATGCTATAAATAGAGATAACCTGTATGCTATACTGAGAGTAATCAACTATAATAGGTTAAGTGCAAACGACGGGAAGAGAAATGGTGTAGGGCAGAAAATAGGATTAAGCTATCTGCATATCCATTTTAAGTTATTGTCACTATCCCCGAACAGTCGAAATGAAACTCATTTTCTAACTATAACCTCCAGTCCTCCATTACATGCCCTAATTAAACAAACAAAAGGTAGAATATAACCTTGTCCTGTCCACCAACATCCCACGCAGTGAAGCTAATGTTCTTGTATTTGACTGTCTCTACATTAAAACCTGCAAAAAATGATCTGTTATTCAGTTTCATCACAAAAATATATATCAGACATTAACTCACTTTGTAACAAAAAACAGTTATTCTTTAGACAAGGTGAATGTAGTAGTGCCATTCTGCAACACATCAAACTTATGCCTAATCAAATTTAAACTGTATATAATTGATTAAACAAATTCGAACAGAGTAGTATCAGAACAATAATTTGAACAGCTTGAGTTGATAAACAAATTAATTAGTACTTTGGGTTTTTTAAAAGATTTGGTAACCTAACTTGTTACAGCGGAGGTCTCTCGAATTTCTAGGTTCTGCCTTGCTTCTAGCACTTCAAGATTGGAATCAACCAGACCACACAACTGTGGATCAATATTAATCATCTGCTAACACTTAAACTTTTAAGATGAAACCTAGTGTAGTTTAAGTAAATTTGTCACTAGTTAGAAATGGGAACATAATGAAATAGTATCTGAGATATATAAGAAGTATAAACTTAAAGCACTTGCTTTCAATTGGGTAACTAGACCTGATTAATCATCTCCAACATAGCCAGATTTTGTAATAATTGCATCATCATAGCAGGATCTAGCAAGCTGCTTGACTGTGTATTTTCCCCTGCAAGATTGGGAATTCCCCAGCCATCTCTAAGTGCATTTGCACCAGCACGATTTCCTGATGTATTGTTAGTCCGGGAACCTCGAGTGGCGACATTCAAATTTAGCACTACTTAGACGACATTTCGTCTGCTGCTATATACGCAGATACCAATAAAAAAGAAAGCAGACCTCGCTACCTGTAAAATTCTGTGCAACAATTAAGAATCACACAGAGACCCCCACAAGTTTTTATATACATTAAAATACAAACACATGTTCTATCAATATAATTACCCAAATATTTCAGGTAAGTAACATGTTTAAGAGGGAACAAAACAGATCATGGTTATTTTCATCTGCTACAATTTCATTTGGGAGGAGAATGGAAGATGGTAGGCAGATGGGACTATCACTGTGCTCCATGAGAGGACTAGGAAAATATTTATGCTCTATGACAGAACATAAAACTAATCGCAACAATTTTACATACACCGGGCTGGAAAAAATATTTAAAATATAAGATACCGGCATATAAAATTACTTGCTACTAGAACATAATTGAGCAAAATAAATGGGTAAAAAAAAACTAAGTGAACACTGAATCAGCAAACAGATTAGTTTGCAGCAACGCTTTTTTTGGTGTTGCAATGAAAAACGTTGTAGTAGCTCTAAACTTGATAGCCTACAGCAACGTTTTTTTTTGTGTTGTTGTATACATAACCTGGTGTTGCCGGAGCTAAAAGAAGTGTAGCAAGTTGCAACCCTTGTGAAGTGTTGCCGTTAATATGCTTTAAACACAACCTTTTTAACAAAAATTGAAATAAGTAATTATTGTGAATTAAAATTAATTAATTTAGAAAACAAATAATTTAAATTTTCAAAGTTTGTTATTAAAGTCAATATTAGAATTTCTATAAAATAGAACATTTTTTATAATTTGAAAATAGACCAAATTATTAAAAAAAAACATAACAAAATAATTTTTTTTTGAAAAAAAAAATTAATTTTCCATAAAATGAATAAAGTTTGAGAAATAATGTTAAGTTTGATATAAAAAATTTGTATACATTATTGAACTAAAATATAACATTTTTACAAATAAAAATAACATATCTTCTTATAAATTTAATTAAATTGAAGAAATTTTCAAATAAAAATTAATAAAACAGAAAAATAAAAAAATTGTACGCAGTGTTCAGTACTCCCTCTGTCCATTTCATTTCTTTACACTTTCTATTTTGGGCCGTCCATTCCATTTCTTTACATTACTAAAAATAGTAACTTTTAACAATAAAATACATTATTACATCCACTACCTCACTCCACCTTTTCAACCCTTTACACTATTACACCCACTACTTCACTTATTTTAACAATAAAATTACTATTACACCCACTACTACATTTATTTTAACAATATTACATCCACTATCTTGGTTTCCGTGCAAAAAGCAAACGTAAAGAAATCAAAAAAACGGAGGGAGTATTTTGTTATGGCGGTGTCCAAATTACTGGGCTGGGTTTTGCTTTTGGCGTGGGCTGGGTTTTGGCGCTGTCCGAAATTTTGGAGTGCGATAATTTTGCCGCTTGTAATTTTGCAACACTCTAATTAGTAATAAAAGAAACGGGACACACTCACTCACTCTAACACCAAGAAAACACACTCACTCACTCCTAACCTAACCCTATCCGCTGCTCACTCTCTACCACCGCTCACCGCTCACAGCTCACTCACTCAAAATTAGGATTTCGATTTGGGGTTTCTTCAAGCTTGGAGGCTGATTCAGTTAGGGTTTGAATTGGGGATCGAATTGAATTAGGGCTTTTAACATCATCAGATATTATTCTTAATTTGATGCTCATACTTGTTTGATTAAAGTTTGTTTGATGTTCTTTATTTACGTTGCTTGTTTGTAATTTATGGCCCATTCTCATTTAAACCCATTTCCATTTTAGCCCATGTTATATGCTTTTTTTTCTTTGTCCAGTTCCTTGATATTAATCCTTGCTTATAAATCTACTTTGGGTCTTTAACTAATTAGCCTTAATGTAGTTGTAATTAATTTTACACATCTAGTGGTCAGGTCATTCATTAATGTTAAATGTACTTAAATCCCATTTTTACATTGCATCGACTAGTCTTATTAGCAGTCCTTATTAATATTTTTGTTGGCTCCTAGATTAATTAGTATTAATTAGTTTTTAAATGCTTTCTTTTAATTGAGTTCTTGTATTAAATTTCCTAGTTAACTTGTTTGAATTTGATTTCGTAGTTTTCTCCTGGTCCATTACTTTAGCACTGTCATGTTTAAGATCCATTATTCTTCTGGTGGAGTTTAAAAACAAAAAAGAAAGAATACAAGTTGCACTAAGAAAATGTGAGGTATTTTGTGCAATAAGTATCAGTAATGTGAATTCCATTTCCGTTGTAGCCTTACCAACTCCTTTTTTTGCTGAGATAGGAGCAATGGTTTGCACCAGTTACTATTTTCGAAGAAAGGAGTCCAAGATGGTATAAAGTTGGTTTATTGTGACAAAGGAGAGGTTGTGTCTAATTAGCAAAAAAAAAGGAGAGGTTGTGTCTGATTTCATTTACATTATATGTTGCTTCTGATACCTTTCTTCTAATTTTCATAGCTGAATAAATTAAAGTTTACAGGTTAAACTTGAGGGCTACAAGCAGGGGAATGATATATTCTGTAGTCACTGCAATGACGAGGTATATTTATTTTCTTCATGTGGCATTTTAAACTCTTTTTGAACATTTTATTGAAGTATCGGAGCAGTTTATTGAAGAGTGTAAATCCAATGCGGTTTTGTTTAAACATAAAAAGACTGGTGCTGAAGTTATGTCTGTTTCGAATGACGATGAGAATAAGGTTTTGGTGTTGTTTTTCCAACTCCTCCGTAAGTGTTATTGCATTCGTTCGTCTTTGCTGTTATATTGTTATTGTGGAGCTGTACAAGTGAATTATGATAATCCTGTGTAAAGAATTTGGATATATTGAAACTGTTTACAATTGCATAAGATTTTAGGAAGATGGTTTGAAATTGAATTTTTCTGTCAGGCTCGGGTAATTACTGATTAAGGAGGTGAACTTTGAAAATGATGATAACTCAATGGCCTTGTAAGGGTGAGTTTTAAAATGGAATTTGTATCATATTAGAAATATGTTAAACTACTCAAAAGCGAACCCTCTGGTGTTTATATGAGCTATCTGCAACTGTGAAGCTAAAATATTGTTTTTTTTTTAATTTTATGTTTTACTCTTAAGAATTTTGATGCATTATTACTTATATCAGGACTTGATCTAGGTCATGTACGTGATATCTTGTTGCTCAATATCTTATCACTACATGTAAGGGTGATATTTGGAAATGACATATAAATCAACAAATTGTGATCAACAAAACAAACACAAATTTTAAGAGATATACTAAATTTAGAAAACTAAAATACACAAAAAAAACTCAAAAATAATGCAAATAGAACAAATAAAAACTATCACAAAAACATAAAAGAAGTACTCTTTTTCGAAAAACAAAAAGGAATTGTATAACATATTTTCACATAAATATCCCAAAATTAAATAAATAAAAATAATCAGAAATATCAAATTTTAAATAAATGAAACAAATTAGTACATTTTATTATTTTAAAAATTTTCAAAAACACCTAATAAAAAAAATCCACACATATAAAAAAATCATAAATTCTTTTAAATAATTCTTAGATAACTTAAATACATGTAAAAAAAATCTAAAATATTCTTGGACTACATGTCTGTGAATTAATTCCTTTTTATTTGTTTTTTCAGTGAAGCGTTCTTATAATTTCTATAAACAAGTTTCCAGTATTTTAATTTTTTATCAGGTATGTTTTAATATTTTTTTGGATTCTTCAAATTTATTTTTTCGTTTTTGTATTTCAATATCTTTCCCTTTTATTTATATTTATAATTTAAGTTACTTTCAATTAATTTTTTCTACCCTTTTATATTATTGTTTAGTTTTGTGAAACAACAAAAGTCAATAACCACGTTAGAGAATCTTTAGTACTGTATGGTGTTAAGAGGGATGGTAATGCCACATTGCCAGATAACATAACACTATTCTTAATACTTTATTGAAAATGTTGAAACATTGGGGTGTTTTGGGGAATTTTTTTCCATACAAAGTTAAAGATTCCTAACTTTTTTCTGAAAAAAAGTTAGCTTTTATTGCAACTTATAAAATCTCAAATATACATAAAATATTTATATAAAAAAAATTATCAAAATATGAAATTTTTAACCGAAAATAAGTTCATAGACTCGAAAAAAGGTGAGCCTCATTAGTAGGATGTAAGTGAAGTAACATATCATGCCAAAAATTGAATTCCGTAGTAATTTTATTTGTGGACACAACCTCTGTTATAAAAATAGATGATTAATCGTGACTAATCATAGATTAATTCCTATTTGTCACACTAATTAATAATCCGATTATGCGATTAATTATTCCGATTAATCCTCAAATACCCGATTAATCCCTGGACAGTGCCTCTACCGATTAAGTCCGATTCCCGCTTTTTACAACACTTGACACAACACGAATTAAAAATAATTATGTTATGCATTTTTTTATAAGGTTAGCATTTTCGGATAATAATCATTAAATATTATTTTGGAAAAAAATATCAAAAATAATATGGAAAAATATATTAAATAATATTTTTTATTATTTGGTACCATTGGAAATAATTTTAACACCCTCTTATCCAGGATATGATAACATTATTCAAATATTAATCTCAATTAGCCGAATACACGCAAGTCAAATGCAAGTATGGAACCCATATGTTTGTTGTCCATTTCCGTGGAATAATGGCAAAGATTATTTTGCACTGCCAGTTATTAGGTTTTGATAAACAATAAGTCTAAATAAAAATTTTTGTCAAAAAAAAAAGTCTAAATAAAATTTGATATGATTAGGTCCTGCAAATTTAAATGAAATAGACGGAATTTTATCAAAACATTCATTGTTTTATCCTATCCCAAACAGATTCAATATTATATTTGGTATAAATATGTTTATAGTTAGGCAAATTTTTAAAATTGTAGAACTTCAACATTTCATCTTTGATGTCTTCCTGCCCAGAATATAGAGTCTATGTCTGTAATAGTAGTGACCATGAATTAGATTTTTTTTTGGGACAACTTTAGCATTCAACAATCAACAATCAACATCGCTTGTAGGGGTGTACACGGGTCGGCCAAACCGACCAAACCGACCAAAATCGGCCCTATTTTCACCCGACCCAAACCGAATAATTTCAAACCGGAACAAGGTTGGGTCAAAAATAATTTAAACCGGTGTTAATGGGTTGGGTATGGCTTTGGACTTTTTTCACCCAACCCGTTTAGTATTTTTACAGCCCACTAGTCCCTTATTTCAGGTCCAGCCCACTAACATATCTATTCATTCTATCAGACTATCAGCCCATATATTTTTAGGTTTAGCCGTTTAGGTTATACATCTCAAGTCTCAATTACTCAGTATACAAACATATCCACTTACACTTAGAGACGCCGCTCTATCTTTTCACACCGCTCTTTTCTCTTCACAATTGACTCTCCATTTCTTCGTTCAAGCACAAACAGGTATCAAATCTTTACTCTCTTTTCTTTGTTCTTCTTTAAATTAATAACATATATAGTGATTACTGATTATTGATTACTGCTTCTGCTTGTTTATCTATTTTCTTTAATCATCTTAAACTTAAACATATATAGTGTTATTGCATTCGTTCGTCTTTGCTGTTATATTGTTATTGTGGAGCTGTACAAGTGAATTATGATAATCCTGTGTAAAGAATTTGGATATATTTAAACTGTTTACAATTGCATAAGATTTTAGGAAGATGGTTAGAAAGAATTTGGATATATTTAAACTGTTTACAATTGCATAAGATTTTAGGAAGATGGTTAGAAATTGATTTTTTCTGTCAGGCTCGGGTAATTACTGATTAAGGAGGTGAACTTTGAAAATGATGATAACTCAATGGCCTTGTAAGGGTGAGTTTTAAAATGGAATTTGTATCATATTAGAAATATGTTAAACTACTCAAAAGCGAACCCTCTGGTGTTTATATGAGCTATCTGCAACTGTGAAGCTAAAATATTGTTTTTTTTTTTAATTTTATGTTTTACTCTTAAGAATTTTGATGCATTATACTTATATCAGGACTTGATCTAGGTCATGTACGTGATATCTTGTTGCTCAATATCTTATCACTACATGTAAGGGTGATATTTGAAAATGACATATAAATCAACAAATTGTGATCAACAAAACAAACACAAATTTTAAGAGATATACTAAATTTAGAAAACTAAAATACACAAAAAAACTCAAAAATAATGCAAATAGAACAAATAAAAACTATCACAAAAACATAAAAGAAGTACTCTTTTTCGAAAAATAAAAAGGAATTGTATAACATATTTTCACATAAATATCCCAAAATTAAATAAATAAACATAATCAGAAATATCAAATTTTAAATAAATGAAACAAATTAGTACCTTTTATTATTTTAAAAAATTTCAAAAACACCTAATAAAAAAAATCCACACATATAAAAATTCATAAATTCTTTTAAATATTTCTTAGATAACTTAAATACATGTAAAAAAAATCTAAAATATTCTTGGACTACCACGTATGTTATATAAAAAAATAATAAAAAAAATACTAATACCAATATAGTACCAACATTTTTCAAGTATATCATGTAAAATTTAAGAAAATAAAATAAAAACCATCCCAAAAAAAATATGCTAAACTAAACTTTTGAATATAATTTACAAAATAAACAAATATCACATAAAAGTCCTTTAAAAAAATATTATTTAAATGAATATAATAAAAAAATTACATTTATGTTTTACGTGTTTCTAAAATCAAGCTAAAAAGATATAGATTCGGTACTATAGTTGTAAATAAATTTAAAAAAAGTAACCTAAAACCAAAAAACAAGAAATCAAAATACTACCTAATATACAAAAAATTGTTAAGTTATATAATAAAAAAGATAAAACAAAAAGTGAATATGTAATGTCTCAAGTATATAAGTATAATAAACACTATAACATAAAATATTTGCTATTAAATACTTCAATAAAAACATTTCTTAAATTTATATTAAAAACATAAATAAACAAAAAAAATGCAAATATATTGAAAAACAATTTTTTCTATTTTATCATATTATTATTTTACGAAAAATGTTGACGCAATACTAGAGTTGTAAAAAGATTTAAGAACCCAACAAAGAAACATAATATAAAATTTAAAAATTATAACATAACACAAATTGAAAAAATTGAAAATTACAAAATTGTAAAATTTCATCAACAATTAAATTAATTAAATTTATACAATTCAAACCAATGAAATATATATCAACAAATTCATCAATTACTATTATAAGTAAATTTACTAATTATTTTATTATTATTTAGTATGAAAAGTATAATTCAAAATAACATTAAAAGAATTTTGCAAAAAATTATATTAATAAAATTTTTATAATATAGTGACAAAACAACCACATTACAATCACATTACAATGTGCACATGCCAAATTTAATTTTGGCGGACACTAAAATTATTGAATTTATATTATGGCACTTTCTAAAATTTTAAAATATTCAAAAAGAACCTAAAAACTAACATATACGTTATGTTACCGTTAGAGTGTATCTAGGTATTAAAATTTGGCATCTATATATTAAAATTTGGCCAAAAAAATTTACAAGAAAAGTTCAATTCCTTTCACCCTTTTTCTCTTTACCCCTACTCTCCTTCTTCCAAGAAAAGTTCAATTCCTTTCGCCCTTCTTCTCTGTCATTATAATTTTTTTTTCTTTCATTACTATCTTCTCATTACTATCTTCTAAACCTTTTTTTTTCCTATATTTATTTACATTCAGTCACAAAAACTTTTTCCTATATTTATGTATAGTCACGTATTTATATATCAACATTACGTATTTGTATATCAATATTATGCATCTCCAGAAAACTATGTTTATATGTACATGAGTTGTTTTGTTATTGTAAATTTGCCATATTTACATATGACTAGATGAACTGTCATCTTTACATTTCACTGCTCTTTGTTATTTTGAACTTTTATGCTAAATAATATGGTTTTGATATTGGATTCAATTAATTTAATGTGACATAATTATGTTTTTTCTTATCAAAATCTTGGTTATCTATTATTGTCTCTATTTTTTGTTTTTTCTTTCTACTATTGATCTGACCTTTTCATTTTTTTATTAATTGAATTGATTAATTATTCATTTTTTTTGTGAATATCATATTAATGAGTGAAAATAATAAGAAAGATAACCAATTTATATAATTTGAGCAGATTATATGTATGAAGTTATTCACAAGTACCTTTTGAATTGAGGAGTACTAATTTTTTATTGAACTAAAATTTTACTTGATTCGAAATTAGAATTTTACATGATATTAGAATATTTCAGACATCAAAACTTTTGAATTGTTTGCAAAAGTGAAAATCCTTTTGGGTCATTTTCTTTCTTGTTTTTTGCTAATGAAACTCGCACATTTTCTATGCATCTCTGTATAAAATTCATGTGGTAACACTTGTGATTGGGCTGTTATGTGGTTTGTATCCTTATCATCTTATTGAATTTTTTCTTCGTATTTCTTTACACATCAGTGAGTACATTTTGATGCAAGGTAGTATTACTTTATATTTAATTTATTTATTTTTGTAAAAAATTAACATAATTAGTTTGATGAATTAGTACGTAAGTTATTAGTAGTAAAATGTTCTAGTGGTTTTGTATCATGTTGCCCCGAAAAAGATTAGGCATGGAAGAACATGAAGCACCTAGTGATTAATCAATCGACCTCCAGCCAAGCCAAAGGTATATTATATATTTTCATGTTTCTTTTCTTTCTTAAAAATTTATGTCTTGAGCTAGAATAAAAAAAATGATAACTAACTTATAACACATGCAGACGAATCTATCGGGAACCAGCAAAGGTACCTTCATTTCTGTCTGAGGAACTCCCCACAAAGATCTCTCCCATGCACTTGGGAGGAGGTGATCGCCAGTCACATTCGGACAGGTAAATCAATTAAGACTTGAGGATCATAACTTCAATAGCAATTGTTTACTCTCATAGACTGCCATAGAGATTTTAGATAATGGAGATTCTTGTAAGGCCTAGAGAAAACAAATACACGATGAAGTGGATTTTGAAGGTCTTACCAAAATAGAACGAATTACTGGATCTAGTCCAGCGCGTTCTCTGTACAATTCAAGTGCTAGCATAACCCATAGATGCCATCGGATTATATATTTCGGTAAAATTTTCCACACTTGACAATTTTTGTGCCATTTTAATCTACTTTTTGTTGTTACATTTCTTGTTCTCACGTTAATAGCAAGTTTAAAATGGTAGTTGGTTTTACAAGACCAAATATAGTTTCCTCTCAGCAGCCTGAGAAAGCAAACAAACCAATATATATATATATATATATAGATATGTACCCCAGTAAAATAAAAATTGGAGGGTTAAAACTCTCGTTCGCACAAATGGTGTTTCAGACACGATTCATGGTTGCAATCTTCATCAGAGAAAGCAAAAAAGGCATCCTAGGTGTCTGAGTTGATGTGGTTTTTCCTTCGCACCTTAAGCACTAAAAATTACAGAGAATCCCAAAGACCTGGTGGGATCCTGTCAGATGCGCGCTTGTAACAGTTAGACCTTTGAGAGACATATCCAAAGAGGAAGTTTGCGGTGTTAACTGAAAATCTGCTGATTTCACCATTTCACAAGCAGGAAACATGTACATGATTCGTGGTGGAGATCTAAAATTCAGCAAGGACTATTCAGTGAGTAGGGTAAGTGGCTTTGATTGATAAAGGAGGCATGGGTTAAAATTAAAAGCTTCAAAACGAAAACCTGTGGGTTGTGTACGAACAGTATTTCCTTGATTGGAAGAAGCGCAATGAGTAAGGATCAACAATATGTCTACATTTATTTTTGAGAGTTTATTTTCCAACAGACTTGTTTCCAATAAAATCTCAAAAACAAGCCTTCTGTGAAATAAAATCTCAAAAACAAATGTAGACATATTACTGATCCTTACTTTTAGCAGTTCTTTCCAATAAAGAGACACCATTGGTCCCCAACCCACAACTTGTCATTTTGAAGATGTTAATTTAGTTCATGTCTCCTTTGTCTATCAAAGCCACTGACCCAACTCACTAAATAGTCCTTGCTAAATTTTAGATCTCCACCACGAATCAGGTACATGTTCCCTGCTTCTGAAATGGTGAAATCAGCACGTTTTTTGTTAACACTGCAAACTTCCTCTTTGGATATGTCTCTCAAAGGTCTAATTGTTCCATGCATCTGATAGGATCCCGCCACGTCTTCGTGGTTCTCTTTAATTTTTAGTGCTTTAGGTTGCGAAGGAAAAACCACATCAACTGAGGCACCTAGTCTACCGTTTTGCTTTCCCTGATGAAAATTGCAGCCACGATTATCATGTCTGGAACACCATCTGTGCCAGTGGCTGTTTTAACCATCCAATCTTTATTCTGCTGGGGTATATATGTTTTGTTTGCTTTCTCAGGCTATTGAGAGGTAACTATATTTTGTCCTGTAAAGCCATCAACCATTTAAAAGTTTATATTAACGTTAAGATGAATTAGATAAGGTTCCCTTATTTTGTTTTGTACAAGCATTCATGTTAATATTACCATAGTTGTTTGATAAAGGATGAGCACTTCATCTTTATTTACCGAAAGAGATCACCTAAGATATGATAGTAAAGAATGAATTCAAGAATGGAGATAAGAAGTTTCAGAAAAAACTAATTGTTTGTTATAAAATCAACGATAGATTTACAATTCACAAATCTCTCCTAGATGTAGTCTCAACAGTCTGCAATAAGCAAGCTGTCCATTTCTAACTGATTTTCCCACTCATTTCTAATTTGTTCATAAACTCAATATTAATTTTTTTTTTACTAAAATGCAATATTTCAATTAAGACTTCAGGATCATAACTTCAATAGCAATTGTTTACTCTCATAGACCGCCGTAGAGATTTTAGATAATGGAGATTCTTGTAAGGCCTAGAGAAAACAAATACACTGGGATGAAGTGGATTTTGAAGGTCTTTACCAAAATAGAACGAAATACTGGATCTAGTCCAGGGCGTTCTCTGTACAAGTCCAATGCTAGCATAACCCATAGATGCCATCGGATTTTATATTTCGGTAAAATTTTCCACACTTGATAATTTTTGTGCCTTTTTAATCTACTTTTTGTTGTTACATTTCTTGTTCTCACGTTAATAGTAAGTTTAAAATGGTAGTTGGTTTTACAAGACCAAATATAGTTTCCTCTCAGCAGCCTGAGAAAGAAAACAAACCAATATATATATATATATATATATATATATATATATAGATATGTACTCCACTAAAATAAAAATTGGATGGTTAAAACTCCCGTTCGCACAAATGGTGTTTCAGACACGATTCGTGGCTGCAATCTTCATCACAGAAAGCAAAAAGGCATCCTAGGTGCCTGAGTTGATGTGGTTTTTCCTTCGCAACCTTAAGCACTAAAAATTACAGAGAATCCCAAAGACTTGGTGGGATCCTGTCAGATGCGCGCTTGGAACAATTAGACCTTTGAGAGACATATCCAAAGAGGAAGTTTGCGGTGTTAACTAAAAATCTGCTAATTTCACCATTTCACAAGCAGGAAACATGTACATGATTCGTGGTGGAGATCTAAAATTCAGCAAGGACTATTCAGTGAGTAGGGTAAGTGGCTTTGATTGACAAAGAAGGCATGTGTTAAAATTAAAAGCTTCAAAACGAAAACCTGTGGATTGGGTACGAACAATATTTTTGGAAGAAGCGCAATGAGTAAGGATCAACAATATGTCTACATTTATTTTTGAGAGTTTATTTGCCAACAGACTTGTTTCCAATAAAATCTCAAAAACAAGCCTTCTGGGAAATAAAATCTCAAAAACAAATGTAGACATATTACTGATCCTTACTCTTAGCAGTTCTTTCCAATAAAGAGATACCATTGGTCCCCAGCCCACAGCTTGTCGTTTTGAAGATGTTAATTTAATCCATGTCTCCTTTGTCTATCAAAGCCACTGACCCTACTCACTAAATAGTCCTTGCTAAATTTTAGATCTCCACCACGAATCATGTACATGTTCCCTGCTTCTGAAATGGTGAAATCAGCATGTTTTTGGTTAACACTGCAAACTTCCTCTTTGGATATGTCTCTCAAAGGTCTAATTGTTCCATGCGTCTGATAGGATCCCGCCACGTCTTCGTGGTTCTCTGTAATTTTTAGTGCTTTAGGTTGCGAAGGAAAAACCACATCAACTGAGGCACCTAGTCTGCCGTTTTGCTTTCCCTGATGAAAATTGCAGCCACGATTATCATGTCTGGAACACCATTTGTGCCAGTGGCTGTTTTAACCATCCAATCTTTATTCTGCTGGGGTATATATGTTTTGTTTGCTTTCTCAGGCTATTGAGAGGTAACTATATTTTGTCATGTAAAGCCAACAACCATTTAAAAGTTTATATTAACGTTAAGATGAATTAGATAAGGTTCTCTTATTTGGTTTTGTACAAGCGTTCATGTTAATATTACCATAGTTGTTTGATAAAGGATGAGCACTTCATCTTTATTTACCGAAAGAGATCACCTAAGATATGATAGTAAAGAATGAATTCAAGAATGGAGATGAGAAGTTTCAGAAAAAACTAATTGTTTGTTATAAAATCAACGATAGATTTACAATTCACAAATCTCTCCTAGATACAGTCTCAACAGTCTGCAATAAGCAAGCTGTCCATTTCTAACTTATTTTCCCACTCATTTCTACTTTTTTCATAAACTCAATATTAAATTTTTGAGAAAAAGGAATACCAGATTAACCTGATATAAGGATATTGCTTAAATGAGGTGAAACGACAATCCTGAACAGGTTCTACTACCAAATACGACAATGGTAATACATACACTAGCACTTTGATTATTACTTTATAATATATAATATATACTCGTACATGAATACATGATTGTATATTAGAAAAAAGATAAGGAATTTTTTATGCATAAGAAAAGAAAGCAGTTAAGCAAAGAAAGAAAGACGTGGTGGTGAAATGGTGGGTTTGTCATTAAACGACAAAAAAGTTTCATTTTATAAGAGAGCCCTTGTGTCATTTAACCTGATGTAAACATAAGGTTAATATCAGGTTAATCTGATATTCGTTTTTCTCTAAATTTTTTTACTAAAATCCAATATTTTAAATTCACATATTTATTTAATAAAACCCACAGCCTATTTCATAGCTTCCCCCCTTAAGAGACTTGTCCTCAAGTGTTTGTATCAAAACTACGCCATAGATGGCTTGCAACAACATTTTCAAAATGTTGCAGCAATCCAAAAAAACGTTGCAAGCAAAAAAAAGAAACGGCAATGCTTTTTCAGCGTTGCATTTGGCAATTGGAACCCACATGTGGATCCCACAGGTGCCCCCCATGAGTTTTCAATTGGGCCCCACATAAACATATTTTAAACAATTGATGGCAACAATGTATACTTTCAATAGCACTTTCATAATAAAAATTTAGAAGGAACAATTTTTATATATGCATTTCCTAAAAATTGAAAATCTATTTTATTACACCAATACCAAAATTCATCAATACAAGTTAATGGACTTCATAACCCTTAAGCCCAAAAAGAAAATAACAATCTAGTACAATAAACTTGTGACATATTTACAAAATTATTTATAGTAAGTAGCAACCCATTCATGCATACTTTAAATTCTTTATAGCCCCCTGCAACATAAGATAATAACGTAATATTAGTAGACAAACAAATACTCTCATCGCAATAACTAAATGACTACTATTGATTGGACAGTGAACAAAAATATGCACATGACCTGATCAGTTGAAGCTTGTTTCTAGTTTTTTGCTTGAAAAAAAAAATTCACTGCATTTTGTCATGGCTGCAACACAGTTATTTTAAATCAACTATAAAAAAAGATATATGAAATAAGCAAAATATTGCTGTATGCTATAAATAGAGATAACCTGTATGCTATACTGAGAGTAATCAACTATAATAGGTTAAGTGCAAACGACGGGAAGAGAAATGGTGTAGGGCAGAAAATAGGATTAAGCTATCTGCATATCCATTTTAAGTTATTGTCACTATCCCCGAACAGTCGAAATGAAACTCATTTTCCAACTATAACCTCCAGTCCTCCATTACATGCCCTAAACAAACAAAAGGTAGAATGTTCTTGTATTTGACTGTCTCTACATTAAAACCTGCAAAAAATGATCTGTTATTCAGTTTCATCACAAAAATATATATCAGACATTAACTCACTTTGTAACAAAAAACAGTTATTCTTTAGACAAGGTGAATGTAGTAGTGCCATTCTGCAACACATCAAACTTATGCCTAATCAAATTTAAACTGTATATAATTGATTAAACAAATTCGAACAGAGTAGTATCAGAACAATAATTTGAACAGCTTGAGTTGATAAACAAATTAATTAGTACTTTGGGTTTTTTAAAAGATTTGGTAACCTAACTTGTTACAGCGGAGGTCTCTCGAATTTCTAGGTTCTGCCTTGCTTCTAGCACTTCAAGATTGGAATCAACCAGACCACACAACTGTGGATCAATATTAATCATCTGCTAACACTTAAACTTTTAAGATGAAACCTAGTGTAGTTTAAGTAAATTTTTCACTAGTTAGAAATGGGAACATAATGAAATAGTATCTGAGATATATAAGAAGCATAAACTTAAAGCACTTGCTTTCAATTGGGTAACTAGACCTGATTAATCATCTCCAACATAGCCAGATTTTGTAATAATTGCATCATCATAGCAGGATCTAGCAAGCTTGGGAATTCCCCAGCCATCTCTAAGTGCATTTGCACCAGCACGATTTCCTGATGTATTGTTAGTCCGGGAACCTCGAGTGGCGACATTCAAATTTAGCACTACTTAGACGACATTTCGTCTGCTGCTATATACGCAGATACCAATAAAAAAGAAAGCAGACCTCGCTACCTGTAAAATTCTGTGCAACAATTAAGAATCACACTGAGACCCCCACAAGTTTTTATATACATTAAAATACAAACACATGTTCTATCAATATAATTACCCAAATATTTCAGGTAAGTAACATGTTTAAGAGGGAACAAAACAGATCATGGTTATTTTCATCTGCTACAATTTCATTTGGGAGGAGAATGGAAGATGGTAGGCAGATGGGACTATCACTGTGCTCCATGAGAGGACTAGGAAAATATTTATGCTCTATGACAGAACATAAAACTAATCGCAACAATTTTACATACACCGGGCTGGAAAAAATATTTAAAATATAAGATACCGGCATATAAAATTACTTGCTACTAGAACATAATTGAGCAAAATAAATGGGTAAAAAAAAACTAAGTGAACACTGAATCAGCAAACAGATTAGTTTGCAGCAACGCTTTTTTTTGGTGTTGCAATGAAAAACGTTGTAGTAGCTCTAAACTTGATAGCCTACAGCAACGTTTTTTTTGTGTTGTTGTATACATAACCTGGTGTTGCCGGAGCTAAAAGAAGTGTAGCAAGTTGCAACCCTTGTGAAGTGTTGCCGTTAATATGCTTTAAACACAACCTTTTTAACAAAAATTGAAATAAGTAATTATTGTGAATTAAAATTAATTAATTTAGAAAACAAATAATTTAAATTTTCAAAGTTTGTATTAAAGTCAATATTAGAATTTCTATAAAATAGAACATTTTTTATAATTTGAAAATAGACCAAATTATTAAAAAAAAACATAACAAAATAATTTTTTTTTGAAAAAAAAAATTAATTTTCCATAAAATGAATAAAGTTTGAGAAATAATGTTAAGTTTGATATAAAAAATTTGTATACATTATTGAACTAAAATATAACATTTTTACAAATAAAAATAACATATCTTCTTATAAATTTAATTAAATTGAAGAAATTTTCAAATAAAAATTAATAAAACAGAAAAATAAAAAAATTGTACGCAGTGTTCAGTACTCCCTCTGTCCATTTCATTTCTTTACACTTTCTATTTTGGGCCGTCCATTCCATTTCTTTACATTACTAAAAATAGTAACTTTTAACAATAAAATACATTATTACATCCACTACCTCACTCCACCTTTTCAACCATTTACACTATTACACCCACTACTTCACTTATTTTAACAATAAAATTACTATTACACCCACTACTACATTTATTTTAACAATATTACATCCACTATCTTGGTTTCCGTGCAAAAAGCAAACGTAAAGAAATCAAAAAAACGGAGGGAGTATTTTGTTATGGCGGTGTCCAAATTACTGGGCTGGGTTTTGCTTTTGGCGTGGGCTGGGTTTTGGCGCTGTCCGAAATTTTGGAGCGCGATAATTTTGCCGCTTGTAATTTTGCAACACTCTAATTAGTAATAAAAGAAACGGGACACACTCACTCACTCTAACACCAAGAAAACACACTCACTCACTCCTAACCTAACCCTATCCGCTGCTCACTCCCTACCACCGCTCACCGCTCACAGCTCACTCACTCAAAATTAGGATTTCGATTTGGGGTTTCTTCAAGCTTGGAGGCTGATTCAGTTAGGGTTTGAATTGGGGATCGAATTGAATTAGGGCTTTTAACATCATCAGATATTATTCTTAATTTGATGCTCATACTTGTTTGATTAAAGTTTGTTTGATGTTCTTTATTTACGTTGCTTGTTTGTAATTTATGGCCCATTCTCATTTAAACCCATTTCCATTTTAGCCCATGTTATATGCTTTTTTTTCTTTGTCCAGTTCCTTGATATTAATCCTTGCTTATAAATCTACTTTGGGTCTTTAACTAATTAGCCTTAATGTAGTTGTAATTAATTTTACACATCTAGTGGTCAGGTCATTCATTAATGTTAAATGTACTTAAATCCCATTTTTACATTGCATCGACTAGTCTTATTAGCAGTCCTTATTAATATTTTTGTTGGCTCCTAGATTAATTAGTATTAATTAGTTTTTAAATGCTTTCTTTTAATTGAGTTCTTGTATTAAATTTCCTAGTTAACTTGTTTGAATTTGATTTCGTAGTTTTCTCCTGGTCCATTACTTTAGCACTGTCATGTTTAAGATCCATTATTCTTCTGGTGGAGTTTAAAAACAAAAAAGAAAGAATACAAGTTGCACTAAGAAAATGTGAGGTATTTTGTGCAATAAGTATCAGTAATGTGAATTCCATTTCCGTTGTAGCCTTACCAACTCCTTTTTTTGCTGAGATAGGAGCAATGGTTTGCACCAGTTACTATTTTCGAAGAAAGGAGTCCAAGATGGTATAAAGTTGGTTTATTGTGACAAAGGAGAGGTTGTGTCTAATTAGCAAAAAAAAAGGAGAGGTTGTGTCTGATTTCATTTACATTATATGTTGCTTCTGATACCTTTCTTCTAATTTTCATAGCTGAATAAATTAAAGTTTACAGGTTAAACTTGAGGGCTACAAGCAGGGGAATGATATATTCTGTAGTCACTGCAATGACGAGGTATATTTATTTTCTTCATGTGGCATTTTAAACTCTTTTTGAACATTTTATTGAAGTATCGGAGCAGTTTATTGAAGAGTGTAAATCCAATGCGATTTTGTTTAAACATAAAAAGACTGGTGCTGAAGTTATGTCTGTTTCGAATGACGATGAGAATAAGGTTTTGGTGTTGTTTTTCCAACTCCTCCGTAAGTGTTATTGCATTCGTTCGTCTTTGCTGTTATATTGTTATTGTGGAGCTGTACAAGTGAATTATGATAATCCTGTGTAAAGAATTTGGATATATTGAAACTGTTTACAATTGCATAAGATTTTAGGAAGATGGTTTGAAATTGAATTTTTCTGTCAGGCTCGGGTAATTACTGATTAAGGAGGTGAACTTTGAAAATGATGATAACTCAATGGCCTTGTAAGGGTGAGTTTTAAAATGGAATTTGTATCATATTAGAAATATGTTAAACTACTCAAAAGCGAACCCTCTGGTGTTTATATGAGCTATCTGCAACTGTGAAGCTAAAATATTGTTTTTTTTTTTAATTTTATGTTTTACTCTTAAGAATTTTGATGCATTATACTTATATCAGGACTTGATCTAGGTCATGTACGTGATATCTTGTTGCTCAATATCTTATCACTACATGTAAGGGTGATATTTGGAAATGACATATAAATCAACAAATTGTGATCAACAAAACAAACACAAATTTTAAGAGATATACTAAATTTAGAAAACTAAAATACACAAAAAAACTCAAAAATAATGCAAATAGAACAAATAAAAACTATCACAAAAACATAAAAGAAGTACTCTTTTTCGAAAAACAAAAAGGAATTGTATAACATATTTTCACATAAATATCCCAAAATTAAATAAATAAAAATAATCAGAAATATCAAATTTTAAATAAATGAAACAAATTAGTACCTTTTATTATTTTAAAAATTTTCAAAAACACCTAATAAAAAAAATCCACACATATAAAAAAATCATAAATTCTTTTAAATAATTCTTAGATAACTTAAATACATGTAAAAAAAATCTAAAATATTCTTGGACTACATGTCTGTGAATTAATTCCTTTTTATTTGTTTTTTCAGTGAAGCGTTCTTATAATTTCTAAAAACAAGTTTCCAGTATTTTAATTTTTTATCAGGTATGTTTTAATATTTTTTTGGATTCTTCAAATTTAATTTTTCGTTTTTGTATTTCAATATCTTTCCCTTTTATTTATATTTATAATTTAAGTTACTTTCAATTAATTTTTTCTACCCTTTTATATTATTGTTTAGTTTTGTGAAACAACAAAAGTCAATAACCACGTTAGAGAATCTTTAGTACTGTATGGTGTTAAGAGGGATGGTAATGCCACATTGCCAGATAACATAACACTATTCTTAATACTTTATTGAAAATGTTGAAACATTGGGGTGTTTTGGGGAATTTTTTTCCATACAAAGTTAAAGATTCCTAACTTTTTTCTGAAAAAAAGTTAGCTTTTATTGCAACTTATAAAATCTCAAATATACATAAAATATTTATATAAAAAAAAATATCAAAATATGAAATTTTTAACCGAAAATAAGTTCATAGACTCGAAAAAAGGTGAGCCTCATTAGTAGGACGTAAGTGAAGTAACATATCATGCCAAAAATTGAATTCCGTAGTAATTTTATTTGTGGACACAACCTCTGTTATAAAAATAGATGATTAATCGTGACTAATCATAGATTAATTCCTATTTGTCACACTAATTAATAATCCGATTATGCGATTAATTATTCCGATTAATCCTCAAATACCCGATTAATCCCTGGACAGTGCCTCTACCGATTAAGTCCGATTCCCGCTTTTTACAACACTTGACACAACACGAATTAAAAATAATTATGTTATGCATTTTTTTATAAGGTTAGCATTTTCGGATAATAATCATTAAATATTATTTTGGAAAAAAATATCAAAAATAATATGGAAAAATATATTAAATAATATTTTTTATTATTTGGTACCATTGGAAATAATTTTAACACCCTCTTATCCAGGATATGATAACATTATTCAAATATTAATCTCAATTAGCCGAATACACGTAAGTCAAATGGAAGTATGGAACCCATATGTTTGTTGTCCATTTCCGTGGAATAATGGCAAAGATTATTTTGCACTGCCAGTTATTAGGTTTTGATAAACAATAAGTCTAAATAAAAATTTTTGTCAAAAAAAAAAGTCTAAATAAAATTTGATATGATTAGGTCCTGCAAATTTAAATGAAATAGACGGAATTTTATCAAAACATTCATTGTTTTATCCTATCCCAAACAGATTCAATATTATATTTGGTATAAATATGTTTATAGTTAGGCAAATTTTTAAAATTGTAGAACTTCAACATTTCATCTTTGATGTCTTCCTGCCCAGAATATAGAGTCTATGTCTGTAATAGTAGTGACCATGAATTAGATTTTTTTTTGGGACAACTTTAGCATTCAACAATCAACAATCAACATCGCTTGTAGGGGTGTACACGGGTCGGCCAAACCGACCAAACCGACCAAAATCGGCCCTATTTTCACCCGACCCAAACCGAATAATTTCAAACCGGAACAAGGTTGGATCAAAAATAATTTAAACCGGTGTTAATGGGTTGGGTATGGCTTTGGACTTTTTTCACCCAACCCGTTTAGTATTTTTACAGCCCACTAGTCCCTTATTTCAGGTCCAGCCCACTAACATATCTATTCATTCTATCAGACTATCAGCCCATATATTTTTAGGTTTAGCCGTTTAGGTTATACATCTCAAGTCTCAATTACTCAGTATACAAACATATCCACTTACACTTAGAGACGCCGCTCTATCTTTTCACACCGCTCTTTTCTCTTCACAATTGACTCTCCATTTCTTCGTTCAAGCACAAACAGGTATCAAATCTTTACTCTCTTTTCTTTGTTCTTCTTTAAATTAATAACATATATAGTGATTACTGATTATTGATTACTGCTTCTGCTTGTTTATCTATTTTCTTTAATCATCTTAAACTTAAACATATATAGTGTTATTGCATTCGTTCGTCTTTGCTGTTATATTGTTATTGTGGAGCTGTACAAGTGAATTATGATAATCCTGTGTAAAGAATTTGGATATATTTAAACTGTTTACAATTGCATAAGATTTTAGGAAGATGGTTAGAAATTGAATTTTTCTGTCAGGCTCGGGTAATTACTGATTAAGGAGGTGAACTTTGAAAATGATGATAACTCAATGGCCTTGTAAGGGTGAGTTTTAAAATGGAATTTGTATCATATTAGAAATATGTTAAACTACTCAAAAGCGAACCCTCTGGTGTTTATATGAGCTATCTGCAACTGTGAAGCTAAAATATTGTTTTTTTTTTTAATTTTATGTTTTACTCTTAAGAATTTTGATGCATTATACTTATATCAGGACTTGATCTAGGTCATGTACGTGATATCTTGTTGCTCAATATCTTATCACTACATGTAAGGGTGATATTTGAAAATGACATATAAATCAACAAATTGTGATCAACAAAACAAACACAAATTTTAAGAGATATACTAAATTTAGAAAACTAAAATACACAAAAAAACTCAAAAATAATGCAAATAGAACAAATAAAAACTATCACAAAAACATAAAAGAAGTACTCTTTTTCGAAAAATAAAAAGGAATTGTATAACATATTTTCACATAAATATCCCAAAATTAAATAAATAAACATAATCAGAAATATCAAATTTTAAATAAATGAAACAAATTAGTACCTTTTATTATTTTAAAAAATTTCAAAAACACCTAATAAAAAAAATCCACACATATAAAAATTCATAAATTCTTTTAAATATTTCTTAGATAACTTAAATACATGTAAAAAAAATCTAAAATATTCTTGGACTACCACGTATGTTATATAAAAAAATAATAAAAAAAATACTAATACCAATATAGTACCAACATTTTTCAAGTATATCATGTAAAATTTAAGAAAATAAAATAAAAACCATCCCAAAAAAAATATGCTAAACTAAACTTTTGGATATAATTTACAAAATAAACAAATATCACATAAAAGTCCTTTAAAAAAATATTATTTAAATGAATATAATAAAAAAAATTACATTTATGCTTTACGTGTTTCTAAAATCAAGCTAAAAAGATATAGATTCGGTACTATAGTTGTAAATAAATTTAAAAAAAGTAACCTAAAACCAAAAAACAAGAAATCAAAAAACTACCTAATATACAAAAAATTGTTAAGTTATATAATAAAAAAGATAAAACAAAAAGTGAATATGTAATGTCTCAAGTATATAAGTATAATAAACACTATAACATAAAATATTTGCTATTAAATACTTCAATAAAAACATTTCTTAAATTTATATTAAAAACATAAATAAACAAAAAAAATGCAAATATATTGAAAAACAATTTTTCTATTTTATCATATTATTATTTTACGAAAAATGTTGACGCAATACTAGAGTTGTAAAAAGATTTAAGAACCCAACAAAGAAACATAATATAAAATTTAAAAATTATAACATAACACAAATTGAAAAAAATTGAAAATTACAAAATTGTAAAATTTCATCAACAATTAAATTAATTAAATTTATACAATTCAAACCAATGAAATATATATCAACAAATTCATCAATTACTATTATAAGTAAATTTACTAATTATTTTATTATTATTTAGTATGAAAAGTATAATTCAAAATAACATTAAAAGAATTTTGCAAAAAATTATATTAATAAAATTTTTATAATATAGTGACAAAACAACCACATTACAATCACATTACAATGTGCACATGCCAAATTTAATTTTGGCGGACACTAAAATTATTGAATTTATATTATGGCACTTTCTAAAATTTTAAAATATTCAAAAAGAACCTAAAAACTAACATATACGTTATGTTACCGTTAGAGTGTATCTAGGTATTAAAATTTGGCATCTATATATTAAAATTTGGCCAAAAAAAGTTACAAGAAAAGTTCAATTCCTTTCACCCTTTTTCTCTTTACCCCTACTCTCCTTCTTCCAAGAAAAGTTCAATTCCTTTCGCCCTTCTTCTCTGTCATTATAATTTTTTTTTCTTTCATTACTATCTTCTCATTACTATCTTCTAAACCTTTTTTTTTCCTATATTTATTTACATTCAGTCACAAAAACTTTTTCCTATATTTATGTATAGTCATGTATTTATATATCAACATTACGTATTTGTATATCAATATTATGCATCTCCAGAAAACTATGTTTATATGTATATGAGTTGTTTTGTTATTGTAAATTTGCCATATTTACATATGACTAGATGAACTGTCATCTTTACATTTCACTGCTCTTTGTTATTTTGAACTTTTATGCTAAATAATATGGTTTTGATATTGGATTCAATTAATTTAATGTGACATAATTATGTTTTTTCTTATCAAAATCTTGGTTATCTATTATTGTCTCTATTTTTTGTTTTTTCTTTCTACTATTGATCTGACCTTTTCATTTTTTTATTAATTGAATTGATTAATTATTCATTTTTTTTGTGAATATCATATTAATGAGTGAAAATAATAAGAAAGATAACCAATTTATATAATTTGAGCAGATTATATGTATGAAGTTATTCACAAGTACCTTTTGAATTGAGGAGTACTAATTTTTTATTGAACTAAAATTTTACTTGATTCGAAATTAGAATTTTACATGATATTAGAATATTTCAGACATCAAAACTTTTGAATTGTTTGCAAAAGTGAAAATCCTTTTGGGTCATTTTCTTTCTTGTTTTTTGCTAATGAAACTCGCACATTTTCTATGCATCTCTGTATAAAATTCATGTGGTAACACTTGTGATTGGGCTGTTATGTGGTTTGTATCCTTATCATCTTATTGAATTTTTTCTTCGTATTTCTTTACACATCAGTGAGTACATTTTGATGCAAGGTAGTATTACTTTATATTTAATTTATTTATTTTTGTAAAAAATTAACATAATTAGTTTGATGAATTAGTACGTAAGTTATTAGTAGTAAAATGTTCTAGTGGTTTTGTATCATGTTGCCCCGAAAAAGATTAGGCATGGAAGAACATGAAGCACCTAGTGATTAATCAATCGACCTCCAGCCAAGCCAAAGGTATATTATATATTTTCATGTTTCTTTTCTTTCTTAAAAATTTATGTCTTGAGCTAGAATAAAAAAAATGATAACTAACTTATAACACATGCAGACGAATCTATCGGGAACCAGCAAAGGTACCTTCATTTCTGTCTGAGGAACTCCCCACAAAGATCTCTCCCATGCACTTCGGAGGAGGTGATCGCCAGTCACATTCGGACAGGTAAATCAATTAAGACTTCAGGATCATAACTTCAATAGCAATTGTTTACTCTCATAGACTGCCATAGAGATTTTAGATAATGGAGATTCTTGTAAGGCCTAGAGAAAACAAATACACGATGAAGTGGATTTTGAAGGTCTTACCAAAATAGAACGAATTACTGGATCTAGTCCAGCGCGTTCTCTGTACAATTCAAGTGCTAGCATAACCCATAGATGCCATCGGATTATATATTTCGGTAAAATTTTCCACACTTGACAATTTTTGTGCCTTTTTAATCTACTTTTTGTTGTTACATTTCTTGTTCTCACGTTAATAGCAAGTTTAAAATGGTAGTTGGTTTTACAAGACCAAATATAGTTTCCTCTCAGCAGCCTGAGAAAGCAAACAAACCAATATATATATATATATATAGATATGTACCCCAGTAAAATAAAAATTGGAGGGTTAAAACTCTCGTTCGCACAAATGGTGTTTCAGACACGATTCATGGTTGCAATCTTCATCAGAGAAAGCAAAAAAGGCATCCTAGGTGTCTGAGTTGATGTGGTTTTTCCTTCGCACCTTAAGCACTAAAAATTACAGAGAATCCCAAAGACCTGGTGGGATCCTGTCAGATGCGCGCTTGGAACAGTTAGACCTTTGAGAGACATATCCAAAGAGGAAGTTTGCGGTGTTAACTGAAAATCTGCTGATTTCACCATTTCACAAGCAGGAAACATGTACATGATTCGTGGTGGAGATCTAAAATTCAGCAAGGACTATTCAGTGAGTAGGGTAAGTGGCTTTGATTGATAAAGGAGGCATGGGTTAAAATTAAAAGCTTCAAAACGAAAACCTGTGGGTTGTGTACGAACAGTATTTCCTTGATTGGAAGAAGCGCAATGAGTAAGGATCAACAATATGTCTACATTTATTTTTGAGAGTTTATTTTCCAACAGACTTGTTTCCAATAAAATCTCAAAAACAAGCCTTCTGTGAAATAAAATCTCAAAAACAAATGTAGACATATTACTGATCCTTACTTTTAGCAGTTCTTTCCAATAAAGAGACACCATTGGTCCCCAACCCACAGCTTGTCATTTTGAAGATGTTAATTTAATTCATGTCTCCTTTGTCTATCAAAGCCACTGACCCAACTCACTAAATAGTCCTTGCTAAATTTTAGATCTCCACCACGAATCAGGTACATGTTCCCTGCTTCTGAAATGGTGAAATCAGCACGTTTTTTGTTAACACTGCAAACTTCCTCTTTGGATATGTCTCTCAAAGGTCTAATTGTTCCATGCATCTGATAGGATCCCGCCACGTCTTCGTGGTTCTCTTTAATTTTTAGTGCTTTAGGTTGCGAAGGAAAAACCACATCAACTGAGGCACCTAGTCTACCGTTTTGCTTTCCCTGATGAAAATTGCAGCCACGATTATCATGTCTGGAACACCATCTGTGCCAGTGGCTGTTTTAACCATCCAATCTTTATTCTGCTCGGGTATATATGTTTTGTTTGCTTTCTCAGGCTATTGAGAGGTAACTATATTTTGTCCTGTAAAGCCATCAACCATTTAAAAGTTTATATTAACGTTAAGATGAATTAGATAAGGTTCCCTTATTTTGTTTTGTACAAGCATTCATGTTAATATTACCATAGTTGTTTGATAAAGGATGAGCACTTCATCTTTATTTACCGAAAGAGATCACCTAAGATATGATAGTAAAGAATGAATTCAAGAATGGAGATAAGAAGTTTCAGAAAAAACTAATTGTTTGTTATAAAATCAACGATAGATTTACAATTCACAAATCTCTCCTAGATGTAGTCTCAACAGTCTGCAATAAGCAAGCTGTCCATTTCTAACTGATTTTCCCACTCATTTCTAATTTGTTCATAAACTCAATATTAATTTTTTTTTTACTAAAATGCAATATTTCAATTAAGACTTCAGGATCATAACTTCAATAGCAATTGTTTACTCTCATAGACCGCCGTAGAGATTTTAGATAATGGAGATTCTTGTAAGGCCTAGAGAAAACAAATACACTGGGATGAAGTGGATTTTGAAGGTCTTTCGGATTACATATTTCGGTAAAATTTTCCACACTTGACAATTTTTGTGGCTTTTTAATCTACTTTTTGTTGTTACATTTCTTGTTCTCACGTTAATAGCAAGTATAAAATGGTAGTTGGTTTTACAAGACCAAATATAGTTTCCTCTCAGCAGCCTGAGAAGCAAACAAACCAATATATATATATATATATATATATATATATATATATATATATATATATATATATATATATATATATATATATATATGTACTCCACTAACATAAAAATTGGATGGTTAAAACTCCCGTTCGCACAAATGGTGTTACAGACACGATTCGTGGCTGCAATCTTCATCAGAGAAAGCAAAAAGGCATCCTAGGTGCCTGAGTTGATGTGGTTTTTCCTTCGCAACCATAAGCACTAAAAATTACAGAGAATCCCAAAGACCTGGTGGGATCCTGTCAAATGCGCGCTTGGAACAGTTAGACCTTTGAGAGACATATCCAAATATGAAGTTTGCGGTGTTAACTGAAAATCTGTTGATTTCACCATTTCACAAGCAGGAAACATGTACATGATTCGTGGTGGAGATCTAAAATTCAGCAAGGACTATTCAGTGAGTAGGGTAAGTGGCTTTGATTGACAAAGGAGGCATGGGTTAAAATTAAAAGCTTCAAAACGAAAACCTGTGGGTTGGGTACGAACAGTATTTCATTTATTGGAAGAAGCGCAATGAGTAAGGATCGACAATATGTCTACATTTATTTTTGAGAATTTATTTGCCAACAGACTTGTTTCCAATAAAATCTCAAAAACAAGCCTTCTGGGAAATAAAATCTCAAAAACAAATGTAGACATATTACTGATCCTTACTCTTAGCAGTTCTTTCCAATAAAGAGATACCATTGGTCCCCAACCCATAGCTTGTCGTTTTGAAGATGTTAATTTAATCCATATCTCCTTTGTCTATCAAAGCCACTGACCCTACTCACTAAATAGTCCTTGCTAAATTTTAGATCTCCACCACGAATCATGTACATGTTCCCTACTTCTGAAATGGTGAAATCAGCACGTTTTTGGTTAGTACTGCAAACTTCCTCTTTGGATATGTCTCTCAAAGGTCTAATTGTTCCATGCATCTGATAGGATCCCGCCACATCTTCGTGGTTCTCTGTAATTTTTAGTGCTTTAGGTTGCGAAGGAAAAACCACATCAAATGAGGCACCTAGTCTGCCGTTTTGCTTTCCCTGATGAAAATTGCAATCACGATTATCATGTCAGGAACACCATCTGTTCCAGTGGCTGTTTTAACCATCCAATCTTTATTCTGCTGGGGTATATATGTTTTGTTTGCTTTCTCAGGCTATTGAGAGGTAACTATATTTTGTCCTGTAAAGCCAACAACCATTTAAAAGTTTATATTAACGTTAAGATGACTTAGAAAAGGTTCTCTTATTTGGTTTTGTACAAGCGTTCATGTTAATATTACCATAGTTGTTTGATAAAGGATGAGCACTTCATCTTTATTTACCGAAAGAGATCACCTAAGACATGACAGTAAAGAATGAATTCAAGAATGGAGATGAGAAGTTTCAGAAAAAACTAATTGTTTGTTATAAAATCAACGATAGATTTACAATTCACAAATCTCCCCTAGATATAGGCTCAACAGTCTGCAATAAGCAAGCTGTCCATTTCTAACTGATTTTCCCACTCATTTCTAATTTGTTCATAAACTCAATATTAATTTTTTTTTTTTACTAAAATGCAGTATTTCAATTAAGACTTCAGGATCATAACTTCAATAGCAATTGTTTACTCTCAAAGACCGCCGTAGAGATTTTAGATAATGGAGATTCTTGTAAGGCCTAGAGAAAACAAATACACTGGGATGAAGTGGATTTTGAAGGTCTTTACCAAAATAGAACGAATTACTGGATCTAGTCCAGGGCGTTCTCTGTACAAGTCCAGTGCTAGCATAACCCATAGATGCCATCGGATTATATATTTCGGTAAATTTTTCCACACTTGACAATTTTTGTGCCTTTTTAATCTACTTTTTGTTGTTACATTTCTTATTCTCACGTTAATAGCAAGTTTAAAATGGTAGTTGGTTTTACAAGACCAAATATAGTTTCCTCTCAGCAGCCTGAGAAAGCAAACAAAGCAATATATATATGTAGATATGTACCCCACTAAAATAAAAATTGGATGGTTAAAACTCCCGTTCGCACAAATGGTGTTTCAGACGCGATTCGTGGCTCTAATCTTCATCAAAGAAAGCAAAAAGGCATCCTAGGTGCCTGAGTTGATGTGGTTTTTCCTTCGGACCTTAAGCACTAAAAATTACAGAGAATCCCAAAGACCTGGTGGGATCCTGTCAGATGCGCGCTTGGAACAGTTAGACCTTTGAAAGACATATCCAAAGAGGAAGTTTGCGGTGTTAACTGAAAATCTGCTGATTTCACCATTTCACAAGCAGGAAACATGTACATGATTCGTGGTGGAGATCTAAAATTCAGCAAGGACTATTCAGTGAGTAGGGTAAGTGGCTTTGATTGACAAAGGAGGCATGGGTTAAAATTAAAAGCTTCAAAACGAAAACCTGTGGGTTGGGTACGAACAGTATTTCATTTATTGGAAGAAGCGCAATAAGTAAGGATCGACAATATGTCTACATTTATTTTTGAGAGTTTATTTGCCAACAGACTTGTTTCCAATAAAATCTCAAAAACAAGCCTTCTGGGAAATAAAATCTCAAAAACAAATGTAGACATATTACTGATCCTTACTCTTAGCAGTTCTTTCCAATAAAGAGATACCATTGGTCCCCAACCCATAGCTTGTCATTTTGAAGATGTTAATTTAATCCATATCCCCTTTGTCTATCAAAGCCACTGACCCTACTCACTAAATAGTCCTTGTTAAATTTTAGATCTCCACCACGAATCATGTACATGTTCCCTGCTTCTGAAATGGTGAAATCAGCACCTTTTTGGTTAACACTGCAAACTTCCTCTTTAGATATGTCTCTCAAAGGTCTAATTGTTCCATGCATCTGATAGGATCCCGCCACATCTTCGTGGTTCTATGTAATTTTTAGTGCTTTAGGTTGCGAAGGAAAAAACACATCAACTGAGGCACCTAGTCTTCCGTTTTGCTTTCCCTGATGAAAACTGCAGCCACGATTATCATGTCTTGAACACCATCTGTGCCAGTGGCTGTTTTAACCATCCAATCTTTATTCTGCTGGGGTATATATGTTTTGTTTGCTTTCTCAGGCTATTGAGAGGTAACTATATTTTGTCCTGTAAAGCCAACAACCATTTAAAAGTTTATATTAACGTTAAGATGAATTAGATAAGGTTCTCTTATTTGGTTTTGTACAAGCGTTCATGTTAATATTACCATAGTTGTTTGATAAAGGATGAGCACTTCATCTTTATTTACCGAAAGAGATCACCTAAGATATGACAGTAAAGAATGAATTCAAGAATGGAGATGAGAAGTTTCAGAAAAAACTAATTGTTTGTTATAAAATCAACGATAGATTTACAATTCACAAATCTCTCCTAGATATAGTCTCAACAGTCTGCAATAAGCAAGTTATCCATTTCTAACTGATTTTCCCACTCATTTCTAATTTGTTCATAAACTCTATATTAATTTTTTTTTACTAAAATGCAGTATTTCAATTAAGACTTCAGGATCATAACTTCAATAGCAATTGTTTACTCTCATTGACCGCCGTAGAGATTTTAGATAATGGAGATTCTTGTAAGGCCTAGAGAAAACAAATACACTGGGATGAAGTGGATTTTGAAGGTCTTTACCAAAATAGAACGAATTACTGGATCTAGTCCAGGGCGTTCTCTGTACAAGTCCAGTGCTAGCATAACCCATAGATGCCATCGGATTATATATTTCGGTAATTTTTCCACACTTGACAATTTTTGTGCCTTTTTAATCTACTTTTTGTTGTTACATTTCTTGTTCTCACGTTAATAGCAAGCTTAAAATGGTAGTTGGTTTTACAAGACCAAATATAGTTTCCTCTCAGCAGCCTGAGAAAGCAAACAAACCAATATATATATAGATATGTACCCCACTAAAATAAAAATTGGATGGTTAAAACTCCCGTTCGCACAAATGGTGTTTAAGACACGATTCGTGGCTCTAATATTCATCAAAGAAAGCAAAAAGGCATCCTAGGTGCCTGAGTTGATGTGGTTTTTCCTTCGCAACCTTAAGCACTAAAAATTACAGAGAATCCCAAAGACCTGGTGGGATCCTGTCAGATGCGCGCTTGGAACAGTTAGACCTTTGAGAGACATATCCAAAGAGGAAGTTTGCGGTGTTAACTAAAAATCTAATGATTTCACCATTTCACAAGCAGGAAACATGTACATGATTCATGGTGGAGATCTAAAATTCAGCAAGGACTATTCAGTGAGTAGGGTAAGTGGCTTTGATTGACAAAGGAGGCATGGGTTAAAATTAAAAGCTTCAAAACGAAAACCTGTGGGTTGGGTACGAACAGTATTTCATTTATTAGAAGAAGCGCAATAAGTAAGGATCGACAATATGTCTACATTTATTTTTGAGAGTTTATTTGCCAACAGACTTGTTTCCAATAATATCTCAAAAACAAATGTAGACATATTACTGACCCTTACTCTTAGCAGTTCTTTCCAATAAAGATATACCATTGGTCCCCAACCCATAGCTTGTCGTTTTGAAGATATTAATTTAATCCATATCCCCTTTGTCTATCAAAGCCACTGACCCTACTCACTAAATAGTCCTTGCTAAATTTTAGATCTCCACCACGAATCATGTACATGTTCCCTGCTTCTGAAATGGTGAAATTAGCATGTTTTTGGTTAACACTGCAAACTTCCTCTTTCGATATGTCTCTCAAAGGTCTAATTGTTCCATGCATCTGATAGGATCCCGCCACATCTTCGTGGTTCTATGTAATTTTTAGTGCTTTAGGTTGCGAAGGAAAAACCACATCAACTGAGGCACCTAGTCTTCCGTTTTGCTTTCCCTGATGAAAACTGCAGCCACGATTATCATGTCTGGAACACCATCTGTGCCAGTGGCTGTTTTAACCATCCAATCTTTATTCTGCTGGGTTATATATGTTTTGTTTGCTTTCCCAGGCTATTGAGAGGTAACTATATTTTGTCTTGTAAAGCCAACAACCATTTAAAAGTTTATATTAACGTTAAGATGAATTAGATAAGGTTCTCTTATTTGGTTTTGTACAAGCGTTCATGTTAATATTAACATAGTTGTTTGATAAAGGATGAGCACTTCATCTTTATTTACCGAAAGAGATCACCTAAGATATGACAATAAAGAATGAATTCAAGAATGGAGATGAGAAGTTTTAGAAAAAACTAATTGTTTGTTATAAAATTAACGATAGATTTACAATTCACAAATCTCTCCTAGATATAGTCTCAACAGTCTGCAATAAGCAAGCTGTCCATTTCTAACTGATTTTCCCACTCATTTCTAATTTGTTCATAAACTCAATATTAATTTTTTTTTTTACTAAAATGCAGTATTTCAATTAAGACTTCAGGATCATAACTTCAATAGCAATTGTTTACTCTCATAGACCGCCATAGAGATTTTAGATAATGGAGATTCTTGTAAGGCCTAGAGAAAACAAATACACTGGGATGAAGTGGATTTTGAAGGTCTTTACCAAAATATAACGAATTACTGGATCTAGTCCAGGGCGTTCTCTGTACAAGTCCAGTGCTAGCATAACCCATAGAAGCCATCGGATTATATATTTCGGTAAATTTTTCCACACTTGACAATTTTTGTGCCTTTTTAATCTACTTTTTGTTGTTACATTTCTTGTTCACACGTTAATAGCAAGTTTTAAATGGTAGTTGGTTTTACAAGACCAAATATAGTTTCCTCTCAGCAGCCTGAGAAAGCAAACAAAGCAATATATATATATATATATATATATATATATATATATGTACCCCACTAAAATAAAAATTGGATGGTTAAAACTCCCGTTCGCACAAATGGTGTTTCAGACACGATTCGTGGCTCTAATCTTCATCAAAGAAATCAAAAACGCATCCTAGGTGCCTGAGTTGATGTGGTTTTTCTTTCGCAACCTTAAGCTCTAAAAATTACAGAGAATCCCAAAGACCTGGTGGGATCCTGTCAGATGCGCTTGGAACAGTTAGACCTTTGAGAGACATATCCAAAGAGGAAGTTTGCGGTGTTAACTAAAAATCTGCTGATTTCACCATTTCACAAGCAGGAAACATGTACATGATTCGTGGTGGAGATCTAAAATTCAGCAAGGACTATTCAGTGAGTAGGGTAAGTGGCTTTGATTGGCAAAGGAGGCATGGGTTAAAATTAAAAGCTTCAAAATGAAAACCTGTGGGTTGGGTACGAATAGTATTTCCTTGATTGGAAGAAGCGCAATGAGTAAGGATCAACAATATGTCTACATTTATTTTTAAGAGTTTATTTGCCAACAGACTTGTTTCCAATAAAATCTCAAAAACAAGCCTTCTGGAAAATAAAATCTCAAAAACAAATGTAGACATATTACTGATCCTTACTCTTAGCAGTTCTTTCCAATAAAAAGATACCATTGGTCCCCAACCCACAACTTGTCGTTTTGAAGATGATAATTTAATTCATGTCTCCTTTGTCTATCAAAGCCACTGACCCTACTCACTAAATAGTCCTTGCTAAATTTTAGATCTCCACCACGAATCATGTACATGTTCCCTGCTTCTGAAATGGTGAAATCAGCACGTTTTTGGTTAACACTGCAAACTTCCTCTTTGGATATGTCTCTCAAAGGTCTAATTGTTCTATGCATCTGATAGGATCCCACCACGTCTTCGTGGTTCTCTGTAATTTTTAGTGCTTTAGGTTGCGAAGGAAAAACCACATCAACTGAGGCACCTAGTCTGCCGTTTTGCTTTCCCTGATGAAAATTGCAGTCACGATTATCATGTCTGGAACACCATCTGTGCCAGTGGCTGTTTTAACCATCCAATCTTTATTCTGCTGGGGTATATATGTTTTGTTTGCTTTCTCAGGCTATTGAGAGGTAACTATATTTTGTCTTGTAAAGCCAACAACCATTTAAAAGTTTATATTAACGTTAAGATGAATTAGATAAGGTTCTCTTATTTGGTTTTGTACAAGCGTTCATGTTAATATTAACATAGTTGTTTGATAAAGGATGAGCACTTCATCTTTATTTACCGAAAGAGATCACCTAAGATATGACAGTAAAGAATGAATTCAAGAATGGAGATGAGAAGTTTCAGAAAAAAACTAATTGTTTGTTATAAAATCAACGATAGATTTACAATTCACAAATCTCTCCTAGATATAGTCTCAACAGTCTGCAATAAGCAAGCTGTCCATTTCTAACTGATTTTCCCACTCATTTCTAATTTGTTCATAAACTCAATATTAATTTTTTTTTTTTACTAAAATGCAGTATTTCAATTAAGACTTCAGGATCATAACTTCAATAGCAATTGTTTACTCTCATAGACCGCCGTAGAGATTTTAGATAAGGGAGATTCTTGTAAGGCCTAGAGAAAACAAATACACTGGGATGAAGTGGATTTTGAAGGTCTTTACCAAAATAGAACGAATTACTGGATCTAGTCCAGGGCGTTCTCTGTACAAGTCCAGTGCTAGCATAACCCATAGAAGCCATCGGATTATATATTTCGGTAAATTTTTCCACACTTGACAATTTTTGTGCCTTTTTAATCTACTTTTTGTTGTTACATTTCTTGTTCTCACGTTAATAGCAAGTTTTAAATGGTAGTTGGTTTTACAAGACCAAATATAGTTTTCTCTCAGCAGCTTGAGAAAGCAAACAAACCAATTTATAAATATATATATAGATATGTACCCCACTAAAACAAAAATTGGATGGTTAAAACTCCCGATCGCACAAATGGTGTTTCAGACACGATTCGTGGCTGCAATCTTCATCAGAGAAAGCAAAAAGGCATCCTAGGTGCCTGAGTTGATGTGGTTTTTCCTTCGCAACCTTAAGCACTAAAAATTACAGAGAATCCCAAAGACCTGGTGGGATCCTGTCAGATGCGCGCTTGGAACAATTAGACCTTTGAGAGACATATCCAAAGAGGAAGTTTGCGGTGTTAACTGAAAATCTGTTGATTTCACCATTTCACAAGCAGGAAACATGTACATGATTCGTGGTGGAGATCTAAAATTCAGCAAGGACTATTCAGTGAGTAGGGTAAGTGGCTTTGATTGACAAATGAGGCATGTGTTAAAATTAAAAGCTTCAAAATGAAAACCTGTGGGTTGGGTACGAACAGTATTTTTGGAAGAAGCGCAATGAGTAAGGATCAACAATATGTCTACATTTATTTTTGAGAGTTTATTTGCCAACAGACTTGTTTCCAATAAAATCTCAAAAAAAAGCCTTCTATGAAATAAAATCTCAAAAATAAATGTAGACATATTACTGATCCTTACTCTTAGCAGTTCTTTCCAATAAAGAGATACCATTGGTCCCCAACCCACAGCTTGTCGTTTTGAAGATGTTAATTTAATCCATGTCTCCTTTGTCTATCAAAGCCACTGACCCTACTCACTAAATAGTCCTTGCTAAATTTTAGATCTCCACCACGAATCATGTACATGTTCCCTCCTTCTGAAATGGTGAAATCAGCACGTTTTTTGTTAACACTGCAAACTTCCTCTTTGGATATGTCTCTCAAAGGTCTAATTGTTCCATGCATCTGATAGGATCTCGCCACGTCTTCGTGGTTCTCTGTAATTTTTAGTGCTTTAGGTTGCGAAGGAAAAACCACATCAACTGAGGCACCTAGTCTGCCGTTTTGCTTTCCCTGATGAAAATTGCAGCCACGATTATCATGTCTGGAACACCATTTGTGCCAGTGGCTGTTTTAACCATCCAATCTTTATTCTGCTGAGGTATATATGTTTTGTTTGCTTTCTCAGGCTATTGAGAGGTAACTATATTTTGTCCTGTAAAGCCAACAACCATTTAAAAGTTTATATTAACGTTAAGATGAATTAAATAAGGTTCTCTTATTTGGTTTTGTACAAGCGTTCATGTTAATATTACCATAGTTGTTTGATAAAGGATGAGCACTTCATATTTATTTACCGAAAGAGATCACCTAAGATATGACAGTAAAGAATGAATTCAAGAATGGAGATGAGAAGTTTCAGAAAAAACTAATTGTTTGTTATAAAATCAACGATAGATTTACAATTCACAAATCTCTCTTAGATACAGTCTCAACAGTCTGCAATAAGCAACCTGTCCATTTCTAACTGATTTTCCCACTCATTTCTAATTTTTTCATAAACTCAATATTAAATTTTTGAGAAAAAGGAATATCAGATTAACCTGATATAAGGATATTGCTTAAATGAGGTGAAACGACAATCCTGAACAGGTTCTACTACCAAATACGACAATGGTAATACATACACTAGCACTTTGATTATTACTTTATAATATATAATATATACTCGTACATGAATACATGATTGTATATTAGAAAAAAGATAAGGAATTGTTTATGCATAAGAAAAGAAAGCAGTTAAGCAAAGAATGAAAGACGTGGTGGTGAAATGGTGGGTTTGTCATTAAACGACAAAAAAGTTTCATTTTATAAGAGAGCCCTTGTGTCGTTTAACCTGATGTAAACATAAGGTTAATATCAGGTTAATCTGATATTCGTTTTTCTCTAAATTTTTTTACTAAAATCCAATATTTTAAATTCACATATTTATTTAATAAAACCCACAACCTATATCATAGCTTCCCCCCTTAAGAGACTTGTCCTCAAGTGTTTGTATCAAAACTACGTCATAGATGGCTTGCAGCAACATTTTAAAAATGTTGCAGCAATCCAAAAAAACGTTGCTGAAGAGCAAAAAAAAGAAACGGCAACGCTTTTTTAGCGTTGCATTTGGCACAGCTGCCGTAGGTGTCTACGACAACGCTTTTATTCACTACAACAACACTACTACTATTGTTACCGGAAACTTCTACGGCAACGTTAAACATAATGTACAGCAACAGTAAACTAGTGTTGCAGTAGATGTTAAAATTTTGCAAAATTGGGAGCCACATGTGGATCCCACAGGTGCCCCCCATGAGTTTTCAATTGGGCCCCACATAAACATATTTTAAACAATTGATGGCAACAATGTATACTTTCAATAGCACTTTCATAATAAAAATTTAAAAGGAACAATTTGTATATATGCATTTCCTAAAAATTGAAAATCTATTTTATTACACCAATACCAAAATTCATCAATACAAGTTAATGGACTTCATAACCCTTAAGCCCAAAAAGAAAATAACAATCTAGTACAATAAACTTGTGACAGATTTACAAAATTATTTATAGTAAGTAGCAACCCATTCATGCATACTTTAAATTCTTTATAGCCCCCCTGCAACATAAGATAATAACGTAATATTAGTAGACAAACAAATACTCTCATCGCAATAACTAAATGACTACTATTGATTGGACAGTGAACAAAAATATGCACATGACCTGATCAGTTGAAGCTTGTTTCTAGTTTTTTGCTTGAAAAAAAAAATTCACTGCATTTTGTCATGGCTGCAACAACAGTTATTTTAAATCAACTATAAAAAAGATATATGAAATAAGCGAAATATTGCTGCGTGTGATATAGGAAAATCCAAGCTACTGAGAGTGAACCTGTATGCTATAAATAGAGATAACTTGTATGCTATACTGAGAGTAATCAACTATAATAGGTTAAGTGCAAACGACGGGAAGAGAAATGGTGCAGGGCAGTAAATAGGATTAAGCTCTCTGCATATCCATTTTAAGTTATTGTCACTATCCCCGAACAGTCGAAATGAAACTCATTTTCCAACTCCAGTCCTGATGAAAACAAAGCAGATAAACTTATACACACACACCTTTTAATGTATAGAACAGAGATATTGAAAAACAAAATGCTAACTGATGTTATTAGAAATCACTGAATACATGACTTAAATAAAACAACTAGGCTGCCACTAACAGACGTGGGCTTTAACTTCTCCTACAAATACTCCACAACTCCTACTAGTACTGAAACAACTTAAGACTAATTCAACTTAGCTACAAACTCGGTTTATACCCGTTTTATTCAAAAACAAATAAAGACAGCTTAGATTAAAAATAAACCCAACATGCTCTCCCTTAATCTAAGCTCCAATCTGCACATTCTTGATACCCAGCAAGGATCGCATCCTTTCGAACTTCACTGTGGTCAGAGCTTTAGTCAACAGATCAGCTCTTTGTCCTTCTGTGGTCACATGCTTCAGCACAATCTCTCCCCGATCAACACACTCACGGATGAAGTGGTAACGTATATCTATATGTTTACTTCGCCCGTGGAACACTGGATTCCTTGCCAAATCAATCGCGGACTTATTGTCTACATAGATCACTACTGGACCACCTTTCGAATCAGTTATTCGACCAAGCAAATTCCTCAGCCACACTGCTTGGCAAGCTGCAGCCGTTGCCGCCATGAACTCGGCCTCACATGAAGATAGAGCCACGCATCGCTGTTTCTGCGAAACCCAAGTGATTAAGCTCTCATCTAAATAAAATGCCATGCCACCCGTACTTCTTCGATCTTCAACATTCCCAGCTAAGTCGCTATCTGAATAACCTTTTAGCAAGTAATTTCCCACTCCTTTCGAGTACACCAAACCATAACTTAGAGTCCCTTTTACATACCTTAGGATTCTCTTAACTGCATTTTGATGCAAAACAGTAGGACGCTCCATATACCGACTAACTATCCCAACTGCAAAAGCAATATCCGGGCGTGTATGAACTAAATATCTCAGCCCCCCCACTAGACTTTTGTACTGCGTTGGATTCACAGCCTTTCCCTCCTCATCCTTGTCGAGTTGCAGTTTAGGCTCCATAGGGTATTTTACTGAATTACATTCAGTCATGCCAGCTTTCTCGAGGAGTTTCTTTGCATATGCTTCTTGTTTGAGCTCGATACAACCTTCTTTCTGCCTTACCTCTATGCCCAGATAGTATGCCAACCTGCCGAGATTGCTCATATCGAACTCCTTACTCATTTGTTGTTTGAACTTGTTGATTGTCGAAGCACTTGTGCCTGTTATGATTAAATCGTCCACATAAACACCCACTATCAAGCTTTCATCTCCTTCCCGCCTAATGTACACTGCGTGTTCATACGGGCACTTAGTGAATCCCAAGCTTTCAAGATAGTTGTTGAGCCTTGCATACCATGCTCTCGGGGCTTGACGCAAACCGTAGAGGGCCTTCACCAATTTATAGACCAAATGTTCCTTCCCTTTCACCTCGAACCCTTCTGGTTGAGTCACGAACACCGTTTCTTCTAAATCACCGTTCAAGAACGCAGACTTTACGTCTAAATGGTGAACCTCCCAATCATTTCGAGCTGCAAGAGCCAACAATAATCTCACCGTTTCAAGACGTGTCACTGGTGCAAATACCTCCTCAAAATCTATCCCTTGCTTTTGAACATACCCCTTAGCAACGAGCCTGGCCTTGTGCTTGATGACCTTGCCACTCGAGTCGCGTTTTAGCTTGTATACCCATTTCAATCCAACAGCCTTGTGACCCTCTGGTAGTTCCACCAAGTTCCAGGTGCTATTTCTTTCAATGGCGTCAAGCTCTTCTACCATGGCCTTTTTCCATGACTCATCTGTGTTAGCTTCTCTGAAATTACCAGGTTCTTCAATTCCCAGCAAGAACAGTTCATTCTCGATCTCTATCTCCTCTGTTTCGTCGTAAATCTCACTCAGCAAACGAAACTTGCGTGGTTGATCACTACTACTGCTCGAGGTGCTGTTCTGAGAGCTGCTTTCTCCACTAGCTGGGCTCGTACCTGTGCTCGAAACATTACCAGATTCAATGCTTGTCAAAGGGGTACTTGGTTCTGCTTCATTATCGTCTCCAAACTCAACTGTTTCACCATTGCTCACACTTGAATCAGGTCTCATCACAATGAACGACTCACGCATCTCAGTTGTTTGTTGTGGCTGTGTCTCACTCCAATTCCAGCATCTATTTTCTTCAAAGACCACATCTCTACTTACGTGCAACGCCCCACTTCTGGGATCATAGACCCGATATGCTTTAGTTCCAGGCTCTCTTCCAAGATTCACCACCATTTTACTTTGATCACTTAATTTGGTTGTGTGTGCACTTGGCAATTTCATATGCGCAACACATCCAAATACTCTAATATGGCTGACATCTGGCTTGTGATTTCCCCATGCTTCATACGGTGTTTTCCCAGACACGGCCCTTGTAGGTAGCCGATTAAGAACATAGATGGAGTGTCGTAGAGCTTCACCCCAAAACACAGATGGCAAACCCATGGTTTTCAGAAAACTCTTCCCCATTGCGACCACTATTCTATTTCTCCGCTCCACCACTCCGTTTTGTTGCGGAGTGTAAGGGGTAGTGAAATGCCTATCAATACCAGCATCTTCACAATATTCTGTGAATTCTCTAGACACGAACTCACCCCCTCGATCGGTACGAAAAATTTTGATCTTCATCTCAGACTTGTTCTCCACCAAGATTCTAAATTTTTTAAATGCACCTAGTGCCTCATCTTTACTTTTCAACATATAAATCCACATCATGCGACTGAAATCATCTACTAACAATAAGAAGTATTTGTTACCTGCTTTTGTCTCAGGCGATATTGGCCCGCATAAATCACCATGGATCAACTCCAATGTCTTTGTTGCGTGGTACTCAGTCTGGGAAGGGAATGGCTTGCGTACTTGCTTTGCCATCAGACAACCATCACACACCCTTTTTGGCTGCACAAACTCGGGAATACCAGTTGCCATCTCCTTGTCAGACATCATCTTCATAGCTTGAAAATTGACATGACCAAGGCGTGAGTGCCAAAGCCATGTGTTTTCTTCTTGCTTGGTTAACAGACACATGGGCTGGTTCGAACACAGGGACTGAGTCGTCTCTGCAATTATCTTATACAACCTATTTGATGCACGCTTCACTTTCATGATCAGTTTCCCCTTTTCATCATAAACCCACAAGAAACTGCCTTTGAGTATCACCTTCTTGCCACTCTCTGAAAACTGCCCCAGTGATAAGATATTATTACATAGATTTGGGATGTAATATACCTCAGGTATTTCGAGTTCTTCACCATTCTTGCACCGAAAGCTGATAGATCCCTTGCCTTTTATGTCTATTGTCGAGCCATCACCAAAATGCACCCGTCCTGCCACATTCTCATCCAAGCTCTTGAACTTTGAACGAATGCCTGTCATGTGATTAGACGCTCCATTGTCCAAGTACCACACATTAGAGTTCTCCCCTTCTCCTGTATTTGATCGTAGTTTTGGAGCCACATCGTCTTCGTTCAACAGTAATTTGTTCTTTGTCGCTTCACCATATTCGACCAGCAATAGTGCAGGTTCGTCGTCCTGGACATGGGTCAAGTTTACTTCCGTCTTTTCTTCTTTGTCACGTTCACGTCGAGGCTTCCGACACTCATTTGAGAAGTGTCCAAATGCTTGACAATTCCAACACCTGACCTTACTTTTGTCTCTCCCACCACGACCACCGTCTTTGCTACTGCCCTGGACTCTCGATCCTGGAGATACTTCCCCCTTGTTGGACTTCTTCATCCACTCTTCTCTTGTTAACAACAATTTGCCTTCCTCACTTTCTCGTCGCTTCCACTCTTCTTCAGTCAATAACAATTGACCTCCACCGTTCTCATTCTTGCCCCGAAGTCTCTCCTCGTGTGCCTTGAGAGAACCCACTGCCTCTTCGATAGACATGGCTTCTAAATCTCCAAACTGTTCTATCGTAGACGTTATCTGCAAGAATTTCGATGGAACGGCTCTAAGTAACTTCTTTACCACATAGGCCTCCTCAACGGTTTCTCCTAACGCACGAATGTTAGTCACCAAACCGTTTAATTTCATACAAAAATCATCAATTAGCTCTGAATCCTTCATGACCAAGAACTCGAACTCTGCTTTCAACGTTTGGATTTTCGCCTTTTTGACCCGATCTGCACCCAAGCACATGGTTTTCACCTCCTCCCACGCCTCCTTGGCTGTTTCCTTTTCTGCAATTGATAGCAGTATATCCTCTGGGAGTCCCTGATATATTGCAGCCAAAGCCATCTTATCTACCTTGTCTTCTATTGGATCCTTCGCGTTCTTCGATTCGATGGCCGCCCAGATGCCGTGGGCTTGCATATAGACTTTCATTTTCAAGGACCACGCCGTGTAGTTGCTTTTTGTGAGCATCGGGTAGCTTAATCCAACTGTACCATCTTTGCCTTTCGATGTCTCCATTCTCGTTGCTTTGGGCATATACTTTGGCATACACGAACGATTTGCTCTGATACCAAAAATGATGAAAACAAAGCAGATAAACTTATACAGACACCTATTAATGTATAGAACAGAGATATTGAAAAACAAAATGCTAACTGATGTTATTAGAAATCACTGAATAAATGACTTAAATAAAACAACTAGGCTGCCACTAACAGACGTGGGCTTTAACTTCTCCTACAAATACTCCACAACTCCTACTAGTACTGAAACAACTTAAGACTAATTCAACTTAGCTACAAACTCGGTTTATACCCGTTTTATTCAAAAACAAATAAAGACGGCTTAGATTAAAAATAAACCCAACAAGTCCTCCATTACATGCCCTAAACAAACAAAAGGTAGAATATAACCTTGTCCTGTCCACCAACATCCCACGCAGTGAAGCTAATGTTCTTGTATTCGACTATCTTTACATTAAAACCTACAAAAAATGATCTGTTATTCAGTTTCATCACAAAAATAAATATCAGACATTAACTCACTTTGTAACAAAAAACAGTTATTCTTTAGACAAGGTGAATGTAGTAGTGCCATTCTGCAACACGTCAAACTTATGCCTAATTAAATTTAAACCTTATATAACTGATTAAACAAATTCGAACAGAGTAGTATCAGAACAATAATTTGAACAGCTTGAGTTGATAAACAAATTAATTAGTACTTTGGGTTTTTTAAAAGATTTGGTAACCTAACTTGTTATAGCGGAGGTCTTTCGAATTTCTAGGTTCTGCATTGCTTCTAGCACTTCAAGATTGGAATCAACCAGACCACACAACTGTGGATCAATATTAATCATCTGCTAACACTTAAACTTTTAAGATGAAACCTAGTGCAGTTTAAGTAAATTTATCACTAGTTAGAAATGGGAACATAATGAAATACTATCTGAGATATATAAGAAGTATAAACTTAAAGCACTTGCTTTCAATTGGGTAACTAGACCTGATTAATCATCTCCAACATAGCCAGATTTTGTAATAATTGCATCATCATAGCAGGATCTAGCAAGCTGCTTGACTGTGTGTTTTCCCCTGCAAGATTGGGAAATTCCCCAGCCATCTCTAAGTGCATTTGCACCAGCACGATTTCCTGATGTATTGTTAGTCCGGGAACCTCGAGTGGCGACATTCAAATTTAGCAATACTTAGACGACATTTCGTCTGCTGCTATATACGCAGATACCAATAAAAAAGAAAGCAGACCTCGCTGCCTGTAAAATTCTGTGCAACAATTAAGGATCACACAGAGACCCCCAGAAGTTTTTATATACATTAAAATACAAACACATGTTCTATCAATATAAGTACCCAAATAGTTCACGTAAGTAACATGTTTAAGAGGGAACAAAACAGATCATGGTTATTTTCATCTGCTACAATTTCATTTGGGAGGAGAATGGAAGATGGTAGGCAGATGGGACTATCACTGTGCTCCATGAGAGGACTAGGAAAATATTTATGCTCTATGACAGAACATAAAACTAATCGCAACAATTTTACATACACCGGGCAGAAATAAATATTTAAAATATAAGATACCGGCATATAAAATTACTTGCTACTAGAACATAATTGAGCAAAATAAATGGGTAAAACAAAAACTAAGTGAACACTGAATCAGCAAACAGATTAAATGAATCTGAGAGGTTCTAATTTATTACCAAAGTGAACACTAAATCAGCAAACTAGTTTTTATGAGATATCACAATTTCAAATTTTGAGCTCATATAAATGCATCTAATTTGTGCTACATTCACATAACTTCTGAATTAGGTCAGTATATTAGATTTTTCTAGCTAAATAACCAACAAACTTGTAGATTAAATGCAGGGACTCGAGAATATAGCACGTCTTGAATTTATTTTTCCACTGAAATATAATATTAGTTCTTCACATAGGAAACCGTCACAACTAAATAATATGGACTGTTTGACATATATTAAAAATTAATATATTGTGCAATAAACGAGACCAAATCTCATACATTCTAGCCAAACCCAAAATTAATGTATCATCTATATGTTGGAACATGACTTTAACATATCTCTGGAAATAGAAATATCAAGTAGTAGTGTAGTACATCATAATATGTCTAAGAAAGAGTTAAAAATAGTTCTCACCCTTTTGAGTGCATCTTCTCCAAAATTGATATTGCTTCAATGGCAATGCAGGCTACCAATTCAATGGATATCCTACGATTTTACTTAGACTTATTATCACAATATAACAATTATAATCAGCAATTATAACAATATCACGATATCCAAATGTGGGAACAAGAAAAGTATACAATTACGAAAAGTAGCAATTACCTCAGGAATAAGCTCGGTATTGTAAGTGTGCAGATCTAAAAGCATCATCGCCTCCGTTTCGTCTCTGACCTCTCGTACTTCTAGGAGGAGTCAACGGCTCTGCGAACAAATCGCTGCTTCCACTAATTAACGTCCTCTACGGATTCTTATACATTCTCGATCCCTGACCTCCGTAAAATCCAAAATCCTAAACAAATACACACACAATACACACAAATTTACAATCAAATACTCAAATCTGTAAATAGATACAACAAACAAGGTATAGATACGATCAGAACCTGTGGAGGCGGATTAGTGGATTGGAGGTGTTGAAGACCGGCCTATTGAAGCCAACGGCCGTTCGACGAAGATGACGTATTGGCGCTGGTGATGTGCTGCCGACGCACCGAATCTTTTCCCCACGGTGTTCATTTATCAGAGAGCCAGAGAGAAACACTTCAATGTATAAATTCCCAATTGAAACCCTAATTGAATCGGATCCAATTGAACCGAACAATAGAAACCACAAATCCATGTGTTTGATAGTAAGCAACCGATGAGTGATGTTATGTGTTTGATAGAGTGTGAATGGAGTGAGTGGGGTTTTGTCCAATTTTTTCACCAAATAGAAGACGCTCCAATTTATTTGATTTTTTCACCAAATAGAAGACGCTCCAATTTTCCCGCTCCTCACTTGGCCAAAAACTTCCTTCCCACTTAGAGATACACAAAAGGCCCATCGGGCCGGACTTTGACCGGGCTTTGAAAAGCCCAGACTTTTTGGTCAAAGACCGGCTCGGGCTTTGACTTTGACCGGGCCGGGCCGAGCCGGACTTCTGTGAAAAATGTGAGCCCGTTTAGGCCCTCGAAGCGGGCCGCGGTGGGCTTTTTTCCGGTCCTGAAGCGGGCCGGGCCGGATTAGGCTTTTCTCGGGATCAAATCGGATCGAGATTTTATGTTATATAAGAATGTTCTTTATGTAATAATGGCAGACATGTGTTAAACAATCTATACTACCGATACAAATATTACATTTATCGATTTACTTTTTGAATTGATGATATATTAATTGATTACACGTGCACTTAACTTGTTTTCGTTCATGTATCGTAATATATGCATATAAATAATCTTATTATTAATAATGAATATGTAAATGTATATGTACTTAAATTATTTTTATATTTGTAGGAAGTGTAAATACATAAATATTTATGTAAGTATACTAGAATAATCGAATTTTACCCGGGCTTTTTCGAGCCGAACCGGGCTTTTAATCGGGCCAGGCCGAAGACCGGGCTTTTTAAAAGACAGGGCTAAGACCGGGCTTTTGCCGGGCCGGGCTTTGCCCAAAAATATAGGGATCGTTTAAGGCCCTCGGGTCGGGCTTTGACCGGGCCGGGCTTTGACCGGGCTTTGCCAGATCGGGCCGGGCCAGATTTTCGGGCTCGGGCTTTTTGTGCATCTCTATTCCCACTTCAGCAAAAGAATAGACCCGGACTTTCCCACCTAGATAAGGTATATGTAATTTTTAATTACTTTTTTAATTTAATTATTTTGTCAATTTAAAATTTAGTACAAAAATCTTATTTTTCTATATATATTATAATTCAGTTCAATAAAGAATTTTTAGTTTTGTCAAATTAGAATTAAATCATTTTTCCAGAATTTTAATCATTTCATGTAAAATACTTTTTTATTCAAACACTTGCTTTTTTTTATTATGGCTTAGTCTTTCAAATTATTAAAAAATATTTCATTTTCATAAAATGACATTATCGACTCTAATAACAAATCATTAATTTGGAGAAATAAAATGATATTTTTTTCAACATTAATACATTTTAAAAAAATTATTCTTTTCATTTAATTAATTTTTTTAAAAAATCAATTTGTTATGTTTTTTAAAATAATTTTGTCTGTTTTCAAATTATAAAAAATGTCATATTTTATTAAAATGCCAATATTGACTCTAACAACAAACTTCGAACATTTAATTTATACGTTTTTCAAATTAATTAATTTTAATTCACAATAATTATTTATTTCAATTTTTTGTTAAAAAAAGTTATGTTTAGAGCATATTATCGGCAACACTTCACTAGGGTTGCAACTCGCTATGTTTCTTATAACTACGGCAACACCATAAAGGTATACAGCAACATAAAAAAAACAGTGTTGCAGTAGGTATCAAGTTTAGAGCTACTACAACGTTTTTCAAGGCAACACCAAAAAAAAAAAAAAAAAAACCCAATATTAAATTTTTGAGAAAAAGGAATATCATATTAACCTGATATAAGGATATTGCTTAAATGAGGTGAAACGACAATCCTGAACAGGTTCTACTACTAAATACAACAATGGTAATACATACACTAGCACTTTGATTATTACTCTATAATATATAATATATACTCGTACATGAATACATGATTGTATATTAGAAAAAAGATAAGGAATTGTTTATGCATAAGAAAAGAAAGCAGTTAAGCAAAGAAAGAAAGACGTGATGGTGAAATTGTGGGTTTGTCATTAAACGACAAAAAAGTTTCATTTTATAAGAGAGCCCTTGTGTCGTTTAACCTGATGTAAACATAAGGTTAATATCAGGTTAATCTGATATTCCTTTTTCTCTAAATTTTTTTACTAAAATCCAATATTTTAAATTCAGATATTTATTTAATAAAACCCACAGCCTATATCATAGCTTCCCCCCTTAAGAGACTTGTCCTCAAGTGTTTGTATCAAGGAACTGAAAAATCTGGAAAACATCTCAGCATCCTCCCAAGTAGCCTCTGCAGCCAATTGATTATACCAATGAACAAGATATTCGACCTTAACTGCATTTCTAAAGGGCACCATCCTTTTTTCCAACACTACTGGCACCAAAGACAACATATTATCAGAAAACCAAAAGGGAATTGACGTAGTAACTGGTAAAGTTCCCCTGAAAGCTTTAAGCTGAGAGACATGAAACACATCATGTACTTTGGCTGAAGCTAGTAACTGAATTTTGTAAGCCACCTTATCAATCTGATCCTTAATATGAAAATGACCAAAGTACTTTGAACTCAAATTAGCATTAGACCTTGCTTGCACAAAATTCTGTCTATAAGCCATAAGCTTTAGCCAAACCCAATCACTTATTGTAAAGACCCTTTCTGACCTATGTTTATCAGCTTGAGACTTCTTCCTAGATTGAGCTTGCACAAGGTGTTATTTTTTAGTAGAAATCATGGCTTCTCTTCTCTTCTTCGTAAATCTCTGTCTACTTCTTTTTGTTAGCGGATTCATCAGGGCAGATAGGGTAGATGCAGTGGTGGTTGCTGATTGTACACTACTTCACAGGGAGTCATTTGAGTAGCTATATGATAGTGGGTATTTTACCATCACTCAGCTAAAGTAACCACTTATGCCAAGTGCCCTAAGATAATTTTCCAGACATACACCTAAGATAATTTTCCAAACACCTATTCACAACTTCGGTGTGACCATCAGTTCCAGGATGATAAGCAAAAGACATAAGAAATACAGTGCCCTATAGAGTGAACAAACACTGCCAAAATTGAATCAAAAATATGAAATTTCTATTATACGCTATACTCCTTGGTCAACCATGTAGTTTAAAAACATTGTTCATAAATGATTGAGCCACAGAAAAGCAGTGTATGGGTGAGATAAAGCAATAAAATGGGCGTACTTACTGAGCCTGTTAACTACAACCAAAATAAATTCCTTGCCATCAGATTTGGGAAAACCAGTCATGAAATCCATGGACACATCTACCCATGCTTCATGAGGAATTGGCAATGGTTGAAGCAGGCCACGTGAAGCTACATTTTCTGACTTTGAAGCTTGGCAGATTTGACATGCCCTGACAAACTGCCCAACCTTCTTAGTTAGACATGTCCAAGTAAAAACCTATTTAATTCTTCTCAAAGTGAGGTCTCTACCAGCATGACCTGCTTCTGGAGATGAATGATACAAGTGAATGAGCTTAGACTTCAAATTACCATTAGGGCCAACCACAGTCTTATTGTGTTTTCTTAACAATCCATCCTGTAAATTGTAGTTATTAACTGGCTTATGATGTTGTAACTGAAAAAGTATCTCTAGAAGATTAGAATCCAGACTATAACTATCCTGAATTGGTTGAGATAGATCAGAAGAAATAAGAGAAATAGCAAGGCATGATATCTTAGAACCTTCAACTCTGGTTAAAGCATCTGCCACCACAATCTCTATCCCACTTTTATAAGTAATTTAATAAACAATTTCGAGAGCCAAAAATATTGGAAAGGAGTTGAAATTTTCTGCTGTAGTAACCACTTTAGACTCTTTTGATCTGTTCGAATAATAAAATGACTACCAGCCACATATTGTTCCCACTTTTGAACTATCTAACAATTCCTTCTCATAAACAGATAGTTTTTATCACCTTTGACCCAGTGCTCTGTTAAGAAATGATAGAGGGTGAACCCCAATAACTGTCTTTGAAGTACCTGTTTCAATTACAAACACCTTTGAAAAAGCTGGAATAGAAAGAATATGGTGCATTAGTTAAAGCATGTTTTAATTTCTCAAAAGCAGACTAATACTAGCATGTTTTAATTCCAGAGAAACCCTCCATTCTTTAACAGATCGGCCAAAGGTTTACTAATAATTGCATAATTTTTGACAATTTTCCTATAATACCCAGCGGCCAAAGGTTTCCTAAGTATTCAATCCTTTGAACAACAAAGGCACACTTACTTTCCTTAACAAACATCATATTATCTTTCATTAACTCAAAAACCTCTAATAAATGTTCCCAATGCATAGTCAAAGTCCTGCTGTAAACCATTATGTTATCAAATAAAAGGGATATTATGAATGGTACCCCTCTGGTTTTGGCTTTTACGAATGGTACCACTACTTGTTTTTGACTTATAAACGGTACCATTGTGTAAATGATTTGCTATCAAATCAGCCACTCCGTCCATCAAACGTTAATTAAACGTTAAAGTAGTGGTGCCATTCGTAGAAGCCAAAACCAGAAGGGTACCATTCATAATCTTTTTACAATATAAATAATTAACCGATTACTTTTTTCAACTAAAACGTATAATCTTTTCTATACTTTCTAACAAAAAATTCCTTATTTTCTAAAAATATCACGGATAACATTTATATAATTATTATCAAATCATCTCATTTAAAATTTAAGCCTCCAAAATTCATATTTAAAAAAAATAATTTAAATTAATGAAAAAACATATAATATTAAAAAAAAATCCGTGCATCGCACGTAGGGGTGATCGCGGTGCGGGCGGTGCGGTTTTTCCCCAAAATCGTGGACCAACCCGTGCATGCGATTTGGTCAAATTTCCAAACCGCAACCGCACCACGAAATTTTAAAACCGCATAAACCACACCGCGAAAATAAACTACTAGACACTAACGAAGCGAATAGCTTACAAACACACAACGTACTCAGTATATCCCGCATGAGCAGGGTCTGAGGGGGGTAGGATGTACGCAATCATGCCCCTACACAAAGGTAGGGAGATTGTTTCCGATTTTTTTGACCCCCGGCAGGAATCGAACCCGTGACCTCACGGTTCACGGATTGGGCACTTACCACTGTGCCAACTCAACCCCTTTTTTTTTTCACTATCCCTTAAATTCTTAACAAAATACTAACATAATATATATACATATTAATATATAAATATATCTATACTATTATATTAAAGCCGAAACATTGAAAGTTTTGGTTTTCGGTTTGGTTATCCTAATTATTATTAAAATAAATAATTAAATTACAAAAACAACTCAAAAAGCTAATTACTAATGTTAACGTAATTATATTCTGATTAAAATTCCTTCATCCAACTGAGCTTCTACTTGGTCTCTTTTTTCTGCTCCAACAACTCAATTACCTTTTTTTTAAAGATTTTACTTCTAATTAAAATACTTTACCATTTAATTTAAAACTAATATTACAATAATTAATATATCTATACTATTATATTAAAGCCGAAACATTGAAAGTTTTGGTTATCGGTTTGGTTATCCTAATTATTATTAAAATAAATAGTTAAATTACAAAAATAACTCAAAAAGCTAATTACTAATGTTAACGTAATTATATTCTGATTAAAATTCCTTCATCCACATTAAGCTTCTACTTGGTCTCTTTTTTCTTCTCCAACAACTCGATTACCCATTTTTTTTAAAGATTTTACTTCTAATTAAAACACTTTACCATTTAATTTAAAACTAATATTACAATAATTAATATATTTATCCAAAATATCACACCATATCTTTCCATAATTATTTTTAGTAGTAATTTTTGTAATTAAAACACGTTACTTTTTAATTTAAATTAATCTTGTGATCACTGATATACACCCAAAAATATTTCACAATATATTCAAATCATTTTTTTAGTAATAAATAAGAATCGTTAGATTTAATAATAAGATATATTATATGATTAAATTAATTTACTAAAAATTCAAAGTTCAAACCCGTCAACGACATTTTTAATTTAGAATTTTACAAAATAAATTTTAAACCATGCATATCATTATATGAATTTATATTAAATTAAAATTAAAAAAATATTAAAAAATGGATTATATAAAAACATAATTATAATGTTAAATAAATTTTATAACCTATCAAAAGAAACCCGTGCTTCGCACGGGTTATAAGCTAGTATATATATATACATAATATATTAAATATTTCGGTGCGGTGCCGTTTGAACCGCATTTCAGAAAACTAAAACTGCAACCCGCACTGCACGTGCGGTTTGTCAAAATTTGCTTCTTAGATTAATTAATTCTAAGATTGTTAATTTGCTTTTTAGTTAATTTTAGTTATTCAAAAACCCAATCTTGTTAATTGTCTTAGCAGCGAATAAAAACTATACATTGTTGCATAGGTACAATAACTGAATTAAAATCAAAACCAGATCTCTGTGGGAACGAACTTGATTTATATCTGTATTACTTGTGACCACGTACGCTTGCGTGTATTAGTGTTAACATATAACTATAAGTAAGTAAAATTAATAAATTTAAACAAAAAACCCAAAAAAAAATGGGAAATTATGAATGGTACCCTTCCGGTTTTGGCTTTTACGAATGGTATCACTACTTGTAAAGTTTAATTAACGTTTGATGGACGGAGTGGCTAATTTAATAGCAAATCATTTACACAGTGGTACCGTTTATAAGTCAAAAACAGGTAGTGGTACTTATAACCTTAAAAAGTTTATATTTACAAAAATGCCCCTACGAGGCCCCTTACTTTATAAGTACAAATTACTTATAACCTTAGGAGACATCCCTGAGGTAATTGTCCTCAGGCCCATTTGTCTCTAATTAATTTTATGTTTTTACATGTGTTTGAAAGGTATGCAGGTCAAAATTACTAGGGGAACTCAAAATTGGCTAAGGGGGGAAATTGTGTGGGGGAAATATTTGGTAAAGGGGGAAAAGTACTAGCACACTTTTTTTTTAAGACAACGTTTAGACATTGGTTTGGATGCAATGTAATGTCGTAACAGTACAAAGGCATCAGTTATTTTTAAACCGATGTCATAAAGATCTTTTACATCAGTGACATTTCTAACTGATGTTAATGGTGTGATTTTATATCTACCTTTTCTAGTAGTGCGATATGCTCTACCTGACCCTCCAGTTTGCTTACGCATGGTTTGACGGGTTTGTACCATCTTCTTATTATAGTTGTAAAAGGTTAGATAGCAAGGTAATGAGCCAAATGCTCAGCAAATGTAAATACATCAACAATAAACTTTATCAAGCTAGAGGAATTGACAATGAAATGGTTATCAAATGTAGTAAGGGTATTTAACAAAGTTCTGATGAATAAGCAATATCCAAATCTGGTTTAAATTCTGAAAAACTGAATCATAATGAATGAGATATCGAGATAAGAGTTTACAACTTTAAACATAAATTAAAAAAAAACATTATAAAAACCTGAGATTTCAACTTGAACGCTATGAGCTAGCCGGGTGATCAGCCCGCGAATAGCTCCGGATATCACACCCGTACATGTGACTCCTCCTTTATTTAGGATCGTGGTGGCTCTTATTCACATTGGTCATGGCATAAAGCCATATAATAACAGACCAGCGTAACGGTCTAACTTATTTGATTTTTATCCCTGCCACTTAGTCTTTTTTTAAAATCAAGTTGATCGTAAATCAACAATTCCAATATCAAAGTATTTAAAATAACCCTCATACTTACTGACAAAAGATCAGCCTAGCATAAGGAAATTTAAGTTATAAAAAGGAAATTGAAATTTAAGTTATAAAAAGGAAATTGTACTTTTCCACAATTGATAAATATAAATCTGAATAACTTGGTCAGATATATTCAAGGTACTGATCAAAGGTATTATATCAATTTGAAATGGTCGATCAAAGGTTACAACAGAATATTAATCGTGATTGGGTTCAAAGTATAGCCAAGGTATTAATCATTACAAAGGTATCACAAGAGTAATCTCAATAATCGATAAGGTTTAATCTGCAAGGTTTAAACAAGAGAAGGAGGTTAACACATGCCTTATCGAGCAGCGTTACTAAAACCCTTGGATTTTCTCACGGCTTCACTACTGGCTTCAGCTCTTTACCTTTCCTGCTAATGCTCGGACCTATAATCATATATATATATATATATATAATATTAAACTCTATATATTAATGTATAACACATCATCTATATAAGCATACAAATATACACATAACACATAGCACTAAATTACTATATTATATATATACTATATTATTATAATAATTTTAATGACTTAGACTAGCAACTATAACAGTTATCACCCAAGTATTTCGATTGGTTATAAAATAACTAGCAGTAGAGCGTGCCGATAATGTTTTGAAAAAGGTTAGGAATTTTTAGAAAATTTCGGCAATACTTCCCCGCTTATACTACATTCCCAGTCGGAATACAATCGACACAACAACAACCAAGTCACATACTTATAACATAATGAAGCATTCAACTTACTAATATAGTTATTTGACATTACTTACAACAATTCTGTCTGGAAATACACATTAACAAGTACAGGGCAAGACCCTATCCTGCAACAATTCTGTCTGCAAATAAGCTTTGCATGAAATTTGCATCTTTAAAAGACTGTTAGTATTTGGAGACAGTCCTAAAATAGACTATCAATATTATCATATATAATCGAGGCTGATTCTTGATTTACATATTATCTAGCATAGCATGTGCTTTTTGTATATCTCTGTCTTGGCTTCCCTTCCATATAGTAACACAGCTCCATGCTCAATTGCTCTTCTATAGTGGATAATTCTAACAATAAATTTGATTCAAATGTAATAATTTATATAGGCCACCAATTAGGCCTTGGTGGTTATTAAATTATTATTGGTATATCCTTGATTATAGTAGCTGGCTTTGAGGTATTTTAATAGCTACCTTTTAAAAGATGGTATTAGTTCTTTGTGTCATCTAAAGGATAGATTTAGTTAGTTGTAGGATGCATTCTATATGCAACTGAAAACCTTCACTTCTAATATTCTAATATTGCATTTCGCTAAACTAACTTCTTCTTTGTTTACTTTTTAGGTACTTCTATGTTTTAGTAGCTAGAAGATATGTTGGTCTTTTTGTAACACTATGGCTTGGAGTGTGGTGTATAAAATGAGCTATGGATTTTGTGAATTAAAGAATAATTCCTTTGAGCATCAGTGATGTTTTCAAATATTATTATGTTCATTCTGATATTGTTAATTGGTGAGTTTGTGACTAACTTTTTCATTTTCTGTTTTGTAGTAACTCCTAGTTATTCACTATGGGTAAGGAAAAGATTCATATCAGTAATGGCAATGTCAACTGAAAGACTAAACCAATCAAGTGATAGACTTAGGGAGAGTAGAAGAGTTGTGTTGGAGACAGAACAGCTTGGGGTAATATCAATCCTTGAAGATTTGCATCAACAACGGGAAACTCTTCTATATGATTTTAGCCATGCAATTTGCACATCTCATATATCTGTATCACATGGAAGCTTTGATCAAACATAATGTTTAATTTCTGAATTTTTAGTGTGTGTTAGACCATTGTTCATTCAATAATCTTCTTAGTATTGGCATATATAAATTTCAACAAATGTGTGAAGAAGTTTAAATTTTTTTAAATTGTTCATGGGAATGGGTCCTGAAAAAAAGAAAAAAAAATTAAATTTTTTTGACAATATATGTCGGTTCTTATATTTAACCGACGTAAAAGGTCATTTTGTACTAGTGACATTATACGTCGGTGTTTTTGAACATTATACGTTGAGCTTTTTTCTATGTTATACGTCAGCTTTTTCAATATTATACGTCAGCTTTTTAGCGATGTATATTTAGATTTTATATGTCGCCTTTTTAATAGACGTAAAAGACTCATGACTTTATACGCCACCCCTCTATACGTCGCCATTTAATCGACGTATATGTAAGACCTATTTAACCGACGTAAAAATCCAGTTTTGTACTAGTACGAATGCACAAAAGAAAAAATCAAATAATTTTTTATGATTTGAGGATGGTTTCCCAAAAAATAACAATCTTGAAAATCAAATCGTTGCAAAAATGTAATTCTCTCCAAATTTTGAATTAAACGATACCCACGATTAAGGTCGATAAGCAATGATTCCTCGCTAAAGCCTCAATCAAAGGCCAATACCCAATGAAAGTCGAGTTTTAGGGTCGAGAAACGTCGAAATACAAACATAAAACCTCGAGTCTTACAAATAGACGGTTTCAACTTTACGAAATCTCAAACGATTATTGATCTAGAAGTTGGGGCCAAATATTTATTGGTTAAAAAATATCTTAGATATGAGTAAATAATTAGTGTTGCATTAATTAGTTTTGGTATGGTCCATAGGATGGCCCCATAATAAATGTCCAAATCCTAATTAAAAAATAAATTCACAATTAAATAAAAGACTAATTAAAAAGCCCCCAGATATTTCAAAAATAGTAGAAACTTCTAGAAAGACCGGTCACCAAGTCACAATTCCTGTAAAGAATATGTTCTTTAAAAAATTAAAGATGAAAATACAATAACTTTTTTGTAGTGTTTTATATATATATATATATATATATATATATATATATATATATATATATAAACTATCAACTACGTACTTGTTTTGTATAAATATATCTTTCCATGAATATTACAATAAAAAGGGGCAATTCCTACCACGCGATTGGTCGGTTTTGGTCATTTACTGGTCGGAATTGGGGTCAAAACCGACCAAGTCGAATGGTAGGAATTGCTCCAGTCGCAATTGCTAATTGGTCAGAATTGCTAGTTTTTTTCCAAAATGTCCCACAGGCCATGTGGTTGCCCATGTGGCGAGCCACATGGGATGCCACGTGACGTGGGACCAAGACATGTCACATGCCACGTCATCTGAAAAATGGACCCCAAATGTTGACGTGTCATCCACGTGTCAGGTGGGTCTTTTCCTACCAATATTGGTAGGAAATAACCACACTACGCCATAAACGCAAATACGCGACCCCCATTTTCAGTTGCGTAAGGCCTGAAAAGAGTTGCGTAAGGTCTTACGCAACTTTTTTGGGGCGTTACCAATACTGGCGTTGCGTACGACCCCTAATGCAACGCTTTTCCAAGCTATTGCAACACTTTGAAAAGCATTGCATAAGAGGCCTTATGCAACACCAAAAGCATGCAAACGCAACACTACATGGGGTTGCATAAGATGTTTCAGCCATGTCAGCATGCTGACATGTAAACAAGGTGCCACGTCAGCATGCTGACATGTAAGCAAGGTGCCACGTCAGCATGTTGACATGTCATTAGTGGGGCCCACAAGTGCCACGTCACAAATGGGGGCATGCCACGTCATCAGTGGGCCCACCAAGGTGCCACGTCAACACTGGGGCCCACATGCCACGTCAGCAATGGGAACCCACATGCCACGTCAACAGTAGGGCCCACATGCCACGTCAGCAATGGGGTCCAGTATCTAACGCAACGCTATTTGAGTCTAATGCAACACTAATTATTTTTTTTAAGCAACACCATTCTTTTCAAATGCGACACCATTCTTTTTTATTGCAACATTAAAACTATGATAGTGCAACATCAAATAAGTCAAATGCAACGGTTTTTTATAAAAAAAATTGAAATGACTACTTTGTTTATACATAAAAACATCCTATCCAAATCAAACCAACGACATTCATTTTGAGTCTAAACAACTAATACAAAGACAAAACTTGAAAGCAGCTATGAGGTCTTTTCACTTCATTTTGCCGCATTTCAGCAACAGATTTGCAACGACATTCATTCCCAGGGCGAATCACATCACCATAAACAGCCATCTCAACTACATCCAGCTCCCTATCTGCAATTTCAAGTTGAATGTACAGTTATGATCACTTAGCAAGAATAACTATTACATAGAGCTGTTAGTTAATGTTCCTTACCTGTATTAGCAAGAATAACTGTCATTAGTTTACAAGAGATGAGTGTATACACTTAGCAAAAAAAAAGATGAATGTATACTGATGCAGTTTATAGTTCTTAAAAGATACCACAAGCTGTAAGAAATGCACCAGAATAATGTGGAGAATAAGGTGTATGCACAACTTATCTTAACTTCAAGTCGAACAGTCTGCCTTCGAAAAAAATAAGTTTAAACTTATAGTACTACCCCGAAAGTTGCATGATCTGAACTTTCATGTAACATTTCTAGATTACTCTGCTTTGGCATATTTATAGAGTAACTTTCAAGTATGACAAAGATGTATGTTTATGAGTTAAGACTACCCCATTCTCGTCACTATCAAGCATACCGCATACATGATATTATGATGCAGCTGATCTAAAAATAAATTCTGTATCAAGTACAACAAGTTTATCCGTGATCTAAAAATGACAAGTACAACAAGACTGATACAAAAATAAATTATTACTATTATTATGCAGCTGATCTTTTTCTAATCTCCAAACTAATACACAATTTTTGTATTAATCCTTATAACCATTCACAGCATCTGGTACAAACTTTTACAAAATGCCATCTGATCTAAAAATTATTTTATTTTTTTAGCGAAATTAAACTGATATTGCTGATTTCAATATCTATGGACCAAATGCATGGACATTGTAGTTTGTGCAATAAGTCTGAGAAAGACATCTGGTCTGGAAACTAAAGGTGATGTCTCTTATACTTACAGGATTAAAGGGACGAGATTCCCTCTGGCAGAGCTCCAAGCATGTAACTCTTCTGCTATGGTATCTAATTACCGCACAGCTCACATGATTTGGTATAACAAATTTTGGTTTAATCTGTCACAAAAAGAAGATAAATGAATTTAAATATGGCCTCAATATACTATAAACCACATTAAATAACTTGGGTATGGTTCAATCAACATAGCTTAACATATAGAAGTGCAATTGACAAAGAATAAAAAGAAAGTCCCCTGAGTTCAAGAAAACGCCAATCACGCAACTCCTAACAAACAAAACACCCAAAAGTGAACCGGTATGACCAAATGCATATTTTCTCCATGTGCAGACCTGTATGCACAAAATGAATAAACAGACTCAGGAAATATACTATACCCAAGTCAAGAATACTAAATGCAAAACATAACAATTTATAGGTCAGAAAGTGATGTTAACTTAGAAGATTTTAAGATGCAAAAAGTATTAATCATGTAGCAATGCAAGCATGTAATACATATACTTAAAAAACTTATCAACATGACTACAGGGGTAACTGCAGAAGATATCATTCAAACATGCAATGATATATCTAATCATCCTCTTCTTCATCGTCGTCAGCGTTATAAAGGGCATTCAAGCGCTCAATCAACTCTACTACACAACTGCAACTCTGTTTGCCCCATGGATTATTTTTATTGGGGCAAGAAAAATATCAGTTACAAAACTTAACCTACAACTATAACGAATGGACCTACTACCATAAAACTCAGTAAATAAACTGAATAAGGGAATAGTTACTAAAATAGTAAACATGAACATGGCAAATACTAAAAAGAAACAATTATCAATAATGCTTTGAACTGCTTGTTAGCTCAAATATCCCAAGTACCATATCAATCTTTTTCAAAACACGCCTGGCTAAGAGAAGTCCCGTGCAGTAAGCTGATAGATATTATAAAAGACATGTTAATATCTTAATTTACAGCGTGTTAAATTAGCAGATAGTAGTTTCATTAACTAGTTTCATCTTATCGGCATGTGTATAATGTTATCAAGTTTAAGATGAGAGCCTTTTTAGCCTTTTTATAAACTAAAGGCTCTCACACTCGGCCCAATTTGGGTTACCATCAGTACGAATTTACTAACTTATACTAACATTAATTATCTGCAAATTCAAGTTGCATACAACATTTCTAGGTGAAGATCAATTTTTTCCACCAATCTTTAATCAGGTCCAGACGGTCATTGCTTCGTAACGATTATAAGATAACGTGTATCCATGATATCTTGGTTTCCTTTTTAAATTCTTGAACAAAACAAAATCAAGTATCCTGGATACGAAACTAACTGAATCCATTTATCACAAAGCCTAGTAAATCTAATAATAAAAGAAAAAAGAGCAGAGAAGAATTTAAGCTGCAAAGAGTATGAATCATGTAGCAAATGCAAGCATATAATACATATACTTAGGACACTCTCAACTATAGACGTCAAAAGAAAGAGGTAGAGAACTATTATGAAACCATATCATTACCAGTTATTTTCTTGCTCGTAGTAGCATATGCAAACAGTTTTAACACCGCTTCCAACAACGAATTTGTTTCCTAAAATGATGTAGATCCAATGGTGTAGATCCGACTCTTCTTTTCCTCTGAAGGAAGTAGATCCGATGGTGTTGGGTTCCAAGATTTCTCAAAGACACTGCTTCAAATTGATGCAGGGCTTGGTGGAACCTCGGTGAAGTTCTCCTTCATTTACATTTACAAAGGAAATCATCATTAAAAAACAACCCTGTATACAGTTTACTATATTTCATGTTGCAAAGAAAGGACATAAATAAAGCTTAATTGAAACCAAACACAAAACAAAATTGAATCTTAATTTTAATACTACCAAAAGCAAAACCCTAGAATGAAATCCCCAAATTAATCACCCGTAAAATCAAATGAAATGGAGTCGAATGTAGATAATCAAACGCATGAAAATGAGTACATAATTACCAATCAGATCTTGCAATCCCGGTCGAGAGTATATGGTTCGATGAGGGAGTAGAGAGAGAGAAATATACGTTAGTAGAGGATAGTAGCCCAGAGCGTGTTCTTATGGGAAAATAAGTGTGTTTTGGGGGAAGTTAAGTGTCAATTTTTTTAGTAAAGAGGGAAAATGAGTCGCTCAAAAATTTCAATTGGCGCTTGTTGTGTGCTATAAGCTGTGTGTTAAGTGTGCCTGTTCTTTTCTTTTTAATTATAATCTTAATTTCCAAATTTGAAATTAAATTTGTAAGAAAAATTGAAAATATATTATATATCGTTTTTAAAAAAATAGTTGCAATTCATAATATAATTTATATAAAATTTTATATTCTATACAAAAATATTTTAAACTTTAAAGTGAAAAATAGATGAAAATTAAATATCATTGTATATATTTTGACAATATGTCTAGTTTTCGAAATAGTAGAAAATAAAATTGGAGAAAAATATTTTGAAAAAATAATTTAAAAAATAGAACATCTTTCGGGACAAGACTGGTTAGAAAGAATATTTGACCGGTTAAAAGGAGAAAGAATATGTCTAGTTAAAAGAAAGGTCGACTTTGACCGGTTTGACCGTAATAAAACCAAACAAAATACATCTTGGAAATTTTTTAAAAAATTACCACATCACTAAAATCGTTACATCTTGACATCCGTATGATTGGAACGTCGAAAAAATAATTTAAAAATAGATTCATCATTCGGGACAAGACTAGTTAAAAGGAAAGTCCACTTTGACCGGTTTGACCGTTATAAAACCAAACCAAGTACATGTATGAATTTTTTTTGAAAAATTACCGCGTCACAAAAATCGTTATATCTTGACATCCGTGCGATTGGAACGTCGAAAAAATATTTTAAAAAAATAGATTCATCTTTCGGGACAAGACTAGTTAAAAGGAAAGTCCACTTTTACTGGTTTGACCGTTATAAAACCATACCAAGTACATGTAGGAATTTTTTTGAAAAATTACCGCGTCACTAAAATCGTTATATCTTGATATCCGTGCGATTGGAACGTCAAAAAAGTAATTTAAAAAAATAGATTCATCATTCGGGACAAGACTAGTTTATAAAAGAAAATAAATATCTAATGCAACACTTCAAACAGCAAATGCAACACTACTGTTACCTAATGCAACGTTTCTGCCACGTCAGCAATGCCACGTCAGCATATGTGGGTCCTACTTCTGTCACATTAGCAATTGTGGGTCCCACAATTGCCACGTCAGCATGATGGGCCTCCTGCCACATCACCCTTGTGGGTCCCACACTGCCACGTCAAAAGTGGTGGGTCCTACATCTGCCACATCATATTTTTTAAAAAATATATAAATATATCTAATGCAACACTTCAAACAGCAAATGCAACACTACTGGTATCTAATGCAACGCTTCTGCCACGTCAGCAAAGGTGGGCCCCACTTCTGCCACGTCAGCAATTATGGGTCCCATAATTGTCGCGTCAACAAATGCCACGTCAGCACATGTGGATCCCACTTCTGCCATGTCATCATTTATTAAAATAAAAAAAGTATCTAACGCAACACCAGCAGTTAGTGTTGCATGATGTGAAACATTGTGGGTAATACGCAACAATAAATTATATCTAACGCAACACCAGTTCAGCTAAGTTGCAAAAGACCCAAAATTTCTATCTAATGAAACGCTTTCTGTGCAACGCTTTGTAAAAAGGGTTGCGTATGCTCACTTATGGCGTAATGATAATTAGACCAATAAAAAAGTCCACGTCTGATGACACGGGATTGTGTAATTTTTTAATCCACCATCATTTCCTACCAACATTGGTAGGAAATGTCCGTGGAAAAATAAATTTATTTTTTTTAAAGAAATTGTTTATTAATCTAAAAATATGACTGTTCAGTCTGATGATGTGGAAGGATGACATTTGCATCCGCCTCATTTCCTACCAATATTGGTAGAAAATGCCCCTGGCAAAATAAATTTATTTTTCTTTTAAAATATGAGGAATTGTGACGTGGAAGGTGGGTCCATTCGTGGTCAAAAAGCAACCAAAACCGACCAATATTGATAGGTTTTGATTGAGCGGGAAATTCAATTTTTTACAAAATTTTTGGTGGAAATCTACTTATCAATTCCGACCAATATTGGTCGGTTTTGATGTGAGCGGGAAATTCAACCTTTTGACCAATTTTTTGGCAAAAATCGATGTGGATTATGGGACCAATTTTCAATCAAATGTTGGTCGGTTTTGATTTCCGACCAAGAATTGGTAGGTATTGATGCTTACGTGTACAGATTTTGGGCCCCACGCACACCATTTCCGACCAAATTCGTGCTTGGTCGGTTTTGCTCACTCATTTCCGATCAATTTTTTTTTGTCAGATTTTCTTGGTCGATTTTGACCTTTTTTCTTGTAGTGCTTTAAACGGAAACCTTTTAAAAAAAATATCAAAATGTGTTACCTTCTACTTTTTGCTACCTTTTCCCAACGTAATAAATGAGAATATCAAGGAGACAAATGTAGTGGTAATGTTTTCAAAATCTTCTGCCTTTTTTTTTTATCTAAAATATTTATTCGGTAAAAGTAAAACAAATTATTAATTCTTTTACTTTCTTTTTTGTGAATATCAAAATTCTTTCATTTTCTTTTCCTTGGATATCAAAATTCTTTCAATTTCTTTTCTTTGGATATCAAAAAAAAGACTTTTGGAACATATTATTAAAGGATCATTTAAAAGGAGATTTTTGTTTGTTATATCTGAAGGGAATAATTAATTTTCAAATTATATATTAAAAAAATTTCTGAATGTGTAAACCAAAAGAGAACTTTTGAGTATCCGTAATTAATTAAAACAGGACACCTTTTTACTGTCAAAGAGAATTTTTATAATATAAAAATATAAAACATAATTTTATACCTAAAATGGTGACAGGATTAAGGTTATATATACAATCTTGTATTTCCCCACCACCAATTAAAATGTATATATGTTGGCTTTTCAATTTTAACCTTCAAACTAATATAAATACATGATATTGTTGGAGTGTTTTTGACATCAAAATTAGTGAATCCTTTGCAAATTGCAAACTTTCTTTTCATCCAATCTCGTGATTCAAAATATCAGTGTAAGGGTCTTTTCCTACACTTCTATACAATTATACATATGTATAGTAACACCTTCTAGGAGTTGTGTTTGTTATTCAAATGATCGAGTCCTTCAATCTCTCTATCAGTTTTCTTTTTTAACAAAACTCAGTTTACTGTTTTGTTTATCAGTTACGTGTCTATTTCCGTTCCACTGGTTCGCTTTGTTTGCCAGTTATGTGTCCAGTTATGTGCATGTCTATACTTATTTATCTACCTGCTGTGCATTTTTGTATAAGGTGAAGTCATAGTTTTTTAATTGAATTTATTTACTTTGGTAAGAGTATAACATAACAGTGATTTTTCTTGCAATACCTTGTTTATTTATGTCCTCGGGTATGGCTAGTGATGGAATTTTAATACATTTTTCATTTCTTCTTTCTTTTGATTCTCAGATTTCTTAAATATTTAATGAATATTAATATTGGTATCTTCATGCAGATGAATCTATCTAGAGCCAACGAAGGTATCTCTATTTCTGGAAATGAGGAAGTCCCCACAGAGGTATCTCGGACTCAGTTGGGAGTCGATTGCCAGTCGCAATCCGATAAAGGCAAATCAAAGATACTTGAGGACGCTAACTTTAATAACAATGGTTTACTCTCTCAAACGGCCATAGAGATTTTAGATGGTGGAGGTGTAGATTGCATATCTCGTAAGGCCAAACGAAAACGAGTACACTGGGATGAAGAGGTTCTTGAAGGTCTTACCCTAAAGGACCTTCTTGAGGCGGCTGTTGAGTCTGCCGAGAAGGATAAAGCTAAGAAAGCCGCACGTGGTGAAGCTGGGTCTGGCTACGGTGGTCCATTCTTTAGAAATCTTGAAGACAGAAGGGGAGAATAGCGAGGCCTGCATCCAGCTTGAGGAATTTAATTTTGTCTTAGGGTTGGAATAGGGTTGGAGAAGTTTGTATTTAATTCTGTCAATCCATTTTGTATCCCCTTTTGTTACGAGAAAATGCCAAAATGGTACAAAATTGGGACCGAATGTCCAAAATAGCACTCTATGAAAAGTTGACCCTCCACTAGGCACTAGTACTTTCCTAATGTTATATACATGTTTTCAATTTTTTTTTTGAAATAACATTCTCATTTTTTAGAACGCGTTCTCAATACTACATAAACAACATCAACGCAATACTTTAAACATTAAAATTTTATTATTAAATTATTAAAATTTTATTTTTTATTTTTTTATTAAAATTTTTAAATTTTATCTATATTCCCTAGGGATTCAACAGTTAACTTTTGTAGTTCAATAATTTCATTTTGGATTTTAGAAATATTCACAATGATGAATAAACCGTATACGGACTTAGAATTTAGGATTGTTTAGAACCCTAGACCCTAGACCCTAACTTATCCTGATTTTTAAAAATATTCAGAATGACGAATAAAAAAAACAATTTGAAATTACCATTTGATTATAAGTTTTTTAATATCGTTTGCAAATATATATTTAGTAAAAATTTTAAAAAAAATTATTAACACCAATTAAAGTAATGCTTTAAAAAAACAAAAATTAAAAATATCAAATTTGCGTTTGCTGAAAACCCAAGTAGTAATGGAGTTATTACTGAAAAAGCATTTGAAATATGTGTTTTATGACAAAAATGCATTTTGTAATTGCGTCTTGGCTCTGAAACGCATGTTCTAAATGCATTTCCCACCATTAACGCATGTTGCAGATGTGTTTTGCCCTAACGCAGCTCATAGATGCGTGATCTTTGTGCCATTCGATGACTAGCTTTTCAGGGAGTGTTTTTGGACATTTTTTGTTAAATTGTGTTAAAATAGGCCAAAACCCTTTTGTTCTTCATTAATTAAATTTAGCTTATCAAGCTAGTGAAATCCTAGTTCATGGAAAACGTGTGCCTCTCTACACAAGTGTGATTGACATTATTGAATAAATTTTCAATATATTATTCATTTCGATTACCTTTTTTTACAAAAAAAATTATGTTGAAAACATAAATTTGTATATTAAAAATAATAATAAAAAAATTATTTAAATTTTAGTAGCTTTCATGCAAGGGATTTTTTATGTTTCGGAATACATCTCTTGACTAAGTTCTCAGAGTCATTTTATGTATTTTATTTAATTAAATTCAGTTCTATATGATCAGCACACTCTTTCTACTAATGCCTACCATTGATGTAAGTGGCCTCTTTGTGCTTTAATTTTTGGAAATCTACTCAAGAAAATCTAAATTAGGTATAAATGTCTATATATTTAGGTCCACAGCAAACATTTGTTATGGACTGTTACACAACAAATGATTCCACAGCCGTTGGATCGTTGGATCAACGATCCAATGGCTTGGATTTTAAAAAAATCGACAACGTACCGTAGAAACTTTCCGCGGTACGGGAAAATTACAAAAATGCCCCTGCCCACGTACCGCAGAAAGTTTCGGCGGTACGGGGGCCTTTTGTTTTGTTCGCCTTTTTGCAGTAGCAGTTCACAGACAACACAGAACAGAAAATGGTTGAAAATTAGGGATTCTCTGGCGATTAATTTGCGAAAATGAGGAGCAAGCTTCGATTCAACGGCTGTTGTTCATTTTTTTAGGTGTGTGTTGCCTTCTTACTCTATTTTTGTAGTGTAATGTGTGTATACACAGCATATGTATGTATAAATTATAGTTTAGAGGTGATTTTGTGGATTTTGTGAATTTTGTGGAATTTGTGGAGTCGAATGTATGTGTATAATTGTTGGTTACCCTTTGGAATTTGTGGATTCGAATTTGTGGAATTTGTGGATTGTTGGTTACCCTTTGGAGGGATTTTTTGTTGAAGTATAGTTCATTTAAAGTGTTTAAGTAATTTCATTAGTGGTAAAAATCGAATTTAGGGTGTATATTTTTCACTGATTAGAGGCATTGTTTGTTGCAATTGAATTTAGGGTTTAAGAATTATGATCTAGGGTTTAAGAATATGAGGAAAATTCGAATTATTTGGTTATTAATTCAAATTGAGTATTATTTTTGGTTATTAATTTAGTTTAAATTTTAACATATAGGGGTTTTCTAACATGTTTTTTTAATGTAATTTGCAGAAATGGATCATTTTAACGATGACTTCCTTGACACTTTGTCGGGTCCTAGTAGAGCGAACATCATTTGGGATAACCACTATCATGTTAGCGGATGTGTGGGATGGTAGTGGGAGAGAGGAGTTGGATTGTATATGTGGTAATAGGGCGATGCGGGATTGGAAGTTACGAAGACCGCAGAGGGAGCTTCTACATATGATGGGGTTTGGGATTTTTACCAACCCCATGTTGTGTTGGGTAACGATGCGAGGCTCATTTCTGCTATGATTGAGCGGTGGAGGCCTGAGATGAACACCTTCTTCATGAGGCAAGGGGAAATGACGGTAACGTTGGAGGATGTAGGCTACATCTTAGGATTGCCGGTTGTTGGTGAGGCTGTGACATATGGTCTCATAGCGAATCGGAAAGAGTTCTTCGTTCGTAATTGGTTTGAGTCGTTGACAGATGAGGAGGTGGATGATGCGTTGTTTAAGTTGACATGGCTCTTTGAGAGATATGGTAGGCAGAAGCCGGAGAAATATAATGCCGAGGTAACTATTGTACATACACAGGCATACTTGGTATTTTGGTGTGGTGCCGTTTTTTTCCCTACGAAGGACAGAGCTTATGCCCATGTGAGATACATTGTGCCCTTGTCCAACATCCGGGAGATTCATAATTATGCTTGGGGTGCAGCGGTGTTAGCTCATACCTATAGAGGGTTGGAGATTGCTGCGAGGAAGGGTAGTAAGAGTGTTGCTGTATGTGTGTGGCTATTGCATATCTGGTCATACGAGAGATTTCCTCGCATTGGCGTGCCTCAGCGGGACCCTGATCAGGATGATTATCCGGTTGCAGAGGGTTGGGCTTATTCCTCTCTTCAGGGTATTAATAAGAAGCGACGTCAGTCCGGTCCTCACCACAGCTTACCATTTTATAGGGGTGAGTATGATGGAGTTGCTGGTGATGACGTGGTGTGGAGGCCAAATGCCAGATTTGACGAGGTAGTTGATTGGGAGATGCTACAGGCACAGTTAGCTGGTAATGCTCGAGTGTCCTTGGTATGCTTTGATGTGGTTGAGTGGCAGCATCCGGAGAGGGTGGTCAGGCAGTTTGGTAATTTGCCAGTGATTCCCCAGGCTCCGTTAACATGGTCTTGTATAGGCAACCTAAGGAAGCCACTTTTTCCAGTAAGGATTGGTTGGTTCGATGGTTTGTTGATATTGGGAGGTGGGCCAGATTTTGTTCAGATTTGGAGGGGTTGGTTGACTGCACTACCAATATTGCATCCCAGGCTGAGTATATGGCTTGGTATTCAGAGATTACCCGTGTACGTGTAGGGAAGCTAGAACCTGTCCCCCATTCAAGGTACCAAACGAGGGAGCTCTATGATGGAGTCGAAGGATATCGAGTTGTAAGTATCCTAAAATTTGTACCATCTTCTTATTATAGCTATAAAAGGTTATATAGCAAGGTAATGAGCCAAATGCTCAGCAAATGTAAATACATCAACAATAAACTTTATCAAGCTAGAGGAATTGACAATGAAATGGTTATCAAATGTAGTAAGGTTTTCAACAAAGTTCTGATGAATAAGCAATATCCAAATCTGGTTTAAATTCTGAAAAACTGAATCATAAGGATTGAGATATCGAGATAAGAGTTTACAACTTTAAACATAAATTTTAAAAAAAAACATTATAAAAACCTGAGATTTCAACTTGAACGCTACAAGCTAGCCGGGTGATCAGCCCGCGAATAGCTCCGGATATCACACCCGTACATGTGACTCCTCCTTTATTTAGGATCGTGGTGGCTCTTATTCACATTGGTCATGGCATAAAGCCGTATAATAACAGACCGGCGTAACGGTCTAACACATTTTATTTTTATCCCTGCCACTTAGTCTTTTTTTTAAAATCAAGTTGATCGTAAATCAACAATTCCAATATCAAAGTATTTAAAACAACCCTCATACTTACTGACAAAAGATCAGCCTAGCATAAGGAAATTTAAGTTATAAAAAGGAAATTGAAATTTAAGTTATAAAAAGGAAATTGTACTTTTCTACAATCGATAAATATAAATCTGAATAACTTGGTCAGATGTATTCAAGGTACTGATCAAAGGTATTATATCAATTTGAAATGGTCGATCAAAGGTTACAACAGAATATTAATCGTGATTGGGTTCAAAGTATAGCCAAGGTATTAATCATTACAAAGGTATCACAAGAGTAATCTCAATAATCGATAAGGTTTAATCTGCAAGGTTTAAACAAGAGAAGGAGGTTAACACTTGCCTTATCGAGCAGCTTTACTAAAACCCTTGGATTTTCCTGCTAATGCCTTATCGAGCAGCTCCTTACCTTTCGTGCTAATGCTCGGACCTATAATCATATATATATATATATATATATATAATGTTAAACTCTATATATTAGTGTATAACACATCATGTATATAAGCATACAAATATACACATAACACATAGCACTAAATTACTATATTATTATAATAATTTTAATGACTTAGACTAGCAACCATAACAGTTATCACCCAAAGTATTTCGATTGGTTATATAATAACTAGCAGTAGAGCGTGCCGATAATGTTTTGAAAAATGTTAAGAATTTTTAGAAAATTTCGGCAATACTTCCCCGCTTATACTACATTCCCAGTCGGAATACAATCGACACAACAACAACCAAGTCACATATGACATACTTATAACATAATCAAGCATTCAACTTACTAATATAGTTATTTGACATTACTTACAACAATTCTGTTTGGAAATACACATTAACAAGTACAGGGCAAGACCCTATCCTGCAACAATTCTGTCTACAAATAAGCTTTGCATGAAATTTGCATCTTTAAAAGACTGTTAGTATTTGGAGACAGTCCTAAAATAGACTATCAATATTATCATATATAATTGAGGCTGATTCTTGATTTACATATTATCTGGCATAGCATGTGCTTTTTGTATATCTCTGTCTTGGCTTCCCTTCCATATAGTAACATAGCTCCATGCTCAATTGCTCTTCTATAGTGGATAATTCTAACAATAAATTTGATTCAAATGTAATAATTTATATAGGCCACCGATTAGGCCTTGGTGGTTATTAAATTATTATTGGTATATCCTTGATTTTAGTAGCTGGCTTTGAGGTATTTTAATAGCTACCTTTTAAAAGATGGTATTAGTTCTTTGTGTCATCTAAAGGATAGATTTAGTTAGTTGTAGGATGCATTCTATATGCAACTCAAAACCTTCACTTCTAATATTCTAATATTGCATTTTGCTAAACTAACTTCTTCTTTGTTTACTTTTTACGTAGGTCAAGAATCTTTGATTTTTACGTCGAAATGTAACGTAAATTGGCTTTTTACGTTGTTACTGAATAGGTCTTAACATAACGTAAATTGGCTTTTTACGTTACTAAATGTTTCTGGCTATGCTCCATACGTCGGTTAACTTCTTCTTTGTTTACTTTTTACTTCGGTAAAAAGCCTTTAAAATGTTTTTTTAATTTACTTTTATTATCTTCATTTTGGTTCCCGGAAAACTTTAGAGGATTTGAGTTTTGTTTGAAATTGACTCTATTTTACGTTCCTAGAGCTCTGTAGTTTTTTTTTTCTTATTTGATGTTTTATGTTTTTCCTGGACACTTTCTATAGATAAACTTGTCTATCTGCTTCTATTTTTCTGGGTGTGGCTTTGCAGTTTGTCTTTTTAGAGGTACTTCTATGTTTTAGTAGCTAGAAGATATGTTGGTCTTTTTGTAACACTATGGCTTGGAGTGTGGTGTATAAATGAGCTATGGATTTTGTGAATTAAAGAATAATTCCTTTGAGCATCAATGATGGTTTCAATTATTATTATGTTCATTCTGATATTGTTAATTGGTGAGTTTGTGACTAACTTTTTCATTTTCTGTTTTGTAGTAGCTCCTAGTTATTCACTATGGGTAAGGAAAAGATTCATATCAGTAATGGCAATGTCAACTGAAAGACTAAACCAATCAAGTGATAGACTTAGGGAGAGTAGAAGAGTTGTGCTGGAGACAGAACATCTTGGGGTAATATCAATCCTTGAAGATTCGCATAAACAACGGGAAACTCTTCTATATGATTTTAGCCATGCAATTTGCACATCTCATATCTCTGTATCACATGGAAGCTTTGATCAAACATAATGTTTAATTTCTGAATTTTTAGTGTGTGTTAGACCATTGTTCATTCAGTAATCTTCTTAGTATTGGCATATATAAATTTCAACAAATGTGTGAAGAAGTTTAAATTTTTTTAAATTGTTCATGGGAATGGGTACAGAAAAATAGAAAAAAAAAATTAAATTTTTTTGACAATATATGTCGGTTCTTATATTTAACCGACGTAAAAGGTCATTTTGTACTAGTGACATTATACGTCGGTGTTTTTGAACATTATACATTGAGCTTTTTTCTACATTATACATCGGCTTTTTCAATATTATACGTCAGCTTTTTAGCGATGTATATTTACATTTTATACGTCGCCTTTTTAACCGACCTAAAAAACTCATGACTTTATACGCCACCCCTCTATACGTCGCCATTTAATCGACGTATATGTAAGACCTATTTAACCGACGTAAAAAGCCAGTTTTGTACTAGTACGAATGCACAAAAGAAAAAATCAAATAATTTTTTATGATTTGAGGATGGTTTCCCAAAAAATAACAATCTTGAAAATCAAATCGTGCAAAAATGTAATTCTCTCCAAATTTTGAATTAAACAATACCCACGATTAAGGTCGATAAGCATTGATTCCTCGCTAAAGCCTCAATCAAAGGTCAATACCCAATGAAAGTCGAGTTTTAGGGTCGAGAAACGTCGAAATACAAGCATAAAACCTCGAGTCTTACAAATAGACGGTTTCAACTTTATGAAATCTCAAACGATTATTCTAGAAGTTGGGGCCAAATAATATTGGTTAAAAAATATCTTAGATATGAGTAAATAATTAGTGTTGCATTAATTAGTTTTGGTTTGGTCCATAGGATGGCCCCATAATAAAGGTCCAAAATCCTAATTAAAAAATAAATTCACAATTAAATAAAAGACTAATTAAAAAGCCCCCAGATATTTCAAAAATAGTAGAAACTTCTAGAAAGACCGGTCACCAAGTCACAATTCCTGTAAAGAATATGTTCTTTAAAAAATTAAAGATGAAAATACAATAACTTTTTTGTAGTGTTTTATATATATATATATATATATATATATATATATATATATATATATATATATAAACTATCAACTACGTACTTGTTTTGTATAAATATATCTTTCCATGAATATTACAATAAAAAAGGGCAATTCCTACCACGCGATTGGTCGATTTTGGCCATTTATTGGTCGGAATTTGGGTCAAAACCGACCAAGTCGAATGGTAGGAATTGCTCTAGTTGCAATTGTTAATTGGTCGGAATTGCTAGTTTTTTTCCAAAATGTCCCACATGCCATGTGGCTGCCCATGTGGCGAGCCACATGGGATGCCACGTGGCATGGGACCAAGACACGTCACATGCCACGTCATCTGAAAAATGGACCCCAAATGTTGACGTGTCATCCACGTATCAGGTGGGTCTTTTCCTACCAATATTGGTAGGAAATAACCATGATAATCAGACCAATAAAAAAGTCCACGTCTAATGACACGGGATGGTGTAATTTTTTAATCCACCATCATTTCCTACCAACATTGGTAGGAAATGTCCGTGAAAAATAAATTTATTTTTTTTAAAGAAATTGTTTATTAATCTAAAAATATGACCGTTCAGTCTGATGATGTGGAAGGATGACATTTGCATCCGCCTCATTTCCTACCAATATTGGTAGAAATGCCCCTGGCAAAATAAATTTATTTTTCTTTTAAAATATGAGGGATTATGACGTGGAAGGTGGGGTCCATTCGTGGTCAAAAAGCAACCAAAACCGACCAATATTGGTAGGTTTTGATTGAGCGGGAAATTCAATTTTTTCACGAAATTTTTGGTGGAAATCTACTTATCAATTCCGACCAATATTGTTCGGTTTTGATGTGAGCGGGAAATTCAACCTTTTGACCAATTTTTTGGCGGAAATCGATGTGGATTGTGGGACCAATTTTCAATCAAATGTTGGTCAGTTTTGATTTCCGACCAAGAATTGGTAGGTATTGATGCTTACGTATACAGATTTTGGGGGCCACGCACACCATTTTCGACCAAATTCGTGCTTGGTCGGTTTTGCTCACTCATTTCCGACCATTTTTTTTTTGTCAGATTTGCTTGGTCGATTTTGAGCTTTTTTCTTGTAGTGCTTTAAACGGAAACCTTTTAAGAAAAATATCAAAATGTGTTGCCTTCTACTTTTTGCTACCTTTTCCCAAAGTACGTAATAAATGAGAATATCAAGGAGACAAATGTAGTGGTAATGTTTTCAAAATCTTTTCAGCTGCCTTTTTTTATCTAAAATATTTATTCGGTAAAAGTAAAACAAATTATTAATTCTTTTACTTTCTTTTTTGTGAATATCAAAATTCTTTCATTTTCTTTTCCTTGGATATCAAAATTCTTTCAATTTCTTTTCTTTGGATATAAAAAAAAAAAGACTTTTGGAACATATTATTAAAGGATCATTTAAAAGGAGATTTTTGTTTGTTATATCTGAAGGGAATAATTAATTTTCAAATTATATATTAAAAAAAATTCTGAATGTGTAAACCAAATGAGAACTTTTGAGTATCGGTAATTAATTAAAACAGGACACCTTTTTACTGTCAAAGAGAATTTTTATAATATAAAAATATAAAACATAATTTTATACCTAAAATGGTGACAGTATTAAGGTTATATATACAATCTTGTATTTCCCCACCACCAATTAAAATGTATGTTGGCTTTTCAATTTTAACCTTCAAACTAATATAAATACATGATATTGTTGGAGTGTTTTTGACATCAAAATTAGTGAATCCTTTGCAAATTGCAAACTTTCTTTTCATCCAATCTCGTGATTCAAAATATCAGTGTAAGGGTCTTTTCCTACACTTCTATACAATTATACATATGTATAGTAACACCTTCTAGGAGTTGTGTTTGTTATTCAAATGATCGAGTCCTTCAATCTCTCTATCAGTTTTCTTTTTTAACAAAACTCAGTTTACTGTTTTGTTTATCAGTTACGTGTCTATTTCCGTTCCACTGGTTCGCTTTGTTTGCCAGTTATGTGTCCAGTTATGTGCATGTCTATACTTATTTATCTACCTGCTGTGCATTTTTGTATAAGGTGAAGTCATAGTTTTTTAATTGAATTTATTTACTTTGGTAAGAGTATAACATAACAGTGATTTTTCTTGCAATACCTTGTTTATTTATGTCCTCGGGTATGGCTAGTGATGGAATTTTAATACATTTTTCATTTCTTCTTTCTTTTGATTCTCAGATTTCTTAAATATTTAATGAATATTAATATTGGTATCTTCATGCAGATGAATCTATCTAGAGCCAACGAAGGTATCTCTATTTCTGGAAATGAGGAAGTCCCCACAGAGGTATCTCGGACTCAGTTGGGAGTCGATTGCCAGTCGCAATCCGATAAAGGCAAATCAAAGATACTTGAGGACGCTAACTTTAATAACAATGGTTTACTCTCTCAAACGGCCATAGAGATTTTAGATGGTGGAGGTGTAGATTGCATATCTCGTAAGGCCAAACGAAAACGAGTACACTGGGATGAAGAGGTTCTTGAAGGTCTTACCCTAAAGGACCTTCTTGAGGCGGCTGTTGAGTCTGCCGAGAAGGATAAAGCTAAGAAAGCCGCACGTGGTGAAGCTGGGTCTGGCTACGGTGGTCCATGCTTTAGAAATCTTGAAGACAGAAGGGGAGAATAGCGAGGCCTGGGAGTCGCTCTTATGGACTTGCGACTCTGAGATCCAGCTTGAGGAATTTAATTTTGTTTTAGGGTTGGAATAGGGTTGGAGAAGTTTGTATATAATTCTGTCAATCCATTTTGTATCCCCTTTTGTTACGAGAAAATGCCAAAATGGTACAAAATTAGGACTGAATGTCCAAAATAGCACTCTATGAAAAGTTGACCCTCCACTAGGCACTAGTACTTTCCTAATGTTATATACATGTTTTCATTTTTTTTTTTGAAATAACATTCTCATTTTTTAGAACGCGTTCTCAATACTACATAAACAACATCAACGCAATACTTTAAACATTAAAATTTTATTATTAAATTATTAAAATTTTATTTTTTATTTTTTGATTAAAATTTTTAAATTTTATCTATATTCCCTAGGGATTCAACAGTTAACTTTTGTTGTTCAATAATTTCATTTTGGATTTTAGAAATATTCACAATGACGAATAAACCGTATACGGACTTAGAATTTAGGATTGTTTAGAACCCTAGACCCTAGACCCTAACTTATCCTGATTTTTAAAAATATTCAGAATGACGAATAAAAAAAACAATTTGAAATTACTATTTGATTATAAGTTTTTTAATATCGTTTGCAAATATATATTTAGTAAAAATTTTAAAAAAATTATTAACACCAATTAAAGTAATGCTTTAAAAAAACAAAAATTAAAAATATCAAATTTGTGTTTGCTGAAAACCCAAGTAGTAATGGCGTTATTACTGAAAAAGCATTTGAAATATGTGTTTTATGACAAAAATGCATTTTGTAATTGCGTCTTGGCTCTGAAATGCATGTTCTAAATGCATTTCCCACCATTAACGCATGTTGCAGATGTGTTTTGCCCTAACGCAACTCATAGATGCGTGATCTTTGTGCCATTCGAGGACTAGCTTTTCAGGGAGTGTTTTTGGACATTTTTTGTTAAATTGTGTTAAAATAGGCCAAAACCCTTTTGTTCTTCATTAATTAAATTTAGCTTATCAAGCTAGTGAAATCCTAGTTCATGGAAAACGCGTGCCTCTCTACACAAGTGTGATTGACATTATTGAATAAATTTTCAATATATTATTCATTTCGATTACCTTTTTTTACAAAAAAAATTATGTTGAAAACATAAATTTGTATATTAAAAATAATAATAAAAAAAATTATTTAAATTTTAGTAGCTTTCATGCAAGGGATTTTTATGTTTCGGAATACATCTCTTGACTAAGTTCTCAGAGTCATTTTATGTATTATATTTAATTAAATTCAGTTCTCTATGATCAGCACACTCTTTCTACTAATGCCTACCATTGATGTAAGTGGCCTCTTTGTGCTTTAATTTTTGGAAATCTACTCAAGAAAATCTAAATTAGGTATAAATGTCTATATATTTAGGTCCACAGCAAACATTTGTTGTGGACTGTTACACAACAAATGATTCCACAGCCGTTGGATTGTTGGATCAACGATCCAATGGCTGGGATTTTAAAAAAATCGACAAAGTACCGTAGAAACTTTCCGCGGTACGGGGAAATTACAAAAATGCCCCCGCCCACGTACCGCAGAAAGTTTCCGCGATACGGGGCCCTTTTGTTTTGTTCGCCTTTTTGCAGTAGCAGTTCACAGACAACAAAAAACAGAAAATGGTTGAAAATTAGGGATTCTCTGGCGATTGATTGGCGAAAATGAGGAGCAAGCTTCGATTCAACGGCTGTTGTTCATTGTTTTAGGTGTGTGTTGCCTTCTTACTCTATTTTTGTAGTGTAATGTGTGTATACACAGCATATGTATGTATAAATAATAGTTTAGAGGTAATTTTGTGGATTTTGTGAATTTTGTGGAATTTGTGCAGTCGAATGTATGTGTATAATTGTTGGTTACCCTTTGGAATTTGTGGATTCGAATTTGTGGAATTTGTGGATTGTTGGTTACCCTTTGGAGGGATTTTTTATTGAAGTATAGTTCATTTAAAGTGTTTAAATAATTTCATTAGTGGTAAAAATCGAATTTAGGGTGTATATTTTTCACTGATTAGAGGCATTGTTTGTTGCAATTGAATTTAGGGTTTAAGAATTATGATCTAGGGTTTAAGAATATGAGGAAAATTCGAATTATTTGGTTATTAATTCAAATTGAGTATTATTTTTGGTTATTAATTTAGTTTAAATTTTAACATATAGGGGTTTTCTAACATGTTTTTTTAATGTAATTCGCAGAAATGGATCATTTTAACGATGACTTACTTGACACTTTGTCGGGTCCTAGTAGAGCGAACATCATTTGGGATAACCGCTATCATGTTAGCGAGGATGTGTGGGATGGTAGTGGGAGAGAGGAGTTGGATTGTATATGTGGTAATAGGGCGATGCGGGATTGGAAGTTACGAAGACCGTAGAGGGAGCTTCTACATATGATGGGGTTTGGGATTTTTACCAACCCCCATGTTGTGTTGGGTAACGATGCGAGGCTCATTTCTACTATGATTGAGCGGTGGAGGCCTGAGACGAATACCTTCTTCATGAGGCAAGGGGAAATGACGGTAACGTTGGAGGATGTAGGCTACATCTTAGGATTGCCGGTTGTTGGTGAGGCTGTGACATGTGGTCTCATAGCGAATCGGAAAGAGTTCTTCGTTCGTAATTGGTTTGAGCCGTTGACAGATGAGGAGGTGGATGATGCATTGTTTAAGTTGACATGGCTCTTTGAGAGATATGGTAGGCAGAAGCCGGAGAAACATAATGCCGAGGCAACTATTGTACATACACAGGCATACTTGGTATTTTTGTGTGGTGCCATTTTTTTCCCTACGAAGGACAGAGCTTATGCCCATGTGAGATACATTGTGCCCTTGTCCAACATCCGGGAGATTCATAATTATGCTTGGGGTGCAGCGGTGTTAGCTCATACCTATAGAGGGTTGGAGATTGTTGCGAGGAAGGGTAGTAAGAGTGTTGCTGTATGTGTGTGGCTATTGCATATCTGGTCATACGAGAGATTTCCTCGCATTGGCGTGCCTCAGCGGGACCCTGATCAGGATGATTATCCGGTTGCAGAGGGTTGGGCTTATTCCTCTCTTCAGGGTATTAATAAGAAGCGACGTCAGTCCAGTCCTCACCACAGCTTACCATTTTATAGGGGTGAGTATGATGGAGTTGCTGGTGATGACGTGGTGTGGAGGCCAAATGCCAGATTTGACGAGGTAGTTGATTGGGAGATGCTACAGGCACAGTTAGCTGGTAATGCTCGAGTGTCCTTGGTATGCTTTGATGTGGTTGAGTGGCAGCATCCGGAGAGGGTGGTCAGGCAGTTTGGTAATTTGCCAGTGATTCCCCAGGCTCCGTTAACATGGTCTTGTATAGGCAACCTAAGGAAGCCACTTTTTCCGGTAAGGATTGGTTGGTTCGATGGTTTGTTGATATTGGGAGGTGGGCCAGATTTTGTTCAGATTTGGAGGGGTTGGTTGACTGCACTACCAATATTGCATCCCAGGCTGAGTATATGGCTTGGTATTCAGAGATTACCCGTGTACGTGTAGGGAAGCTAGAACCTGTCCCCCATTCAAGGTACCAAACGAGGGAGCTCTATGATGGAGTCGAAGGATATCGAGTTGTAAGTATCCTAAAATTTGTACCATCTTCTTATTATAGCTATAAAAGGTTATATAGCAAGGTAATGAGCCAAATGCTCAGCAAATGTAAATACATCAACAATAAACTTTATCAAGCTAGAGGAATTGACAATGAAATGGTTATCAAATGTAGTAAGGTTTTCAACAAAGTTCTGATGAATAAGCAATATCCAAATCTGGTTTAAATTCTGAAAAACTGAATCATAAGGATTGAGATATCGAGATAAGAGTTTACAACTTTAAACATAAATTTAAAAAAAAAACATTATAAAAACCTGAGATTTCAACTTGAACGCTACAAGCTAGCCGGGTGATCAGCCCGCGAATACCTCTGGATATCACACCCGTACATGTGACTCCTCCTTTATTTAGGATCGTGGTGGCTCTTATTCACATTGGTCATGGCATAAAGCCGTATAATAACAGACCGGCGTAACGGTCTAACACATTTTATTTTTATCCCTGCCACTTAGTCTTTTTTTTAAAATCAAGTTGATCGTAAATCAACAATTCCAATATCAAAGTATTTAAAACAACCCTCATACTTACTGACAAAAGATCAGCCTAGCATAAGGAAATTTAAGTTATAAAAAGGAAATTGAAATTTAAGTTATAAAAAGGAAATTGTACTTTTCTACAATCGATAAATATAAATCTGAATAACTTGGTCAGATGTATTCAAGGTACTGATCAAAGGTATTATATCAATTTGAAATGGTCGATCAAAGGTTACAACAGAATATTAATCGTGATTGGGTTCAAAGTATAGCCAAGGTATTAATCATTACAAAGGTATCACAAGAGTAATCTCAATAATCGATAAGGTTTAATCTGCAAGGTTTAAACAAGAGAAGGAGGTTAACACTTGCCTTATCGAGCAGCTTTACTAAAACCCTTGGATTTTCCTGCTAATGCCTTATCGAGCAGCTCCTTACCTTTCGTGCTAATGCTCGGACCTATAATCATATATATATATATATATATATATAATGTTAAACTCTATATATTAGTGTATAACACATCATGTATATAAGCATACAAATATACACATAACACATAGCACTAAATTACTATATTATTATAATAATTTTAATGACTTAGACTAGCAACCATAACAGTTATCACCCAAAGTATTTCGATTGGTTATATAATAACTAGCAGTAGAGCGTGCCGATAATGTTTTGAAAAATGTTAAGAATTTTTAGAAAATTTCGGCAATACTTCCCCGCTTATACTACATTCCCAGTCGGAATACAATCGACACAACAACAACCAAGTCACATATGACATACTTATAACATAATCAAGCATTCAACTTACTAATATAGTTATTTGACATTACTTACAACAATTCTGTTTGGAAATACACATTAACAAGTACAGGGCAAGACCCTATCCTGCAACAATTCTGTCTACAAATAAGCTTTGCATGAAATTTGCATCTTTAAAAGACTGTTAGTATTTGGAGACAGTCCTAAAATAGACTATCAATATTATCATATATAATTGAGGCTGATTCTTGATTTACATATTATCTGGCATAGCATGTGCTTTTTGTATATCTCTGTCTTGGCTTCCCTTCACTACGCCATAAGTGAGCATACGCAACCCTTTTTACAAAGCGTTGCACAGAAAGCGTTTCGTTAGATAGAAGTTTTGGGTCTTTTGCAACTGAGCTGAATTGGTGTTGCGTTAGATATAGATTAGCGTTGCGTATTACCCACAGTGTTTCACATTATGCAACACTAACTGATGGCGTTGCGTTAGATAATTTTTTATTTTTATAAATGGTGACGTGGCAGGAGTGGGACCCACATGTGCTGACGTGGCATTTGCTGACGTGGCACATGTGGGACCCACATTTGCTGACGTGGCAGAAGTGGGGCCCACCTTTGCTGACATGGCATTTGCTGACGTGGCAAAAAACGTTGCATTAGATACCAATAGTGTTGCGTTTGCTCTTTGAAGTGTTGCATTAGATATATTCATATTTTTTTAAAAAAATATGACGTGGCAGATGTGGGCGCCACAACTACTGACGTGGCAGTGTGGGACCCACAAGGATGACGTGGCAGGAGGCCCATCATGCTGACGTGGCAATTGTGGGACCCACAATTGCTGACGTGGCAGAAGTGGGGCCCACCTTTGCTGACGTGGCATTTGCTGACGTGGCAGAAAGCGTTGCATTAGATACCTGTACTGTTGCATTTGCTGTTTGAAGTGTTGCATTAGATAAATTTATATTTTTTTAAAAAATATGACGTGTCAGATGTGGGACCCACCACTGCTGACGTGGCAGTGTGGGACCCACAAGGGTGACGTGGAAGGAGGCCCATCATGCTGACGTGGCAATTGTGGGACCCACAATTGCTGACGTGGCAGAAGTGGGACGCACTAATGCTGACGTGGCATTTGCTGACGTGGCAGAAGTGTTGCATTAGGTATCAGTAGTGTTGCATTTGCTGTTTGAAGTGTTGCATTAGATAATTATTTATTTTTTTAAAAATAGAAACAATAATCCGTAACAAAGCACTAGTTACGAGTCATATTGAAAATAGTAGTGATCTACTAAGATCTCCAATCAAATTAATTTTTTATTTTCTGAAACTTGGGGAATATCATTATATTAGATATATATTGACATTTATACGATTGGATCATTCAAAAATATTTTTTTAAAAAAAAGAAACAATAATCCGTAACAAAGCACTAGTTACGAGTCATATTGAAAATAGAAGTGATCTACTAAGATCTCCAATCAAATTAATTTTTTATTTTCTGAAACTTGGGGAATATCATTATATTAGATATATATTGACATCCGTACGGTTGGATCGTTCAAAAATATTTTTAAAAAAAGAAACAATAATCCGTAACAAAGCACTAGTTACGAGTCATATTGAAAATAGTAGTGATCTACTAAGATCTCCAATCAAATTAATTTTTTATTTTCTGAAACTTGGGGAATATCATTATATTAGATATATATTGACATCCGTACGGTTGGATCGTTCAAATTTTTTTTTAAAAAATAGAAACAATAATCCGTAACAAAGCACTAGTTACGAGTCATATTGAAAATAGTACTGATCTACTAAGATCTCCAATCAAATTAATTTTTTATTTTCTGAAACTTGGGGAATATCATTATATTAGATATATATTGACATCCGTACGGTTGGATCGTTCAAAAATATTTTTTAAAAAATAGAAACAATAATCCGTAACAAAGCACTAGTTACGAGTCATATTGAAAATAGTAGTGATCTACTAAGATCTGCAATCAAATTAATTTTTTATTTTCTAAAACTTGGGGAATATCATTATATTAGATATATATTGACATATGTACGGTTGGATCGTTCAAAAATATTTTTTTAAAAATAGAAACAATATTAATATTTTTTAGATATATATTAATACTAAATATTAATATTTTTTAGATATATATTAATATTCTCTCTCGCCTTTCTCAAACCGCGATTCTCTCTCGCCTTTCTCAAACCCTAGTCTCTCTCTATCTCGCCGCTATCTCAAAAACTCCGATCTAAACCCTGATTTTTTGATCAATTTCAAACCTCTAAACACTAGATTGAGTCTGTGTTAATCTGTTTATATCGATTAATCTAATAATCGGTATGAATTACAGCTGAGTTAGGATACATAAACATGGTTTTTGATATACAAGTCGTTATCGTCCATATCGATCCAGATTTACAGATCAAAACCTACATTTATACATATAAACAACATATACACACACTCGAACATCTTTCCTTGATTATTATGTTTGATCTTTCAAAACCCTAATTAGGTTTTCGAGTTCTTGTGCAGGAATGATGAAGACAACTCAAAATAAGGTCGTCGATGTGATAAATATCCATAGATCGAGCTTTGGAAAGCTCAAACTCGGTCGAATCGTTCACGACTCAATGAGTCAACTCGTGAGTTAACTCGGAACTCGGGAGAGTTCAGAGCTTGAGGATTGGTAAGTACTCGAGAAGACGATGAGGCCTCGAGCAAAGGTATTAATTCGATTAAACCCAAGAACTTGAATGTTCTCCATGAAAATCTATGTGATTTTGTGATATTATCTTGGTTAACTTTCGAATTTATTGATATGACTCTCTGTATGAGTTCGTGTATGGTTGAATGACATTGTTTTAATTAGTTGTTACAAAGTACTTGATATATCTGATATTTTGTGATGTGGCAAGTCTATTACAGTCCTTGGTTTTCTTGAAAAGAAGCATTGTTGTTTAATAGATACAGCTGGTATATGGAATTTGTGTTAATTGACCTGGTCAATTATATGCCCTGTCTAACCACTGGTGGAGAAAGTGAGTCTGGATTATCATTCTTGTATTGATTGAATTAATTTCAATATATGTACCATATGGGAGATAATAAGAATGGTGATCGACTATGTGCAAGAACTATTTGTAATGCTTAAAATGACTTATTGAACCTTGTTGAATGGATACTTATATGAGTGAAGAATGCATTTGACTATGTTTGTACTCTAAGTGATTGTAACTTGACTGATTAATTCTTACAATAGAATCTGGTTAAGATCTCTACAATAGCTTGTAACTAGATATATTCATATATACACTCACACAACTAGCCCTCACTCAAAGACTTGGCTGGGAATCCCTTAGAGAGGCCCAGTATCTAGACACTGGAGTGAAACGGCCACTTAGAACAAATAGGATTCATATCTTGCATTTTTTTACTTGTTTAATCCTATATCTTGCATTTTCTGTGGAGCATCCGATGACTTTCAAGAAAATGTTGCTGCAGATAGAGAAATCCTTAAAAGAAAGTTTAGCATGGATGATGCTTTAGAGGACAAGATATGTGACCTCTACCATTTTTACATTGAAGTACTATTTATGTTTGCTTATTCACAAGTAAAGATTTATTCACGTTACTCTCCGTGTATTTTATATGTACTTCATCATATTATTCTAGGGGATGGAGGAAGATTCAGGAGTTCATGCACACCAGCTTTATGCAGAGGTATTCCCTTACTATATGCTAAGATGTGATGCACGTAGCTGCTAATCAATAACTCTATGTAGCTAAAGTATTTTGTCTGTGGACTAGTGGACTTGGTATGCGACAGAAGGATGAACAATTATTAGTTTGCGAATGATAAATCTGTGCTCTCTCTGCTCTAAAATTAGACTTGCACTAAAATGATGAAAAATTAGACTATTCAGATTAATAAGTTTCTAAATTCATTTGGTATGTCTAATGTAATGGACCTAATCACATCTTAAGTGCCTCTCAATTTAGAACAGGGGCAAAGGTACGTATCACTACTGGATTGTAGATTTCAAATGTTAAGAAAGTAATTTTGCAAGTATTGGTCAACTTACTTTAAACGTAATCTGTGTGTGTGGAGGTCTCTATGTGTTTCTAGGTTACATGTTAAGAATCTATAGCAACAGTATATAAGTTGTAAAATAAATTAGTATATAGTAAACAAGTGGTATGAACCAGTAATTATATAGCTTAATTTGTTAAGATGTAAAACAGTCATAGCACCCGAAATATGGGTTCTCTTGGAAGATTGACTCGCCAACTAATTTTACTATATATATCCATTAAATGCATTTCAAATGATTTAGAGCATCACAAGGTCTCACTTTTATGTTAAACTGTTAGTAGCTATTTATTAAATACCAAGTAGGCTAATGTTATTAGTTTGTGTGTGGATATGCTTGAACAGTTATTAGTTTGCGAATGTTAAATCCCCTCTATTTCATGTCAAAGGCATTTTTTGCAGAACCTGTACAGTGTTGTATGTTGTTTATAAGAGTTGGACATAAACCCGTTAAACAAAATAATTTGTTTCAGTTATGAGCCAGCCTATTCAGATCCGAGCATCTGTGTTTCGCAATTTCTTCAAGCTTCTTGCTTCAAATTCGATCTCTAGTATTGTTTGCTTTCCAGGATTCTTGTATTCTCACATATTCATAAATGTGACGTCTGTAGGTAGCATTCTCACAAGAGCAAGAAGGAACCAGTATGGATATCAGGAATCCGGAATGAGTTTACAGGAGTTGAGTGAACAGGTTATGGTTGCTATGAGTTTACAGGAACCAGTATTAGTGTTACATACCAATACGGTTATACCAATACAATTGCAAAGTTAGAATTGGCATAGTTTAGAAGTTAGAATTAGTAGCAGTTATTTTGTTTTAGTATATGTTGGTAAGATTTGTAATTTTTGGGAAGATTTGTAATTTTTGGGATTAATATATAGACAGCTCAGCCATTTCAATTTTTTTGTAAAAAAGTGTTGCATTTGATTATATATGATGTTGCATTATGGTATATTTAGTGTTGCTTAAAAAAAAAAAATTAGTGTTGCATTAGACTCAAATAGCGTTGCGTTAGATAGTGGGCCCCACTGCTAACGTGGCATGTGGGCCCCTGCTGATGTGGCATGTGGACCCATTGCTGACGTGGCATGTGGGCCCCAATGCTGATGTGGCACATTGGTGGGCCCCACTGATGACGTGGCATGCCCCTTCATTTGTGACGTGGCACTTGTGGGCCCCACTAATGATATGTCAGCATGCTGACGTGGCAACTTGCTTACATGTCAGCATGCTGACGTGGCACCTTGCTTACATGTCAGCATGCTGACATGGCTGAAAAATCTAACGCAACGCCCTGTAACGTTGCATTTGCATGCTTTTAGCGTTGCATAAGGCCTCTAACGTAACGCTTTCGTGGTGTTGCAATAGCTTGGAAAAGCGTTGCGTTAGGGGTCTTACGCAACGCCAGTATTGGTAACGCCCCAAAAGCGTTGCGTAAGACCTTACGCAACGCTTTTCAGGCCTTACGCAACTGAAAATGAGGGTTGCGTATGTGCGTTTATGGCGTAGTGCTTCCATATAGTAACACAGCTCCATGCTCAATTGCTCTTCTATAGTGGATAATTCTAACAATAAATTTGATTCAAATGTAATAATTTATATAGGCCACCGATTAGGCCTTGGTGGTTATTAAATTATTATTGGTATATCCTTGATTTTAGTAGCTGGCTTTGAGGTATTTTAATAGCTACCTTTTAAAAGATGGTATTAGTTCTTTGTGTCATCTAAAGGATAGATTTAGTTAGTTGTAGGATGCATTCTATATGCAACTGAAAACCTTCACTTCTAATATTCTAATATTGCATTTTGCTAAACTAACTTCTTCTTTGTTTACTTTTTACGTAGGTCAAGAATCTTTGATTTTTACGTCGAAATGTAACGTAAATTGGCTTTTTACGTTGTTACTGAATAGGTCTTAACATAACGTAAATTGGCTTTTTACGTTACTAAATGTTTCTGGCTATGCTCTATACGTCGGTTAACTTCTTCTTTGTTTACTTTTTACTTCGGTAAAAAGCCTTTAAAATGTTTTTTAATTTACTTTTATTATCTTCATTTTGGTTCCCGGAAAACTTTAGAGGATTTGAGTTTTGTTTGAAATTGACTCTATTTTACGTTCCTAGAGCTCTGTAGTTTTTTTTTCTTATTTGATGTTTTATGTTTTTCCTGGACACTTTCTATAGATAAACTTGTCTATCTGCTTCTATTTTTCTGGGTGTGGCTTTGCAGTTTGTCTTTTTAGAGGTACTTCTATGTTTTAGTAGCTAGAAGATATGTTGGTCTTTTTGTAACACTATGGCTTGGAGTGTGGTGTATAAATGAGCTATGGATTTTGTGAATTAAAGAATAATTCCTTTGAGCATCAATGATGGTTTCAATTATTATTATGTTCATTCTGATATTGTTAATTGGTGAGTTTGTGACTAACTTTTTCATTTTCTGTTTTGTAGTAGCTCCTAGTTATTCACTATGGGTAAGGAAAAGATTCATATCAGTAATGGCAATGTCAACTGAAAGACTAAACCAATCAAGTGATAGACTTAGGGAGAGTAGAAGAGTTGTGCTGGAGACAGAACATCTTGGGGTAATATCAATCCTTGAAGATTCGCATAAACAACGGGAAACTCTTCCATATGATTTTAGCCATGCAATTTGCACATCTCATATCTCTGTATCACATGGAAGCTTTGATCAAACATAATGTTTAATTTCTGAATTTTTAGTGTGTGTTAGACCATTGTTCATTCAGTAATCTTCTTAGTATTGGCATATATAAATTTCAACAAATGTGTGAAGAAGTTTAAATTTTTTTAAATTGTTCATGGGAATGGGTAGAGAAAAATAGAAAAAAAAAATTAAATTTTTTTGACAATATATGTCGGTTCTTATATTTAACCGACGTAAAAGGTCATTTTGTACTAGTTACATTATACGTCGGTGTTTTTGAACATTATACATTGAGCTTTTTTTACATTATACATCGGCTTTTCAATATTATACGTCAGCTTTTTAGCGATGTATATTTACATTTTATACGTCGCCTTTTTAACCGACGTAAAAAACTCATGACTTTATACGCCACCCCTCTATACGTCGCCATTTAATCGACGTATATGTAAGACCTATTTAATCGACGTAAAAAGCCAGTTTTGTACTAGTACGAATGCACAAAAGAAAAAATCAAATAATTTTTTATGATTTGAGGATGGTTTCCCAAAAAATAACAATCTTGAAAATCAAATCGTTGCAAAAATGTAATTCTCTCCAAATTTTGAATTAAACAATACCCACGATTAAGGTCGATAAGCATTGATTCCTCGCTAAAGCCTCAATCAAAGGTCAATACCCAATGAAAGTCGAGTTTTTGGGTCGAGAAACGTCGAAATACAAGCATAAAACCTCGAGTCTTACAAATAGACGGTTTCAACTTTATGAAATCTCAAACGATTATTCTAGAAGTTGGGGCCAAATAATATTGGTTAAAAAATATCTTAGATATGAGTAAATAATTAGTGTTGCATTAATTAGTTTTGGTTTGGTCCATAGGATGGCCCCATAATAAAGGTCCAAAATCCTAATTAAAAAATAAATTCACAATTAAATAAAAGACTAATTAAAAAGCCCCCAGATATTTCAAAAATAGTAGAAACTTCTAGAAAGACCGGTCACCAAGTCACAATTCCTGTAAAGAATATGTTCTTTAAAAAATTAAAGATGAAAATACAATAACTTTTTTGTAGTGTTATATATATATATATATATATATATATATATATATATATATATATATAAACTATCAACTACGTACTTGTTTTGTATAAATATATCTTTCCATGAATATTACAATAAAAAAGGGCAATTCCTACCACGCGCTTGGTCGATTTTGGCCATTTATTGGTCGGAATTTGGGTCAAAACCGACCAAGTCGAATGGTAGGAATTGCTCTAGTCGCAATTGTTAATTGGTCGGAATTGCTAGTTTTTTTCCAAAATGTCCCACATGCCATGTGGCTGCCCATGTGGCGAGCCACATGGGATGCCACGTGGCATGGGACCAAGACACGTCACATGCCACGTGGCATGGGACCAAGACACGTCACATGCCACGTCATCTGAAAAATGGACCCCAAATGTTGACGTGTCATCCACGTATCAGGTGGGTCTTTTCCTACCAATATTGGTAGGAAATAACCATGATAATCAGACCAATAAAAAAGTCCACGTCTAATGACACGGGATGGTGTAATTTTTTAATCCACCATCATTTCCTACCAACATTGGTAGGAAATGTCCGTGGAAAAATAAATTTATTTTTTTTAAAGAAATTGTTTATTAATCTAAAAATATGACCGTTCAGTGTGATGATGTGGAAGGATGACATTTGCATCCGCCTCATTTCCTACCAATATTGGTAGAAATGCCCCTGGCAAAATAAATTTATTTTTCTTTTAAAATATGAGGGATTATGACGTGGAAGGTGGGGTCCATTCGTGGTCAAAAAGCAACCAAAACCGACCAATATTGGTAGGTTTTGATTGAGCGGGAAATTCAATTTTCTACGAAATTTTTGGTGGAAATCTACTTATCAATTCCGACCAATATTGGTCGGTTTTGATGTGAGCGGGAAATTCAACCTTTTGACCAATTTTTTGGCAAAAATCGATGTGGATTGTGGGACCAATTTTCAATCAAATGTTGGTCGGTTTTGATTTCCGACCAAGAATTGGTAGGTATTGATGCTTACGTGTACAGATTTTGGGCCCCACGCACACCATTTCCGACCAAATTCGTGCTTGGTCGGTTTTGCTCACTCATTTCCGATCAATTTTTTTTTGTCAGATTTTCTTGGTCGATTTTGACCTTTTTTCTTGTAGTGCTTTAAACGGAAACCTTTTAAGAAAAATATCAAAATGTGTTGCCTTCTACTTTTTGCTACCTTTTCCGAAAGTACGTAATAAATGAGAATATCAAGGAGACAAATGTAGTGGTAATGTTTTCAAAATCTTTTCAGCTGCCTTTTTTTATCTAAAATATTTATTCGGTAAAAGTAAAACAAATTATTAATTCTTTTACTTTCTTTTTTGTGAATATCAAAATTCTTTCATTTTCTTTTCCTTGGATATCAAAATTCTTTCAATTTCTTTTCTTTGGATATCAAAAAAAAGACTTTTGGAACATATTATTAAAGGATCATTTAAAAGGAGATTTTTGTTTGTTATATCTGAAGGGAATAATTAATTTTCAAATTATATATTAAAAAAATTTCTGAATGTGTAAACCAAAAGAGAACTTTTGAGTATCCGTAATTAATTAAAACAGGACACCTTTTTACTGTCAAAGAGAATTTTTATAATATAAAAATATAAAACATAATTTTATACCTAAAACGGTGACAGGATTAAGGTTGTATTTCCCCACCACCAATTAAAATGTATATATGTTGGCTTTTCAATTTTAACCTTCAAACTAATATAAATACATGATATTGTTGGAGTGTTTTTGACATCAAAATTAGTGAATCCTTTGCAAATTGCAAACTTTCTTTTCATCCAATCTCGTGATTCAAAATATCAGTGTAAGGGTCTTTTCCTACACTTCTATACAATTATACATATGTATAGTAACACCTTCTAGGAGTTGTGTTTGTTATTCAAATGATCGAGTCCTTCAATCTCTCTATCAGTTTTCTTTTTTAACAAAACTCAGTTTACTGTTTTGTTTATCAGTTACGTGTCTATTTCCGTCCGTTCCACTGGTTCGCTTTGTTTGCCAGTTATGTGTCCAGTTATGTGCATGTCTATACTTATTTATCTACCATGCTGTGCATTTTTGTATAAGGTGAAGTCATAGTTTTTTAATTGAATTTATTTACTTTGGTAAGAGTATAACATAACAGTGATTTTTCTTGCAATACCTTGTTTATTTATGTCCTCGGGTATGGCTAGTGATGGAATTTTAATACATTTTTCATTTCTTCTTTCTTTTGATTCTCAGATTTCTTAAATATTTAATGAATATTAATATTGGTATCTTCATGCAGATGAATCTATCTAGAGCCAACGAAGGTATCTCTATTTCTGGAAATGAGGAAGTCCCCACAGAGGTATCTCGGACTCAGTTGGGAGTCGATTGCCAGTCGCAATCCGATAAAGGCAAATCAAAGATACTTGAGGACGCTAACTTTAATAACAATGGTTTACTCTCTCAAACGGCCATAGAGATTTTAGATGGTGGAGGTGTAGATTGCATATCTCGTAAGGCCAAACGAAAACGAGTACACTGGGATGAAGAGGTTCTTGAAGGTCTTACCCTAAAGGACCTTCTTGAGGCGGCTGTTGAGTCTGCCGAGAAGGATAAAGCTAAGAAAGCCGCACGTGGTGAAGCTGGGTCTGGCTACGGTGGTCCATGCTTTAGAAATCTTGAAGACAGAAGGGGAGAATAGCGAGGCCTGCATCCAGCTTGAGGAATTTAATTTTGTCTTAGGGTTGGAATAGGGTTGGAGAAGTTTGTATTTTTTTTTTTTTTGCTAAATTGATATATATAAAAGGAAAACAGAAACAAGAAGAAATACAGGAGAACTAACCAAAGACAATCTTAGCAGATTGCCTAGGAAAGAAACTCAAAGGGCCTAGGCCAACAAGAAACAAGCAGCAACTAGCTTCAAGCAAAACTAAGAGAACCAGGGAAAAACATGAATTCTATTACAATTAGAAAACCAAGTAGTAGAAGAAAGTCTCGCTCGAAGATCCACTTTGATTCTGGCCAGCAGTTGGAGAGGACGAAATAGACCGTTGTCATGCGCTCTAGCATTCCTTTCTCTCCATAGATGGTACGTGAAAATCTGCACTGCTAAGAGAGCCACAAATCTTTGCTCAGCATCCCTAATTTGAGATAAAAAGGTAACAAACGAAGCCCAAGTTTGATCGTAGACCAACCTCATGCCCAAAGGAGACAACAAATTCTGGAGAATAAATCTAGAATAGGAGCATTTTAAAAAAAGATGAACATCATCTTCAAGACCTCCTGCACAAAGATAGCAGTGGATAGAAGAAGTTATCCCAAAAGCATGAAGCCTCATAAGCGTATATAGACGACCATGACAGAGGAGCCAGTTGTGATAAACATATCGATTAATCCCATTTTTGATCCAAACCGCATTGTACCAAGTAACCTCATTACCTACGGCTCGGATAGAATCCCAAATGAACCAAGTAGAAACTTTGGAAGAACCATTCCATAGCCAAGAATCTTGCTGATCAAGATTAAAGTTGGGGAAAGTGAAAGTCGCCATCCAGCTCCTTAAAACCCTGGAAGTGTGATGCTGATGGGTGTTAATCCGAGGCAGCGACCAAGTCCCAGAATGAATGAAATCATTAACTGTAGCTTGAGCGTTCGAACCACTATTGAAAATTACAGGATCCTTGATAGAGGAGGCTATACTTGTGCCTTGCCACCAGGGGTCTAACCAAAAGTTGATTAATTTACCATTTCCAATGATAGTAGAGGTATAAGTTCTGGCAACATCTCGAAGTTTCAAGATATTCCTCCAAAACCATGAACAATCTGAAGGAATACGCATTGTCCAGAAATTGTTTCGTTTAAGAGCAGTAGCATAAACCCAAGTGACCCAAAGGGACTTACGTTTCGTAATAAGTCTCCAAATATGGTTTAGGAGCTGAGCTTTATTCCATTCAGCAGTGCATTTTAGACCCAGACCTCCTTCTTGAGTAGGCTTACAAACCATATGCCAAGCAATTTTAGCCCCACCAATTTTTGTGTGGTCCCCTCTCCAAAGAAATCGAGTGAAAATAGACTGAAGCCGTTTGTGCACACATTTAGGTAACATGAAATGGTTTGTCCAATACGATTGAATGGCAAAAATAACCGCTTTTAGTAATTGAACCCTACCTGCAAAAGAAAGCAAAGTTGTAGTCCAAGAATTCATTCGCGAGGTAATCTTTTGGATTAGAGGCATGCATAAGTTTTCACTTAGCTCAGAAGAGATTAGGGGAACCCCTAGAAAATTAACAGGAAGATGGCCATGGGGAATAGCATAGGTGAGGCTGAGGTTACTTCCTGGTTCGAGAAGTTTGTATTTAATTCTGTCAATCCATTTTGTATCCCCTTTTGTTACGAGAAAATGCCAAAATGGTACAAAATTGGGACCGAATGTCCAAAATAGCACTCTATGAAAAGTTGACCCTCCACTAGGCACTAGTACTTTCCTAATGTTATATACATGTTTTCAATTTTTTTTTTGAAATAACATTCTCATTTTTTAGAACGCGTACTCAATACTACATAAACAACATCAACGCAATACTTTAAACATTAAAATTTTATTATTAAATTATTAAAATTTTATTTTTTATTTTTTGATTAAAATTTTTAAATTTTATCTATATTCCTGGCCTAGGGATTCAACAGTTAACTTTTGTAGTTCAATAATTTCATTTTGGATTTTAGAAATATTCACAATGATGAATAAACCGTATACGGACTTAGAATTTAGGATTGTTTAGAACCCTAGACCCTAGACCCTAACTTATCCTGATTTTTAAAAATATTCAGAATGACGAATAAAAAAAACAATTTGAAATTACCATTTGATTATAAGTTTTTTAATATCGTTTGCAAATATATATTTAGTAAAAATTTTAAAAAAAATTATTAACACCAATTAAAGTAATGCTTTAAAAAAACAAAAATTAAAAATATCAAATTTGCGTTTGCTGAAAACCCAAGTAGTAATGGAGTTATTACTGAAAAAGCATTTGAAATATGTGTTTTATGACAAAAATGCATTTTGTAATTGCGTCTTGGCTCTGAAACGCATGTTCTAAATGCATTTCCCACCATTAACGCATGTTGCAGATGTGTTTTGCCCTAACGCAGCTCATAGATGCGTGATCTTTGTGCCATTCGATGACTAGCTTTTCAGGGAGTGTTTTTGGACATTTTTTGTTAAATTGTGTTAAAATAGGCCAAAACACTTTTGTTCTTCATTAATTAAATTTAGCTTATCAAGCTAGTGAAATCCTAGTTCATGGAAAACGTGTGCCTCTCTACACAAGTGTGATTGACATTATTGAATAAATTTTCAATATATTATTCATTTCGATTACCTTTTTTTACAAAAAAAATTATGTTGAAAACATAAATTTGTATATTAAAAATAATAATAAAAAAATTATTTAAATTTTAGTAGCTTTCATGCAAGGGATTTTTTATGTTTCGGAATACATCTCTTGACTAAGTTCTCAGAGTCATTTTATGTATTTTATTTAATTAAATTCAGTTCTATATGATCAGCACACTCTTTCTACTAATGCCTACCATTGATGTAAGTGGCCTCTTTGTGCTTTAATTTTTGGAAATCTACTCAAGAAAATCTAAATTAGGTATAAATGTCTATATATTTAGGTCCACAGCAAACATTTGTTGTGGACTGTTACACAACAAATGATTCCACAGCCGTTGGATCGTTGGATCAACGATCCAATGGCTTGGATTTTAAAAAAATCGACAACGTACCGTAGAAACTTTCCGCGGTACGGGAAAATTACAAAAATGCCCCTGCCCACGTACCGCAGAAAGTTTCGGCGGTACGGGGGCCTTTTGTTTTGTTCGCCTTTTTGCAGTAGCAGTTCACAGACAACACAGAACAGAAAATGGTTGAAAATTAGGGATTCTTTGGCGATTAATTTGCGAAAATGAGGAGCAAGCTTCGATTCAACGGCTGTTGTTCATTTTTTTAGGTGTGTGTTGCCTTCTTACTCTATTTTTGTAGTGTAATGTGTGTATACACAGCATATGTATGTATAAATTATAGTTTAGAGGTGATTTTGTGGATTTTGTGAATTTTGTGGAATTTGTGGAGTCGAATGTATGTGTATAATTGTTGGTTACCCTTTGGAATTTGTGGATTCGAATTTGTGGAATTTGTGGATTGTTGGTTACCCTTTGGAGGGATTTTTTGTTGAAGTATAGTTCATTTAAAGTGTTTAAATAATTTCATTAGTGGTAAAAATCGAATTTAGGGTGTATATTTTTCACTGATTAGAGGCATTGTTTGTTGCAATTGAATTTAGGGTTTAAGAATTATGATCTAGGGTTTAAGAATATGAGGAAAATTCGAATTATTTGGTTATTAATTCAAATTGAGTATTATTTTTGGTTATTAATTTAGTTTAAATTTTAACATATAGGGGTTTTTTAACATGTTTTTTTAATGTAATTTGCAGAAATGGATCATTTTAACGATGACTTGCTTGACACTTTGTCGGGTCCTAGTAGAGCGAACATCATTTGGGATAACCACTATCATGTTAGCGGATGTGTGGGATGGTAGTGGGAGAGAGGAGTTGGATTGTATATGTGGTAATAGGGCGATGCGGGATTGGAAGTTACGAAGACCGCAGAGGGAGCTTCTACATATGATGGGGTTTGGGATTTTTACCAACCCCATGTTGTGTTGGGTAACGATGCGAGGCTCATTTCTGCTATGATTGAGCGGTGGAGGCCTGAGATGAACACCTTCTTCATGAGGCAAGGGGAAATGACGGTAACGTTGGAGGATGTAGGCTACATCTTAGGATTGCCGGTTGTTGGTGAGGCTGTGACATATGGTCTCATAGCGAATCGGAAAGAGTTCTTCGTTCGTAATTGGTTTGAGCCGTTGACAGATGAGGAGGTGGATGATGCGTTGTTTAAGTTGACATGGCTCTTTGAGAGATATGGTAGGCAGAAGCCGGAGAAATATAATGCCGAGGCAACTATTGTACATACACAGGCATACTTGGTATTTTGGTGTGGTGCCGTTTTTTTCCCTACGAAGGACAGAGCTTATGCCCATGTGAGATACATTGTGCCCTTGTCCAACATCCGGGAGATTCATAATTATGCTTGGGGTGCAGCGGTGTTAGCTCATACCTATAGAGGGTTGGAGATTGTTGCGAGGAAGGGTAGTAAGAGTGTTGCTGTATGTGTGTGGCTATTGCATATCTGGTCATACGAGAGATTTCCTCGCATTGGCGTGCCTCAGCGGGACCCTGATCAGGATGATTATCCGGTTGCAGAGGGTTGGGCTTATTCCTCTCTTCAGGGTATTAATAAGAAGCGACGTCAGTCCGGTCCTCACCACAGCTTACCATTTTATAGGGGTGAGTATGATGGAGTTGCTGGTGATGACGTGGTGTGGAGGCCAAATGCCAGATTTGACGAGGTAGTTGATTGGGAGATGCTACAGGCACAGTTAGCTGGTAATGCTCGAGTGTCCTTGGTATGCTTTGATGTGGTTGAGTGGCAGCATCCGGAGAGGGTGGTCAGGCAGTTTGGTAATTTGCCAGTGATTCCCCAGGCTCCGTTAACATGGTCTTGTATAGGCAACCTAAGGAAGCCACTTTTTCCGGTAAGGATTGGTTGGTTCGATGGTTTGTTGATATTGGGAGGTGGGCCAGATTTTGTTCAGATTTGGAGGGGTTGGTTGACTGCACTACCAATATTGCATCCCAGGTTGAGTATATGGCTTGGTATTCAGAGATTACCCGTGTACGTGTAGGGAAGCTAGAACCTGTCCCCCATTCAAGGTACCAAACGAGGGAGCTCTATGATGGAGTCGAAGGATATCGAGTTGTAAGTATCCTAAAATTTGTACCATCTTCTTATTATAGCTATAAAAGGTTATATAGCAAGGTAATGAGCCAAATGCTCAGCAAATGTAAATACATCAACAATAAACTTTATCAAGCTAGAGGAATTGACAATGAAATGGTTATCAAATGTAGTAAGGTTTTCAACAAAGTTATGATGAATAAGCAATATCCAAATCTGGTTTAAATTCTGAAAAACTGAATCATAAGGATTGAGATATCGAGATAAGAGTTTACAACTTTAAACATAAATTTAAAAAAAAACATTATAAAAACCTGAGATTTCAACTTGAACGCTACAAGCTAGCTGGGTGATCAGCCCGCGAATAGCTCCGGATATCACACCCGTACATGTGACTCCTCCTTTATTTAGGATCGTGGTGGCTCTTATTCACATTGGTCATGGCATAAAGCCGTATAATAACAGACCGGCGTAACGGTCTAACACATTTTATTTTTATCCCTGCCACTTAGTCTTTTTTTTAAAATCAAGTTGATCGTAAATCAACAATTCCAATATCAAAGTATTTAAAACAACCCTCATACTTACTGACAAAAGATCAGCCTAGCATAAGGAAATTTAAGTTATAAAAAGGAAATTGAAATTTAAGTTATAAAAAGGAAATTGTACTTTTCTACAATCGATAAATATAAATCTGAATAACTTGGTCAGATGTATTCAAGGTACTGATCAAAGGTATTATATCAATTTGAAATGGTCGATCAAAGGTTACAACAGAATATTAATCGTGATTGGGTTCAAAGTATAGCCAAGGTATTAATCATTACAAAGGTATCACAAGAGTAATCTCAATAATCGATAAGGTTTAATCTGCAAGGTTTAAACAAGAGAAGGAGGTTAACACTTGCCTTATCGAGCAGCTTTACTAAAACCCTTGGATTTTCCTGCTAATGCCTTATCGAGCAGCTCCTTACCTTTCGTGCTAATGCTCGGACCTATAATCATATATATATATATATATATAATGTTAAACTCTATATATTAGTGTATAACACATCATGTATATAAGCATACAAATATACACATAACACATAGCACTAAATTACTATATTATTATAATAATTTTAATGACTTAGACTAGCAACCATAACAGTTATCACCCAAAGTATTTCGATTGGTTATATAATAACTAGCAGTAGAGCGTGCCGATAATGTTTTGAAAAATGTTAAGAATTTTTAGAAAATTTCGGCAATACTTCCCCGCTTATACTACATTCCCAGTCGGAATACAATCGACACAACAACAACCAAGTCACATATGACATACTTATAACATAATCAAGCATTCAACTTACTAATATAGTTATTTGACATTACTTACAACAATTCTGTTTGGAAATACACATTAACAAGTACAGGGCAAGACCCTATCCTGCAACAATTCTGTCTACAAATAAGCTTTGCATGAAATTTGCATCTTTAAAAGACTGTTAGTATTTGGAGACAGTCCTAAAATAGACTATCAATATTATCATATATAATTGAGGCTGATTCTTGATTTACATATTATCTGGCATAGCATGTGCTTTTTGTATATCTCTGTCTTGGCTTCCCTTCCATATAGTAACACAGCTCCATGCTCAATTGCTCTTCTATAGTGGATAATTCTAACAATAAATTTGATTCAAATGTAATAATTTATATAGGCCACCGATTAGGCCTTGGTGGTTATTAAATTATTATTGGTATATCCTTGATTTTAGTAGCTGGCTTTGAGGTATTTTAATAGCTACCTTTTAAAAGATGGTATTAGTTCTTTGTGTCATCTAAAGGATAGATTTAGTTAGTTGTAGGATGCATTCTATATGCAACTCAAAACCTTCACTTCTAATATTCTAATATTGCATTTTGCTAAACTAACTTCTTCTTTGTTTACTTTTTACGTAGGTCAAGAATCTTTGATTTTTACGTCGAAATGTAACGTAAATTGGCTTTTTACGTTGTTACTGAATAGGTCTTAACATAACGTAAATTGGCTTTTTACGTTACTAAATGTTTCTGGCTATGCTCTATACGTCGGTTAACTTCTTCTTTGTTTACTTTTTACTTCGGTAAAAAGCCTTTAAAATGTTTTTTTAATTTACTTTTATTATCTTCATTTTGGTTCCCGGAAAACTTTAGAGGATTTGAGTTTTGTTTGAAATTGACTCTATTTTACGTTCCTAGAGCTCTGTAGTTTTTTTTTTCTTATTTGATGTTTTATGTTTTTCCTGGACACTTTCTATAGATAAACTTGTCTATCTGCTTCTATTTTTCTGGGTGTGGCTTTGCAGTTTGTCTTTTTAGAGGTACTTCTATGTTTTAGTAGCTAGAAGATATGTTGGTCTTTTTGTAACACTATGGCTTGGAGTGTGGTGTATAAATGAGCTATGGATTTTGTGAATTAAAGAATAATTCCTTTGAGCATCAATGATGGTTTCAATTATTATTATGTTCATTCTGATATTGTTAATTGGTGAGTTTGTGACTAACTTTTTCATTTTCTGTTTTGTAGTAGCTCCTAGTTATTCACTATGGGTAAGGAAAAGATTCATATCAGTAATGGCAATGTCAACTGAAAGACTAAACCAATCAAGTGATAGACTTAGGGAGAGTAGAAGAGTTGTGCTGGAGACAGAACATCTTGGGGTAATATCAATCCTTGAAGATTCGCATAAACAACGGGAAACTCTTCTATATGATTTTAGCCATGCAATTTGCACATCTCATATCTCTGTATCACATGGAAGCTTTGATCAAACATAATGTTTAATTTCTGAATTTTTAGTGTGTGTTAGACCATTGTTCATTCAGTAATCTTCTTAGTATTGGCATATATAAATTTCAACAAATGTGTGAAGAAGTTTAAATTTTTTTTAAATTGTTCATGGGAATGGGTACAGAAAAATAGAAAAAAAAAATTAAATTTTTTTGACAATATATGTCGGTTCTTATATTTAACCGACGTAAAAGGTCATTTTGTACTAGTGACATTATACGTCGGTGTTTTTGAACATTATACATTGAGCTTTTTTCTACATTATACATCGGCTTTTTCAATATTATACGTCAGCTTTTTAGCGATGTATATTTACATTTTATACGTCGCCTTTTTAACCGACGTAAAAAACTCATGACTTTATACGCCACCCCTCTATACGTCGCCATTTAATCGACGTATATGTAAGACCTATTTAACCGACGTAAAAAGCCAGTTTTGTACTAGTACGAATGCACAAAAGAAAAAATCAAATAATTTTTTATGATTTGAGGATGGTTTCCCAAAAAATAACAATCTTGAAAATCAAATCGTTGCAAAAATGTAATTCTCTCCAAATTTTGAATTAAACAATACCCACGATTAAGGTCGATAAGCATTGATTCCTCGCTAAAGCCTCAATCAAAGGTCAATACCCAATGAAAGTCGAGTTTTAGGGTCGAGAAACGTCGAAATACAAGCATAAAACCTCGAGTCTTACAAATAGAAGGTTTCAACTTTATGAAATCTCAAACGATTATTCTAGAAGTTGGGGCCAAATAATATTGGTTAAAAAATATCTTAGATATGAGTAAATAATTAGTGTTGCATTAATTAGTTTTGGTTTGGTCCATAGGATGGCCCCATAATAAAGGTCCAAAATCCTAATTAAAAAATAAATTCACAATTAAATAAAAGACTAATTAAAAAGCCCCCAGATATTTCAAAAATAGTAGAAACTTCTAGAAAGACCGGTCACCAAGTCACAATTCCTGTAAAGAATATGTTCTTTAAAAAATTAAAGATGAAAATACAATAACTTTTTTGTAGTGTTTTATATATATATATATATATATATATATATATATATATATATATATATAAACTATCAACTACGTACTTGTTTTGTATAAATATATCTTTCCATGAATATTACAATAAAAAAGGGCAATTTCTACCACGCGATTGGTCGATTTTGGCCATTTATTGGTCGGAATTTGGGTCAAAACCGACCAAGTCGAATGGTAGGAATTGCTCTAGTCGCAATTGTTAATTGGTCGGAATTGCTAGTTTTTTTCCAAAATGTCCCACATGCCATGTGGCTGCCCATGTGGCGAGCCACATGGGATGCCACGTGGCATGGGACCAAGACACGTCACATGCCACGTCATCTGAAAAATGGACCCCAAATGTTGACGTGTCATCCACGTATCAGGTGGGTCTTTTCCTACCAATATTGGTAGGAAATAACCATGATAATCAGACCAATAAAAAAGTCCACGTCTAATGACACGGGATGGTGTAATTTTTTAATCCACCATCATTTCCTACCAACATTGGTAGGAAATGTCCGTGGAAAAATAAATTTATTTTTTTTAAAGAAATTGTTTATTAATCTAAAAATATGACCGTTCAGTCTGATGATGTGGAAGGATGACATTTGCATCCGCCTCATTTCCTACCAATATTGGTAGAAATGCCCCTGGCAAAATAAATTTATTTTTCTTTTAAAATATGAGGGATTATGACGTGGAAGGTGGGGTCCATTCGTGGTCAAAAAGCAACCAAAACCGACCAATATTGGTAGGTTTTGATTGAGCGGGAAATTCAATTTTTTCACGAAATTTTTGGTGGAAATCTACTTATCAATTCCGACCAATATTGGTCGGTTTTGATGTGAGCGGGAAATTCAACCTTTTGACCAATTTTTTGGCGGAAATCGATGTGGATTGTGGGACCAATTTTCAATCAAATGTTGGTCAGTTTTGATTTCCGACCAAGAATTGGTAGGTATTGATGCTTACGTATACAGATTTTGGGGGCCACGCACACCATTTTCGACCAAATTCGTGCTTGGTCGGTTTTGCTCACTCATTTCCGACCATTTTTTTTTTGTCAGATTTGCTTGGTCGATTTTGAGCTTTTTTCTTGTAGTGCTTTAAACGGAAACCTTTTAAGAAAAATATCAAAATGTGTTGCCTTCTACTTTTTGCTACCTTTTCCCAAAGTACGTAATAAATGAGAATATCAAGGAGACAAATGTAGTGGTAATGTTTTCAAAATCTTTTCAGCTGCCTTTTTTTATCTAAAATATTTATTCGGTAAAAGTAAAACAAATTATTAATTCTTTTACTTTCTTTTTTGTGAATATCAAAATTCTTTCATTTTCTTTTCCTTGGATATCAAAATTCTTTCAATTTCTTTTCTTTGGATATAAAAAAAAAAGACTTTTGGAACATATTATTAAAGGATCATTTAAAAGGAGATTTTTGTTTGTTATATCTGAAGGGAATAATTAATTTTCAAATTATATATTAAAAAAAATTCTGAATGTGTAAACCAAATGAGAACTTTTGAGTATCGGTAATTAATTAAAACAGGACACCTTTTTACTGTCAAAGAGAATTTTTATAATATAAAAATATAAAACATAATTTTATACCTAAAATGGTGACAGTATTAAGGTTATATATACAATCTTGTATTTCCCCACCACCAATTAAAATGTATGTTGGCTTTTCAATTTTAACCTTCAAACTAATATAAATACATGATATTGTTGGAGTGTTTTTGACATCAAAATTAGTGAATCCTTTGCAAATTGCAAACTTTCTTTTCATCCAATCTCGTGATTCAAAATATCAGTGTAAGGGTCTTTTCCTACACTTCTATACAATTATACATATGTATAGTAACACCTTCTAGGAGTTGTGTTTGTTATTCAAATGATCGAGTCCTTCAATCTCTCTATCAGTTTTCTTTTTTAACAAAACTCAGTTTACTGTTTTGTTTATCAGTTACGTGTCTATTTCCGTCCGTTCCACTGGTTCGCTTTGTTTGCCAGTTATGTGTCCAGTTATGTGCATGTCTATACTTATTTATCTACCATGCTGTGCATTTTTGTATAAGGTGAAGTCATAGTTTTTTAATTGAATTTATTTACTTTGGTAAGAGTATAACATAACAGTGATTTTTCTTGCAATACCTTGTTTATTTATGTCCTCGGGTATGGCTAGTGATGGAATTTTAATACATTTTTCATTTCTTCTTTCTTTTGATTCTCAGATTTCTTAAATATTTAATGAATATTAATATTGGTATCTTCATGCAGATGAATCTATCTAGAGCCAACGAAGGTATCTCTATTTCTGGAAATGAGGAAGTCCCCACAGAGGTATCTCGGACTCAGTTGGGAGTCGATTGCCAGTCGCAATCCGATAAAGGCAAATCAAAGATACTTGAGGACGCTAACTTTAATAACAATGGTTTACTCTCTCAAACGGCCATAGAGATTTTAGATGGTGGAGGTGTAGATTGCATATCTCGTAAGGCCAAACGAAAACGAGTACACTGGGATGAAGAGGTTCTTGAAGGTCTTACCCTAAAGGACCTTCTTGAGGCGGCTGTTGAGTCTGCCGAGAAGGATAAAGCTAAGAAAGCCGCACGTGGTGAAGCTGGGTCTGACTACGGTGGTCCATGCTTTAGAAATCTTGAAGACAGAAGGGGAGAATAGCGAGGCCTGGGAGTCGCTCTTATGGACTTGCGACTCTGAGATCCAGCTTGAGGAATTTAATTTTGTTTTAGGGTTGGAATAGGGTTGGAGAAGTTTGTATATAATTCTGTCAATCCATTTTGTATCCCCTTTTGTTACGAGAAAATGCCAAAATGGTACAAAATTAGGACCGAATGTCCAAAATAGCACTCTATGAAAAGTTGACCCTCCACTAGGCACTAGTACTTTCCTAATGTTATATACATGTTTTCATTTTTTTTTTTTGAAATAACATTCTCATTTTTTAGAACGCGTTCTCAATACTACATAAACAACATCAACGCAATACTTTAAACATTAAAATTTTATTATTAAATTATTAAAATTTTATTTTTTATTTTTTGATTAAAATTTTTAAATTTTATCTATATTCCCTAGGGATTCAACAGTTAACTTTTGTTGTTCAATAATTTCATTTTGGATTTTAGAAATATTCACAATGACGAATAAACCGTATACGGACTTAGAATTTAGGATTGTTTAGAACCCTAGACCCTAACTTATCCTGATTTTTAAAAATATTCAGAATGACGAATAAAAAAAACAATTTGAAATTACTATTTGATTATAAGTTTTTTAATATCGTTTGCAAATATATATTTAGTAAAAATTTTAAAAAAATTATTAACACCAATTAAAGTAATGCTTTAAAAAAACAAAAATTAAAAATATCAAATTTGCGTTTGCTGAAAACCCAAGTAGTAATGGAGTTATTACTGAAAAAGCATTTGAAATATGTGTTTTATGACAAAAATGCATTTTGTAATTGCGTCTTGGCTCTGAAACGCATGTTCTAAATGCATTTCCCACCATTAACGCATGTTGCAGATGTGTTTTGCCCTAACGCAGCTCATAGATGCGTGATCTTTGTGCCATTCGAGGACTAGCTTTTCAGGGAGTGTTTTTGGACATTTTTTGTTAAATTGTGTTAAAATAGGCCAAAACCCTTTTGTTCTTCATTAATTAAATTTAGCTTATCAAGCTAGTGAAATCCTAGTTCATGGAAAACGTGTGCCTCTCTACACAAGTGTGATTGACATTATTGAATAAATTTTCAATATATTATTCATTTCGATTACCTTTTTTTACAAAAAAAATTATGTTGAAAACATAAATTTGTATATTAAAATTAATAATAAAAAAAATTATTTAAATTTTAGTAGCTTTCATGCAAGGGATTTTTATGTTTCGGAATACATCTCTTGACTAAGTTCTCAGAGTCATTTTATGTATTTTATTTAATTAAATTCAGTTCTCTATGATCAGCACACTCTTTCTACTAATGCCTACCATTGATGTAAGTGGCCTCTTTGTGCTTTAATTTTTGGAAATCTACTCAAGAAAATCTAAATTAGGTATAAATGTCTATATATTTAGGTCCACAGCAAACATTTGTTGTGGACTGTTACACAACAAATGATTCCACAGCCGTTGGATTGTTGGATCAACGATCCAATGGCTGGGATTTTAAAAAAATCGACAAAGTACCGTAGAAACTTTCCGCGGTACGGGGAAATTACAAAAATGCCCCCGCCCACGTACCGCAGAAAGTTTCCGCGGTACGGGGCCCTTTTGTTTTGTTCGCCTTTTTGCAGTAGCAGTTCACAGACAACAAAAAACAGAAAATGGTTGAAAATTAGGGATTCTCTGGCGATTGATTGGCGAAAATGAGGAGCAAGCTTCGATTCAACGGCTGTTGTTCATTGTTTTAGGTGTGTGTTGCCTTCTTACTCTATTTTTGTAGTGTAATGTGTGTATACACAGCATATGTATGTATAAATAATAGTTTAGAGGTAATTTTGTGGATTTTGTGAATTTTGTGGAATTTGTGGAGTCGAATGTATGTGTATAATTGTTGGTTACCCTTTGGAATTTGTGGATTCGAATTTGTGGAATTTGTGGATTGTTGGTTACCCTTTGGAGGGATTTTTTGTTGAAGTATAGTTCATTTAAAGTGTTTAAATAATTTCATTAGTCGTAAAAATCGAATTTAGGGTGTATATTTTTCACTGATTAGAGGCATTGTTTGTTGCAATTGAATTTAGGGTTTAAGAATTATGATCTAGGGTTTAAGAATATGAGGAAAATTCGAATTATTTGGTTATTAATTCAAATTGAGTATTATTTTTGGTTATTAATTTAGTTTAAATTTTAACATATAGGGGTTTTCTAACATGTTTTTTTAATGTAATTCGCAGAAATGGATCATTTTAACGATGACTTACTTGACACTTTGTCGGGTCCTAGTAAAGCGAACATCATTTGGGATAACCGCTATCATGTTAGCGAGGATGTGTGGGATGGTAGTGGGAGAGAGGAGTTGGATTGTATATGTGGTAATAGGGCGATGCGGGATTGGAAGTTACGAAGACCGTAGAGGGAGCTTCTACATATGATGGGGTTTGGGATTTTTACCAACCCCCATGTTGTGTTGGTTAACGATGCGAGGCTCATTTCTGCTATGATTGAGCGGTGGAGGCCTGAGACGATTACCTTCTTCATGAGGCAAGGGGAAATGACGGTAACGTTGGAGGATGTAGGCTACATCTTAGGATTGCCGGTTGTTGGTGAGGCTGTGACATGTGGTCTCATAGCGAATCGGAAAGAGTTCTTCGTTCGTAATTGGTTTGAGCCGTTGACAGATGAGGAGGTGGATGATGCATTGTTTAAGTTGACATGGCTCTTTGAGAGATATGGTAGGCAGAAGCCGGAGAAACATAATGCCGAGGCAACTATTGTACATACACAGGCATACTTGGTATTTTTGTGTGGTGCCATTTTTTTCCCTACGAAGGACAGAGCTTATGCCCATGTGAGATACATTGTGCCCTTGTTCAACATCCGGGAGATTCATAATTATGCTTGGGGTGCAGCGGTGTTAGCTCATACCTATAGAGGGTTGGAGATTGTTGCGAGGAAGGGTAGTAAGAGTGTTGCTGTATGTGTGTGGCTATTGCATATCTGGTCATACGAGAGATTTCCTCGCATTGGCGTGCCTCAGCGGGACCCTGATCAGGATGATTATCCGGTTGCAGAGGGTTGGGCTTATTCCTCTCTTCAGGGTATTAATAAGAAGCGACGTCAGTCCGGTCCTCACCACAGCTTACCATTTTATAGGGGTGAGTATGATGGAGTTGCTGGTGATGACGTGGTGTGGAGGCCAAATGCCAGATTTGACGAGGTAGTTGATTGGGAGATGCTACAGGCACAGTTAGCTGGTAATGCTCGAGTGTCCTTGGTATGCTTTGATGTGGTTGAGTGGCAGCATCCGGAGAGGGTGGTCAGGCAGTTTGGTAATTTGCCAGTGATTCCCCAGGCTCCGTTAACATGGTCTTGTATAGGCAACCTAAGGAAGCCACTTTTTCCGGTAAGGATTGGTTGGTTCGATGGTTTGTTGATATTGGGAGGTGGGCCAGATTTTGTTCAGATTTGGAGGGGTTGGTTGACTGCACTACCAATATTGCATCCCAGGCTGAGTATATGGCTTGGTATTCAGAGATTACCCGTGTACGTGTAGGGAAGCTAGAACCTGTCCCCCATTCAAGGTACCAAACGAGGGAGCTCTATGATGGAGTCGAAGGATATCGAGTTGTAAGTATCCTAAAATTTGTACCATCTTCTTATTATAGCTATAAAAGGTTATATAGCAAGGTAATGAGCCAAATGCTCAGCAAATGTAAATACATCAACAATAAACTTTATCAAGCTAGAGGAATTGACAATGAAATGGTTATCAAATGTAGTAAGGTTTTCAACAAAGTTCTGATGAATAAGAAATATCCAAATCTGGTTTAAATTCTGAAAAACTGAATCATAAGGATTGAGATATCGAGATAAGAGTTTACAACTTTAAACATAAATTTAAAAAAAAACATTATAAAAACCTGAGATTTCAACTTGAACGCTACAAGCTAGCCGGGTGATCAGCCCGCGAATAGCTCCGGATATCACACCCGTACATGTGACTCCTCCTTTATTTAGGATCGTGGTGGCTCTTATTCACATTAGTCATGGCATAAAGCCGTATAATAACAGACCGGCGTAACGGTCTAACACATTTTATTTTTATCCCTGCCACTTAGTCTTTTTTTTAAAATCAAGTTGATCGTAAATCAACAATTCCAATATCAAAGTATTTAAAACAACCCTCATACTTACTGACAAAAGATCAGCCTAGCATAAGGAAATTTAAGTTATAAAAAGGAAATTGAAATTTAAGTTATAAAAAGGAAATTGTACTTTTCTACAATCGATAAATATAAATCTGAATAACTTGGTCAGATGTATTCAAGGTACTGATCAAAGGTATTATATCAATTTGAAATGGTCGATCAAAGGTTACAACAGAATATTAATCGTGATTGGGTTCAAAGTATAGCCAAGGTATTAATCATTACAAAGGTATCACAAGAGTAATCTCAATAATCGATAAGGTTTAATCTGCAAGGTTTAAACAAGAGAAGGAGGTTAACACTTGCCTTATCGAGCAGCTTTACTAAAACCCTTGGATTTTCCTGCTAATGCCTTATCGAGCAGCTCTTTACCTTTCGTGCTAATGCTCGGACCTATAATCATATATATATATATATATATATATATATATATATATATATATATATATATATAATGTTAAACTCTATATATTAGTGTATAACACATCATGTATATAAGCATACAAATATACACATAACACATAGCACTAAATTACTATATTATTATAATAATTTTAATGACTTAGACTAGCAACCATAACAGTTATCACCCAAAGTATTTCGATTGGTTATATAATAACTAGCAGTAGAGCGTGCCGATAATGTTTTGAAAAATGTTAAGAATTTTTAGAAAATTTCGGCAATACTTCCCCGCTTATACTACATTCCCAGTCGGAATACAATCGACACAACAACAACCAAGTCACATATGACATACTTATAACATAATCAAGCATTCAACTTACTAATATAGTTATTTGACATTACTTACAACAATTCTGTTTGGAAATACACATTAACAAGTACAGGGCAAGACCCTATCCTGCAACAATTCTGTCTACAAATAAGCTTTGCATGAAATTTGCATCTTTAAAAGACTGTTAGTATTTGGAGACAGTCCTAAAATAGACTATCAATATTATCATATATAATCGAGGCTGATTCTTGATTTACATATTATCTGGCATAACATGTGCTTTTTGTATATCTCTGTCTTGGCTTCCCTTCCATATAGTAACACAGCTCCATGCTCAATTGCTCTTCTATAGTGGATAATTCTAACAATAAATTTGATTCAAATGTAATAATTTATATAGGCCACCGATTAGGCCTTGGTGGTTATTAAATTATTATTGGTATATCCTTGATTTTAGTAGCTGGCTTTGAGGTATTTTAATAGCTACCTTTTAAAAGATGGTATTAGTTCTTTGTGTCATCTAAAGGATAGATTTAGTTAGTTGTAGGATGCATTCTATATGCAACTGAAAACCTTCACTTCTAATATTCTAATATTGCATTTTGCTAAACTAACTTCTTCTTTGTTTACTTTTTACGTAGGTCAAGAATCTTTGATTTTTACGTCGAAATGTAACGTAAATTGGCTTTTTACGTTGTTACTGAATAGGTCTTAACATAACGTAAATTGGCTTTTTACGTTACTAAATGTTTCTGGCTATGCTCTATACGTCGGTTAACTTCTTCTTTGTTTACTTTTTACTTCGGTAAAAAGCCTTTAAAATGTTTTTTTAATTTACTTTTATTATCTTCATTTTGGTTCCCGGAAAACTTTAGAGGATTTGAGTTTTGTTTGAAATTGACTCTATTTTACGTTCCTAGAGCTCTGTAGTTTTTTTTTTTCTTATTTGATGTTTTATGTTTTTCCTGGACACTTTCTATAGATAAACTTGTCTATCTGCTTCTATTTTTCTGGGTGTGGCTTTGCAGTTTGTCTTTTTAGAGGTACTTCTATGTTTTAGTAGCTAGAAGATATGTTGGTCTTTTTGTAACACTATGGCTTAGAGTGTGGTGTATAAATGAGCTATGGATTTTGTGAATTAAAGAATAATTCCTTTGAGCATCAATGATGGTTTCAATTATTATTATGTTCATTCTGATATTGTTAATTGGTGAGTTTGTGACTAACTTTTTCATTTTCTGTTTTGTAGTACCTCCTAGTTATTCACTATGGGTAAGGAAAAGATTCATATCAGTAATGGCAATGTCAACTGAAAGACTAAACCAATCAAGTGATAGACTTAGGGAGAGTAGAAGAGTTGTGCTGGAGACAGAACATCTTGGGGTAATATCAATCCTTGAAGATTCGCATAAACAACGGGAAACTCTTCTATATGATTTTAGCCATGCAATTTGCACATCTCAAATCTCTGTATCACATGGAAGCTTTGATCAAACATAATGTTTAATTTCTGAATTTTTAGTGTGTGTTAGACCATTGTTCATTTAGTAATCTTCTTAGTATTGGCATATATAAATTTCAACAAATGTGTGAAGAAGTTTAAATTTTTTTAAATTGTTCATGGGAATGGGTAGAGAAAAATAGAAAAAAAAAATTAAATTTTTTTGACAATATATGTCGGTTCTTATATTTAACCGACGTAAAAGGTCATTTTGTACTAGTTACATTATACGTCGGTGTTTTTGAACATTATACATTGAGCTTTTTTTACATTATACATCGGCTTTTCAATAATATACGTCAGCTTTTTAGCGATGTATATTTACATTTTATACGTCGCCTTTTTAACCGACGTAAAAAACTCATGACTTTATACGCCACCCCTCTATACGTCGCCATTTAATCGACGTATATGTAAGACCTATTTAATCGACGTAAAAAGCCAGTTTTGTACTAGTACGAATGCACAAAAGAAAAAATCAAATAATTTTTTATGATTTGAGGATGGTTTCCCAAAAAATAACAATCTTGAAAATCAAATCGTTGCAAAAATGTAATTCTCTCCAAATTTTGAATTAAACAATACCCACGATTAAGGTCGATAAGCATTGATTCCTCGCTAAAGCCTCAATCAAAGGTCAATACCCAATGAAAGTCGAGTTTTAGGGTCGAGAAACGTCGAAATACAAGCATAAAACCTCGAGTCTTACAAATAGACGGTTTCAACTTTATGAAATCTCAAACGATTATTCTAGAAGTTGGGGCCAAATAATATTGGTTAAAAAATATCTTAGATATGAGTAAATAATTAGTGTTGCATTAATTAGTTTTGGTTTGGTCCATAGGATGGCCCCATAATAAAGGTCCAAAATCCTAATTAAAAAATAAATTCACAATTAAATAAAAGACTAATTAAAAAGCCCCCAGATATTTCAAAAATAGTAGAAACTTCTAGAAAGACCGGTCACCAAGTCACAATTCCTGTAAAGAATATGTTCTTTAAAAAATTAAAGATGAAAATACAATAACTTTTTTGTAGTGTTATATATATATATATATATATATATATATATATATATATATATATATATATATATATAAACTATCAACTACGTACTTGTTTTGTATAAATATATCTTTCCATGAATATTACAATAAAAAAGGGCAATTCCTACCACGCGATTGGTCGGTTTTGGCCATTTATTGGTCGGAATTGGGGTCAAAACCGACCAAGTCGAATGGTAGGAATTGCTCTAGTCGCAATTGTTAATTGGTCGGAATTGCTAGTTTTTTTCCAAAATGTCCCACATGCCATGTGGCTGCCCATGTGGCGAGCCACATGGGATGCCACGTGGCATGGGACCAAGACACGTCACATGCCACGTGGCATGGGACCAAGACACGTCACATGCCACGTCATCTGAAAAATGGACCCCAAATGTTGACGTGTCATCCACGTATCAGGTGGGTCTTTTCCTACCAATATTGGTAGGAAATAACCATGATAATCAGACCAATAAAAAAGTCCACGTCTAATGACACGGGATGGTGTAATTTTTTAATCCACCATCATTTCCTACCAACATTGGTAGGAAATGTCCGTGGAAAAATAAATTTATTTTTTTTAAAGAAATTGTTTATTAATCTAAAAATATGACCGTTCAGTCTGATGATGTGGAAGGATGACATTTGCATCCGCCTCATTTCCTACCAATATTGGTAGAAATGCCCCTGGCAAAATAAATTTATTTTTCTTTTAAAATATGAGGGATTATGACGTGGAAGGTGGGGTCCATTCGTGGTCAAAAAGCAACCAAAACCGACCAATATTGGTAGGTTTTGATTGAGCGGGAAATTCAATTTTTTCACGAAATTTTTGGTGGAAATCTACTTATCAATTCCGACCAATATTGGTCGGTTTTGATGTGAGCGGGAAATTCAACCTTTTGACCAATTTTTTGGCGGAAATCGATGTGGATTGTGGGACCAATTTTCAATCAAATGTTGGTCAGTTTTGATTTCCGACCAAGAATTGGTAGGTATTGATGCTTACGTATACAGATTTTGGGGGCCACGCACACCATTTTCGACCAAATTCGTGCTTGGTCGGTTTTGCTCACTCATTTCCGACCATTTTTTTTTTGTCAGATTTGCTTGGTCGATTTTGAGCTTTTTTCTTGTAGTGCTTTAAACGGAAACCTTTTAAGAAAAATATCAAAATGTGTTGCCTTCTACTTTTTGCTACCTTTTCCCAAAGTACGTAATAAATGAGAATATCAAGGAGACAAATGTAGTGGTAATGTTTTCAAAATCTTTTCAGCTACCTTTTTTTATCTAAAATATTTATTCGGTAAAAGTAAAACAAATTATTAATTCTTTTACTTTCTTTTTTGTGAATATCAAAATTCTTTCATTTTCTTTTCCTTGGATATCAAAATTCTTTCAATTTCTTTTCTTTGGATATAAAAAAAAAAGACTTTTGGAACATATTATTAAAGGATCATTTAAAAGGAGATTTTTGTTTGTTATATCTGAAGGGAATAATTAATTTTCAAATTATATATTAAAAAAAATTCTGAATGTGTAAAGCAAATGAGAACTTTTGAGTATCGGTAATTAATTAAAACAGGACACCTTTTTACTGTCAAAGAGAATTTTTATAATATAAAAATATAAAACATAATTTTATACCTAAAATGGTGACAGTATTAAGGTTATATATACAATCTTGTATTTCCCCACCACCAATTAAAATGTATGTTGGCTTTTCAATTTTAACCTTCAAACTAATATAAATACATGATATTGTTGGAGTGTTTTTGACATCAAAATTAGTGAATCCTTTGCAAATTGCAAACTTTCTTTTCATCCAATCTCGTGATTCAAAATATCAGTGTAAGGGTCTTTTCCTACACTTCTATACAATTATACATATGTATAGTAACACCTTCTAGGAGTTGTGTTTGTTATTCAAATGATCGAGTCCTTCAATCTCTCTATCAGTTTTCTTTTTTAACAAAACTCAGTTTACTGTTTTGTTTAACAGTTACGTGTCTATTTCCGTTCCACTGGTTCGCTTTGTTTGCCAGTTATGTGTCCAGTTATGTGCATGTCTATACTTATTTATCTACCTGCTGTGCATTTTTGTATAAGGTGAAGTCATAGTTTTTTAATTGAATTTATTTACTTTGGTAAGAGTATAACATAACAGTGATTTTTCTTGCAATACCTTGTTTATTTATGTCCTCGGGTATGGCTAGTGATGGAATTTTAATACATTTTTCATTTCTTCTTTCTTTTGATTCTCAGATTTCTTAAATATTTAATGAATATTAATATTGGTATCTTCATGCAGATGAATCTATCTAGAGCCAACGAAGGTATCTCTATTTCTGGAAATGAGGAAGTCCCCACAGAGGTATCTCGTGTTAGTTTAAGAATGAAAGATACTAGGAAAACTGAACTTGATATTACTGATATGGAAATACTTTGCAGAAAGTGTTGACTATTACAAAGGAGGTAGAGCATACATATAAGCTAGAGCCTCTACAAATCAGGATATACTCTCCTAATTTATCTCTAACTGATTTATTCGATTCCTAAACAAACGTGATCTTCCTAAACAAAAGCAACCAACTGCAGACTAAATCTTTACTACAGCAACGGTCACAAGATTTATTCTAAAACAAAATAACATAATATGTTTAGATTAATAATAATCCAACATACTCCCCCTTAATCTAAACATTCTTCAAATCTTTGACTCCCAACAAATCTCTCATTCTTTTAAACTTAACAGCTGCCAACGGTTTTGTTAAGATGTCAGCACGCTGCTCACTGGTCCGAACATGTTTTATCACGATCAAGCCTTTCTCAACGCAGTCTCGAATAAAATGGTATCTCAAGTCAATGTGTTTGCTTCTCCCATGAAAGACAGGGTTTCGAGCCAAATCAACAACAGATTGATTATCAATATACAACGTAACTGGCCCTGACTTGGTACCTGTAATGTGACTAAGAACCCTTTGCAGCCAGATTGCTTGACACGCAGCAGCCGTAGCTGCCATGAATTCCGCTTCGCAAGATGAAAGAGCAACACAACGTTGTTTCTGAGAGACCCATGTGATCAGATTTTCATCAAGATAAAATGCCATCCCGCCTGTGCTTTTCCGATCATCTAAACTGCCACCCAAGTCACTATCAGAGAATCCGGACAAAATGTAGTTACCTCGTCCTTTTGTGTAAATCAATCCGTATTCCAGTGTTCCTTTCACATAACGACAAATTCTTTTCACAGCATTCAAGTGTATCTCCGTAGGTCTCTCCATATATCTACTAACGATCCCCACCGCATAAGCGATATCGGGTCGTGTGTGTACCAAATACCTTAATCCACCAACAATACTCTTAAAGGCAGTAGGATTAACAGGCTCGCCAGTTAAATCAGCACTCAGTTGGAGTTTGTATTCCATCGGGAACTTGACAGCATTGCAATTTGCCATCCCTGCTTTATCAAGCACTTTCTTTGCGTAACTAGACTGTCTCAACTCGATAAACCCACTGCCTTGAGTCACTTCCAACCCCAAGTAGTAAGACAACTTACCCAGGTCGGACATGTCAAATTCACGGCTCATCTCCCCCTTGAATTTTACAATGTCAGAGAGATTTGTACCAGTAACTAGTAAGTCATCAACATAGACTCCAACGATCAAGGAGTTGTCACCATTCGTTTTTGTATAAACAGCATGCTCGAATGGGCACTTAACAAAACCTAATTTCAACAAATACTGACTGAGGCGAGAATACCAAGCCCTTGGTGCTTGACGAAGACCGTATAATGCTTTGAGCAGTTTATAGACTTTTTGTTCTGAACCTTTCTTGACATAACCTTTAGGTTGAGAGACATAGACTTCTTCTTGAATGACCCCGTTCAGAAAAGCTGATTTTACATCGAGATGATGAATCTCCCAATCGTGCTTAGCTGCTAGTGCAAGTAGTAGTCGCACTGTTTCAAGTCTCGTTACGGGCGCAAAGACTTCATCGAAATCTATTCCATGTCTCTGTACATATCCTTTCGCCACAAGGCGTGCTTTATGCTTTGTAATCTTTCCATATTGATCTGTTTTCTGCTTAAAAACCCATTTGAGATCAATGGATTTGTGACCTGCAGGTAAGTCCACCAGTTGCCAGGTCTGATTCTTTTCAATGGAGTCGAGTTCTTGTTCCATTGCTGCTTTCCAAACAGGATCCTTTATAGCTTGTTCAAAACAGACGGGCTCATCAACACCCATTAGCAAGAGTTCATCTGCAAGTTCAATCGCCGTAGTGTTTGCATAGATGTCATCAAGACTTCGGAACTTGCGAGGCTGTTCACTGCTATCACTCGATGTTATTGAGTGTGCAGAATTGTCACTGGCAGATTGAATATCAGAAGAAGTAGACACTGATGTCTGTGGTGTTGAAGGTGATGCAGGCGAGACAGATTCGTCTCTCCACGTATCAAGTTCGTTGGGCTGTGCCGATGTGTCATTTTCAAAAATAAACTGACCCGCACCACTCGTTTCAGAGTTATGTTCAATCCCCCAATCCCAAGCTTTGTCTTCACTGAAAACAACGTCCCTGCTGATATGTACTTTCCCCGTGACTGGATCAAACAACCGGTAAGCTTTTGTCCCGGGCTCTCTGCCAAAATGTACTACCTTTTGACTTCTATCATCGAGCTTTTTCACATGCACAATAGGTATCTTCATGAAAGATATGCAACCAAAAATCTTTAAACAATCAACATCTGGCTTCTTCCCAAACCAAGCTTCATGTGGAGTCGTGGTTGACATTGCACGAGTTGGGAGTTTATTTAAGACAAAAACAGCATGTCTGACTGCCTCCCCCCAATATTGCAAGGGCACGTTTCTTTCTTTCAACAAGCTTCTGGCCATGGCGACAACTGTTCGGTTGCGGCGCTCTACTACACCATTTTGTTGGGGTGTATAGGGCGCCGTATAGTGACGTAATATGCCATGAGCTTCACAAAATAAATCAAACTCCCTTGAACAAAATTCTCCTCCACGATCTGTTCTTAAAACTTGAATTTTCTGTGGTGCACCATTCTCAACAAGCAATTTAAATTTCTTAAGACAATCTAAAGCTTCATTTTTTGTTTTAAGCATATAGACCCACATCATGCGACTAAAATCATCAACTAGAAGCATAAAGTAACGATTTCCAGCCGGAGTAGATGGAGAAATAGGACCACATAAATCCAGATGTATTAATTCTAAAGGCTTGCTTGCAACAAAATTAGCTTGAGAGGGAAAAGGCTTACGTGTTTGCTTTGACATAAGGCAGCCACTGCAGAGCTCAGTTGGTTGACAGATATGTGGCAGTCCACGAACCATGTTGTGCTTTGACATCATTTGCATCGCCTTGAAATTCACGTGTCCAAGACGCTGGTGCCATAGCCATGCCTCTTCCTCACTCTTTGTCAATAAGCATTGGTGTTGAGCCTCTTGTATGTGTATCTTATAAAGTCGGTTCACTGATCTTTTTACTTGAATTAGCAGTCTCCCACAACTATCAAAGACCCACAAATTGTCGCCATTCATAACTACTCGGTTTCCTTCCTCGGACAGCTGACCCAAGCTTATGATGTTGCTTCTGAGTGTAGGTATATAGTACACATCTTGTAAGACTCTAGTCTCTCCATTTTTGCACACAATCTTAATTAAGCCCTTTCCTTCGATCTGCACTAGTGAACCATCGCCAAACTTGACCTCTCCCTTCACTGTTCTGTCTAACCTTTCGAACTTTTCTTGGTGACCAGTCATATGATTACTGGCCCCGTTGTCAAGATACCAGGTATTTTCTTCTGCTCCTTTAACACCACTTGTGTCCTTCTCTTCAGTAAAAGAAATTAATTCATCTGCACTATCCTCACAAAGAGCCATAAGTAGTGCAGGTTCGTCATCATTCAGTGCTGTCAAATTGACTTCGCCCTTTGGAAACCTGTTTTTCCGCGATTTCCGACATTCAGCTGCAAAGTGACCAAATGCTCCACAATTGAAACATTTAACCTGACTTCTGTCACGTACAGGTCGATTATCTTTTGCCCGATAATCACTCCCACTCGCCTGTACATTTCTGCCTGATTTCTTCATCCACTCTTCTCGTGTGAGAAGGAGTTTACTATCATTGCTCTCCTTTTTAAGCCATTCATCTTCTGTCAATAAGAGTTGCTGTTGTCCCTCATTGTTCTCTGACGTTCCATGTAAGCGTTCCTCGTGGGCCTTCAATGAACCCACTACTTCCTCTACTGACATGGCCTTTAAATCCCCAAATTGTTCTATAGCAGATGCAATTTGAAGGAATTTAGTTGGGACGGCTCTTAATAGCTTCTTAACCACGTACTCCTCTGCAATTGTCTCTCCTAACGCCGTGATATTTGTTACCAAGCCATTAAGTCTCATACAGAAATCATCAAGTTTCTCTGACTCTTTCATCCTAAATGATTCGAACTCTGATTTCAGTGTCTGAGCCTTGGCTTGTTTAACTTTGTCTGCCCCCAAACACAGAGTTTTAATAGCTCCCCAAGCCTCTTTTGACGTTGTCTTCTCTGCAATACTCAACAGCGTGTCATCGGGTATGCCTTGATAAATGATTGCAAGGGCTCGTTTATCCATCTTCTCCTCGACTATAGCTTTAGAATCTTTAGATTCAATTGCTTCCCAAACCCCATGTGCCTGCATAAAGACTTTCATTTTTATGGCCCAGGTGGTGTAGTTGTTTTTGGTCAGCATAGGATAACAGAGCCCAAACCCTCCTTCCTTTCCTTTACCCGTCTCCATTTTGCTGTCAATGCTAATACGTTTCACAGGGATTAATTGCTCTGATACCAGATGTTAGTTTAAGAATGAAAGATACTAGGAAAACTGAACTTGATATTACTGATATGGAAATACTTTGCAGAAAGTGTTGACTATTACAAAGGTGGTAGAGCATACATATAAGCTAGAGCCTCTACAAATCAGGATATACTCTCCTAATTTATCTCTAACTGATTTATTCGATTCCTAAACAAACGTGATCTTCCTAAACAAAAGCAACCAACTGCAGACTAAATCTTTACTACAGCAACGGTCACAAGATTTATTCTAAAACAAAATAACATAATATGTTTAGATTAATAATAATCCAACATCTCGGACTCAGTTGGGAGTCGATTGCCAGTCGCAATCCGATAAAGGCAAATCAAAGATACTTGAGGACGCTAACTTTAATAACAATGGTTTACTCTCTCAAACGGCCATAGAGATTTTAGATGGTGGAGGTGTAGATTGCATATCTCGTAAGGCCAAACGAAAACGAGTACACTGGGATGAAGAGGTTCTTGAAGGTCTTACCCTAAAGGACCTTCTTGAGGCGGCTGTTGAGTCTGCCGAGAAGGATAAAGCTAAGAAAGCCGCACGTGGTGAAGCTGGGTCTGGCTACGGTGGTCCATGCTTTAGAAATCTTGAAGACAGAAGGGGAGAATAGCGAGGCCTGGGAGTCGCTCTTATGGACTTGCGACTCTGAGATCCAGCTTGAGGAATTTAATTTTGTTTTAGGGTTGGAATAGGGTTGGAGAAGTTTGTATATAATTCTGTCAATCCATTTTGTATCCCCTTTTGTTACGAGAAAATGCCAAAATGGTACAAAATTAGGACTGAATGTCCAAAATAGCACTCTATGAAAAGTTGACCCTCCACTAGGCACTAGTACTTTCCTAATGTTATATACATGTTTTCATTTTTTTTTTTGAAATAACATTCTCATTTTTTAGAACGCGTTCTCAATACTACATAAACAACATCAACGCAATACTTTAAACATTAAAATTTTATTATTAAATTATTAAAATTTTATTTTTTATTTTTTGATTAAAATTTTTAAATTTTATCTATATTCCCTAGGGATTCAACAGTTAACTTTTGTAGTTCAATAATTTCATTTTGGATTTTAGAAATATTCACAATGACGAATAAACCGTATACGGACTTAGAATTTAGGATTGTTTAGAACCCTAGACCCTAACTTATCCTGATTTTTAAAAATATTCAGAATGACGAATAAAAAAAACAATTTAAAATTACTATTTGATTATAAGTTTTTTAATATCGTTTGCAAATATATATTTAGTAAAAATTTTAAAAAAATTATTAACACCAATTAAAGTAATGCTTTAAAAAAACAAAAATTAAAAATATCAAATTTGCGTTTGCTGAAAACCCAAGTAGTAATGGAGTTATTACTGAAAAAGCATTTGAAATATGTGTTTTATGACAAAAATGCATTTTGTAATTGCGTCTTGGCTCTGAAACGCATGTTCTAAATGCATTTCCCACCATTAACGCATGTTGCAGATGTGTTTTGCCCTAACGCAGCTCATAGATGCGTGATCTTTGTGCCATTCGATGACTAGCTTTTCAGGGAGTGTTTTTGGACATTTTTTGTTAAATTGTGTTAAAATAGGCCAAAACCCTTTTGTTCTTCATTAATTAAATTTAGCTTATTGAAATCCTAGTTCATGGAAAACGTGTGCCTCTCTACACAAGTGTGATTGACATTATTGAATAAATTTTCAATATATTATTCATTTCGATTACCTTTTTTTACAAAAAAAATTATGTTGAAAACATAAATTTGTATATTAAAAATAATAATAAAAAAATTATTTAAATTTTAGTAGCTTTCATGCAAGGGATTTTTATGTTTCGGAATACATCTCTTGACTAAGTTCTCATAGTCATTTTATGTATTTTATTTAATTAAATTCAGTTCTCTATGATCAGCACACTCTTTCTACTAATGCCTACCATTGATGTAAGTGGCCTCTTTGTGCTTTAATTTTTGGAAATCTACTCAAGAAAATCTAAATTATGTATAAATGTCTATATATTTAGGTCCACAGCAAACATTTGTTGTGGACTGTTACACAACAAATGATTCCACAGCCGTTGGATTGTTGGATCAACGATCCAATGGCTGGGATTTTAAAAAAATTGACAAAGTACCGTAGAAACTTTCCGCGGTACGGGGAAATTACAAAAATGCCCCCGCCCACGTACCGCAGAAAGTTTCCGCGATACGGGGCCCTTTTGTTTTGTTCGCCTTTTTGCAGTAGCAGTTCACAGACAACAAAAAACAGAAAATGGTTGAAAATTAGGGATTCTCTGGCGATTGATTGGCGAAAATGAGGAGCAAGCTTCGATTCAACGGCTGTTGTTCATTGTTTTAGGTGTGTGTTGCCTTCTTACTCTATTTTTGTAGTGTAATGTGTGTATACACAGCATATGTATGTATAAATAATAGTTTAGAGGTAATTTTGTGGATTTTGTGAATTTTGTGGAATTTGTGGAGTCGAATGTATGTGTATAATTGTTGGTTACCCTTTGGAATTTGTGGATTCGAATTTGTGGAATTTGTGGATTGTTGGTTACCCTTTGGAGGGATTTTTTGTTGAAGTATAGTTCATTTAAAGTGTTTAAATAATTTCATTAGTGGTAAAAATTGAATTTAGGGTGTATATTTTTCACTGATTAGAGGCATTGTTTGTTGCAATTGAATTTAGGGTTTAAGAATTATGATCTAGGGTTTAAGAATATGAGGAAAATTCGAATTATTTGGTTATTAATTCAAATTGAGTATTATTTTTGGTTATTAATTTAGTTTAAATTTTAACATATAGGGGTTTTCTAACATGTTTTTTTAATGTAATTCGCAGAAATGGATCATTTTAACGATGACTTACTTGACACTTTGTCGGGTCCTAGTAGAGCGAACATCATTTGGGATAACCGCTATCATGTTAGCGAGGATGTGTGGGATGGTAGTGGGAGAGAGGAGTTGGATTGTATATGTGGTAATAGGGCGATGCGGGATTGGAAGTTACGAAGACCGTAGAGGGAGCTTCTACATATGATGGGGTTTGGGATTTTTACCAACCCCCATGTTGTGTTGGGTAACGATGCGAGGCTCATTTCTGCTATGATTGAGCGGTGGAGGCCTGAGACGAATACCTTCTTCATGAGGCAAGGGGAAATGATGGTAACGTTGGAGGATGTAGGCTACATCTTAGGATTGCCGGTTGTTGGTGAGGCTGTGACATGTGGTCTCATAGCGAATCAGAAAGAGTTCTTCGTTTGTAATTGGTTTGAGCCGTTGACAGATGAGGAGGTGGATGATGCATTGTTTAAGTTGACATGGCTCTTTGAGAGATATGGTAGGCAGAAGCCGGAGAAACATAATGCCGAGGCAACTATTGTACATACACAGGCATACTTGGTATTTTTGTGTGGTGCCATTTTTTTCCCTACGAAGGACAGAGCTTATGCCCATGTGAGATACATTGTGCCCTTGTCCAACATCCGGGAGATTCATAATTATGCTTGGGGTGCAGCGGTGTTAGCTCATACCTATAGAGTGTTGGAGATTGCTGCGAGGAAGGGTAGTAAGAGTGTTGCTGCATGTGTGTGGTTATTGCATATCTGGTCGTACGAGAGATTTCCTCGCATTGGCGTGCCTCAGCGGGACCCTGATCAGGATGATTATCCGGTTGCAGAGGGTTGGGCTTATTCCTCTCTTCAGGGTATTAATAAGAAGCGACGTCAGTCCAGTCCTCACCACAGCTTACCATTTTATAGGGGTGAGTATGATGGAGTTGCTGGTGATGACGTGGTGTGGAGGCCATATGCCAGATTTGACGAGGTAGTTGATTGGGAGATGCTACAGGCACAGTTAGCTGGTAATGCTCGAGTGTCCTTGGTATGCTTTGATGTGGTTGAGTGGCAGCATCCGGAGAGGGTGGTCAGGCAGTTTGGTAATTTGCCAGTGATTCCCCAGGCTCCCGTTAACATGGTCTTGTATAGGCAACCTAAGGAAGCCACTTTTTCCAGTGAGGATTGGTTGGTTCGATAGTTTGTTGATATTGGGAGGTGGGCCAGATTTTGTTCAGATTTGGAGGGGTTGGTTGACTGCACTACCAATATTGCATCCCAGGCTGAGTACACTACACCAAATATGGCCTATTGCAACACCAATATATAAATGTGTTACAAAAAGTGTTACAATAGACATAAAACTTGATAGTCTATTGCAATATTTTTAAAAATGTTGCAAGAAATACGAAAAGTGTTGCAAGCAAAAGGATCATTTTAAATTTTAGAACAATTGCAACACTTTAAGAAAAACGTTACAACAGCTTGCCGAAATTGTAGGCGGGAATTTGATTTTTTGATTGAGCGGGGTGTGAAATGTTAGTACCAAAATATTTCTTACACAACATTAAAACAAAAATAAACCCACCACTGTCTCTCTCTCTCACACACCCCCCCTCTCTCTCTCTCGACACCACTCTCTCTACCTCCTCTCTCTCTCTCTCTCGACCTCACCTCTCAGGCTCTCTCGACCTCACTCATCTCTCATACATTTCTCAAATCCCTAAAATCGATTAGAGCAACCCCAAATTATTAAAATTGCTTGGAACAAACTTTAGAGTAAAAGTTCAATTAAAGTTTCAATTAGAGGTAAAGTACATATTTTTTTTGCATTATTATGGATTATTCATGTATATATATGTATGCATAAGAAAATTTTCGGTTGTATTTTTGATTTTATGTGTTTGTAAGTTTTGTTCGATTAAAGTTGGTATTATGAGTTAAATTAGTAGGATTTTTGTTTAATTAAGAGGATTTTTGTGTTAAATTTGTGGGAATTGTATGTTAATATTTTGGATTTTATTGTAATTTTTGGATTGAGGAATTTGTGGTTTAATTGTGATTTCATTTGGGGCATTTTTATCAGAAAGCAAGTTGCTGAAAGAAGGGCTCAAATTATTGAGTTAGACGATTAATATGCGGATCGAGGTATGAAGAAACAGTTATGCGATAGGCATTGAATTGCATCATGACCTGTATAAATTATGATTGTGATTTACTGAAGTTAATTAAGTAATTTACTTATGAAGTTATAAGCATTTTTTATCAGTAGATTAGTTCACCTCTAGATAAATTAATTAAGATTGATAATAACAATTAACAAGTCGCGCTCTACTTTTGGGAGTAGGGGTAAGCCGGTAAGGTGTTTGTACAGTGCATCATTCCGGGACCTTATGCTGAGTGCAGGCAAGAGTGCGATGCACTTGATTTGTGCGGTCTGTGATAAAAGTTTGTGGATTTTCATTACATTCCTCAGTTTTCATTAACATGGTCTGCTTACTTTTTTTTGTCTGAAATATGGGAGGTCTTTTTATGGTTGTCTAGGGAATATCTTTTCAGATAAAATATTCATGTGACATCAATAAACTTACTTTTGCACTAATTTGGATAAAGATTGCAGAGATTACAGTTATAAAATTATTAGGATTGAAAATAAGAATATTCAGATTTCTATTATTTTACTTGCAAACTGGAATTATTTTGCAATTGCTTATTCTGGAAATAGTTTCTTTTTTTGGTTGTTAGGTATTAAGCTGAAAGATGGTAAATTTAGTTACTTTACTTTGTATGGTTGTTGGGTATTAAGCCCAAAGATAAAACATCTATAAATTTACTTATTCACGAATTTGATCAAAATTTTCAGAGGTGAGGTCTGCACCTTTCATGGGAAGTCTAGTGAGTATCTACAGAAGCTTGGATGCTACTTCAGTAAACACTCTCTTTCAAGCTATTCCTTGTGGTAAGATGTTTGGTATTACTATCAGGATCTGTTCTATCTTTCACATTATTATGATAATGACTCAAATCCTCCTCCAGGTATATTGTATGTGATCTGTTACTCTATTTGACATCCTACTCAAACTTCTTTTCTTTTCTTTATATGTAGATAATTGTATATAAGTTAGTTATATTTATATTCATCTCTGGATGACTAAATTTGTCTACTTTTTTTGGGTTGGATCATTTGTACCTGCTGTTTCCAGGTCCGATATAAAGAAAGAAGTATATGGTACGTCAAAACTTCCTATCCTATGCATTTTGTAGTTTGAGATTGAAAAGTTCATATGCATATTTTCAGCTGCTTTACTGTTGAATTTGCACAACTCTGGACTTGGATATTCCTTGACCTAATTGGAGCTAGTTAAATGCTGATCTGCCTTGACCTCAACCAAAAGCTAAATACCAATCTCACAAATCTGGTCTCTAGTTTTCCGTGATATATCGAAATTGCATTATCACACTAGAGATCAACTTACATGTTGGCATGAATCTACCTTTTTTTAACCAGCAGTTGAGTGATGTAATCAACCATGTCTCTACTTAAACTTAGGTCTATGTTAGTTCAAGGAAAATACGGACACTTACCCACTGAATCATTTTTTACCCATAATCTACAAGTCGTCAATTGAGCTGTAGTAGACAATTTAAATTTGTTTGGTCGTCCTATTTTGCTACTAAAACCTTTCCACCATTTGCTTTAAATATGTTGATGAGAGAGAGAGAGAGAGAGAGAGATCTTAAAATTAAAAGGATAATAAGCATCTTTTAACTGTTGATGTTGTCTTCTTGCATTATAGAAAACCAACCTTATTTAGCAATAGTAATGTATATGTGATGCATTAGCAGGTATTTGATCACATTTTTATCCTCAATTGGTTGTGCACAGGTCTGAAAAATCCCCTAACGCTGATGAGTTATGTGGCTCCAGTGATGGCAGTTTCAACTGGTATACTGTCTCTCATATTTGAACCATGGGATGAATTTAGTAAAAATGTTTACTTTAATAGCTCATGGCATATCACTCGTAGCTCCTTGCTGATGCTTTTTGGTGGAACTCTGGCCTTTTTCATGGTGAGAATCCATCTCTTTTCATTTAATTTTTTGGATTTTTTCGGCAACTGAATACTTTTCTTTACTTAATTAGCACAAACAGAAGGTTCTTTGTTTTCTTCTCGTTCTTTCTTGTAGGTATCTCTTTTAAGTATTCTGCAATCTGCATGTTGAAAATTATTTTGTGTTACTGTGTGTGAGTACTTTGCCTATATGTTTGTTTGTGTCGAGAGAGAGAGAGAGAGAGAGAGAGAGAGAGGCACACATACATACAGCATACAGATAGTGTGCTTCATTATATTTGCTACAGAGTTTTGTTCCTTTTCTTGCAGGTATTGACCGAATACATTCTTGTCTCTGTAACAAGTGCTGTGACAGTGACTATAGCTGGAGTTGTTAAGGAAGTTGTCACTATATCGGTATGAATGTCTAAATTGGTGCTGCATTTTAACTTTTTAAGACATTTTCGAAGATATCCGGCATTAAAATATTTCCAGCATGCAAAGATAAAGAAACCGTATCTATAAGAGTCTGCTTTTAGCAAGTAATATTCGAACTCGTCATCATGAACTTAAACCGTCGAAGAAAGTGTCGGATACAAAAAGTGAAAGCGCTAATTAAAATTTAATTGTACAGATTATGGGCTTACTTTTTGGGTGCCTTGTACAACTATACATGGTTGACAAAATTGGGTGAAAAGTACTAAATGATTAGGCACTTTTGAATCATTTATCATCTTTGTATAAAAGTGCCATAGAATGAGTAGGTTCTCTTGGCCAAGTATTACTCTCTAAGGTTACACCCTCGGCCCAAGTCTCATCTTATACATCTTGATGTTCTTACTTAACTAGGTTATTTTGGTAATTTGCTTTTATTTTTATAAAAAAACTGTGTCTATATTTGAATTTTGTTTTCCTTTTGATTGGTGGCAAGGCAAGGAATTCGTGTTTGCTGCTAATATAGGCAATATGGGAGCTACTATAGATTTAAGTATCCTTGCTAGGTGTTTTTGGCAAATTTTTCTCCCTCTTCTTAGTTCTGCATGAGCTACTTGCTGTTCTGTTTTTCTTAATAAAATATCGCAGAAATTTTAAATCACTTGGTGAATAACAAAATTGATTACTGCATGGAGGTATTGTAAGAGATCACTACATATTTCCTTTGTGCTATAACTTCAAATTTAGGTGTAGCCGCAATAGCACCAGTTTTTATATGTCTGTTATCTTTATGACTTAAATCTACACTGATGTTGCAGTTGATACCCAAAATGGCGGATATTGAAGGTGGTGCTTTAATTTCTCACAAAGGAAATGATCCGGTATGTATATAATTGTTTTTTTGTCTTACTTTTGCTTAAATTATGTAGTGGTTAAATTATGTAGTGCTTTGATTACAGCTGTAAAGGTGGACATCACTTCAAGAAATGGGATATGTCAAACCTTTAAACTAGTTAGATTTCCCATCTCTAGTTTGTATCCATATAATTAAGATTAGTGCTTTTCAATGTGTATAATGCTTGTTTCTGGTATATTGTTGATAGGGGGTATATTAGATTCAATTTTTGGTTGGCCAGTACAAATATGGATGTTAATGCCCGTTTTCATGTTAACTATATTCTTTCTCCTTCCGTTTTTTAATCCCTGGCATGGTCTAACAGGTGAAGATATTGCAGCCGGACCCATTGTGTTTGTTACTAATGCTGATGGTATTGATTCCCCTAGTCTATATTTCTTGGTCAGATTGGACGAGAGACCTGATGTGAGAGCATAACTCGTAGAAGAAGGAATGTTGATATAAAAACCTCGTAATGCAGAACTTCTACCCTGCAATTCTAAAATTCTATTATAGAATGGGGAATTACCTTATATTTAGGTGGTGCGAAGATTGGTGGTGCGAAGATTGGTCAAGCTATATCAAAAGATACACGTATACCTCTGGTTTCATTCACAGGAAGTTCAAAGGTACGTGCTGTAATCCACATTATATTTAGGTCTTTTAATGTAATGTATGATTCCATAATACCGTCTAGTAACATCTTATTTTTGTTTTTCGATCTAATATTTAAGTCAAATTATCTCTCATTATTATATATATTATTGGCAGTTGTCTTATTAGGTTCTGTAATAGCAGAACCTCAACAAAGATATAGAAATACATCCCGACCTTCTTTTGAATATGTAAGTAATCCAGTTTAGGCCACCTTTTGATATAAAATTCTGCATTTTAAAATGTTGTGGCAGGCTCATAGTGCGCAAGAAGAGTCACAACGAATGATTGCTGTGCGAAAAGTGTGTAACAGTCTTTGCAAGAGCAGTGCAAGAGCAGCAGTCTACAGGGAGGTCGATGCAGTCTTTGCAATACTTAACTACTTATATTTTTTATGTGTACACTTTTGGTAGTAGGTTGGTATTTTGAGAAAGACCAAGTTTAATGTAGAATTGTAATGTAAGTCGACATATGTTTCGACTTTAGACTAAGTAGTATAATGTTTGTGTTGCCAATAAAACTATATTCATATATGAAATTTCAAACAGGACATTGCAATGTGAACTAATAAAAATGTTGCAAAAAAATGTTGCCAATAAAATTTAAAAGTATTACAATAGTAATTAAAATGTTGCAGAGAAATGTTACAAAAATATAAAAAAGTATTGCAAAAGGTTCCAAAATGTTGCATATAAATGTTGCAAAAAAAAACCAAAAGTATTGCAAAATGCATAATAATGTTGCAAAAATATGTTGCAATAAACTCACTTTGTAACATTTTTAAGTCAATTAATGTTGCAAAAAAGTGTTGCATTCGTCTGTTGTAACATATTCAAAATGTTGCTAAAACATGCAAAAGTGTTACAACAAACTACACCAAACTCTTTTTGTAATACTTTGAAAAGCGTTGCAATAAACACAAAAAGCATTACTATAGAAGGTTGTTGCCACGCCGGCAAATGCAACACTGACTTTTAGCAAAAGTGTTGCATAAACATCTATTGTAACACTTTTGGAGCCTAAGGATACACTTTTTTGGTGTTGCAACAGCCCATATTTGGTGTAGTGGTATATGGCTTGGTATTCAGAGATTACCCGTGTACGTGTAGGGAAGCTAGAACCTGTCCGGCCCCCATTCAAGGTACCAAACGACGGAGCTCTATGATGGAGTCGAAGGATATCGAGTTGTAAGTATTCTAAAATTTGTACCATCTTCTTATTATAGCTATAAAAGGTTATATAGCAAGGTAATGAGCCAAATGCTCAGCAAATGTAAATACATCAACAATAAACTTTATCAAGCTAGAGGAATTGACAATGAAATGGTTATCAAATGTAGTAAGGTATTCAACAAAGTTCTGATGAATAAGCAATATCCAAATCTGGTTTAAATTCTGAAAAACTGAATCATAAGGAATGAGATATCGAGATAAGAGTTTACAACTTTAAACATAAATTTAAAAAAAAACAATATAAAAACCTGAGATTTCAACTTGAACGCTACAAGCTAGCCGGGTGATCAGCCTGCGAATTGCTCCGGATATCACACCCGTACATGTGACTCCTCCTTTATTTAGGATCGTGGTGGCTCTTATTCACATTGGTCATGGCATAAAGCCGTATAATAACAGACCGGCGTAACGGTCTAACACATTTTATTTTTATCCCTGCCACTTAGTCTTTTTTTTAAAATCAAGTTGATCGTAAATCAACAATTCCAATATCAAAGTATTTAAAACAACCCTCATACTTACTGACAAAAGATCAGCCTAGCATAAGGAAATTTAAGTTATAAAAAGGAAATTGAAATTTAAGTTATAAAAAGGAAATTGTACTTTTCTACAATCGATAAATATAAATCTGAATAACTTGGTCAGATGTATTCAAGGTACTGATCAAAGGTATTATATCAATTTGAAATGGTCGATCAAAGGTTACAACAGAATATTAATCGTGATTGGGTTCAAAGTATAGCCAAGGTATTAGTCATTACAAAGGTATCACAAGAATAATCTCAATAATCGATAAGGTTTAATCTGCAAGGTTTAAACAAGAGAAGGAGGTTAACACTTGCCTTATCGAGCAGCTTTACTAAAACCCTTGGATTTTAGTAAACTCTATATATTAGTGTATAACACATCATGTATATAAGCATACAAATATACACATAACACATAGCACTAAATTACTATATTATTATAATAATTTTAATGACTTAGACTAGCAACTATAACAGTTATCACCCAAAGTATTTCGATTGGTTATATAATAACTAGCAGTAGAGCGTGCCGATAATGTTTTGAAAAATGTTAAGAATTTTTAGAAAATTTCGGCAATACTTCCCCGCTTATACTACATTCCCAGTCGGAATACAATCGACACAACAACAACCAAGTCACATATGACATACTTATAACATAATCAAGCATTCAACTTACTAATATAGTTATTTGACATTACTTACAACAATTCTGTTTGGAAATACACATTAACAAGTACAGGGCAAGACCCTATCCTGCAACAATTCTGTCTACAAATAAGCTTTGCATGAAATTTGCATCTTTAAAAGACTGTTAGTATTTGGAGACAGTCCTAAAATAGACTATCAATATTATCATATATAATCGAGGCTGATTCTTGATTTACAAATTATCTGGCATAGCATGTGCTTTTTGTATATCTCTGTCTTGGCTTCCCTTCCATATAGTAACACAGCTCCATGCTCAATTGCTCTTCTATAGTGGATAATTCTAACAATAAATTTGATTCAAATGTAATAATTTATATAGGCCACCGATTAGGCCTTGGTGGTTATTAAATTATTATTGGTATATCCTTGATTTTAGTAGCTGGCTTTGAGGTATTTTAATAGCTACCTTTTAAAAGATGGTATTAGTTCTTTGTGTCATCTAAAGGATAGATTTAGTTAGTTGTAGGATGCATTCTATATGCAACTGAAAACCTTCACTTCTAATATTCTAATATTGCATTTTGCTAAACTAACTTCTTCTTTGTTTACTTTTTACGTAGGTCAAGAATCTTTGATTTTTACGTCGAAATGTAACGTAAATTGGCTTTTTACGTTGTTACTGAATAGGTCTTAACATAACGTAAATTGGCTTTTTACGTTACTAAATGTTTCTGGCTATGCTCTATACGTCGGTTAACTTCTTCTTTGTTTACTTTTTACTTCGGTAAAAAGCCTTTAAAATGTTTTTTTAATTTACTTTTATTATCTTCATTTTGGTTCCCGGAAAACTTTAGAGGATTTGAGTTTTGTTTGAAATTGACTCTATTTTACGTTCCTAGAGCTCTGTAGTTTTTTTTTTCTTATTTGATGTTTTATGTTTTTCCTGGACACTTTCTATAGATAAACTTGTCTATCTGCTTCTATTTTTCTGGGTGTGGCTTTGCAGTTTGTCTTTTTAGAGGTACTTCTATGTTTTAGTAGCTAGAAGATATGTTGGTCTTTTTGTAACACTATGGCTTGGAGTGTGGTGTATAAATGAGCTATGGATTTTGTGAATTAAAGAATAATTCCTTTGAGCATCAATGATGGTTTCAATTATTATTATGTTCATTCTGATATTGTTAATTGGTGAGTTTGTGACTAACTTTTTCATTTTCTGTTTTGTAGTACCTCCTAGTTATTCACTATGGGTAAGGAAAAGATTCATATCAGTAATGGCAATGTCAACTGAAAGACTAAACCAATCAAGTGATAGACTTAGGGAGAGTAGAAGAGTTGTGCTGGAGACAGAACATCTTGGGGTAATATCAATCCTTGAAGATTCGCATAAACAACGGGAAACTCTTCTATATGATTTTAGCCATGCAATTTGCACATCTCATATCTCTGTATCACATGGAAGCTTTGATCAAACATAATGTTTAATTTCTGAATTTTTAGTGTGTGTTAGACCATTGTTCATTCAGTAATCTTCTTAGTATTGGCATATATAAATTTCAACAAATGTGTGAAGAAGTTTAAATTTTTTTAAATTGTTCATGGGAATGGGTAGAGAAAAATAGAAAAAAAAAATTAAATTTTTTTGACAATATATGTCGGTTCTTATATTTAACCGACGTAAAAGGTCATTTTGTACTAGTTACATTATACGTCGGTGTTTTTGAACATTATACATTGAGCTTTTTTTACATTATACATCGGCTTTTCAATATTATACGTCAGCTTTTTAGCGATGTATATTTACATTTTATACGTCGCCTTTTTAACCGACGTAAAAAACTCATGACTTTATACGCCACCCCTCTATACGTCGCCATTTAATCGACGTATATGTAAGACCTATTTAATCGACGTAAAAAGCCAGTTTTGTACTAGTACGAATGCACAAAAGAAAAAATCAAATAATTTTTTATGATTTGAGGATGGTTTCCCAAAAAATAACAATCTTGAAAATCAAATCGTTGCAAAAATGTAATTCTCTCCAAATTTTGAATTAAACAATACCCACGATTAAGGTCGATAAGCATTGATTCCTCGCTAAAGCCTCAATCAAAGGTCAATACCCAATGAAAGTCGAGTTTTAGGGTCGAGAAACGTCGAAATACAAGCATAAAACCTCGAGTCTTACAAATAGACGGTTTCAACTTTATGAAATCTCAAACGATTATTCTAGAAGTTGGGGCCAAATAATATTGGTTAAAAAATATCTTAGATATGAGTAAATAATTAGTGTTGCATTAATTAGTTTTGGTTTGGTCCATAGGATGGCCCCATAATAAAGGTCCAAAATCCTAATTAAAAAATAAATTCACAATTAAATAAAAGACTAATTAAAAAGCCCCCAGATATTTCAAAAATAGTAGAAACTTCTAGAAAGACCGGTCACCAAGTCACAATTCCTGTAAAGAATATGTTCTTTAAAAAATTAAAGATGAAAATACAATAACTTTTTTGTAGTGTTATATATATATATATATATATATATATATATATATATATATATATATAAACTATCAACTACGTACTTGTTTTGTATAAATATATCTTTCCATGAATATTACAATAAAAAAGGGCAATTCCTACCACGCGATTGGTCGGTTTTGGCCATTTATTGGTCGGAATTGGGGTCAAAACCGACCAAGTCGAATGGTAGGAATTGCTCTAGTCGCAATTGTTAATTGGTCGGAATTGCTAGTTTTTTTCCAAAATGTCCCACATGCCATGTGGCTGCCCATGTGGCGAGCCACATGGGATGCCACGTGGCATGGGACCAAGACACGTCACATGCCACGTCATCTGAAAAATGGACCCCAAATGTTGACGTGTCATCCACGTGTCAGGTGGGTCTTTTCCTACCAATATTGGTAGGAAATAACCATGATAATTAGACCAATAAAAAAGTCCACGTCTAATGACACGGGATGGTGTAATTTTTTAATCCACCATCATTTCCTACCAACATTGGTAGGAAATGTCCGTGGAAAAATAAATTTATTTTTTTTAAAAGAAATTGTTTATTAATCTAAAAATATGACCGTTCAGTCTGATGATGTGGAAGGATGACATTTGCATCCGCCTCATTTCCTACCAATATTGGTAGAAATGCCCCTGGCAAAATATTTTCTTTTTTTAAAAAAATATGAGGGATTATGACGTGGAAGGTGGGGTCCATTCGTGATCAAAAAGCAACCAAAACCGACCAATATTGGTAGGTTTAGATTGAGCGGGAAATTCAATTTTTTCACGAAATTTTTGGTGGAAATCTACTTATCAATTCCGACCAATATTGGTCGGTTTTGATGTGAGCGGGAAATTCAACCTTTTGACCAATTTTTTGGCGGAAATCGATGTGAATTGTGGGACCAATTTTCAATCAAATGTTGGTCGGTTTTGATTTCCGACCAAGAATTGGTAGGTATTGATGCTTACGTATACAGATTTTGGGCCCCACGCACACCATTTCCGACCAAATTCGTGCTTGGTCGGTTTTGCTCACTCATTTCCAACCATTTTTTTTTGTCAGATTTGCTTGGTCGATTTTGAGCTTTTTTCTTGTAGTGCTTTAAACGGAAACCTTTTAAGAAAAATATCAAAATGTGTTACCTTCTACTTTTCGCTACCTTTTCCCAAAGTACGTAATAAATGAGAATATCAAGGAGACAAATGTAGTGGTAATGTTTTCAAAATCTTCAGCTGCCTTTTTTTTTATCTAAAATATTTATTCGGTAAAAGTAAAACAAATTATTAATTCCTTTACTTTCTTTTTTGTGAATATCAAAATTCTTTCATTTTCTTTTCCTTGGATATCAAAATTCTTTCAATTTCTTTTCTTTGGATATCAAAAAAAAGACTTTTGGAACATATTATTAAAGGATCATTTAAAAGGAGATTTTTGTTTGTTATATCTGAAGGGAATAATTAATTTTCAAATTATATATTAAAAAAATTTCTGAATGTGTAAACCAAATGAGAACTTTTGAGTATCGGTAATTAATTAAAACAGGACACCTTTTTACTGTCAAAGAGAATTTTTATAATATAAAAATATAAAACATAATTTTATACCTAAAATGGTGACAGGATTAAGGTTATATATACAATCTTGTATTTCCCCACCAGCAATTAAAATGTATGTTGGCTTTTCAATTTTAACCTTCAAACTAATATAAATACATGATATTGTTGGAGTGTTTTTGACATCAAAATTAGTGAATCCTTTGCAAATTGCAAACTTTCTTTTCATCCAATCTCGTGATTCAAAATATCAGTGTAAGGGTCTTTTCCTACACTTCTATACAATTATACATATGTATAGTAACACCTTCTAGGAGTTGTGTTTGTTATTCAAATGATCGAGTCCTTCAATCTCTCTATCAGTTTTCTTTTTTAACAAAACTCAGTTTACTGTTTTGTTTATCAGTTACGTGTCTATTTCCGTTCCACTGGTTCGCTTTGTTTGCCAGTTATGTGTCCAGTTATGTGCATGTCTATACTTATTTATCTACCTGCTGTGCATTTTTGTATAAGGTGAAGTCATAGTTTTTTAATTGAATTTATTTACTTTGGTAAGAGTATAACATAACAGTGATTTTTCTTGCAATACCTTGTTTATTTATGTCCTCGGGTATGGCTATTGATGGAATTTTAATACATTTTTCATTTCTTCTTTCTTTTGATTCTCAGATTTCTTAAATATTTAATGAATATTATACTACTACAGATTTGGACTTGCATAGCGCTTATTTTCGCACTTGCATAGCGCTTTTGAGCGCTGTATAAGTCGCCGCTATGCAAGTACATATGCCTTGCATAGCACTTTTTTTGAAGCTATCTAAGTAATGTGCTTACATAACGATTTAAAAAACGCTATACAAGTAAGGGTTTTCTAAGTTTACATCAGTTCTACAGCATTTAAAAAGCGCTATTGAAGTGATACAATTTTGAAAATTCTTAATTTTTTTTTTCATTTGTTCACCTGTAAAATTATTTAAAAAATTATAAAAACAACAAAAAGTAAACTAATGTGAAATACATAATAAACTCCAAACTATAATTATTATTAATTCAAAGAAAAAGTATACAGTTCAAAGAAAGATACACGTCAAAAATCATATGTTTTCATATTTCTCCTAAAGCTATCATAAAATGGCGTGCAAGACTGTTGTATGTTTGTGTAGCTTGCTGGAGGCGTGCTGAGAGCGGCAAAAATTCTGTTGATAATGCCTCTGCTTACTCTGTTCCTTGGCAAGTTGACCCTAAAGAGAGAACCCAATAAGTAATATTTTATACAAAGTCTTGACAAAATTAAAACAAAGTTTACAAGGGGCTTAAAATAGAACTAGAAGGGTTGCATACATGATTTAAATCCTTAAAAGAGGCCAATCAACTAATTAGAAGTTGGAGCACATACTGACCATGTCAACGATAACTGGTTTTCCATCTTCTACTAGGATATCAACCACAGTTCTAGCATGATCAACCTGCACATGAATCCACAGGGGTTATTGTCAATCAAATTGAAAATTACAAGGAATAAGAGCAGCCAAGAAATTATAAATTAATATATGTGAGCACATCATATATGTAATAAAATTGCCTTCACTTGGTTCCTTCCTTTTCCTCATCTTTTTTTTTCTCAGGCTATAAACAAACATTGGCAAATTAATAAATTCACTGGTATCTTACAGCCAAACACTATGAAAAAATCATATTAGAAAAAACTTGTATTAATGAAGAAATAGAAGAGAGCAAATGCACAACTACCTCACGATAAATCCCATCCAGGAGTGTCACTAGTTTGGAGACCAGTGATGGTCTCGATCAGAGCTCCACCATGTCCCATTTTATACGCTCTTGCCTCTTCTGTATAATATCCCATCTACTGTAGTAAGTACCTTTCAATAATCATAAACTTAAATTTTTATTTATACTAGTAACTAGTACTTTTGTATATATGCATTCAATCAAAAACATTAACTCTGCTAAATGCTTAATTAAGACGGTAAATAATGTAACTGCAATTCTGCAAACTTTAAATAATGGAGTGCAGCAATAACACTACTCCTATACAGTCATACAGGTCAGTGTAGGATGGTACAAGGCTACTCTAGCTTACCAGTGAAGAAACAAATATAGTACCTAGTAAAAGTTAAAGTCAGAGCTTTGTGTTACTGCAACCAGAGACATGACGAAATAAAGTGTCCAGAATGATGAGAATAAACTCTGGACATAAATGTGGAGCTGTAGGTTCTGAGTTAAAAACATCACGCCTATTTACAATCACTCAAATGAAACCTTAGACATGGGACAACATAGCAAACTGCAACGTATAGTAGATAGAATGTAGGAGCAAAGAAAATCCATAGCTCTAGTACCTTTTTAAGTTGTGAGCACTATGAGTCTATGACTATGCAACTAGGACATTTATTTGAGTATTAGTACTGTTTGAAGCAGCTGAAGCTCAAGGGGCACCTTCTTCCCTTGGATTAGGTTGATCAAAAACCCACTGATCCTGCAAATTCAATCAAAACCGAACCAGTTGCATAATATTAATATCACATAAAGGCTAGCACCTAATTAAAACTTACTTAAGAAGCATATATTACACATGTATAACACTGTTACATTATGAAGATTGTGTACCAAATATTTATTCCCATTGTCATAGCCCTTGTCATTGCTTCAAAATATTTGAGACTGTCTCCTTTAATTTAAGTAATTAATTGTCTTTTGAATGCCTAAAGTTTAGTACCGTGAGTAATACTTCAAAATGTTTGAGATAGTTTTTTTCTTTAAGTTTAAACTTAACTTATTCATTGGACCTAAAAATACCTTCTAACTGAATTACCTCATCATCATCCACTAGAGAAACATAATCTGTTGGTAGCAGGAAGTTAAATGGTTCAGAAAGTTCTACTATCTCCGTTTTTAGTCGGGGACGCTTTTCCTGATGCTTGTCTTCCTCTTGCATTTGCAACTTTGTGTCTGGAACAGCTAAAGAGGAAGCTTGCACTTGCAAATTAATAATTGGAGTAGCTGAAGCGGAAAGCGCTCCCTCTTCCCGTGGATTAGGTTGATCCAAAACCTAACTCTCCTGCAAATTTATCAGAGCACATCTAAATGATTTTAAAGAATCACAAATTTATGATGTCAGTACTCAGTTGCCTCAAATAATTGTGTAACTGTCTCATTGACGTAAATAGCATCTGTATATTCTGCACATATATAGCAACAGTCCATTTAATGAAATGAACTAATTACAATTCACTCTAAAATGTTTGATTGAGTAAAACTGTATACAGTGGTTGAGCAGTTTGAGTGATTTGGTGCAGATCAAAATGCATCAGGAACGAGTTGAATGCATACAAATAATAAGATGGTGAATGTTTAAAATTAAAAATCAAAATCAGGGCTCAGAATTTGGTTCTTAAACCGACCATTTCTCATGTTTACGAGATCAATCCATGGTCGAAAAATAGAGTTGTTTTAAATAGAGAGCAATGATTGGTGATAGTCTCTCGTGATTTTTAAGAACTAATTACCAAATTTCTTAACAAATTTCACATTGTAATCCCAGCTAAGAGAATTAACAAAAAAAGGTTAACTATTTTAGATTTAGAGAATATACGAAATTTACCTCATCATCAACAAGAGGAACAAAATCTTTTGGAAGCACAAAATTAAAAGGTTCTGATAGTTCCACTTTCTCGCTTTTTTGTTGGTGATGCGTTTCGTTTGATTCCAATTCTACTTCTGACACATCCTCCGTCTGCTGCAACAGCTTAATTATTTACAGTAAATCGTTAAGAAAATCGATCTGCAAAACCATGAACTACTTCACACAATTATTATTTGATACATATCGTCAAAACTATCTGATTTACCTCTTCCGATTCGCCGTCAAATTGATAAAGCACGGGCACGTCAAAAAGCGTTTCAGGCTTATACGATCTATCATAAAACACCGGAACATCTACGAGCTTTCCTGGCACACATGGCCTGTCACGCCGCGTGGGAGTGTTTTCACCAAGAGAGGAAGAATACATTTTTTGATGTGTGTTTTAGTACTACTGATCAGACCTGCACTAAATTTTAGGATCTAGCTTTATTGGTTCAGATTCATCTTTACACAAACCCACACACAGCACAAAGTGATGATATGCTTGGGAAGTAGCCACAATCAATCATACTTGTTTCGGTGCTAGTGAAGACATTAAATAACATGAATAGAAAAGATTAAAATGAATACCTGGAGGATCTTTGATTTTTGCTGCAAAAATAAACCATAGGCACAACTTAGATACTTAGACAATGCCTCAATGATGTGAATTCACATAGATGAGAGACAGTATTTACCGAATTATCAGTGATGGCTAAGGTGCCTCCTGGTCTAAGGAGCCGAAATGCTTCCTTTACTAGATTAGCTATTGCTTTTGTGGGACATTCATGCATCTGCACAAATTGCAAAGAATTAAGAACTTGTGAAGGTCCTAAAGGAACATATCAATTCGGAGACCAGAACAAATTAAATCTACAATAACTGGTTTTTTTTATTAAATCTACCATTCCTTTGATAGCAGAGAGTCTTCATGTTCTGCAAAAAACAGACACAAACACGCACAAAACAGAGACATACAAATACACGCACAAAAAACCTCCAAATTATGAACAAAATTTTCTCTCTTATAATAAAGCATTACTCTTTACAGATCTCCACTCTGCAGAACCCATTCCATCTGGACAAAAAAATAAAATCAACCCAATTAAATCCTTTAAACATTTAAACTTAACTATAAAACACTAATGTCAAAATACATAACAGATGCAATGATTATTCTAGAAAACCAAAATAACAGACAAATCGCAAAGAGCAGTCATTCAAATAAATGTCTCGATTTGCAGCACCATCTTCATAAAGGCAAATACGAAAGAGCAAAACTCTCAATGAAATCAAATGGGCACCCATCCATACAAAGATGTCCTCTTGGACACACCCATCTCTAAATCGCCTTTAATTCTCAAGTTAAAAACAAGAAAAACGAGCCCTAAAATTCAGATTAAAGGAGAGATGTAGTTTGAAATACCTTTCACAGCAAAGATGAAGCAAGTCTAAGTTGGTTAATTCAAAACGAAATATCCGAAATCCAAGTCGAGACAACAGCGACAAGAAAGCAAATCTCCCAAATTGATTAAATCCCAAATCGATTAAATCCCAAGTCGATTTATATTCATATTAATCGATGGAATTCTGGACAATTCAAGATTGAATCCGAATCTCCCCAATCAGTTATATCCCAAGACGATTAGAAGCTTTAATGGAAATATATGTTTTGCTAATTTGAGTCAAGAGAGAATACCCAAATCACACTGAATCGAAGGACACCCAAATCCAAGATACATCGGTATGATACATCGATTTATTGTATTGAGAGCTGAACACAAAAGCATGGCAGAGACATAGTTATGAATCTTGACGAAGAGGGAGAGATATTGAGAGCGGCGAGGGAGAGGGGAGAGATAATTGAGAGCGGCGAGGGAGGGGTTGTATATAATACTTAAATATTCGTACATTTATAAAAATTAAAAAAATATTACTTAAAATATGGAATTTAAGATAACGGTTCTTAAAAACGCTATGTAAGAGTTTTCTTACATAGCGCTTTCGAATTAAACGTTATGTAAGTATTTTTTTATTTTTATTTTATTATGTTACATAATTACTTGCACAACATTTTCTCTAAAAACGCTATCTAAGTAAAATCTTGAATAGCACTTTTCAAAAAACGCTATGTAAGTGATGTCTCCTAAGTTTAAATTTGTAGTAGTGATTAATATTGGTATCTTCATGCAGATGAATCTATCTAGAGCCAACGAAGGTATCTCTATTTCTGGAAATGAGGAAGTCCCCACAGAGGTATCTCGGACTCAGTTGGGAGTCGATTGCCAGTCGCAATCCGATAAAGGCAAATCAAAGATACTTGAGGACGCTAACTTTAATAACAATGGTTTACTCTCTCAAACGGCCATAGAGATTTTAGATGGTGGAGGTGTAGATTGCATATCTCGTAAGGCCAAACGAAAACGAGTACACTGGGATGAAGAGGTTCTTGAAGGTCTTACCCTAAAGGACCTTCTTGAGGCGGCTGTTGAGTCTGCCGAGAAGGATAAAGCTAAGAAAGCCGCACGTGGTGAAGCTGGGTCTGGCTACGGTGGTCCATGCTTTAGAAATCTTGAAGACAGAAGGGGAGAATAGCGAGGCCTGCTTCCAGCTTGAGGAATTTAATTTTGTTTTAGGGTTGGAATAGGGTTGGAGAAGTTTGTATATAATTCTGTCAATCCATTTTGTATCCCCTTTTGTTACGAGAAAATGCCAAAATGGTACAAAATTGGGACTGAATGTCCAAAATAGCACTCTATGAAAAGTTGACCCTCCACTAGGCACTAGTACTTTCCTAATGTTATATACATGTTTTCATTTTTTTTTTTGAAATAACATTCTCATTTTTTAGAACGCGTTCTCAATACTACATAAACAACATCAACGCAATACTTTAAACATTAAAATTTTATTATTAAATTATTAAAATTTTATTTTTTATTTTTTGATTAAAATTTTTAAATTTTATCTATATTCCCTAGGGATTCAACAGTTAACTTTTGTAGTTCAATAATTTCATTTTGGATTTTAGAAATATTCACAATGACGAATAAACCGTATACGGACTTAGAATTTAGGATTGTTTAGAACCCTAGACCCTAGACCCTAACTTAATCTGATTTTTAAAAATATTCAGAATGACGAATAAAGAAAACAATTTGAAATGACTATTTGATTATAAGTTTTTTAATATCGTTTGCAAATAAATATTTAGTAAAAATTTTAAAAAAATTATTAACACCAATTAAAGCAATGCTTTAAAATAACAAAAATTAAAAATATCAAATTTGCGTTTGCTGAAAACCCAAGTAGTAATGGAGTTATTACTGAAAAAGCATTTGAAAGATGTGTTTTATGACAAAAATGCATTTTGTAATTGCGTCTTGGCTCTGAAACGCATGTTCTAAATGCATTTCCCACCATTAACGCATGTTGCAGATGCGTTTTGCCCTAACGCAGCTCATAGATGCGTGATCTTTGTGCCATTCGAGGACCAGCTTTTCAGGGAGTGTTTTTGGACATTTTTTGTTAAATTGTGTTAAAATAGGCCAAAACCCTTTTGTTCTTCATTAATTAAATTTAGCTTATCTAGCTAGTGAAATCCTTGTTCATGAAAAACGTGTGCCTCTCTACACAAGTTTGATTGACATTATTGAATAAATTTTCAATATATTATTCATTTCGATTACCTTTTTTTACAAAAAATAATTATGTTGAAAACATAAATTTGTATATTAAAAATAATAAAAAAAATTATTTAAATTTCAGTAGCTTTTATGCAAGGGATTTTTTATGTTTTGGAATACATCTCTTGACTAAGTTCTCAGAGTCATTTTATGTATTTTATTTAATTAAATTTTGTTCTCTATGATCAGCACACTCTTTCTACTAATGCCTACCATTGATGTAAGTTGCCTCTTTGTGCTTTAATTTTTGGAAATCTACTCAAGAAAATCTAAATTAGGTATAAATGTCTATATATTTAGGTCCCCGGTCCACAGCAAACATTTGCTGTGGACTGTTACATAACAAATGATCTCACAACCGTTGGATCATTGGATCAACGATCCAATGGCTGGGATTTTAAAAAAATCGACAAAGTACCGTAGAAACTTTCCGCGGTACGGGGAAATTACAAAAATGCCCCCGCCCACGTACCGCAGAAAGTTTCCGCGATACGGGGCCCTTTTGTTTTGTTCACCTTTTTGCAGTAGCAGTTCACAGACAACAAAAAACAGAAAATGGTTGAAAATTAGGGATTCTCTGGCGATTGATTGGCGAAAATGAGGAGCAAGCTTCGATTCAACGGTTGTTGTTCATTGTTTTAGGTGTGTGTTGCCTTCTTACTCTATTTTTGTAGTGTAATGTGTGTATACACAGCATATGTATGTATAAATTATAGTTTAGAGGTGATTTTGTGGATTTTGTGAATTTTGTGGAATTTGTGGAGTCGAATGTATGTGTATAATTGTTGGTTACCCTTTGGAATTTGTGGATTCGAATTTGTGGAATTTGTGGATTGTTGGTTACCCTTTGGAGGGATTTTTTGTTGAAGTATAGTTCATTTAAAGTGTTTAAATAATTTCATTAGTGGTAAAAATCGAATTTAGGGTGTATATTTTTCACTGATTAGAGGCATTGTTTGTTGCAATTGAATTTAGGGTTTAAGAATTATGATCTAGGGTTTAAGAATATGAGGAAAATTCGAATTATTTGGTTATTAATTCAAATTGAGTATTATTTTTTGTTATTAATTTAGTTTAAATTTTAACATATAGGGGTTTTCTAACATGTTTTTTTAATGTAATTCGCAGAAATGGATCATTTTAACGATGACTTACTTGACACTTTGTCGGGTCCTAGTAGAGCGAACATCATTTGGGATAACCGCTATCATGTTAGCGAGGATGTGTGGGATGGTAGTGGGAGAGAGGAGTTGGATTGTATATGTGTTAATAGGGCGATGCGGGATTGGAAGTTACGAAGACCGCAGAGGGAGCTTCTACATATGATGGGGTTTGGGATTTTTACCAACCCCCATGTTGTGTTGGGTAATTAACGATGCGAGGCTCATTTCTGCTATGATTGAGCGGTGGAGGCCTGAGACGAACACCTTCTTCATGAGGCAAGGGGAAATGACGGTAACGTTGGAGGATGTAGGCTACATCTTAGGATTGCCGGTTGTTGGTGAGGCTGTGACATGTGGTCTCATAGCGAATCGGAAAGAGTTCTTCGTTCGTAATTGGTTTGAGCCGTTGACAGATGAGGAGGTGGATGATGCGTTGTTTAAGTTGACATGGCTCTTTGAGAGATATGGTAGGCAGAAGCCGGAGAAACATAATGTCGAGGCAACTATTGTACATACACAGGCATACTTGGTATTTTTGTGTGGTGCCATTTTTTTCCCTACGAAGGACAGAGCTTATGCCCATGTGAGATACATTGTGCCCTTGTCCAACATCCGGGAGATTCATAATTATGCTTGGGGTGCAGCGGTGTTAGCTCATACCTATAGAGGGTTGGAGATTGCTGCGAGGAAGGGTAGTAAGAGTGTTGCTGCATGTGTGTGGTTATTGCATATCTGGTCGTACGAGAGATTTCCTCGCATTGGCGTGCCTCAGCGGGACCCTGATCAGGATGATTATCCGGTTGCAGAGGGTTGGGCTTATTCCTCTCTTCAGGGTATTAATAAGAAGCGACGTCAGTCCAGTCCTCACCACAGCTTACCATTTTATAGGGGTGAGTATGATGGAGTTGCTGGTGATGACGTGGTGTGGAGGCCATATGCCAGATTTGACGAGGTAGTTGATTGGGAGATGCTACAGGCACAGTTAGCTGGTAATGCTCGAGTGTCCTTGGTATGCTTTGATGTGGTTGAGTGGCAGCATCCGGAGAGGGTGGTCAGGCAGTTTGGTATAATTTGCCAGTGATTCCCCAGGCTCCCGTTAACATGGTCTTGTATAGGCAACCTAAGGAAGCCACTTTTTCCGGTGAGGATTGGTTGGTTCGATGGTTTGTTGATATTGGGAGGTGGGCCAGATTTTGTTCAGATTTGGAGGGGTTGGTTGACTACACTACCAATATTGCATCCCAGGCTGAGTATATGGCTTGGTATTCAGAGATTACCCGTGTACGTGTAGGGAAGCTAGAACCTGTCCCCCATTCAAGGTACCAAACGACGGAGCTCTATGATGGAGTCGAAGGATATCGAGTTGTAAGTATTCTAAAATTTGTACCATCTTCTTATTATAGCTATAAAAGGTTATATAGCAAGGTAATGAGCCAAATGCTCAGCAAATGTAAATACATCAACAATAAACTTTATCAAGCTAGAGGAATTGACAATGAAATGGTTATCAAATGTAGTAAGGTATTCAACAAAGTTCTGATGAATAAGCAATATCCAAATCTGGTTTAAATTCTGAAAAACTGAATCATAAGGAATGAGATATCGAGATAAGAGTTTACAACTTTAAACATAAATTTAAAAAAAAACAATATAAAAACCTGAGATTTCAACTTGAACGCTACAAGCTAGCCGGGTGATCAGCCCGCGAATTGCTCCGGATATCACACCCGTACATGTGACTCCTCCTTTATTTAGGATCGTGGTGGCTCTTATTCACATTAGTCATGGCATAAAGCCGTATAATAACAGACCGGCGTAACGGTCTAACACATTTTATTTTTATCCCTGCCACTTAGTCTTTTTTTTAAAATCAAGTTGATCGTAAATCAACAATTCCAATATCAAAGTATTTAAAACAACCCTCATACTTACTGACAAAAGATCAGCCTAGCATAAGGAAATTTAAGTTATAAAAAGGAAATTGAAATTTAAGTTATAAAAAGGAAATTGTACTTTTCTACAATCGATAAATATAAATCTGAATAACTTGGTCAGATGTATTCAAGGTACTGATCAAAGGTATTATATCAATTTGAAATGGTCGATCAAAGGTTACAACAGAATATTAATCGTGATTGGGTTCAAAGTATAGCCAAGGTATTAATCATTACAAAGGTATCACAAGAATAATCTCAATAATCGATAAGGTTTAATCTGCAAGGTTTAAACAAGAGAAGGAGGTTAACACTTGCCTTATCGAGCAGCTTTACTAAAACCCTTGGATTTTCCTGCTAATGCCTTATCGAGCAGCTCTTTACCTTTCCTGCTAATGCTCGGACCTATAATCATATATATATATATATATATATATATATATATATATATATATATATATATATATATAATATTAAACTCTATATATTAATGTATAACACATCATGTATATAAGCATACAAATATACACATAACACATAGCACTAAATTACTATATTATATATATACTATATTATTATAATAATTTTAATGACTTAGACTAGCAACCATAACAGTTATCACCCAAAGTATTTCGATTGGTTATATAATAACTAGCAGTAGAGCGTGCCGATAATGTTTTGAAAAATTAATGTTAAGAATTTTTAGAAAATTTCGGCAATACTTCCCCGCTTATACTACATTCCCAGTCGGAATACAATCGACACAACAACAACCAAGTCACATATGACATACTTATAACATAATCAAGCATTCAACTTACTAATATAGTTATTTGACATTACTTACAACAATTCTGTTTGGAAATACAAATTAACAAGTACAGGGCAAGACCCTATCCTGCAACAATTCTGTCTACAAATAAGCTTTGCATGAAATTTGCATCTTTAAAAGACTGTTAGTATTTGGAGACAGTCCTAAAATAGACTATCAATATTATCATATATAATCGAGGCTGATTCTTGATTTACATATTATCTGGCATAGCATGTGCTTTTTGTATATCTCTGTCTTGGCTTCCCTTCCATATAGTAACACAGCTCCATGCTCAATTGCTCTTCTATAGTGGATAATTCTAACAATAAATTTGATTCAAATGTAATAATTTATATAGGCCACCAATTAGGCCTTGGTGGTTATTAAATTATTATTGGTATATCCTTGATTTTAGTAGCTGGCTTTGAGGTATTTTAATAGCTACCTTTTAAAAGATGGTAGCTGCACTTGATATGCTTAAGCAGTTGGATTCTAGGGCTCCCGTTGAGCTTTTGGAGGATTTTAGGAAAATATCAGATACCTTTCTCACTCCTTTCATAAGGTTGATGAAGAAGATCAAAGGACCGGCTTATAAACCTCCAAGATTTGAGAACATAAAACCACTTTCACTGTATGAAGAAGCGAGTGCTACAACCAATACTTCGCAAGATGTCATTGAGATGACACAGCCATCCCAACATGTGTCTCAACCTCCCATTCCCAGTGGTAGTGCATCGTTTAGTATGCCTTCAAAACTACCAACCCGTAGAATGAAGGGGGAAAAGTGGAGTATCACCAATGATTTAGATGTGCATAAGCGGAATGAAATCTATGATGATTGGGGGTGGGGCATTGGGCAGAAGCCGAAGTTGAAGGGAGGAATTGAAGTGTGTGGGCACCATATATCAGAGACTGCGATACAGAGCTTAGCTCCAGCTTCATGGATTGATGATAGGATCATTTTCTCCTATATGGTATGGTCTCATGGTTATCCTTGTTTTACATGTACTTTCCATCTACCTATATTTCCTTGTCTAAGTGACCATATTTATGTGTTTATGTTTTTTTTTGAGGCATTGCTACGTGAGCGAGAGGAAGCTATTCACCGGTCCAATATATGGGAGAGGAAGCCAATATACTACTTCATGGATCCTTACTTCATTGTCCTTGGGTGGGATCACATGAAAAAAATCAAAAGAGCGATTAGAAAGGGTGAGAGTGAGCTGAACAAGGCATGGCATGATGCACTCCGCAGTTTACATGGTTTTGCCACTTCGAGCATTGGCCCATCCGTTGTCGAGGCGGATTACATTTTCCTTCCATGTTGTGTTAGTGGGTTGTTTATGGTTTGTACGAAGACGTTCGATGTTATCCTTCTCGATTCAATGAACGATGAGGTTGAATATCCAAAGGAAACACAAGTCGTGGTTTGTCATTGTTTTTTCATTTAGTAGTTATCAACGTTGACTTTGTTTTAGTTTTTGTAGTCATGGTTACTCCCAAGATTCTTGCTTAAGCTAAATCCTCAGATGGAACGTGATCCTGACTCCTCTCATGTTGTCCCTTTACCGCAAAGACCGAAGCAACGAAATTCAAATGACTACGGTGTATTTGTTTGCAAATACATGGATTTTATGTTGCAAGGTTATGATATTACCTCCATCGCATCTTGGTCAGAACACTTAGTTGATATGTTCCGGTATAGGATAGCAAAGGAGCTGCAAGCGGGAAAGGCTCGAGGGATATCTGGCGTTCGTATGCGAGAACGTCATCAACTAGTTGATTAGTATATCGTTGATTTTAGTTGTAATTAAGTTGGATTTTAAGTTGTAATTTAGTTGGATTTTTAGTAGTAAATTAGAAGGAATTTAGTAGTCATTTAGTTGGATTTTATCGGTATCTTTGTTGGATTTGAGTAGTAAATTTGGTGGATTTTATTGGTATTTTACTTGGCTTTTGTTGGTATTTTAGTTGGGTTTTCATAGTAATTTTATTTGATTTTGGTTTAATTTTTACTTCGCGTTAACTTGGAATTTACTTGGATCTTGGTTGTAATGTAGTTGGATTGTACTACATCTTCCTTGGCATATATGGTAGGCCTTGGTTTTGTGTATGACTGCAATACAGACTGCAGTGTATTGCAGATTTGGTGGTTTGGTGTCTGCAGGGATGGTCTGTTTACAAATTGCAGAGCCCTGTTTTTCCAGCACGTACCGCAGAACCGCGGAAAGTTTCTGCGGTACGTGCTGGAAAAACAGGGCAAAATAGAGCAAACTCACTATATAAAACCAAATTTTTTTGGAAGTTAGTGCAGAAATGATTTGAAAAAAATGCAGCACACTTTCTAAAATCTTAAAATGTTATAATAAGTGAATTTTGTGAAAAAAAATTCATTAATTGGTTGAAATTAAAAAAAATCAAAATTCCTTAAATTATTAATTAAAAAATGTTTTTTATGGATTTTTTAATTTCAACAAATTAATGATTTTTTTTCCACAAAATTCACTTATTATAACATTTTAAGATTTTAGAAAGTGTGCTACAATTTTTTCAAATCATTTCTGCACTAACTTCCAAATTTTTTTGGTTTTATGCAGTTAGTTTGCTTTGTTCTGCCCTGTTTTTGCAGCACGTACCGCAGAAACTTTCCGCGGTACGCGTACGTACCGCCGAAACTTTTCGCGGTACGTGCTGGAAAAACAAGGCAAAACAGAGCAAACTAACTGCATAAACTACTGATTTTCTTTAATTTTTGGATGTTAGTGCCAAAAAATTTTTAAAAAAATAGAGCACGCTTTCTAAAATCATAAAGTATTATAATAAATGAAATTTGTGAAAAAATTTAATTAATTGGTTGAATTTAAAAAAAATTCAAAATTCCTTAAATTATTCATAAAAAAATGTTTTTTTTGGATTTTTCCACTTCACCTCTAAAACTTTAAAAAAATGTTTGAAACACACCCCAAAATCCTTCAAACATTTTAATAACATGGATTTGCAATTAATTACATAATTTTCAATTAAATTATAATAAATTACATAAATTCATTACAAATTCGAAAAGGGTAAATGCATATTACATTTGAATGGAGTGATGAACTCCTAACCAAACAAACCTAATATATTGGAGAAGCCGGCAGACAAACGGTGAGAAGGTGTTCCGGGAGGAGCCTCCAAATTAACAAATGCGGCAACATGATACAAGACAACAACACAACCCTCGCGGATTACACCACTACTAATGGGTTTGTGCGTGCTAGTGTCGTCCCAAAGAAGGACATTTATAGACATCGATCCATCGTACAACTTAAATGTGGCCCAACAACGAGGATGAGGAGAATCTTTTACGTGGGAAACCCATCCCTTCACATATTGGACGCGCATTTGATCTCGTGTGCAACCTTCCCGAGGCCTCAATTTATATATGTCACTAATGTTGTCACAATACTCAAAAAGTCCACCATCCCAATCAGAAAGCCTCCACTTGCCTTCGGTGTCCTTGCCCAAGTTCAAGATAGGAAGAAAGTAGGGATCCACATTATACGCTACCCGCTCCATCATTTCTTCGGTGTTCATCCAACGGCATGCTTCTGTCCAATTTTTTGACCTATAAGCCTCTTCCTCCGGAGAATATAACTCGTCATCCTCCTCCTCAACAATCGGTGGGGGCTCAATGGGTTCCCCCATTATGTCATAGTATTCTGGTAAATTGTGACATATTTCATCCGCTGCATTGTCCGATATATCACTAATGTATGACTCACTTCCCCCGGAAGAAGCTGAGAGTGAATCACTAACATGTGAAACATCCGAATTACCACCACCATCCATGTTACCTACACATGACAATAAAATTTATTTTGTTAGAAAATGTGAGAAGGACATAATGTAAATTTAAAAAATGGATAGAGTAGAGATTTATAGCAATTACAATTGATCATTTTGAGTTTGAGCATTTTCAGCATTTTGAGCATTTTGAGCAATTTGAGCATTTAAAGCTTGTAGTTTTTTAGGACACTTTCTTTTGTCATGTCCTTCAAAATTACAATGTGTGCACTTTCTTTTGGTCTTCCCTTTACCAAGGGATTCTACGGGACTTTTAAAACGGACCGTTTTTTTCCTCCCCTTCTTCACAATATTTTTTGTCTTTCATAACAAAATATTGTAACAATTCAACCAATTCATCTTGAAATTTTCTAAACATCGTCTTGGTATAAATTTTGGCACCATGAATCTTCAAGGCGGTATTCATTTTCAGCGGATGCTTTAAATTACATGTGACATAATCTTCTTCTTTCTCCCGTACAAATTGTCTTGCCAATGCACTACAAGAAATATGGGCTATTGCAAGCCTAATATACATTTGTGTTACATAAAGTGTTGCTATAGGTAAATTTTTTGCTAATCTATTGCAATATTTTTAAAAAGTGTGGTAAAGAATAAAAAAGTGTTGCAAACAAAATAAACATTCTAACAAATTTGGACAATTGCAATACTTTTACAAAAGTGTTACAATACCATTAACACTTTTGATCAATATGACCCAAAATTTTAGGCGGGCATTCAATTTTTTCCATCGGCGGGCTTCCACTGGCAATTTTAGTACCAAAAATATTATTACACAAAACAAAACCCCAAAAATTGCTCTATGTCCCTCACTCCCACTCTCCCCTTACTCTCTCTCTCTTCGGCTCATCTCTCTCTCAATCCTCTTACCCTAAAATCATTTAAAGCAAAATCTCAAAACTAAATTAGAGCTTTAATTGAATTAGGGCTTCGATCTGGGCTTCGATTTAAGGTAACTTTCGATTATGTTTGATTTATATATACGTGTGTATGTATCCGTATATATATTCCACTCTCCTCTCTCGTTCATGGCTCCCACCCCTCTCTCACTCTTCTCTCTTACTTATCGATCACATCTTCCTCCAATTCCCAAAATCAAATAGCACGAAAACCCCAAAACTGATTAGAGCAAAGATTATAATAAAGATTCAATTAAAATTTCGATTAGAGGTAAAGTACCAAAATTTTTTTATTTTGTTCAATTATATATGTACATCTTTCTACCCATGTTAAAATTTTCGATTATATTTTGTGTAGATTAGATTTGGTGTTTGAAGGTTCGAGATTGTTTAATGGTACTAAGTGTTAAATTAGGGGAAAATTTGTGTTAATTTTATGCCATTTTATATTTTCTATAAGTTTAGTTAGCTCATTCTTTTTTAAAATTTTTAGTTTTGAATTTCTGATATAGTATCATGTAGTTTTTTAATTTTATACATCTACTGCTTAAATCCCTAATTTTTTTTTGGTGTTATCCTATTTTGACTTCTAAGATATATTAAAAGTATAGTATAGTATATAATTCTCTTATTAGGTTTTGTTTATGTGTCAGGTCTTGTGTTTCACTGTTAACATATTTAGTAATTATTCACAAGTAAAGTCAGTAGTATGAAAGGATGCACCTTTTACTGTATATATGTAAATGATAAGTTTTTGCACTTTTAAAATAACTCTGGGGCTATTGGCACTGTGAGGTTGTATTAGTGTGTGCATAATAGATTGTGTTGTTTTTTGTCCCATTACATGATTTATGTCATCATGGAACTCATGAAAGGTTCCAACTGCATTATCATAACGCCACTTACCATTTCACAATCATTAGAAATATGAACCTGTCAAGAAGCCATCATTCAAGATCCAGATAGTATCTAGTATATGGGGTTCTGTCTGATAACTTCATGGTGGCCTTGATTTAGAAATATGTATAAGTATTTAGTAGTATGTTTGTATAACTAAAACATGTTTAAGGTTTAATCTCCTCTACTAATTCTGATGGGAATTTCTTTTATTCTTACAGGCAGGGCTTCAACACTCTGATGGGAGTGAATAAGATATTCTTCCCGTAATTACAGATTTATGTGCTTCCCAGATGGTTCACTTGTGGCAGTCGCTGCGCAGAGGTATGTCTCTTGACGAATCTCAAGCATACTTGATGATTTCTATAACTTATTTGTTAGTCTGCAACAGTGATATATATACTAACTTTAAGTTCTCTGTATGAATTACAGCTTTCCAGGAGTAATGCTTCTGAGGTGCAATCTCTCTATCAAATCTCTTTCTGTAATCAAGGTAGGTACATTTTCTTTTGAAATTCTACTAGATTTTTTGTCAAGAAGTGTAGACGGATAATTGGAAATGTATTATTTATCTATGTCAGTTGTGAATTATATGACCCCTTAGGTAAAGCTCATAAAATACTTCAAACTGTCATGATTAATACCATTGAGAAATTTTAGGAGCTATAGAATTTTATTTTATTCCAAACTTGCTTTTCATATTAGTTTTCTCTTTGAGTAAGTTAACTCTCTTTTTTGGCATAATTGTATTGTGTATCAGGCCTAAATCAAAAAATTACAGTAAACCTCATGAAAAGAATCATCCGTATTTGTTTGAGGTAAAAACTGGGTACAATATTGCAGGGGCTATCATTTTCAGGCAGAGGTGCATAGAGGTTGCTGAAGAGAAGTTCTTCCTCAGCCACCCTGTACGATAAGTTAATTTATAGTGCATATACAATCTAGTGTCGATTTCATCAACCCTGAAATTGTTGATATTTCCCTATTCACATAAGTGTATAATGAGCTTGCCGATCATTGTGGCGTTCCCCATTTGGCCAAACTGTTGAATCAGGTATAAAACTGCGGAATTGTATCCTATAATCACTACAAGAAAAGGGTCAATAGACATCAGTTTTTGGCTGATGTCTATGTTATTTTGCATGTGATGTCTAGGTGGGAGATGTCTATTCTAGACATCAGTCAAAAACTGATGTCTGTGCTAGCATAGACATCGATATTTCATTCAATACACATCAGTTGTTCTACAAAATAGGTTAGATATAATTAATTTTATAAACAACTTGCATGTCTTATATTCTAGAAAACATATAATAAACTAAGTTATTTTTCATATACACATCACTTTCTTTTTTTGGAAAAGATGTCTATTTGGATATTAGACATCATAATTTTAGCAGATAAAGTGATGTCTATAGTTATCTTAGACATCATACTAGACTGATGTTTAATGTAGGTATAAACATCAGTTTTTTCTGAAAACACTCATTTATATGTGTCTCTTAGACATCAGATTTTATAAATAAAAAGTGATGTCTGTTTGTTGTTTAGAATCAGTTTCCTACACTGTTTTATACACCAAAATAGCCAAAACTTAAATTATGCACAAAATAATAACCAAAATTACTAAATTTATCATTGAAAGAATAAATCCAGAATACTTGCATCATTAGCAAAATCAAAATGGCTTACAATATTTGAATATATATTATACCAAATCCCCAAAACCAAATTGTCACTACATTCAGCAGTTAATGTGAATACAATATAGACAATCACTCTATTTAAATGAGAGTATCCACCACAATGTGCTTCTTAAATCCATCTCCTAGAAAATGCCTCAAATAGTTCAGCTGTACACCAAAATTTACTACTAGTCAATATCACGCAACTAATAAAATATAAGGGCAATAACAAGATTATAACTGATATAACTTACCTATTTCTGTTCAGACCATGTGGCAAGTTTAAAGATATTTCGACCAACCTTCGAGGAGGTTTGATTACAGTTATATTCCTAAACAAGATTTGGATGATTAAATATAATTTACCATAGGATATCAACAAATTTGAATTATTTCAAATACGTTTCTCTTTGTTCAAACGGTCAATATTAGAATAGGATGGTTACTGTACTTCAGGAACCCACATTTGAATTAGTTAATCAACAATTGATGAGATTTTGAGAGATTTAGGAACTAAACCTTCCTAAAGGATCAGTTGCAATGCAATAACAACCAGCTGTGTGAGCCATTAAAGTGTTGACTGCTCGCAGAGATGGATAATCTAGAACCTCAGCGGTGCCTGACAGAACAATTTCAGCGAAAGTATCAATAAGTCTTTCAGCCAGGTAGGTATTGAAGAACTAGACTTAAGTAGCAGCAATAAAGTAAACCAAAATGACTAATCACTTTTGTAGGTCTTACCATTTCCAGTTGTAAATAAAAAACATATCTCTTGTCATATTCCATGCAATCTCATTTACCAGCAAAGAAAAGATTTAAAAAATTGGAGTCAGCATATGAGAAGGACAAGAAAAATCAAATTAAGAGATAAATGATAATTCTGGCACTACAAATAGGATTTTAGTATGTGCAACAATATTGGGTTCCTCTACAAATATTATATGCCTTTGTAGTAACAAAACGCAATTACTGATACAATTATACTTGTGTACAGACTTAAGTTGTATTACTTACAGGGGCAGAGGAATCACTTGTTAGTCCGGGAACTACTATCACAATAGGTGTGGAACTGTTCTTTGAAATCGCAGTATCCTTGTTTGCCGTATTTCCTAGTACTGCAAAAAGAAAGAAAACAAAACTTTATCAAGTACACCCAATTATTGTACTGCAAAAACTGTGTGCGTACCTTTCACAAGTCTAGCATACCATCATAGAGAACAAGCTTAACCCTCCTTCCTTTGCAGTGTTTGATTGCTTGATGATCTCTCTAGCACATTCAAATGCATCATATGTTAAGAGAGAGATAAAAAAACCCAGATATCTACTACCATTAGTAAAAGAAAATAAGAGGTAGATTAAATGCAGGCGGAGACAACAAATCCTATGACAAACACATCCTAAATCCTAATCTTTCTCACTAACAGCCACTACATACACATACACATATACATAAATTACATATAAAATAATTAATATACATATATACATAAATTACAAATAAATTAAATTAACCCCAAATTAAAACTTAGGGTTTCAATTTTAAACCCCTAATTTATAATAAAATCGAATTAATCGAACTTGTAAGTTTGAACATATCAAACTTAGGCTTACCCATCGACAAATCAAACTAATTTGACCTTTGAACCTTCGAGCTTTGACCTTCGAACAAATCGATTTCAATTTGGGTGAGAGAGAGAGAGAGAGAGCTCTAGAGCAGGTGGTCGTGGTGAGTAGAGCAGTGAGTGGTGGTGGAGGTGAGAGAGATTCAGTCTCGAGAGAAGGAGAGAGAGGGAGTGAGAGTGAGAGAGATTCAGTCTCGAGAGAGGGAGAGAGAGGGAGTGAGAGTGAGAGAGATTCAGTCGAGAGAGGGAGTGAGAGTTTTAGTTTTTAGTTTTTGTGTTTTAGTTTAATTAGTTTTGCGATTTTTATTTATCTGAAGGGGGGAATAATTACAGGCGGGTAGAATATTTGGTGAAAGGGGGGAAAATTTTAACTAAGGGGGAAATAATTGTGTATAGGCGGGGAAATATTTGGTTTGGGGGGGGGGAATTTTGACTTAGAGGCTAAAATTTTGGTTAAGGGGGGAAATAAAAAGAAGGGCGCTCTTTTTATTTTTTAAATACTGACTTTAGACATCAGTTTTAAAAGAAGTGATGTTTACAAATAGCAAAGACATCAGTTTAATTCGGGGTGATGTTATTACATCTTTTAACATCAGCGGCATTTACAACCGATGTCTAAAGTGTGATGTCTATTGAACTTTTTCTTGTAGTGAATACACTGTCTTATCCGAGAGCTTGTGTAATGTTTGTCTCTTTTAACTCTTACTGTTTAGCCACTGAAAGAGAACTATACCTTCCTAGATCTTGCTGGAGGAGGGGTTCTTGTGCAGCCTATTTTGTGTTTTTTCGAATTCTTTTTGCTTTTTTAAGCATACTACATAATTTTTCTTGCTAATACAGTATGTTATGTCAAAGTCTGCAAGTGAATCACACAACTCACAGTCGAAAAGTGTTTTTTTTAATTCTTTTGTTCAGATTCTGGTGAAACATATTAATATGCTACTTCCTGGATTGAAGTCACGTATTCATACTGCACTAGTATTTGTTACTTAAGTTACATGTAACAATTGTATTGCATTATTTTACTTAGCAAAACAAGAACATTTATACTAATTTATTTTCCATCAGGCGGGTATGGGAGTTCTTCTAAACATTCTATCGGATTGCAAATGTAACGTTACTGTTCTTATAAGTTATAGCTGGCATAGTCCATTTGAATATATGATATTGTTCCGTCCTTTCCGGAAACAAGGTTTTGTAATGCAGTTTCCCAAGTTTACAAGTATGCAACACAACATAATTTTGTATTAGATGCATCCAGTTAAGTACTTTTCGTATGTATTGCTGGGTTTTTTTTTTTCATATTTTGTGCATTTGGTTAAATATCTCCTTTTTTTGGCTCTTTGATACTGATGTTTAGCTTTACAGCTAATCATATTCAGGAAATAAATCAATTGCTTTGGGAAAGCTTATTCAGCAGCACTCAAGTACTGGGGACCTGCTACTTATATTAACTTTTCGGTAATGGCGCTGTAAACATTTATCAAGAATTAACTCCATATTATTTTTTGATGATAATTGGTGCTATCGTCTAAGTTTCCTTAACAGTTGAGCTGCTTTCGTTGATGTTATGGTTGGAAAATTATCGTGAAAAACTTGAAGACATGAAGAATATGACCAGATAGGAATATGTTGCTCACTTGAGAAGGTTGAATTCACTCAGACACTTATGTTTAAATTGCATTAGTTACATAGGTCATAGGTGCATAAATAAATGTATCAATTTGAATCAACTGACTTCACTTTGCAAGAGGAGCAGTGGGCTAATAAGTTTTGATATAATGTGCTTAAAAGTTAAAAGTCATCGCTCCTAAGATACATCCTGATTTAATACCATAGAAATATCAGTTCACTACAAAAGAAAGTGTTGTAGATATAAAAATTAACAACCTGTCATAAAAAAAATCTGAGTCTCACCATATGTGCATAGCTCTGTTTTGTGTTACTTATAAGGTGAATTGTATTTTTTTAGATATTTCTAAGGTGAATTGTATTTGTTTTAGCTAATTTTATCATCTTTTTATGTTTTGTAGTTAGTAATACCTCTGTGAAAAGAGCTGGACTACTTCAAGCAATACCAGACCACACTAAAATGCTATTTGGGCGAGGAAAATGGCGATAAGATTGTACAAGAAGCTCTCTACTCAATCAGTTTAGGAACAAACGATTTCCTCCAATGGGGTGTTTACCATTGAAAAGAGCTACACATGCGCTTCAAGGGTTCGGAGATTCATGTATTGAAAGCTACAACAATAGCATCATGGAAAAGGTGGTTCATGGAAAATAGCTTGGTACTTTAATAGGAAAGACCAAGTTTTATTTAGATTTATGGTGTGTAAGTCGACTATGTGTCTCGAATTTGGATTTAAGTACTCTATGTAAGATGATCTTATGATATAAGCCGACTTTGTTTGGGCTTTATTGACATGTATTCCGTTGGATTTGCCATTTGGGAAATTGGAAATGTGAGTTCTGGTTTGATATGCTTTTGTGTTGGTTTATTGACATTTCAAACAGCATATTTCAAATTGGACTAATACAAAGTGTTGCATATAAATGTTGCTAAAAAAACCAAAAGCATTACAATAAATGATAAAATGTTACATAAAAATGTTACAATAAATTGACTTTGCAACACTTTTAACTAAAATATGTTATAAAATGGTGTTGCAATAGTCTATTGCAACATCATAAAAGTGTCACTAAACATGACAAAAGTGTTGCACTAAAGGGGATATTGTAATACTTTAAAAATGTTGCAATAAGTAGGTAAAACGTTGCTATAGGGGTCTATTGCAACGGCAGCAGATGCAACGCTGAATTTTGGCAAAAACGTTGCAAAAACCTCTATTGTAACATATTTAGGATCTAATATGACACCTGTTTGGCGTTGCAATAGCCCATATTTCTTGTAGTGATGCCTTTTGCGCATTTTCAATGAATTCTTTCAATCCCGTGGCGGAACTCACATAACTATCAAAGAAAGAATTCATCCCCTCACTCCTTGAAATAGTATTTTGACCCGCTGAGAAAGTATTCCTAGTATATGCAATGATCCATTTTTCCTTCAACTCATATAACCCCTGTAACCATTTATTTTCTTCTAACTCGTATTTCTCCATCAAGGATTTCCATCTAGCCTCAAATTCACATTCGGTCAACGAGTTATAAATACAATGATTAAAGTCAACTTTGAAGTCCGGAAAGCTAGAATAATAATGTGCTAATTTCTCCGGAAATTTGTTACTAATGTGCCACGAGCACAACAAATGGGTAGTATTCGGGAGTACACTTGCAATAGCATTTGCCATGGCTTGATCTTGATCGGTAATTATAGTCATTGGATGCTTATTCCCCACAGCTTCAAGCCAAGTACTCAGAACCCACTCAAAAGTTGTTGTGTGTTCATCTCGCATTAGTGCAAAACCAAATATCACTGAGTGATAATGGTGGTTAACTAAGGGACAAATGGCATGGCATATCGATTTGTCCGATATGTCGTGTCAAATGCCACAACATCACCAAAATTTTGGTAGGCCATTAAACATCTAGGATCAACCCACACAAGACATTTCAAACGGTGTTTTTCATCAACTTGTGTTCTAATGAAAAAATTAGAACCACTTTCCTCATTCAATCTATATAACAAGTCTAATGCGGCTTGCACATCACATTTTTCAAACCTTTTTTTCCGCTCATCACGTAGCACATTCCTAACATGTTGACTACCGAACCCTACTTTGTCATTACCTCCATGCACAGGGACGGAGGTAAGGGGTGGCGTGTGGGGGCAGTGGCCACCCCAAAACCTCGTATAATCATGAAATTAGTAGTAAAATTCATGAAAAAAATTCAAATATTCACATTTTTAATGTTAAGATATTGTAATATTTTGATTTCGTCCCCCCAAATTTATATAAATATAGTGATATAATTTTCGATATTTATCATAATTTTGAATTTTAATGCTTAAATTTAAGTATATTCTTAAATCAAAAAATTTTATTAACAAATTTTTATTTTTGTTAACAACAAATTATTTAAATAAATTAATTATTAAGAAGAAAAATAATATTCGCCCCCGCGAGCCGGACTTTCTAGCTCCGTCCCTGTCCATGCATATTATCGATAATATTCATTACTTGATAATCACGAACTCCCGAGCCACGAAGAGTTTTAATCAAACTACGAGTAGCGGTATTCATATGCTTTTCTCGTTGTATCAACTTCATTTTGCTAGGAGTGACAAGTACGTTATTGTGATTTAACTCGAGACTAGTTATCTCCCAAACACTTAAATTTTTTGAATAATTCACATACATCCGTACTTTGCATTCGCTCCTAGGAAGAATTTCTCTACGCCGTTTAGAACTACTACTTTCACCACTCTTCCCGGCAAGTTTACAAACATATAAATGACTATATATTTCACTACATTTAGAACGCCTTTGGGTTGATTGAATTTTAATACCGAATCCATTTTTTAGGGCATATGCCCTAAAAACAATTTCCGCTCCTTCCAAAGTATGAAACACTTGATGCATATATGGAATGCCATTTCCATCCACATTGTCAAACACATTTTCACACTCTACATTATCCTCATTTTCATTTATATTTTCACCATCTAAATCATCTTCTTCTTCAACACTAAATTCATCAACATTAATGAACTCATCATTATAAACAAATTTGGGGGTGCTAGGCTCATCACTACTTGCATCAAAAGCATCATCCATACTTAAATCATCAAGATGTAATGAATCTTCAACTTTTTTTTATTTTTTTCATTATCTTCTTTTTTTTCGAACCAAACATACGAGCAAATAATTTATCCGCCATAATAAACAAAAAAATTGTAGAGAGAAATATTACCTCAAATTGAAGAGACAAGCAACTTACAGATTTGGAGATTAGAGGAGAGAGAGAGAGCAGTCGGCTGGATTTTTTCTGTGGTGCATAAGTGAGGAGCAAGGTTGAGCACGGTTCTGGATAAGGAAACAGGGCCCCGTACCGCGGAAACTTTCTGCGGTACGTGGGCGGGGGCATTTTTGTAATTTCCCCGTACCGCGGAAAGTTTCTGCGGTACGTTGTCGATTTATTTTAAATCCCAACCGTTGGATCGTTGATCCAGCGGCTGTGGGATCATTTGTTGTGTAACAGTCCACAGCAAATGTTTGCTGTGGACCGGGGGCCAATATTTATTAGCTGTTAGCTAGCTAGGCTGTTCAATAGTAGAATGATAAACCAATATTTCATATAGCTGATTCTCGATTGACCTCTATGTAAATTGAATATGGTAATTATGTAAATTGAATATGGTAATTTTAAGAGTTGTTAGTTTTATGTTAACAATCTGATTGGAATTATGTTCTATGTTATGTTGTGTTTTAAGGGGCTTCTGTTCTTCTGTTTAAGTAGAGCTGGTTCCAAGTCTACAGTGTGTATACTATATATCGCTACGAAGGCATTTTTAGCACTATATGCTTGTGTAAGATTATAACTATAATTACGGCACCACAATTACTCTATAGCTATGAAGATGCTTAGATGGTGGATGAGATTAAGAGAATGAAGGATCATTTTGGAATATCTTTGGGTGATCAATATAAACCTTTCTACTAATCGGGTCATCCTTTACGGACTTACTCGAGAGCTCTAAGTAGAAGCAAATGTTGCTAGAGTTAGTTCACCAATTACTCGAACAAGGCGGGACTTAAGATATTTAAAGCCCTAAACGAATCAAAATTTTATGCCGGCCAGGCGGCCAATAATATAGAAAGAAGCATAAGAAAAGAGATAGTTGTAATGTTTATACCAGACCATCCAAATGAGAGGGGTTCTAACAAGTAAGTATCCAGGTAGCATAGCAAAGAATTTAATTCCATATGAAATTAATGCAATGTATATTATGACCATAAGAAACGTATATATCACTACTACATATTGTAACTTGCATAGCGCATAGCGCTTATTTTTGGTGCTCTCTAAGTAACTACTTGTATAGCGCTTTACAAAGTGCTATGTAACTACCCATTTCCGGCGCTTTGGTAACTACTTGTATAACGCTACTATAAATGCTATGGAAGTAACCGTCACCTAACCGCATCACTTATATAGTGCTTTGTAACGCGCTATGTAAATACTATATTCATATCACTCACTATTTGTTGCATAACCCCTCAGAAAACGCTATGCTAGTGGTAGAAAGCCTTATGTAACTACTTACATAGCACTTAAAAGAGCGCTATTGAATCCTTTTTAGAATAAATCCTATTTAAATTTATTTTGGCCATTTTATTTAAATTGTAATATTCCAGAAAAGTTACAAATACAATAATAAAAATGAAAACATCCCAGTCAAAGTTCTTGTAAAAACTAAACTAACAACTCATAAAAATGAAATTAATTCCAAAAATGTACAATTTTCATTAGTCTTAATATCATCGTACAAGTCAAATTTTCCAAAGTACTACTTAGATAACTACTATTGATCATTACAATAGAACTAAAAAAACTACTTGATTAATAACTTGTCCTTGAGAAATCTATTATACAAGTCGTCTGCCCAATTATTTTTGAAATGGATCATTTTGTCACGAGAATAGGACTCCGACCCGGGGAATATGAGAACTGTACACCAACCCGGGGAAGATCTTGGGGTGTTAAAGTATTCATTGAGTATTGAAGTGGCTCGTAGTCCACAAGTATTATTCTTATATCAACGAAAATATGCTCTTGATATTATTTCTGAAGCTGGTTTGTTGGGTGCCAAGTCTACAATTTTACCAATTGAGAAAAATCATAAAATTAGTCCTGCTACTAGAGCATATCTTGCAAATCCTGAAAACTATCATAGACTTGTTGGGCGCCTAATCGATTTGGTAGTCATACGCCCAGAGCATTGGGATGCAACATCCTCGACAAGAGTATTGTGGCGTGACATTACATATAGTTTGTTACTTAAAAGGGGCTCCAGGTCAAAGAATTTTATTTCGTTCGGATAATGAGTTATCTTTGACTGGTTTGTGCGACGTAGATTGGGCTAGGCGTCCACTTACTCGACGATCTCTTACAGATTGGTTGGTATTTCTTGGGCAATCCCCAATTTCTTGGAACATTAAAAAGCAAAATACATTATCCCTAATTTGTGTTATTGCATGTTCAAGTATCTTAAATTTGTTGATAAAATTAAAGTAATAACTTAGTAATGACTATACATTGCTTAGTATAATGACTTGTTTTCTTCCAATTAAAGTTGCATACAACTTATATCAATATGTATGTAAACTTTGTAGATGACATCCGATCATAGTTGGGTTGGTCATTATCGGTACGATGAATCGAAATACTTAACGGAGGAGTACAAAAATTGGGTTGATAGTTTTCTTGAATTTGTTTTTAATCATCTTGAAGAGGAAGATGAAGGACTCATAAGATGTCCATGTCAAAATTGTGGAAATCAATACTTCATGGATCCTAGTGATGTGAGAATTCATTTGTATCTACATGGTATTATGCATTGGTATACCAAATGGGATTTGCACGGGGAGAAGGATGTGCCATGGTTTGAAACTGGAACGAGTTCCGGTAATATTGGTTACAATGATGTTGATATGTATGATGCTCGTGATATGCTAAGAGATTTAGTGGATGCAAGACATTTTGAGAATTTTGAAGAAGAACTGAATCCAAAAGCAAAGGATTTTTACAACATGGTGGAAAAAGTTTCGGAACCAATTTATCTAAACAATAACGACTTTACCACATTATCATTTGTAAACAAGCTACTACATTGGAAGCACAAAAATAGTTGCAGTAATAGTGGCTTTGATCATTTGATTCACCTCTTTGAATAGTGCCTGCTAATCACAACTTGCCTGAGATCTATTATGATGTGCGAAAGATGATAAGAGGATTGAATATGGGAGACAAAAAAATTGATGTTGGCGAGAATGATTGCATATTTTTTTTACAAGGAAAATAGCAACAAGACTCATTGTGATATATGCAATACAAGTTGATACATACACACACACACACATATACATTTATATATATATATACATACACACACATATATTATGCATCCCAAAATATCCTGTTCATTCCAAATCTCCAACACATTACATAATTAACATCATTAACCTCCAAAACAGCATAATCCATCGCCGTACGACATAATCCAAATACTAGAAAACATTATAATTCACAATCTGAAAATAAACAAACTACTAGAAATAACCAGGACTAGTTTACGATGATCATGAGCACTAATAGTAGTAGATAGAGAAACTCATTCATCCCAATGAGAATTCTCTTGTCAAAGTTTCTCGTACGAACTTTATCCATGCTTGTTTTTTCCTTTGAACCTTTTAGGAACTACAATTGTAATTGACAAGTACAATAAATACTTGTATAAAAAAATATTATCAAAATATGAAATTTTTATCTGAAAATAAGTTCATAAAAATTTAAAAAAAAGTGAGCCAAACACCCCTATATTGGCGGTACCTTAGAGCATCTGCAGCGCGGGGTCATTTGATGCCTCGGGACTAGCAAAGTGACTTGGCCAGTGACTTTTTGTGTTGGAGTAGAATGAGAAAACAGGTCTAGGGACACCATCCCGTCCCCGGCCCATTTGTACGAAACGCTTCCACAAACGCCTTCTTTCCTGTTTTTTTCATTTACTTCTTTTGCTTTTCTTTCTTTCTTTTTTCCTTCTCTTTTGCTTAAAATGTTAATATACATAATATACAGTTAAACCTCTTTAAAATAATACTCTTGGGACCGGGAAAAAATATTACTTTACCGAATTTATTACTTTATCGATATAATAATATTTTATTACTTTATCGATAAAGTAATATTTTATTACTTTACCGAATTTTTATGTTTATGTATTACAATACTTTATGTTTAAAAACAAGAATCAATCACATGCAATGTATTTGATCTAAAATTACTTTTGTTATGAATAATTATATCTAAAAACTAGATTCATGCATATTAAAAAATGCACCAGATACATGTAAAATGTGTTGTGTACACTCAATCATCTAAAGTTTATTGTAATTCTAAAATATTCATGAACATACAACATAATATTAAATGATAATATTAACATGATAGAATTTCATCAACACTTTGAACAATTACTTGATACAACACGAGCAAAACATACCAGGAATTATTTATGCTTTACATAAAGTCAAGGATGAGGTTAATTTTGGCTTTGGTGGAAAGAAGAAACAAGCTACTATAGATTCATATTTTAAAAAGAATTAAATTTTGTAACTCGTATACATTATATATATATATATATATAATTCTGGAATTATTACTTTGCATATTACTTGCGCCCTTAATGACTTTCTAATTTTTTATTATCTTATGCTTTTAGCGAGAATATTACTTTACAACATTGGCCCAAGTTGGGATCGACGAAATTTATTACTTAAGCGAGGTTATTACTTTATCGAATATTACTTAATCGAGGTTTAACTGTAATAATAATATAAAGGATCCTACAAAATGTGGAAGTGGACTTTTAGCATTGGATGAGTTGGGGTCACTTTTTTAAAAAAACCCACTTCGGGTGAGGTGGCAAGGAATTGTCAGTTGGGGGAAGGGGAAGTGACCCCGGTCCTCTTAAATCAAGTGACGCAGCACACGTGTTTGTCAAGGTGGGAGCAGCAACATATTTCTAAGTAGGTAGCAACATATTTCTAAGTAGGTAAAGTTAGTACTCCCTCCGTCCCATAATAGTAGTCTCTTTTGAGAGAATTTTTTTTCCCATAATACATGTCCATTTCCAATTTTCAATGTAAATTTGTGATATTTTTCCTAAATTACCCCTTTTTGAAAATTGTATAGCAATTAATGAGGAATAACCAAGAGTAAAATAACTCATATTCTTAAAAGTCAATGCATTTATAATGGGTATAAGAGGAAATGTATCATCTAATTAATATTTTCTTAATATGCGTAATTTTTTCAAAAGAGACTTGTATTGTGGGACGGAGGGAGTAATTAACAACAACTATAATGGCAATTTCAAATTTGGAAGTTAGACCGTAGCAAATGCTTACCAGCCACTATTATATACTCCCTCCGTGCCATTTATTAGTTAACATTTGCGAACATTTTTCGTCCCATTTAATAGTTAACATTTACGAACATTTTTTGGCACGGAATTTAAGTTGAATTTTAAGGATAGTTTATAACTTATTTTTGATATTTTTTTTTATATAAAAATAGAGCAAACTTTATTTTTATACAAAAAAAATATCAAAAATAAGTTATAGAAGTATTTCTTAAAAATATACATCGATATATTGGTGATACATTGATATAATACACATTTCACATACAAACACATTGATCATGGATTCTAATTGAGTGCAGATCCCTGGAAAGTTTTTCAGGTGAAGCTGATTATATATCTTGTATTTACTTCTGTAAGTCTCCCTCTCTATCTCTTTGTATCTATATTGCATGTTTGTAAGTAATTGATGCTGTCTTCTTGGTGTAATTTTCGTAAGTCTTTATTTTATTTGTTAAATCAATAAGAAAATTTGTGAACTCTTGGGTGAAGTTTAGTGGGTTTGATTAGATTTTTATATTTACAATGCTATACATTATTTATTTATTTTGTTGAATAATGTTGCTTAGAGGTAGAAAAATGTAAACTTTATGTACTTGAATATCAAGATTTTAGTATGTTTACTAATTGTGGTTGTGGGTATGGTATGGGAAATTATGTTTGGGGATGAGGGTAATCGAAACATTAGTGGGATTCGGAATTTTACTGCTATGAATTAGGCTGCATTACGAATTTGAAAGAATGGGTGAAACAAATAGGATGATGTGCATTTTGTTGTTTTCTTATATAACTCTTTGTTTTCGTAGTTCTTTAGTTTCTGGTGAATTTCTGACGAAGCATTATAGTGCATTTGTTGTTTTATGTTTCGATATATGAGGTTTATTGTAATTTTTGGATGGTTTGATTTGTTGAATTTGTGAGTTAAAATATGTCTCATGATTATGTCTTTTTTGCATATTTGATATTTTGGGGCTAATGGGTATTGAAGCTATGGATGTGGATTATGGATGTGACGACAGTGACGATCTTTTAAAAGGTCTAGAAGAAGTTGAGCTGAAGAGGTTTTTGAAAACAGCAACTCAATTATTTTTCAAACAATATGGCTTGATAAGTCATCAATTGAACTCGTACAACGAGTTCATAAGAAATGGGATACAAGAAGTTTTTGATTCAATTGGGAAAATTATAGTGAAGCCTTTGTGTGATTCATCTCAATATGGTGATGGTGAATGGAGATCTGCATCAGTAAAATTTGGAAAGGTCACCTTTGAACAACCAAAATTCTATGCAGGCGAAAAATTTGCTACGGATGATGGTGATTGTTTTGTGGACATGTTACCCAGACATGCTAGGCTTCAGAATATGACATATGCGGCGAGGATGAAAGTTCAGGTCAACTTTAAGGTACATTGTCATATAAGCATGTAAGACTACATTGTTATAGAAATTATTATTGACATGATTTTAGATGTATATCATTGTAGTTTGACTTTAGCTTATTATATCTTCCCTATCTTGTATTGAACCTAAGCCTATATAAAGGTCCCTACAATCTTGTACCTCAAACATTCTACCTGCTAACTACCCAAGCATACTTTATTTGTTGATGTGTGGAAAACATTAGGTATACAGGGAAAAGATGGTTCGAGGCCAAAAATCTGGAAAGAATGAAGAGCAATATATTGAGAAGATTGTTTCTAGCGAAAATAGCACAGAAATGATAATGGGGAAGCTTCCGGTTATGGTCAAATCTGATTTGTGCCGGATGAAAGGAGTTATTGAAGGTGATTATGATTTTGACCATGGAGGTTATTTCATCATCAACGGAGCTGAGAAGGTGACACTCTTTTCTTTTTTGTTTCTTTCATATGGGGAACTTCATTCTTTGGCTGATTGATAGTTGCTGTCAATAACTTTTTCATTTGGCTAGATGAAATGCTTGAAGCACAATAACGTCATTTTGTTTTATATCCAAAGACAATTCAAATCTGTGGAGTGTGGATAATAAGTATTTGAGTTGTATTGATTCTTGTTTTCAATTTAGGTTATCGTTCTTCAAGTTATCTGACTTAATATATTAACAGAACTTTTCCCCTTTAAGTATGCTCAAATGAACAAGGCGAAAGTTTGTATTAGTTTCCAGTGACCGTTTACACTATTACCATTAAGTATCCTGTCTCATAAAGAATGGTATTATTGTGTATTTTTATAAGTTGTGTGCATTAAATGGTAACTAATCCTCAATGTTGCTCCAGATCTTTGTTGCTCAGGAGCAAAGCTGCTTGAAGAGGCTGTGGTTGTCTCGTAATCCCTGTTGGATTGCTTCCTACCGTCATACATTTATAAGGAAAAAGGTGCAGGTAAAACTAGTGGACACTTCTAAAATTGAACAAACTGGAGGAAGAAAAGTTCTTAGCGTGTTTTTCCTGACCGAGATGCCGATTTGGATATTGTTTTTTGCACTTGGTGTTTCCTCTGATAAAGAGGTTGTGAACCTAATTGATGCTGATGCTGGAGATGGAACTGTTGTCAATGTTCTAAGAGCTACAATGCGTGAAGCTGACAAGCAGTGCATAAATTTTCGTAGAAGGGAAATGGCTCTTAGTTATGTAGAAAAACAATTCAAAACTTGTGAATTCCCCCCCGAAGAGTCTGTTGAAGAGTGCATTGACAAGCTTCTGTTCCCCAAGCTTATTGGTATTAAGCAAAAGGCTCGTTTTCTTGCCTATATGGTGAAGTGTCTCTTAAAGGCTTATACTGGCCGCAGAAAATTTGATTGCAGGGATGATTTTAGAAACAAAAGGTTAGAGCTGGCCAGTGAGCTTCTAGATCGTGAACTGAGAGGTCATATTAATCATGCTAAGAGGAGAATGGTCAAGGTTTTGCAAAGAGATCTTGATGGTGATCGTACCATGAATAGAATTGAACACTATCTAGACTGCTCAATCATTACAAATGGGCTTGCTAGGGCATTCTCCACTGGAGGATGGTCCCATCCATACAAGAGAGCAGAAAAGATATCTGGTGTTGTCGCTAATTTGAGCCGAACCAATCCACTCCAATCAATATCTGAAATGAGAAGAACACGTCAGCGTGTTGAATACACAGGGAAAATTGGTGGTGCTAGATATCCGTAAGTATCATACTATTTCTAGTCTCTTACATGTACATGATTTGTTTAAACACTTTCTTCTTGTTAGTAGGCATGTTGTTGCATGACATACATTTTTGTAGTGGTAGCTTCTGCTTTGTTGACTTGTCTTTCGAGAAAACAATAGGGTGATGCTTTCTTACAGTAGTTGGTATAATTGTCTTCTAAGCTATTTCATTGTAATCTATGTCACTTGGACTCGGGACAAGTGTTGGACTTGGAATTTCTGAAAACAGGGACAAGGGGACCCTGTCCTAGTTTTGGACATGGGTATGAGGCCACATCATAATTTATTAATAAACAAATATATTAGATAAAGGTTCGTATGGAACATTAACAGTAAAATTCATACTAAACATGATATTTTAATCAACTAGCCGAATCGCAAAGCTTTCCTCGCTTAGTGCTTGTGTATGCTTTAGATCTGTGTAGAAGGATTATATGTGGCTATATGACTACTCATTTTCATTATATCGTCAACATACTCCATGTGATGAATTTATTTTATTACTAGAAGTTAAATACAGGAACAATGTTATTCTTTGTCAAATGAAACTTAAAATTTAACATAAACAAATGGAATAAGTACCTATTTTTTACTTTTTGGATTCAACTTATAATTCATTTTTACACGACAGGAACTAAGCATGGTTATATTCCATGGGTCATAACTCATAATCCTAGTGAACGAACACAGGGTTACAGGCTTAATAATAATTAGTGCATACAAATAACTACTTGAATTTTTTCTTATGTCCAGTTAAGGGGATCAGCAATTCTCATTAGTTATGTGTTGAAATATTACATATTCATAAAAGAAGTGATAGGAAAGGAGTAAGGACTACATAATTTTTGTAAGTATCAACTTACCTATGCAGTATTTCAAAAGTAAATCTGTAAAGGATTCAAGTCAGCTGCTTATATTTTATTTGTCTTTAGAAGAACACTTGAAGACAGATGGAGAGGATCACTTACTCACCTGCAATGAAAAAATTAAACAAGATATAACCTCACCACCATTGGGTAGTTATTTAGGTTGGCTTCTAGGATCTAGTTAGAAAGTCACCAAACTAAAACAAAAGGAAACTGATTCAGATTCTGGAACATCATTGAATATTAAGGGAATTCTCTGGAAACCTCTTTGTGTACCCTGAAGCCAGTAGTTTAAGCTAGAGTCTTAACTGAGTCAGTAGTACCAAAAATCTCAGAAACTATTATTCTAAATTAGAGTCTTAATTAAGACAGTGGTACTGGAAATTTTCTGTAACTAATAGACTAGGACTTAGTTTCTTGGACCTAAAAAAATCCCAGAGCTGATTAGCTGAATTTTTTTAGGGCACTGATCAATTTGGATTTTTTCAAAGTTAATATCAAGTTTGATTCCCTGAGTTCAAATTATCCTTCAACTCCTGCTTTTATGATTCTCATTTTACCACATCAGTAAACCAATCGTCCAAATTTAATTTTTTTTAAAAATCTGCATTAATATTAAAAGAAACTTAATTACTAATCATTAGAGCTTGCTGTATATCTCCATCTATTACCCTAAGTACTATTGTTATCACCAATGGATGGCTCTTGTAGTGATCAGGTACAGTGCGTTGGGATGTACAAACTTTAATGCAAATATGATGAAGCGCGTAGTTGTGGTATATTAGCTGTGATTCACCCACTCTCTAGAGTAATACCTTTAAAACTAACTAATTTGACTGTCATGGTTGAGTCTAATTTATCTTGTATTGGCTTCTGATTCCAGAATGCCCAACAGCAGAACGAGAAAAGGCCAAAAATAGCATGTAAATGTAAAAATATACCCAAAATAGCACTGTATTAAAAGGTGGCACTTTTCAGTACCATCTTGCCTATAATGTGCATTATGTAGCAAAGAAGTGACCATTTTTTGCCCACGCAAATTAAGATAATAGGTTTTAAAGGTGAAGGCTGTCTGCTTCTTGCTGCCAACAATTTTTTATCAGCTAAAAGGTCAACCAATTAATAGTTTACTTCTTTGAATGGATGTAACACATTTATCTCTTGCGGTACTTGAATAACAGTGAAGCATATATAATTTGCATTAATACTTTACAACCAAAAAAAAAAAAATATACACGTAGTGCATGTAATATTGTGCACATGTGCTTTTATTGAAAAATAGAATGATCAAAGCAAAAAAAAAAATGCTATTCCTAGTGCTAAAATGGGCCAACATATTTTATTGTGCTGTTTTGGTCATTTTAACTTTATATTGTGCCAAAAAGGGCCAACACCCGAACGATAACAAACAGGGCTTAATTTGCAAACAGCTGAATAGATATTTTTTTTAGTCTAATGGTCATGCATCAGGATAATATTGCCATATATGCACCGATTACAGAAAATAAGGACTCTGGAAATGGAGAACTCTAAAACCTCAGGCAGAGAGATAATAATAAAAATTCTGTTTAGTCTGGTATGTCTTCATTCTTTTTAAGTCTTAAGATTTATAACCGGGTCAGGGTTTTCATGTGGCTCGCACTCCAGAATCGATGGGACGAGTTGATGAATTAATAACCTTGCTTTGAAATTTGAACTTGCAACTCTGTACAGTTGCATAACTCTCTACAAACTTTTTTGAACCAAACATAGTAATGGGAACATAAGTTTCATTTCCATTCCTGTACTTTTTATAATCCTATGCATTATTTTTGGATGCAGCCACCCTTCCCACTGGGGAAAGATATGTTTTGTCTCTACTCCAGATGGAGAAAATTGTGGTTTGATAAAAAATTTAGCCAGCACTGGACTTGTTAGTACTAGTGTTTTGGAACCATTTATTGACAAATTGCTAGACTCTGGGATGGAAGAATTGGTCGATGATACGTCAACTTCACTTCATGGGAAGAATTTTATTTTTCTTGATGGAGAACTAGTTGGAGTTTGTCAAGATTCAGCATCATTTGTTGCAAAACTGAGAAGTTTGAGACGCAGAAAGGAAGTACCAACCCAGGTACCCTAAAATTTCACATGGAAAAGCATTTGATAGCATATATATTATTAGGGTTTCAGTCTCATTTCCTCTATTGGTTCTATCATAAGCATGAAGCATTACTTCTATGAAACTTATTTGCATATTTCATGAAACAAATGGAGCATTAAGTTTTTTTTTTTTTTTTTTTACTAACTATTAGGCAAACCAAGGGAAATAGATTTGTGTGTGCTGCTCTGGGCTTCATGGCATCATGGTCTTTTGCAATTTTCTATGTATTTCTTTTGCATAGTTGTGGTAGTAGTTTTAAACCTTGCTTCTTTAGAGCATCTTTTTTGTAGTGCTTTGCTGTGACCTAGTCATTATAATATGTTACTTCGTATGCATATCATTTCAGATGTTGCTAGTAGTACTCAGCATTAGTCATGAAATGAAAATTAAATTGTTTGATATACAAATAAGGAAGTTTTTGTTTCATATCTTTCTTACTACAAAAAGGTATAGCATACTATATATATTGTCCATATCCATATTTACTAGGTAGTTCCATTACCTTCGACTATATTGATGCTTGAAGTGCTAAGTCAGGTGGAAATCTGATTTACGTATGTAATGCGGCTTTTTAAGACATAATATGATGTCCCTTGGCCAAGTAAAGGCTAATTTAGTCCTATCTTTTATTTATCCCGCACTCTCATTTTACTCTTTTCATACTTCAGTTTCATTTCCATCAGTTTCGCTGCCAAATTCATTAATTTGAATGTCTACAACAATTTTGGTGCTTATATTTAAGGCAACAGAGGTTGAATGGATATGTCAGGCAAGCTTTAATCATAACATTTCTTCCGTAATGTCTAACACTTATAAACTTCTTCTGCTATATATAGTACTTGCGTTTTCAAAAGGGTTTTAAACTTGGGTTCTTAAATCTTCAGTGATCAATTTGACGCTCTAGAATTTCTTTCTTTATTCCTTGATTACTCCTAATTAATCTATTTCATTTCATTTGCCATGCTTGCTTCTAGGATTTTAATTCTGATCACTTGTGGGTTTTATGGATGCTTTTCCGGAGTTTTTAACGAACCCATTAGGACAGTTTTTGCAGCAAGTTGTGAGTTGCTTTCGTCGTTTTTGGATTGCCCTTGTTGATTTTTTGCTTAGTTGGTCTTGGAAACCTAGATTGGCCATTTCCATATTCCAGCTTTCAAATCTTCCTTTTGCTTTAATTTGTTTCCGGTCTTGTTCTCCTGGCCTACTGCTTTAGATTGGCAAAGTGCCTATTTAGATTAGCTAAAATGCTGATAGTAAGTACTTGTTTGTTCATAGAAGTACTTCAGCAGGTACTTTTTCTAAGAAATCAGTGCTTTTCTTGGGCACATTAGCCAATCCAAACAGGGGCAGCATCTTTTTTATTCCTTCTCTAATCTAGATAATCACAGAAGAGGACCTTTCTCTGACTGTAAGTGGTTTAAATCATCTATGTTATCTAGTGTGTAGAAATGTTTCGTGTTTCACTTGGGTACATGTTCTTTGGTAAATTTATTTGGTAAATTTATTTATAATCACAAGTATTATGGGTTTTGGAGGGTGAAGTGGGTTTGACCAAATTGATAATCTACTATGATTACTTTGTGTAGCAGTCTCCACTTCGTTTGGTTAGCATTCTTTTTATTAATTCCATTGAAGTTTCACGATAGTCGATTTTCTTTAGTTGAGCAACATATTGCTGGTATCACATTCTCGGCTGCAATTTTCACAATAATAAGAATCAGTTACGGGTTTTTCAATTAGAAGATAAGTTTCTTTGCGAGGATGGATTTGATGGAAGGGGTATTGCCAACTACACTCTTATTTAATTTAATATTTCTTGTTTTATGAAATTGTACTCCTGCAAAACAGTTTCATATTTTTCTTACATTTTAAATGGGAAACTAATAGACCTGGCAATTCGTTCGTTTTGTATACTTTCGTGTCGTGTACGTAATGCTATATATCCAAATTTGTTGGCACTTATCCATCAAGATTCAAGGTTTACCATCCAGTTAACTAAACGGAGACGTATTGACATCATAATTACGATCTCTGTGGGGGCGTTTCTCAATTTCTATTCCCGAATGAAGTTATATTATCTCATACATGATCCTCATATCTGCTGGTATCTTACTTCAATTCCCATACCCTCCCTGTCAATTCTTTGTAATTCTCCACTCCCCTCCGGTTTCCTATAAGTACTATGCCTATAACATACTACCTAGCTTTGTGCTTTGTCAAACTAAACTTTATAGAAACAATTCTATTTTCAATATCTGAAAATATATTAAATTTACTCATCTAGAAGTATAGGATCAGGGCTAGCTTTCCCATTTTCCTTGCTTACAAAACCCGTACTAAAGTATTTTAATTGCAACGTGCACTCTGTAATAGGAAGTTCAGTATGATAACCACCATCATTTTTTTGGTCTAATTCACTGCTTCCTGTTTATATAACCAGGTTGAATGCCTCTCCCTGTTTTGTCGCATTTATCATGTAACTAATAATCTTTTTCAGCAAAGCAAAGTAGTGAACTGCATCCTGTTCTGATATGCTATTCTGGTTTGCGTTATAAGTTTTATAACAGAAATTGGCTGTCATACTTGTTTATTGATAGGGGTCACCTGATATTGTACTAAATTAATTTACCTTTCTCTATGCTCGTACTAGTAGTATAATGCTGAAATAAAATTTTTGTATATGTGTCATAATATCATATGCATGTATAGCAGGTTGGTAGGCATATGTGTATCTGTTTCCTTATTTCCATCTTTTACTGTGTATGTAGTGTGTTCATCAAGACTTTCAAAGGTAGTATGTGGACTTAAAATTGTAGTGTGATTATATTTTAGGTGGAAATTAAAAGAGATGAGAAGCAGGGAGAAGTACGCATATTTTGTGATGCTGGAAGGGTTCTACGTCCTCTTCTAGTTATCAGAAATATAATGAAAATCAAATCAATCAACAAGGGGGACTATGGCTTTCAATCCCTTTTGGACAATGGCATTATTGAGCTTATCGGAGCTGAGGAGGAGGAAGACTGTCGTACTGCATGGGGAATTGAGCATCTCAGGACGGAAAATGGAGGAGATCTACCCATAAAATATACACACTGCGAACTTGACAGGTCATTATGCTTAGGCTTAAGCTGTGGACTTGTCCCCTTTGCGAATCATAATCATGCAAAAAGGGTTCTCTACCAGTCTCAGAAACACTCCCATCAGGCGATAGGTTTTTCTACTACAAATCCTCGCATCAGAGCTGACACTATTACACATCAGTTATATTATCCCCAAAAACCTCTTTTCCGAACAATGCTTTCAGATTGTCTAGGAAGAACTGATTGCAATATCACGCCGTCAAGGCCAGAATTTTATAATGGGCAATGTGCTATTGTGGCAGTTAATGTTCACTTTGGTTATAACCAGGAAGATTCTTTAGTAATGAATCGTGCTTCGGCAGAACGTGGTATGTTTCGGTCAGAGCACATCAGAAGTTACAAAGCTGATATCTATAACGAGGAAGCATTTTCCAAGCCACAGAAAGTAGAGGATTTAATGAAGTTTGGTAAGATCCAAAGCAGAGTTGGACGGGTTGACAGCTTGGAGGAGGATGGATTCCCATATATTGGTGCAAGTCTGCGAGCTGGTGATATTGTTATTGGGAAACATACAGAATCAGGGGCTGATCAGAGTCTAAAACTGAAGCACACTGAAAGAGGCACGGTTCAGAGAGTAGTACTCTCTGCTAATGATGAAGGAAAAAACTTCGGTGTAGTATCTTTGAGACAGGTAATCTTTGCATAACTAGTACATATAGGAAAGTTTCAAGGCAAACTATTAAATTTGAAAATCACAGTCCTGCATAAAACATATATAATGAACAATGAGGATGTGTAAGATAAATTACTCCCAATATTTAGAAGTTTAGGCGTGCTCTGTCTATGTGTATACCTCCTTCATATTTGGTGATTACATTTTTTATTTTATGGTGTAGGTTCGATGTCCATGTCTAGGGGACAAATTTTCTAGCATGCATGGGCAAAAGGGCGTCCTCGGTTTTTTGGAGTCGCATGAGAATTTCCCTTTCACCGCACAAGGGATAGTTCCAGATATTGTGATTAATCCACATGCATTTCCTTCACGTCAGACTCCTGGTCAACTTTTAGAGGCTGCTCTGGGTAAAGGGATTGCCCTCAAGGGGAAGGAAAAATATGCCACCCCTTTTTCCACTCTCCCCGTGGATGGCATAGCGGACCAACTCCACAAGTAATATATTTTTCTCTTCTTTTATTACTATGACTGAGTAATGCATACTTCTATTACATAATTGCTGGGTTGGTTCATCATTTATTTATTATCGTGCTTAGTTTTGATATGTTGATACGAAAAATTCGGAGACTATTATAGATATTTTTTTTTCTTTCACATGTTCTTGTCACTATATATATATTTCCTTCATCGTCAAAAGGATGATAACAATTCAATTCCTATGCACTTGGGGAAATAAGTTTAAAGAAAGATGAATAACTGATGTTGAAATATTATTCTTACTGGATCACGTATTATTAAGAGTTAGATTTTGTTTGATGTGCACTTGCTAGAATCCCACATAGTGGTAACTTTTAGGGAAAAGTTCTGAAAACTCAACAAATGATGTTTTTGATCAAATATAGAGTATATAGTATAAGTTTAGTCATTCGTCATTTTGGAGGCGAGAAAATGTCATTAAATTATAGAAAAAGTTTGATAAATCTTCTGGGATTAACATGCAGAATGGTACGTTTATTACCTTGTCAAATCACGCCTTGTGCATGTTTCCTTGCATTTTCTATATTTCATAGCTACACCTTTAACAACCTCGAGTCTGATCCCTATTGAACATGTCTGGCAGGGCTGGATATTCTAGATGGGGAAGCGAGAGAGTTTGCGATGGCCGTACTGGTGAAATGATACGCTCACTCGTGTTCATGGGTCCAACCTGCTACCAACGATTAACCCATATGGCCGAAGATAAGGTCAAATTCCGGAACACAGGCCCAGTTCATCCTCTCACCAGGCAACCAGTTGCTGATCGTAAACGATTTGGTGGAGTTAAGTTTGGCGAGATGGAGCGTGATTGTCTTATAGCCCATGGTGCATCGGCCAATCTGCAGGAGCGACTATTCTTATGTAGTGACTACTCGCAGATGCATATATGCCGGAAATGCAAGCACACAGCAAATGTAATACAACGCACAACGATGGGTAGACACAAAATGAGGGGACCATATTGCCGCTATTGTGAGTCTGCTGAAGACATTGTTAAGGTAAATGTGCCTTATGGAGCAAAGCTATTATGCCAAGAGCTTTTCAGCATGGGCATATCTATGAAGTTTGAAACCCAGCTTTAGTAATTCCATGTGTTCCATCAGACTCTTGGCATATATAGATCCCTGTATATTATGTCTCTCATGGCTTCTTGTTATAGAACAATCCAGTGATGTGGCTTGTTTCGGAATGATATTGAAATAGACTGTGCTTATTTATAACATTACGACTGGATTAAATCTAGGGATGGGCGTCGGGTCACTTCGGGGTCGGGGAGTGCAATCCCAGCCCCCGATCCCCGAATCACTATCCGCTCCCCGAACCCGCCCCGATCCCCGAACGGGGAATATTTTGCTCCCCGCCCCGAACGGGGAACGGGGATCCCCGCGGAGAATCGGGAATTTTTATTTTTATTTAAAAAATAAATTTAAAACATTTTCTAACAAATTTCATAAAAATAATAAATTGCTGAATTATGATATATAATATATATTTTAAATTAAATGACACATTTTAAAAAATATTTTGAATTTATTTTTATTTGTACTCAAAAATATAATTAAATTACTGTAATTAAATTAAATTTATTATTAAACTTTTGAATATGTGGAATGAATTAAATAAATTTAAGCACATATAATATACAAATGAGATTGATGGTCCTGAGGTCATCCTCAGGTACCAACCCTGAGATTAAACCAAAATACATACAAGGTAAGGGTTATTATTGTAAATACAAAAGGAAGTGTTACATTATTACAAAATTGCCATCAATTATTTTATACTAAAAATGACCAAATCTCAGGTAGGATGCCTGAGGTCAACCTCAGGGGCATTATTCTCTATACAAATATTTTTACTTATAATAATTTAATTATATATATATATATATAATATAGGCAAATGATCAAAAGAGAACACTTTTTTTGAAGAAAACTAAGGTACTAATCCTAACCATTGGATGTATTATAATCAATGGCCCCGCCAGGGGTACCCACACACTAATCAAATACACCCTCACACACACAATCCCACCTAATCCCCTCCGTTTTTAATTTGATTTTTCCCGTCAATCGGTGATATTTTTTTAAAATCTAATTTCACCACATTTTTCTCCATCTCCCAACGATCAGTTTGAATACCATATGTGCTATATTTAAATTTAGTTTTCTAAGTTCTCCTTTTAAAGGGGTTTTCTCTAGATCCCTACTCATATATCAATCAAAACTTTGCAAAAACTTATTTATTGAAAATCATGTTCTATGAAAATCACTATACCATCTATTTCATTGAAAATCTTGAAGATCATATATGTTTTACATGCAAATTTCATTAAAAACCTTGAAAATCATGTATGTTCTGCAAACAAAATATTGCAGAACGTATTATTCTCCAAAACATGTTCTGCTTACAAATCATATATGATTTTTAAGATTTTGAATATAATAATGTTAATTGAACATTCTTTGCAAATATATATATTTTACAATGTTTTAAGTGCATAATGTATATGGTCTCCACGGTCTCCACTCAAATGGTCAAATGGTGGTCTCCATAGAACTTAACTCTATATATATATATAAGGTCTTGTTCTAATAGAAACTAACTTAGAATAAAAACTAGAAACTAAACCTAAATTAAATATTTCAAGCTAATCTAATGACCAAATAAGGGGTACCCCAATACAAAAAACGTTAAAAATTATTGGTTCTATTCAACAAAAAAAAAAATTAAACAAAAGTTACTGTTCACGTGATGACGTGGCACGTGAACAGTAACTTTTTATTTTTATTTTATTTTTATTTTTTATATATTTTTGTTGAATAGAGCCAAGAATTTTATAAGTTTTTTGTGAAGGTGCCCTTAGCGAGGCCATTAAAATAAATGAAATACAATTTATTTAGTGTAGGTTTCTAGTTTCTATTATAAGGTTGGTTTCTACTTGAACACTAGCCTATATATATATATATAGGTTTTTGCTCAAATGAGAACCCAATATTATGGTGAGATATGAGATCTAATCTCAACCCCACAATTTTTAAACCATTTTAAATCTTAGCCACATATTAAACACACCCACTAAACATACACAACACACGCACACACACTACACACACACTCACACACGCGTTGTACATTCACACACACCTGCCCCATCCACCCACAACCACTTTTCTAACCACCACCACAACCTTCTTCTACCGTCAGCGTCATCTCTCCTCTGCTTCTCCGTTCAGTATTCATCAACAACGTCGTCTCCGATTGCAAGTGATGAAGCAAACGCCGTCATAGAATCAATTCCGACGAATTTAGAGTTGTTTTTATCGACTGATTTGCTTATAAATTTAAGTAATTTAGATTTAATTTTGGTAATTTGAGATATTTTTTGTAGTGATTTCAATGGAATGGTTCACCTGATGATTGATTTTTGCGGTGATTTTCGATTTATTGTTGTTGATTTTGTGGTGATTTTCGGTTGACGTTGGTGATTTGTTGATTTATTGGCGATTAACTTTGAAATCTCAGGCCTCGAAGGGAACAAAAGGTGGTGATTTTCAGATTCTGGTGGTGATTTTTGGTGGTGGCCGGAAGTGGTGGTGGAGATGGGGTGGTTTGTAATGGTTTTGGATGTGGTGATTTTTGTTTTCCGGTGGTGATTTTTTGGTGGCAGTGGAGGCAGTGTGGTGGTCGGAGGTGGTGGAGTGCGGTGATTTTTGTTTGAGGTGGTGATTTTTGTTGGCGGTGATCGGAGGTGGCGGTAGTGCGGTGATTTTCTGTTTATCGGTGGTGATTTTCTGGGTTGGCCGGAATTTGTCGCCGGAGGTGATGACCGGAAATGGTGACCGGAGTATGGAAGAAATGATTGTAGAAGATGATGTTGAATTAAATGAATAATAAAAAATAAAATTTTAAATATTAATTATGGGGCTAATATTTAATTTAGATATAAAAAATGTATGGCTAAGATTAGATCTCATATCTCACCATAAATGATGGTTCTCATTTGAGCAAGACTATATATATATATATATATATATATATGGGGCCCCTTCCACAGCCACAGTTGGATATTTTTTAATATCTAACCAACCCATCTATAACCGTCCAGTGTCAAAATGAATGGCTGGGATGAACAGTATTGCGCTCTATTATATAGCGTAATACGCTATATTATAGAGCGTAAGCATTTTACTATTATGCCCCTCGGATCTGTTTTTACTTACGCTATATGATAGCTATATGATAGAGCGTAAGACGCTATATTATATAGCGTAAACGGTTTTTTTTCGAAAACCGGGATTTAACATAATAGAGCGTATTGTGGTTGAATAACATAATATCTTTGTGTAAAATTAAACCTTCACAAACCACAAACCTCCACAAACCATCGGAAAATTGGAAGTAAAGCGCAAAACCACCTGAAAATTGGAAGTAAAGCTCATCATTTCTTCATATAAAGTGAGTAATTTCTTCATTTCGTGTATCTATATATCATCGTGTACATGTATGTATGTATGCATGTATATATCATTATCATCTAATTGTAGATTTGTGTACATGTATGTGTGTAGATTTTTGTATATATATTTCGAATTTTTGGATTATTTTGAATTAAGGTTCGAATTTATGGATTAATTTCGAATTAGGGTCGAATTGTGGTCGAATTTGCGGACGAATTGAGCTCGAATTTGTGGATAATTTTCGAATTATTAGGATTAAAATTTGCATTTGTGGATAAAGTTTGCATTTGTGTAGTTTGTGTAGTTCGAATTATTGGATTCAAGTTTGCATTTGTATAATTTGTGTAGTTCGAATTATTGGATTAAAGTTTGAATTTGTGAATTTGTGTAGTTCGGATTTTTTTTTGGATTAAAGTTTTTTGTATGTATTGGATTTTAGATGGAAGATTTTTGTGGTCTGGTTGATCGTTCTCTCATTACCGACCAAGATAACCATATTAGTAGTAGAATATGGGTTGGGGATCATCGAGATAGACTTACAATCCGTCAAAGTACCTCGTTGCTTGGTGAATGGGAATTAGAGCCATATCAAGTTCGTCTTTTAGAACATTGGGGCTTCGAAATGTTTGCTAATCCGAGAGCCGTTATTCAAAATGATGTCACTTTAATTACGTCATTAGTGGAACGTTGGAGGTCGGAAACCAACACATTTCACTTTACTTTCGGGGAGATGACGGTGACACTTGAAGATGTGTACATGTTAACGGGGCTTCCGGTTATTGGAGAGGCGGTAACTTTGAGTGAAACAATTGACGTAAAAAATCTTTGGTTACGTCATTGGCCGGATCCGACGCTCTCACTTGAGGAAAGGGAAAGTGATGAAGCTTGGACTAGAGGTGGCGTGAAATTAAATTTTTTTAGGGAAAGATATTGCAAGTGCCCGAACAACAAAGATCCGGCGCTTCTAGAAATATATACACGGGGCTATGTGTTTTATTTGTGCGGGGCGATATTGTTCCCCACAAAATCAAACAATGTTTCTCATCCAAGATTAATTCCTTTATTGATTGATACTTCAAGAATTTATGGGTATGCTTGGGGTGCAGCGGCACTTGCTTATCTATATAGGAATTTATGGGAGGCAAGTCGTAAGGATTGCAAGTCCATTACGGGATGCATAACAATATTGATGCTTTGGGCACGTGAGAGGTTGCGCCCGGGACAACCTATGCTAGCACCTCAAACCCGGTATATATGGCCTAGGGCTTTGGCATGGGCGGTTGATCCCGTTGGCCCAGGAAAGTTTAAGTACTTTAATGTCCATCACAATATTGATGCATATCGCGGGATGTTTGATAATTTTGATGCGAAATGGGTTAATTGGAGGCCATATCTTCGCTTCTATCGGGAATATAATCCCCAATTTCAGAGGGCCTTTTTAGCCGGAGTAGCTCATGTGCCGGTTGTGTTTTTTGAAGATGTTGAACGTCAACTTCCGGAAAGGGTGGGAAGACAGTTTGGTTTTCCATTAAGCATTCCGCCACCGCCGCCGGAAGATATGGCAATGTTGAGGGTGAGATCCGAACATTCTTTTGTGAATCAACATTATCTAAATTTTGCTTGATATGTAGTTGTTTGGAATGAATTTGTGCAAAATGGTGTTGGTATTTTGGGGCCACCTTTGAATTCCATATCTCTAGAAGAGTATATGGATTGGTACTATAATGTTACCAAATTAAAGATTTTGCCGCCCTCAAAACCAACCAAGGATCCGAAAATATTCCTACAACCGAAAGACAAGTTCGACAATGCCAAGGCAATGGACTTGGTACGTATTTTTTATAACATGGAGTATGTTATTTGAGATAGTTTCGTTGAATATTTTTGTATTTATATTTATACTTTGTCTTTGCTTCATATGTATTGTAGATCATATGTACCGCTCGAGACATGAGTAGGCTTTGCTCTTTAGATATGCCGGGGATTTTTCACAAGGAAATATTGCCAAACTTCGTGAATAAATTTGATGAATTGATGCTCGAGACATATGGCCCGACATATGAAAGGCCCGATTTCAAGAGTTGTTTGCCTAAAAGAAAGGCAAGAAAGACAAAAAAGACTCAAGAAATTAGTCCCGAGAAGGAAAATTATTTCGAGGGGTATGAAAGTTATGACCATCCTTATGATACTCAAGAAACTTTTATGGTTGGTCATAGTGCTCCAATTCTTAATCCAACCCAATTCGACGATGATCCTACTGTACATTTCGAATTGGAAGAGGCTCCGGTTGAGGTATAATTTCTTATTTGTAATTTCACAATGTCACTTTGTCAATTAGTAAGTCGTTAATAACTCATTTGTTCACCATGTTCATTTTAGGGTTTATCAACAAATCCAAGGGACATGGTTGGTCCTAGTGCTCCAATATAGCGTAAGTGTTTTACACCCTGGCCGTTGATTAAACATTTTAATGGTATAAGATAGGCTGGTTGGATATTAAAAAATATCCAACTGTGGCTGGTGACCAGTTTCCTATATATATATATATATATATATATATATATATATATATATATATATATATATATATAATATAGGCAAGTGCTCAAAAGAGAACTTATTTTTTGAAGAAAACTAAGGTACTAATCCTAGCCATTAGATGTATTAAGATCAATGGCCCCGCCAGGGGCACCCACACACTAATCAAATACACCCTCACACACAGAATCACACCTAATCCCCTCCATTTTTAATTTGATTTTTCCCGTCAATCGGTGATATTTTTTTTAAATCTAATTTCACCACATTTTTCTTCATCTCCCAACGATTAGTTTGCATACCATATATGCTATATTTCGATTTAGTTTTCTAAGTTTTCCATTAAACGAGGTTTTCCCTAGATCCTTACTCATATATCACAGGGGTGGATTTTCGAACCTGAATTTTCACCCTTGTGCGGCCTGCCCTTGTAGCCCGAACCAAGAACAGTCAGCCTTCGAGAGAGGTTGACACCAAGCAACCCGTCAAAACCAAGCACAGCGGAACACTTTACCCAAAACGCAACACAGAACCAACGTGTGTGCAAATGTGTCTGATTACTAAGCAAATGTAAACACACACACAATTTACAGGCACCAAGCCCAACCTTTATATTAATCACAATATAAGGATACAACCCAGACTTATGCTTACAGACTTTGCCTACTGCCTAGCATAAAATATACAAGTGCAGAATACAATTGAACTTGTACAAAACCAACTTCTGATTACATATAAAATGCCTATCTCAATATATAAGCCAAGACCCATGCACAGCACCCATGTACTTGGCAGTTACCAGCAGTTACCAATATTTAAATTGCTTCCAACTGCATTTCCCACCATTCCTTGAGCCACAACTGCAAGGTAGTTATCTCACCCACTTATTTTTGCCTTTTCCCCAGCAATACACATAATATATATCACATATATATGCCACCAACATGTGCCCACGTTTTTGACTTTGCCTTAGTCATATTGGACTCCTAGCTCAGCTTCCAGCCTTGTGTTGCCCACATAAAACCACCCAGCAAGCCAACAAACTCAGCCAACCATGTCTGAACCAACTTGGCACCACCACCCAACCGGACACCCATGCTGCCAGCATCAACCCGTGAAGCCACCCGCACCAACCAGTCGAGCCAACCCCGGCACCAAATATGTTTTCCAGCCAAAGAGTCTTACAAACCCTCCCACACTTTGAGTTTGATGTCCTCATCAAAACATCAGTTCTGAGAACCCATTTCTCTAAGTAGCAAACCAACACCTCAAAACCAAGGCTGCAATTCCGTCTGCGGTATGCCACTGCCCCAAAACCAACTACCATAAGCTGATCAAGTAAACCTCCATAAACTAGCTCCCATTGTCACCATAACCTGATGACTCTGTGTATATATATATATATATATATATATATATATATATATATATATATATATATATATATATATATATCTTAAAAATAAAAGCGGGGATCGGGGATCGGGGCGGGGATCCCCTAATCCCCGACCCTGCCCCGATCCCCAAATTATTTTTAAAATATTCCCCGCTCCCCGCCTCGAACCCGAAAAATTTCCCAAATCCCCGACCCGAACGGGGCGGGGATCGGATCGGGATCGAGCGGGGCCGGTGAAATGCCCATCCCTAATTAAATCAGTAGAACGCGTGAATTTCGTAAAAAGAGTTAATGGAAGGTTTATGCCGACTGTTAGCTACAAGCCTACAAGTAAAGTTTATACATGTATTAACATGTAGATGAAATTACTTTTAGGCTATGTTCACTTGGATTGAATGGAATGAGGGTAGAATGGAATGAAATTTATACTATTATTTGGGGGAGATTGGGAAAAGTGTTTATAAATTTCATTCCTTGCTTCATTCCTCTCCAAATAATTTGAACTAGAATTCTAACCCACATGTTTTGGAAGGAATGCTCCATTCCCAATTTTCATCATTTTCCTTACAATCTTCATCATAAAAAACTTCTTCTCCCTCATATTTGTTCATTATTTTCCCCAACATCCCTCTTTCTTCATAAATTTTGTTTACAATTTTCATTCCATTCCTACCCCATTCTATTCTTTCCAAGTGAACACACCCAGTCTGTTCTGTTGGTTGTCTCTGATCCAGTAAATTAACAAGCTAAGTGGAAGTTTTATATCTAGGTAGACACGTGCATAATTGCACATAAAGTATGAAACTAAGCAGCACATCTAACATAAAATGGAAACATGCTCATCTTCTCACCACCACCACCACCATTTCAGAAATCCGAGTTCTTACAGTATTTACAAAACTCCAACCCACACTACCAAAAACACAAAAAAGATCCCACTTATTCATTTCTTATTCTGTTTTTTATCAATTAAACATTAGTTTTCTCATTTTCTTCACTCTAAAAAATAGTTAAAATTTTATTACAATAATTTTGAAAACCAAATATAAAAGTGTTATCTATATATATTATAATAGGAGAAAATCGGATAGGCTTTCATTCAGAAGCTTCAAAAAAAATTCTTGAATTTTTACATTTTTGATTTTTTTATTAAACTTTTTTTTGCATTTAATTAATCATTAATTATACATATTAAATACATTTTTTTCCATATTTAATGTAAAATGTTAGAAATCTTTATTAGAACATTATTATTATAAATTTAATATAAAATATTAATTATTTATATAAAAGTACCATTATATTAAGGTAAAATGATAAAATATATATAATTATTTTTATATATCATAGCATTTTTAATCCTTATTCAAAATCATTGCAATTTTTTTTGACAACAATTAATAGACGATTTTAACTTTTTGATAAATTCGTAATCAGTGACCGTGAGAATCATGTAAAATACGAAAGTATATATATATCGATTAACATCCACAATTTAAATAAAAGCAATATCGTAGAATTTACCTTTATACATGAACAAATTACACACGGGTGTGACCAACTCGATTAAATTGAATCAAGTTGACCCTTTTTTCATCGATTAAATAATAAAATAATTGTACATTCGTTGTTTGATTATTTTATGTTGGAATAAATTAATATTTTAACTAAAACATTATTATACCATTACTAATCAATTAATCATGTATGTATATTATGAGATGAGGGACGAGGTTTAAGAACGTTAATTAGTTATATTTAATATTTACAAAATTTTATTATAAGCATTATGTTGATATTGTAGTTTGGTATGGAAAAGCAAGAGACCTTTAAGGAGTTGATTTTTGCTATTTTAAACAAATTCAATTCTCACTTGCTTAATTGAGTAAGGATGTTATAAAACGGGCCGACATCGACTTTGAAAACAATTACATGTACATATTTATTATAAGTTTAATATAAGAGTATTAGAAAATGTGAGTATTATTTTGAACATGTGTTCATAAATTTAATTTTAATATTACATACAAAGAGTTCTTATAGAATGCATAGAAAATTTAAATAAATAATGAGATGCGGGGCATGACTTGCAATATGCATTTAAATTCTGATTTTTTTTGTTATACAACCAAATATATCGATAACTTAAGTCAATCACACCTCTCATCAAATTTAATTTACATTTTGCATCTTTACATTATACAATCAAATTTACTAACAAATTAAGCAATCATGTCTTTTATAATGCCATCGATAATAAAAATGATGCACAAATGTTATTTTACTTATCCAATGTCAAATTTTACAAATGTCTATCACTATATGATTTCAAAAGCATTTTTTATGCGACAAAATAGGTGTCGTTAATATTTTCGAAATTATTTATTTATATTCAAGAGTTTAAGTGAAACATGTTTTCTTTCTTCTAATTCATTTATCTTTAATTTTATAAACATTCAAATTTAATTATATTTCACATAATTTTCAATTTATCATATCAATTTCCAAATAATAAAATTTAACAAACAATGATGTTATGTATACGATATTTAAAAAATATTTTGGTGCGTAGGGGGCTTTATATATTACCTAGTTAGACTTAGAACTAACATACAATGAATACGCAAAAATATGCGTAACCCTATTACACTAACTTGCTTTGTAGCCCGTGCAAGGCACGGGCATGCTCTAGATTACAAATTTATGAATTATTCGTAATCACGTAGGATTGATTTGTTGATATCTTCGATTGTTCATATCTTTGTAGCAATTGTTCTGAGTAAATAGAATTTATGCAATACCCGATCGTGACATGCAAATTATAATTCTGGTTAAATTAAATCTATTTTATATTTTACGCTATGTTTTGTTTTGTTAAAATAAACTTGAACGATATGTAATAAATTGGTCAATGTTAAGATCAAAACCGTACTTCGAAATATAAATATATAGAGTTAACATGGATGGATACAGAGATACATTCAAGTATTAATTACATAATAATAAATGCATATTAGTTCATATCAGTTATTATTATATATGTAATAAATATGTTAATGTTGCAATACCTAAATAGCCCCCGGAAATATAACATAGACATAATTAGTAGAGGTAAATATGACTTTTTATATGAATAAATTTGCTCATGGAACCCCCCCATTTGCTCTCTAGGGAAAACCTCGTTTAATGGAAAACTTAGAAAACTAAATCGAAATATAGCATATATGGTATGCAAACTAATCGTTGGGAGATGAAGAAAAATGTGGTGAAATTAGATTTAAAAAAAATATCACCGATTGACGGGAAAAATCAAATTAAAAATGGAGGGGATTAGGTGTGATTCTGTGTGTGAGGGTGTATTTGATTAGTGTGTGGGTGCCCCTGGCGGGGCCATTGATCTTAATACATCTAATGGCTAGGATTAGTACCTTAGTTTTCTTCAAAAAATAAGTTCTCTTTTGAGCACTTGCCTATATATATATATATTTGTTATATTGGTTTATGCGTTTACGTATTAAAGATGTGATTGATGAGTTTTACGATAGTTAATGTTAATACAAGTTTGTATTATACTTACATAGGCATGAAGGTTTTTTTTGTATTGGGATATTTTTTGTAATATTTAATTCGTAAATAATTAAAGTAGATCTAAAATGATTAATAAGATATGATATATGTTAGTGAATATTATAGTACATTATAACATATCCATATAAATTTATATATGTATTTATGTTTGTACAAGTTTTATGTATGTATAATTATGCAGTAATTAATATATTATAAATAATGAAATATTAATAGATTATACAACATAAATGTATGTATGTATGTATGTATGCTATATAGTATGTATGTATATATGTATATAATATTATAGTAGATTATTATATATGCACATAAATTTATATATGTATGTATTTATGTTTGTACATGTGTATGTATGTGATAAGTGGATTTTATATCCACTTGGAACATTCTATATCGGCTTAAATTGATTGTTTTGGACTCAAGTTTGTGTAGTTTTGATGTGTTTTGTGTAGTTGTGCAGGTTTCCAAGAATATCTAAGCTTTTGTCGTTTTTGGAGATTTAATTGATTAAAATTCGGATTTTCCGGGAAGGCTGCGCAGCTTATACTGTTTTGGCCATATCTGGAGTTCTAGAAGTCCGTTTTCAGCGATCTTACTGCCCACGCGAAGCTTGAGAGATTTTCTACAACCTGGGATAGGAAACAAAAGCAAGAAACGTGCTAATTAAAGTCGCGCACGTTTTCTCATTAAAGAAGGCTTGGAATTTACTGTTTTGCCCTTTTTCTAATTCTAATTGTATTCTGGGCAGTTTTGGGTACCTTCTTTAAATCCTAATTGTAATAGAAGGCAATATCTTGCTGGGCAAGATTTGTAGAGCCTATATAAATACATCATACCATTGTAAATCATAGCAGTTGATAGCTAGAACAATTCATAGCTTGTAATCGTATCAAGGTACTTTCGATCTTCAATTCTTTCTTCAATATTATGTTTTCATTCATTATCATTATTATTTTGTTTTCTTCTTTAATTATGTGTAACTAAATCTTTAATCTGAGGATTGGGTAGTATTCCTTGGTATTCATGTGTGTTTAATTATCTGTGATTTTCTTGCTTTGCTGATCTGTTATTGAGGGCTTAACACAATTAGGGGAGTCATGAACCTTTGATTGGATTTTAGGGATTGTAATAACTTGGAAGAGGAGTTGCAATTTTAGTACACGATTTAACAGACATAACTCGAATATTTGATTGGGAGATTAATAGGAGAGTTGTGAGACTTATAATTCTTGGTGCGTGATAGTTTATGATTGTACTCTGATTGTATCACGGAAGTGACAATTAAGGTGTAGTTGTAGACACTATATTGTATCTTGGGAGAGAACATTATAACCTTAGAAGAATTGTTTTCAGCAGAGTAAGAACGTAGATGTCACATATATATTGAATGTGCATTGAAACCAAGTGAAGAACCCCAGTTCTTGGATTGTTTTCCTCATATATTTTCTTCTCTATTGATAATTAGTTTAATTTTGTTTAGTTTAATTTAGTTTATAAACACACCAAACATTCTTCTACACTTCTAAATTGTGAGAGATAAAAACTTGAACTTGATATTACAATTCAGTCCTTCCCTGCGAACGAACACATAAAAATACTACTAACAGTATGTATAAATATGCATATTAATTATACAACAATTAATAGATTACAAATAATGAAATATTAATAGATTATACAACGTAAATGTATGTATATATTATATGTATGTATGTATGTATGCATGCATATATAATTAATAGTTATGTTGTATGTATATATGTATGTATGCATATATACATACATACATATATACATACAACATAACTATGCATGCATGTATGCATGTATATATGTATGTATGCATGTATGAATGTATGTATGTATATATGTATATATGTATGTATGCATGTACGTATGCATGTATAATTAATAGTTATATATGTATGTATGTACGTACGTATGCATGTATAATCAATAATTATCTATAAATATACATTCTAATTAATAATTATACATTATCTGAGTTAAGCCAACTGAGATTTATGTACAAATTAATACATATAAACAAAAATATGTAGTATGTGTATGTATATAATATTATAGTACATTGTTATATATCCACAAAAATTTATATATGTATGTATTTATGTTTGTACATGTGTATGTATGTATAAATATGCATATTAATTATACAACAATTAATAGATTACAAATAATGAAATATTAATAGATTATATAATATAAATGTATGTATGTATGTATGTATGCATGCATGCATGTATGTATGTATGTTATATAGTATGTATGCATGTATGTATGTATATAATATTATAGTATATTATTATATATATATCCACATAAATTTATATATGTATTTATGTTTGTATATATAAATATGCATATTAATTATACAACAATTAATATATTACAAATAATAAAATATTAATAGATTATACAACATAAATGTATGTATGTATGTATATAGTACTTATGCATGTATAATTAATAATTATGTATGTATGTGTTGTGACCAAAATCTTGCATGGGTTAGATTTAGGCCCACTAGAGGATTAGGGTCCAGATCCATGAAGAGAATGTGTAATCTGTCGGGTTTCCGGAGGCCTGCGGTAGCCCTAGGGGTTACCATGTACACTGCAGCACGGGAACGCATGACTAAGGGTCTCAAGGTATCCCCTTGAGGATAACCTATAACTATTATCAGTCATCAAGTAGAGCTTCCAGAGTAGCTTCCGTGATAGGGGTTACCGGAGGGGGTACCGGAGCCAGGCTACCGGGCGGTACCCCCAGCTTCCGACGGAAGCCTGATCAGGCTGCCAAATCAGATAAGGCACGCCTCCTACTTTTTAGGAACACGTTTATATCATCTAAAAGCACTCTCAAACAGATAAAACATTCAGTTATTTGAGGAAATATGTCATGTATACTTGATAAATGATACAAAATCATGATAAATACAAGAGATAATCATTCTATGTTACCTAAACTGCTTGGTAACCTGATTTTATACATCATACTCGATTATTATCAGAAATAACAGTCATTATCCCACTGGAGAGAGGATAACTCATCATAAACAAACGATCATATCATTCAAGAACTACATTCGGGCTTGATCCACTATAAATAGTGGTATGTAGGCAGTTTACGGGATCTTCTTCGACACTTACACTCCTTGAGTAGCTAGAGCACGTGCACTCTTGTGTGACACAGTCAAATTAGGGTTCTTGGTTGGCCAACATTTGGTCCTGGAGCTCTCATCCCGTAGATTCAGTCCCATCCTTCCGAGGAACCACATCCCGTGTTCTTCGGTAACCCTAGTCGTGAGCCTTCCCGGGCGACTAGCTATTGATCTTCAACCACGAGCCTTTCTGGGTGGTTGGACGATTCCTTGTTTATTGGCGCTATTCCAGCATGAGGCCTCATAATCTGTTGTGCTAAAATCCTCCCACAACAATTGGCGCCCGAAGGAGGGGCCTAAAAAATCGTCATTTGGAGGAGATATGGCGAGTAACAATTCTGACAGTGATAAGACACCATCTCAGGATGGTAATGGATGAAACAAAGATGGTGGTGATGATGTTAGTAACAAAGACATCATGGATTATCTGAAAACGATGAATGAAAGAGTTAACCACTTGGAAAAAGGTTCCGAGAAAATGAAAAAATGGCAAAGGAAGTGCAAGTCGAAGTTGAAAAAGAAGAATGTGACTCCGACAAGGTTAAATTTCGAGTCTGAGGACAATAGTGAAGACGACACTGATTATGTCCCGTTTGAAGAAGAGGTAGAGGAGCCTGTGGAAGAAGAATACGAGGGCGACCAATTCGATGTCTCGGAAGCCCAGGGTACCGAAGGTTCACCCACCAGAAGTCTGAGCGTTTTTGACCGAGTTGGCAAAAGACTGACTAACAAAGACCTTCGTCACAAGTTAATTCACACTGGAAACAAAGATCGAAGGGATGGCAGTGGGGGTTCCATAACCCGGGGTTCCCGAGAACGTAGAGAGAGGTCCCACTTGGTACCCCCAAGAAGCACTTCCAGGAGGTCTCGATCTGATGGCAGAAGGAGTCATAGGCAAAGTGGTCACTCTTCTGGGCATAAAAGTAGGAAATCCCGTTCTACCGGAGTCCCAACCGGTGGGGGTACCAACCAGGATTCCAGCTCCCATCAGAGTTCGGTTCCCAGAAGAAGTAAGACAGCCAATGAAGATGATGACTCTGGAAGTGATATGCTTTCAGATGGTGAAAATGGACAGTTCAGGATGTCTGACTGGAAAAAGGCCTTGGAAAAGATCAAGGAGGAGAAAAAGTTTAAGTCCGGTATCACTGCCGGTTCCCCATTTTCTGTGAAAGTGAAAAAGGCAGCCTTGCCAAGGTTCTTTAAGATGAATACTGACTTGAAATTCAATGGAAACTCAGATCCAGTTGAATACTTGAGCCGTTTTAATACGGAAATGGATGTCTACCAGGTGGAGGACTTAGCAAGGTGTAGGCTACTGGCATCCACACTGACTGGAAATGCCCACCAATGGTTCAAAAGGCTAGCCGAAGGGTCTATCAAATCCTGGAGGAAGATGGGAGATCAGTTTATCTCTCAATTCAGGGCTACCGTGGCCTATGCCCCACCGGTAAATACCCTGGCTAATATCAAGCAAGAAACCCACGAATCTTTAAGACAATACTTCAAAAGATTTAATGAGCAAGTGCCAAAAGTGAAGAAGGCCTCTGATGAAACTCTGAAAAATTTCCTAATAGCCGGGGTTAGGCCTGGAACCGAGTTTTGGAAAGAATTGCAAACTGAAGAGCCCGGAACCCTGGCGGAATTCTACCAACAGGCAGAATGCCACAAAGTGATTGAGGAATCCATGGCAAAACTGTCCAAAGATTCCAATTCCCGAGGTTGGAACAGGAACAAGAGAAATCGTTCTTACAGCCCTAAAAGAGATTCAAATAAGAGGGCTTCCGGGAGTGGTACTGCCGGTTTGGGAGCCCCCCGGTATGATGACAAAACTGCCCCTATTGCTGTTAATTCAACTAAGGATAGAGTTTCTGTCAAGGACAGACTCACTCCAAAGGCAAATTTTCAGAAATACTCAGAGTATACTCCATTGACTGTCCCAATTAGTCATATTCTCGGAGTGAATGAGAAGAATGGGCTATTCCGGAGGCCCTACCGGGCAGGCCCCCCAGGAGTGAAAGATCAGGGAAAGTACTGTGCATTCCATGAAGTGAATGGTCACGAGACTGCTGATTGCAGGCACTTGAAAGATCAAATTGAAGAATTGATTAGAGGTGGATACCTGACGGAATTTGTAGCCCAAGAGGCTAAGAAGTATAAAGAAGATAGAGATAGCAAGGACAAGGCTCCTGGAAACCAAGAAAGGACTACCCGAGCTAATAGCATCCATACCATCTTTGGCGGCCCTTACTTGGGGGGTGCCAGTCGGAATGCCAGAGATAGGTATGCCCGGGAAGCCAGGGGGAAACCCCTAACAAACATTTTCCACCTTTCAGAAAGGCCCCCCAAGTTGTTCAAAGGGGAAACCGCCGATATTTCCTTTACCGAGGAGGATGCCAAGTGGGTTCACCACCCCCATAATGATGCTTTGGTGGTAACCGTGAATATTGGTGGAATGAATGTACACAGAGTGCTGGTTGATAATGGAAGCTCAGTAAATATCTTGGCATATACTACATTCCAGAAATTGGGGCTTTTGGACAAAGAGTTATTGCCTACCAACAATGAGCTATATGGGTTTACCGGTAACCCAGTCCAAATCATGGGCAAGGTCAAATTACCCTTGACATTGGGCGTGGATCCCTGCAAGGCCACCCAAATGGCAGAATTCATGATGGTAGATGAAGACATTTCCCACAATGCAATTCTCGGTAGACCAATATTGAAAGATATGAGGGTGGTAACCTCAATATACCATTTTTCAATGAAGTTTTCTACACCAAATGGGCTTGAGCCACAGAAATTTGAAAGAGCATCGTGTAATGCCATCATGATAGTGGAGTTACCGGAAGAACCTACTGAAGAGGTTCCTGTTTTTCGGGGGGTAGTACCACCACAAAGCTTGTTGTTGGAAGCTGCCGAGAAAAATGATGAAATTCAAAATATTTCACTGGAAGGCATAGTAAAAAGTGCCTCAGATGATGATCTAGGCGAAGCAATGCTAGAGAATGAGAACCAGGGAGCGGAGAAAAGACTCCCGGTTGAGATTGACATTGATCCCAGGATGCCCGGTACCCTGGAAAAGGCAGGGGCTGCCGAAGATACTATCCCCATACTAGTGGATGCTAAAGATCCTAGTAAAATCTTGAAAATTGGACAACAGCTAGATGAAAAGACAAGAGAAAGGTTGACTGCTTTCCTTAAAAGCAACCTTGATGTGTTTGCATGGTGTCATTCTGACATGGTGGGGATCGACCCGAAAGTCATGTGCCACCACATGAACATTGACCCTGAGATAAGGGGTATCCGGCAGAAAAGAAGGCCTATCAGTGGTGAAAGGGCTACCGCCCTCCAGGAAGAGGTAGACCGGTTATTGAAGGCTGGTTTGATCAAAGAATCCTTCTACCCAACATGGCTAGCAAACCCAGTACTGGTCCGGAAGCCCAATGGGAAATGGAGGACATGTGTTGACTTTACTGATCTGAATAAGGCATGCCCTAAGGATAGCTTCCCGCTACCCATAATTGATCAACTGGTGGATGCCACGGCAGGCCATGCTTTGCTAAGTTTCATGGATGCCTACTCTAGATATAACCAGATAGCAATGCATGAACCAGACCAGGAGCATACCAGCTTCATAACTGATAGGGGACTGTACTGTTATGTGGGGATGCCATTTGGGCTATTGAATGCCGGGGCAACCTACCAAAGGCTAGTAAACATGATGTTTAAAGAACAGATTGGTAAGACTATGGAAGTCTATGTTGACGATATGTTGGTGATCAAATCAAAGGTGGCAGCCGACCATGTGTTGCACCTATCTGAGATGTTCGATATCCTAAGGAAATATCGGATGAAGTTGAACCCTCAAAAGTGTGTTTTTGGTGTGGAGTCTGGAAAATTTCTTGGATTCATTGTGAACCACAGAGGGATTGAGGCAAACCCTGCCAAAATCAGAGCATTGCTGGAACTGAGGTCCCCAAGGAATGTAAAAGAAGTCCAAGGGCTTACCGGAAGGGTAGCAGCCCTAAATAGATTCGTATCTCGGTCTTCCGACAAGTGCAAGGAGTTTTTCAAGGCTATCAAGAAGGGTCAAAACTTTGAATGGACCCCGGAATGTGAGGAAGCCTTCAAGAAACTAAAAGAACAGTTGGGAAGCCCACCATTGCTCTCCAAACCCTTGGAAGGTGAGGTACTCATTTTATATTTAGCTGTTTCTGAATACTCTATAAGTGCTGTGTTGATCCGGGAGGAAGAACAAGTACAATACCCGGTATACTACGTGAGCAAAAGGCTGTTGGACGCGGAAACCCGGTATCCCAGCATGGAAAAGCTAGCATATGCTCTAATATTGGCTTCCAGGAAGCTAAGGCCTTACTTTCAGGCCCATAAAATTGAAGTTAGAACATCCTTCCCGCTAAGGCAAGTGATGCACAAGCCGGAAGCCTCCGGTAGAATGATGAAATGGGCTGTCGAGCTAGGACAGTTTGAAATAGATTACAAGCCCCGAACTGCTATCAAAGGCCAAGCGCTGGCTGATTTCTTACTGGAGTTTCCTCCTGATTTTGAGGTTACCAGAGAAGATTGTACCCCGGTACCCCTAGTTACCGAGGGGGATGCCGGAGGCCCCCAATTATGGTGGAACCTATATGTTGATGGAGCAGTAAACAATAATGGGGGAGGTGCAGGAATAGAGTTGGTAAGCCCAGAGGGGCACCGAATTCAGAGTGCCATACACTTTGGCTTCAAGGCTACCAACAATGATGCAGAGTATGAGGCCCTGATTGCTGGCTTAAAACTGGCTCTGGAAATGAAGGTAGAATACCTAAATGTGTTTAGTGACTCCATGCTGATTGTGTGGCAGATTAAAGGAAGCTTCCAGAGTCGAGGCCCCCGCACTGAACTCTACATGAGGTATGCCCAAGAACTTATCAATAGGTTCAAATTGCTAAATCTAAATCAGATCCCAAGGGTGGAAAATGCCAATGCTGATGCCCTTGCCAAGTTGGGATCCCAAAAAGAAGTTGTTCTGTTAGGAGTGATACCCCTTGAAGTGCAACTCCAACCAAGTATCCATCGAAAGGAGACTATGGAAATAGAATCTTCAATGGAAAGCCAATGGACAACCCCAATACGTGAGTATATCACCAAGGGGACACTTCCAAAAGACAAAGATGAAGCCCGGAAACTCAAATACAAGGCTGCCCGTTACGTGATCTATGATGGCATTCTATACAAGAGGGGTTTTAACCAACCTCTACTTAAATGCATATCTGGAAATGAATGTGAATATATCCTAAGGGAAATTCATGAAGGCATTTGTGGCAACCACTCGGGGGGTACCTCCCTGGCCCACAAAATTCTCCGACAGGGTTACTACTGGCCTACCATGAAAACTGATGCTTATGACTTTGCTAAAGCTTGTGATCAATGCCAAAGGTTTGCTAACTTCAATAGCAACCCAGCTGTGGAACTAAGGCCCATTGGAAGCCCCTGGCCCTTTGCAATATAGGGGATTGACCTGATTGGGGAGCTTCCCAAAGGTAGAGGTGGTGTGAAATAAGTCGTGGTAGCCGTTGACTACTTTACCAAATGGGCAGAGGCGGAACCCCTAGCTACCATCACTGCCGGAAAGCTGAAGGAATTTGTTAAGCGAGCCATTATATGTAGATACGGGGTACCGTACAAGTTGATCTCAGACAATGGGAAGCAATTTGATAGTAGAGAAATGAGAAGTTTATGTGAGGACTTGGAGATAAAGAAAGATTTTTCAGCCGTTTGCCACCCCCAAAGCAATGGGCAGACGGAAGCTGTGAATAAAATCATCAAGCACACTCTAAAAGCCAAGTTGGAAGATAAAAAGGGAAACTGGCCAGAGGAGCTTCCAATGGTCTTGTGGTCTTACAACACCACTCCCAGGTCCACAACCGGAGAGTCTCCCTTTGCTCTAACCTATGGCTGTGAAGCTACGGTCCCAGTGGAAGTCGGGACAGGGTCCTACCGGAGGGACAATTTTAATCAAGAATCAAATGAAATAAATCAGAGGCTGGCCCTAGACATGGTAGAGGAAAACCGGGCTACCGCCCAGCTGAAACTTGCGGCTTACCAGCAGAGGACCCGCAAATACTATAACAACAAGGTACGCCCTCGACCCCTCAAGGTTGGCGACCTAGTACTGAGAAGAATGATGCCCAATATGCGGGTTCCCGGGCACGGAGCCTTTGGAGCAAATTGGGAAGGGCCTTACAAAATAAAGTCTATCTTTTGGGAAGGCACTTACCACCTTGAAGACATGGATGGGAACACTATTCCCCGTGCTTGGAATACCGAGCACCTAAAAAAGTACTATCAGTAAGACTCTTTTCAGAGCAAACGTAGTCCTCTTTCAGGCTTAGGATGAATAAAGGCAACCTACTAGTTGTGGTTGCGTCATTTCCCTTTCAGTACTTAGGATTTCATGATTTTCAGTAGATGCCCGGGGGGTAGTGGATACACACCCCGTCTGGATGAAATTTGATGTAATCGTACTCTTTGATTTTCAGTAAGAGTAGAAGTTGATTGTTTCCTTTTACATTTACCACTTATAAATATTTTCAGAAAAATATGTAAGGTCAACAAGCATAGTTCTACATGGCGGCCAGGCTACCATCCAGAACTAGGGGGGTTGTAGTGGATACACCTCTCAGCTTAACAGGTTGAAATTATTAGAATTTTAAAATTTGAATTACCAGACATGTACGGAACCTTGAGTTGTTCACATGGCTTACTTGGTTACCAGGGCATGTGTGGTACCCTGATTGGCACACTTGGATCCCTTCAACACCAGACATGTACGGAAACTTGAGTGGTTCACATGGCTTACTTGGTTACCAGGGCATGTATGGAACCCTATTCGGCATACATGGTTCCCTTCATAACTTGGGCTTGTGTGGTACCCTGATTGGCACACTTGGATCCCTTCAACACCAGACATGTACGGAACCTTGAGTGGTTCACATGGCTTACTTGGTTACCAGGGCATGTATGGAACCCTGTTCGGCATACATGGTTCCCTTCATAACTTGGGCTTGTGTGGTACCCTGATTGGCACACTTGGATCCCTTTAACACCAGACATGTACGGAACCTTGAGTGGTTCACATGGCTTACTTGGTTACCAGGGCATATATGGAACCCTGTTCGGCATACATGGTTCCCTTCATAACTTGGGCTTGTGTGGTACCCTGATTGGCACACTTGGATCCCTTCAACACCAGACATGTACGGAACCTTGAGTGGTTCACATGGCTTACTTGGTTACCAGGGCATGTATGGAACCCTGTTCGGCATACATGGTTCCCTTCATAACTTGGGCTTGTGTGGTACCCTGATTGGCACACTTGGATCCCTTCAACACCAGACATGTACGGAACCTTGAGTGGTTCACATGGCTTACTTGGTTACCAGGGCATGTATGGAACCCTGTTCGGCATACATGGTTCCCTTCATTACTTGGGCTTGTGTGGTATCCTGATGGGCATACTTGGATCCCTTCAACACCAGACATGTACGGAACCTTGAGTGGTTCACATGGCTTACTTGGTTACCAGGGCATGTATGGAACCCTGTTCGGCATACATGGTTCCCTTCATTATTTGGGCTCGTGTGGTACCCTGACCGGCACACTTGGATCCCTTCAATATCAGACATGTACGTAACCTTTAGTGGTTCACATGGCTTACTCAATCGATAGTCATATACGGAATCATGACTGACATACATTGATCATTCAATCATCAACCTATGTGGTTACGAGAGTTAACCCATATGGATTACCGAATGCCTTACCAATGCAGCCTTGCAGGAATGGCTTACATGGAATTCTCACAAACGATTTATTGAAATAAGCTAGTGATCCCGGAATAAAGGCTTCCAGGCTAAGCCTCCGGTCACCCCAGGCTACCAAACAAGGTTACCACCTGAGGCTCCCGGGGCCAGGTTCCCATCTTTGGGGCTTCCAGGCACTATAGGGTTACCGAACGATACCCCCACACCCGGAGTAACAGTTTCACGGACCAAGGTACGAGTAGTACATCATTACTGTGGCTACCCATCCAGGTATGTGTTGCTACAACTACTCAAGTGCACTTCCGTATTACGTTACCGTTCTATCATCCAATTCTCGAAGCATGATTTATCATTCATTTCATTTAATCAACATATATATGACATATATCCTCAGAGAACTTGTACAAACTTGTTTTAGGATTAGTCAGGAGAGTCATTTTACCGATAGAGTTTGATGGTGGCGTTTGGTTATTAACTGTTCTAAGTTATGGTAATACCTTTCTTACTTAGCGTATTGGTACCTTAGAGAATGAGTGAGAAGGGGGGATTTGATGAGTAAGAGTCATTAACTCCAAGTTAGTTCTCAGTGAATAACCAATAAGTAATCCGTATGCGACTAAATTAGGGAAGCATAGTGACAGTCTCAGTCTAAACCGAGATACTTGTGTGTTAGGTGTGGTAACCTTCAGGAACCCTCCACCGATCCCTTATACGCAAGATATATAGGGCATAATCAGTAGTAGTGCGACAATTATACCTACTACATAAAAACCAGGTAATAAAATAAACATGCATTACGAAAACCAGTTCGAAGCACCAGGGCCCCATGGCCGTAAAACAGTTAAGTTACGAATCCAAAAATACACGTGTGGAGCGTTATAGGAGCCCACCCCCTTAGTTAAAACCATAAGTTCATAAAACCAACTGGATAAAATTTTTCATAACTAAAAAAGAAGTTACTGAGAGGCAGAAGGGTCTTTGGTAGCCTCAGAGCCAGGGGAATCCTCGACAGGGTCAACCTTCTTAGTGGAATCGCCTGTAGTAACCTCAACCACGTCCGTGGGAGCCTCAACCCTGGTAGCCTGAGCATCTTCGATATCATCTTGTTGGATAGTTGATGACTTAGAGACCCCTTTGGTGACGGGAACTTGGGACTTGGCAGCCTCAGCCTTGAAACTTTCCACCTGCTTTACCGCGTCTTCACCCAGGAGCGCCCAGTCAAGATTCGGCATCACCTTCCAAGTAGCCTTCAAGTAATCATTGACCCCTTTGACGAACCCCAGCTTGTACCTCTCAGGGAGTACCTCCTTCATTTTTCTCGCGGAAGCCTGAAGCGTATCCACTTGCACCTTCAATTCTCCAACCTCAGTGGCATGGGCAGCCACCAACTCTTCCTTCTCCTTATCCTGAGCAAAAACTAGCCTACCAAATTTCTCATTCTCCTTCGTTACCACGGAGATCTCACTCTTCAACTTTTTATTAGCATCAGCGAGCTTCTTTCTTTCCCCTTCAACATTTTCGAGATCAGATTTTGCCTGCTTAAGGTCCTCCTTTAACTTCATGTCACCACGAGTAGCCGCTACCAGCTGGTTACCGATCCTCATCTGATGAAACAGATTCTCCCCAGAAGAGTATAGCATAGCCCGTACGGCATCAGAGATCTTGAGCTTGGACCATCCTGAGATGACCTCCAAGGGGATCTGCCCTTCGGTTAACCTGTGGAATTACTGAATCTCTTGTGGTATGCTGGGTGACTGTGGCAATTTGACTCTCTTGGAAGACCTAGTTTCTGGGGTAGTAGCCAGGCTACCAGAGGCTTGGGAGAACCTTCTCTTATCAGCCGGAGTGGATCCAACCTTCCCAGAAGTAGGAACCTTAGCCTGGGAGATAGGGGTAGCATTAATTGGGGGTTCCAGTGTCATCATCTCATCTTCTGGGAACAAATCTTCGTATTTCTCCGAAGGTTGTACAAAGGATGGAACGGTACCAGACATACCTGAAAAGACAAGACAGCCAGAATGTTAAAAATCATAACATAAATATGCAAAGAGAAATGTGGAAAAAGTGGCCAGTTACAGGATAAACAGTAACCGCCATATAATCGACATACGCATGGAGGCCCATAAAGATACGGATAAAAACGAATAAAAAGAAAAGCACCAAAGAGAAGTGCGGCACAGTGAGTAAAAAGGTACAAAAGTAGAAAGCGAAAGCCTAGGTTACCAGGGCTGGAGCGGTCGGTAGCCCCCTTCTCCTCCCAAGCGGTACCGTAGGTATCAGAATTTCTAACAGACACCTCCATCCCCTGGGCAGGGGGAGAGGGAGCCAGGGGTCTCGTAAATCCCAACCTCACTAAGGTTTCCGGAGTTAACAGACTCTCGCCATCTCCTAAACTAGCTGCCAACCTCATAATCTTTTCGGCTCTTTTTGCCTCAGCCCCCTCGAGCAGAGTTTGCGATGGGATCCCTAAATGAGATAATAGATAGTAAAAAGGGGGTAAGAGCTATGTAGAGTATTAACCAAATAAAGGTTACCAGTATTGAACGAGGGTACCGGATGCTTACCCGGAGTCAGATTCCACTCTTTTCTCACCTCTTCACAATCATAACAATACAAAAACATTTCCATCCAGTCATACATTCCCCGCTTATTTCCCTTAATACATCTCCCTTGCCTGTCGTTCCAGGAGGTGAGGTAAAAAATACCTATCTTCCTTCCCACACCCTTTAGTTGATAAACGTACCCTAATTCCCTAGGGGTAAGGGGGACAGAAAAGGTTTTATCGTAGAGGATATACATACATGCCGCCACCCTGAAAGAATTAGGTGACAGTTGCATAGGAGCTATCTCATAGAAGTTCAGCATGTCAACAAAAAACGGATGCATCGGCATAGAAAACCCCAACTTGAAAAAGGATGCAGACATTACCGCATTGGGTATAGCTTGATCAGGTTCAAAATTGCCAAACCTATGGCACCTCTCACCGGCGCTAGGTATCACCAGGTCGCATCCTGGATCACATGATTCCCTCAACCTCGCAAGCCTGTCAGCATTCATGGACGAATCTGTATCCTCACAAGAGGGAACGAAACCTGCAGGAACATGCGGCTTTCGCTCAACCTCAGCCACCAACGGCATCCCAGCATCATCATTTTTTTCCATCACATCGTCATTACTGAAGAATGGCTGTTCACCATCTAGCCCAAGATCATTTATAGTTTTTTCCCCTTCATCAGTATTAGAACTGACATCAACCCTTTCTGCCTCTCCACTATCCGAATTCGACGAGCCAGCCTCCAGGGAAAAGCTAGGATACCGGTTGACAATCTCAGCAGACAAAGGATCTATTACTTCTACTTGGGAACGTGTCCTGGAGCTAACTGATGGTTTAGATTCAAGCAAGGGCTGGGAGAGCAAAATATTATTAAGATGGGTGGACCTCGAATCAGACGGTTCCCTAGACATGGGTGATAAATATCCTAAACACTGGGAAGACTCCCTCGATGCCGATGAAAGAGACATCTTCAACCACAAAAGAGGGAGGCAGATTAGTAAGGGGGATTGAAATCGAAAAGTTCAGGGTCGAATAAGGCAACAGCTCCCAACCACTAATGAGGCTACCAGACCGAAATCGAGGAGTCAAGACCCGGGGGGTAACCATCCACATGGCTGCCTAACCTATTAACCCCACTTCTAGCTAAGCGAAATGGAAAAAGGCATACAGAGATAAGGTGTAATAAGAATGCCTAAACGAGCAAGTTACGGGTATTAAACTTAGGGTAGCATACCTAAAATGACAATATTCATTGAAATCAAACATCAAACAAGCTAAATGCATACTAAGAAACGGTCAACAGGGCAACCAAAATAAAAATCGCGCCAACCGCTTCGATTCACAACGCCAGATGAAAACTCATACATGCATATGTCAACTAAGATTTGTGCATAAAGATCTAACCTAGATACGATTCAAGGTCTAGGAATGACAACAAGAATCTATAAGTGGAGATATCAAATTTGGAAACATCGAAGCCTAGAACACATAATACGCACTAGAAGTATCATTGATTAACTCAATGTGTGCACAAAGAATAAATTAGAGAGCTTGGCATCAAAACTGAATTGAGAAATTCAGAGGTATACCTGGACGAGATGGAAGGTACGGATGATTGAAACGCCTAAGCCTCCGCCGGATAAGCCTTTGCTGGAAGATCTCAAAGAAACCCTTGCTTGCCCAAAAGAGGATGTGGAGAAAAGATAAAATACAAAGGGCTAAGTGAATAGATATATACAAACGGAGAGAAAAGAGACGTGTCCCCTTTGATTAATGAATGTGGCATAGAAAACAAGGTGGAGTGGGAAACGTCCTTTGTGTGGAAAATGGGCTATTTTTTGAATTTATTTTAGTAAAAACGATAGAGTCCCAGCCTGATTCTCCTCCCTTAATAGTTATCATTTTTATCTTCGTAGATTTAAAATGATTAACTTATCCTTAAAACGTATAAATTATGAGATTTCCGTTCATTGGTAGACCCAATTTTAGCTCTCATGATATTGTTACAAAGAGCCTTCGAATAAACGATAATATTAACTTTGACGTTTACGATAAAGAGTTTTCAAGGCTAGTACCGTAAAGAATGCTGACTTGACAAGACGGCATAAGCCTGAATCTTCCTAGGAAACGGCACCCTGTGAATATTAGGTTCCCCTTGCACACAGTACTTCAGGGAAACGGGGGGTAGTTGTTGTGACCAAAATCTTGCATGGGTTAGATTTAGGCCCACTAGAGGATAAGGGTCCAGATCCATGAAGAGAATGTGTAATCTGTCGGGTTTCCGGAGGCCTGCGGTAGCCCTAGGGGTTACCATGTGCACTGTAGCACGGGAACGCATGACTAAGGGTCTCAAGGTATCCCCTTGAGGATAACCTATAACTATTATCAGTCATCCAGTAGAGCTTCCAGAGTAGCTTCCGTGATATGGGTTACCGGAGGGGGTACCGGAGCCAGGCTACCGGGCGGTACCCCCAGCTTCCGACGGAAGCCTGATCAGGCTTCCAAATCAGATAAGGCACGCCTCCTACTTTTTAGGAACACGTTTATATCATCTAAAAACACTCTCAAACAGATAAAACATTCAGTTATTTGAGGATATATGTCATGTATACTTGATAAATGATACAAAATCATGATAAATACAAGAGATAATCATTCTATGTTACCTAAACTGCTTGGTAACCTGATTTTATACATCATACTCGATTATTATCAGAAATAACAGTCATTATCCCACTGGAGAGAGGATAACTCATCATAAACAAACGATCATATCATTCAAGAACTACATTCGGGCTTGATCCACTATAAATAGTGGTTTGTAGGCAGTTTATGGGATCTTCTTCGACACTTACACTCCTTGAGTAGCTAGAGCAAGTGCACTCTTGTGTGACACAGTCAAATTAGGGTTCTTGGTTGGCCAACATTTGGTCCTGGAGCTCTCATCCCGTAGATTCAGTCTCATCCTTCCGAGGAACCACATCCCGTGTTCTTCGGTAACCCTAGTCGTGAGCCTTCCCGGGCGACTAGCTATTGATCTTCAACCACGAGCCTTTCTGGGTGGTTGGACGATTCCTTGTTTATTGGCGCTATTCCAGCACGAGGCCTCATAATATGTAGTATGTGTATGTATATAATATTATAGTACATTGTTATATATCCACAAAAATTTATACATGTATGTATTTATGTTTGTACATGTGTATGTATGTATAAATATGCATATTAATTATACAACAATTAATAGATTACAAATAATGAAATATTAATAGATTATATAATATAAATGTATGTATGTATGTATGCATGCATGCATGTATGTATGTATGTTATATAGTATGTATGCATGTATGTATGTATATAATATTATAGTATATTATTATATATATATCCACATAAATTTATATATGTATGTATTTATGTTTGTATATATAAATATGCATATTAATTATACAACAATTAATATATTACAAATAATGAAATATTAATAGATTATACAACATAAATGTATGTATGTATGTATGTATGTATGTATGTATATAGTACTTATGCATGTATAATTAATAATTATGTATATATGTATGGATGTATGTATGTATGTACATATGCATGTATAATTATTTATGTTTATGTATGTATAATTAATAATTATGTATGTAGTGTATGTATGTATGTATGTATGTATGTATGTATGTATGTATGTATGTGTGTGTGTGTGTATGTACGTATACATGTATATTTATTTATGTATGCGTATAGTATAATTAATAATTACTAGCTTATAGCCCGTGCAAAGCACGGGTTACTTTTAAACACTTTTAAAATTATATGATTAAATAAAATAGAGTATAATAATCACTACTAAAAATCTGTTAATAGACATCACCGTTTTTAACATCGATTTCAATAAAACCGATGTTAAAAATCAAATTAACATCGCTCGTTTTAAAACTGATGTCTTTTAAACATTCAGACATCACTTCATTTATCAACCGATGTCTAAACCTTTTCTTAAAAACATTTAGACATCACTTCATTTACTAACCGATGTTTAAACCTCTCTTTAAAAAAATGAAACTACGCGCCTCTCAAATATTCCCCCCCCCCCTTAGTTTTTATTTCCCCCCTTTAGTGTTTTATTTGCCCGCTATATACCAAATTTTGTTTCCCGGTCCCTTAACCAAATTTTTTGTAATTCCCCCCCCCCCTTTCTAATACTATCATTCAGACAAATTAAAACAAATTAAACATAAAAATTACTTTTTCTCTCTCACCTCTCTCTCCACTCTCTCTCGACTCCCACATCTCTCTCCACTCTAGCTCGCTCCACTCTCACCTCTCTCTCGACTATCATCTCTCTCTCTCCACTCTCACCAGCTGTCTCTCCTCTCTCCTGGCTCTCTACACTCTCAATCGAAGAAGCTCAGTTCGAAGCCCGGCCAGTTCGAAGCTCAGTTCGAAGAAAAGCTCCAAAGCTCAATAGATCTGTTTGAAGCTCGAATTAGTAAACTCAATAGATTTGTTTATAGATTTGTATGTATGTTAATCATATCAATGCATGCATTTAGTTAAAAATCAATTTGGGGTTGTTAAAAATCAAAACCCTAATTTTTAAAATTGGGGGTTTTTGTTTTTAATCATTTAGTATTTACCAATGCTTGATTATATACATTTTTATATGCATTTTATGTATTTTTCTTTGTTGTAAGCATTTTTATGTAATAATTGTTAACTGTTGGATGTATATCTTTTGCATCTATTGGATTATAAAGTGACATAGCATGTATTAATGTGTTGTAGTCTAACTGAATTGTATGATGCTTTGTCTGTTTTCGTTTTATAGGCTTTTTATCAGTTACTTATTTAATTTTTCGATAAATTTTGATTGTGTTTATGATAATTTATTGTCTTTATGTGCCTCCTGTTTGTTTTGTGTACATTTGTATGTTAATTGGCAAATTAGTCTCTATTCTGAACTTAAGTGTGTACGTATAATGTGACAACAAATTGACATATAAATGCATGTGTCTTTGTTGTTGGTTATAGTTTATAGTTATAAGAAGATATTAGATAAGTTATAGGTCATACTGCATTGTATTTCATAACTAGTGGTTACGTATTGAACATTTTAGTAACATATCAGGTGGGTTGAAATGGATAAGTCATGGATCAAAGCCGATAGGGATTCTTTAGAATATGAAGTTGGCGTCGAAAAATTCTTGATCTTTGCTGAGGAAAATGCAAAAAACCCTAAGAAAATTCCTTGCCCATGTGCACGCTGCTCTAATTTTAAAAAGTTTCCGGTAAAAATAATTAGAGGTCATCTATATGAAGCCGGTTTTAGTTTGGGCTATATTGAGTGGATTTGGCATGGAGAAGAGTCTTCTAGGAGTAATAAATCTTCTGTTGGTAGTAGTTATTCTGTTCCGAAGTCAACACCTGCTTCGGAAACAGTGAATGTGTGTGAAGCAGCCTATAATAAGGGTGATTACGATGTTGATACAGACGACTTTAAGAGGTTTGTTGCTGATGCAGAGCAACCTCTGTTTGAGGGAAGTGAGTGCAATAAACTAGAGTCGGTCTTAAAATTACACAATTGGAAATCTAGGTTTGGTATTAGTGATAGCGCATTCACTGATTTACTTCAAAATATTGGCTCCCTTCTTCCTAAAGATCATTTGTTGCCACCGAGTTCATATGAAGCGAAAAAAACCTTAGCTGATTTAGGACTTGATTATATCAAATTTCATGCATGTCCGAATGATTGCGTGTTATACAGAGGTATAAATGAGCAGGCTTCAGAGTGTCCTAAATGTCGTCTGTCCCATTGGAAGCTTGGGAAGGATGGTAAATATAGAGTTAACGTACCAGCTAAGGTAATGTGGTATTTTCCCATAATCCCCAGATTTAAAAGAATGTTTAAATCTGCTCCAACCGCTGAGTTAATGACTTGGCATGCACATAACCAAAGTAAAGATGGGCACATGCGTCATCCAGTTGATTCGCCTTCTTGGAAAAATGTAGATTATAGGTGGCCTGAGTTTGGTAGTGAACCAAGAAATATCCATTTAGCTTTATCGTCCGATGGCATTAACCCGCACAGTAATGGCTTAAGCAATAGGTATAGTTGTTGGCCGGTTGTATTAGTAACATATAATCTGCCTCCATGGTTAAGCATGAAAAGGAAGTTTATGATGTTAACAACATTAATTTCCGGCCCGCATGAGCCTGGTAATAATGTTGACGTGTATCTACAACCACTTATTGATGATTTAAAGAAACTTTGGGAAGAAGGCGAACCTGATGTATATAATGCGCACACTAAGTCTTACTTTACTTTGAGGGCTGTTTTGATGTGGACAATAAATGACTTCCCGGCTTATGGTAATTTGTCAGGCTGTATCAACAAGGGTTATAAGGGCTGTCCAATTTGTGGTGATGATACCGTAGCTAAGTATTTAAGTCATAGTAGGAAAATGTGTTACCAAGGTCATCGTCGGTATTTACATGAATATCATCCTTATAGAAGGCAAAGGGTAGCTTTTAATGGAGAGCAAGAGTTTGGGCGCGCGGCTGCACCGCTTAGTGGAGAGGAAGTGTTGGCGCAACAAGAAGAAATAAAGTTTAGTTTGGGGAAGGGGGGAAAGTCAAAGAAGGTGGAATTTGCGTGGAAGAAGAAATCAATCTTTTTTGAGTTGGAGTATTGGAAGTATCACTACGTACGTCACTGCCTTGATGTCATGCATATTGAGAAAAATGTGTGCGATAATTTGATTGGGACACTACTTAATATGAAGTATAAGACCAAAGATAGTATCGCCTCTCGTCTTGATATGGTTGACATGGGTGTAAGGGTTGATTTAGCTCCTAAAGTAGGAGATAAGAAAACCTACTTACCCCCTGCTGCTTTTAATTTGTCCAAGGTAGAAAAAAGAAAAATGTTGTCATCATTGTCCAATATGAAACTTCCATATGGACATGCGTCAAACATTAAAAATTGTGTATGAATGATCGATATGAAATTGTATGGGCTGAAGTCCCATGACTGTCATGTCCTCCTCCAACAGTTACTGCCTGTTTCCATCCGCTCTGTTCTACCGAAAAATGTGAGGGTTAGTATAATACGATTGTGTTTTTTCTTCAACTCTCTGTGTAACAAAGTTGTAGATTCGTCAAAACTGAATAAACTACAATCAGATGTGATTTTAACCTTGTGTGAGTTGGAAAAAATATTTCCATCATCATTTTTCGATATCATGATTCATCTCACGATCCACTTGGTTAGAGAATTGCGTTTATGTGGACCGGTTTTTTATAGATGGATGTATCCATTTGAACGGTTCAATAAAGTTTTAAAAAGTTATGTACGAAATCGTTTTTATCCGGAAGGTTGCATCGCAGAAAGTTATCTCAAAGAAGAATCAATAGAATTTTGCTCAGAATTTAGTAGTGATATTGGCACAACACCTGGTCTTCGAAAGGATGAAGGAAGGCTTTCCGGTCCATTATCAGTTGCCACAATGAAGGCAGTAGAGGAAAAAGAACGAGACGAGGCGCATCTCCATGTTCTTCTTAATAATCCTGAAGTAGAACCCTATGTTGTGTAAGTCAAATACAGAAGTTTCTTTATGCCTGCTGTGGTTTTTTGCATTTGTAATTAATCTTATGTAATGTACTTACTGACAGGATGCATAAGGAGTATTTGGAAGGGATTTATCGAGGAAAAAAGAAGACTGCTCAGTGGCTGTTGGGAGAGCACAATCGGCTCTTTGCTGATTGGTTTGAAAAAAAAGTTAGTTTATATTCTTCTCCATTTTTGTTGTTTTATATATTTTTAAATTTTTTAAGTTGAATTATCTTTTAACGCGTTACGATTATGTGTGTAGGTAAGTATTGAAATGATGGAGAATCGTGAAGCTGTTTCCGAAACGATTAGATGGTTGGCAGGAAAACCATCATTTTCAGTCTTGACATTTGAAAGTTATCTAGTTGATGGGGTTCGATACTACACAAAGGAGCGAGATAATGCAAGGGTTGTTCAGAATAGTGGGGTGTCATTAGTTGCTAGGACAGTCCAAGTCGCTAGTGCTAAGGATTTAAATCCCGTGGAGAGTGATATGAAATTTTATGGGATAATCGAAGAAATATGGGAGTTAGATTACCACGCTTTCAAGGCCCCTCTGTTTTTGTGTAAATGGGCAGCAAATGATAGGGGTATCAAGATTGATGAACTTGGTTTCACACTTGTCGACTTTAGTCGACAGGGTCACAAGAAAGACAAATACGTGTCTGTTGACCAAGTGAAACAGGTTTTTTATGTTGAAGACCCTGTTGACCCAACCTGGTCTGTTGTGCTAACATCGACGACAAGAGACTATCGTGATGTGTACTACGATGACGACCTAGGAGACACCATTTTACAGCATCCCCCATTCTGCTCTGCGATCCCTAGATGTGATCCTAGTAATGATGATGAAGCTAGTGTTAGCAATATAAGATAAAATATTAAGGGGATTTGGGTGAAAAAGCTATAAACCAGTGTTTGATCTTGTTCCTACAACTGTTTGTTTTAAACTTGTGTGTGATTTTGTGAGACCTGTTTTATGTTGGACAATATTACAATCATTTTTCATATTAGTTGTCCTTAGAGTTGATTTCTCTAATTTGTTCTTCGTTGTCCTTATAGCATATTTTTGCATATATGTCCCTAATTTGTTTTTATCATATATGTCAACTTTGCAGATTGAAAAAATACAAGAGAAATGGCACCTAAGAAGCAAAAGAAATCAAAAAGGAAAAATGTTGAAATGACCTCTGAAGCCAAGAAGCATCTGGAGATAGAGGTCGAAGCAGTAGAACCTCAAGTCTCACAGTCCGCACACGCATCTGAAGCTCCACAATCAGACTCGGGGCAACCCACAAATACAACTACTGAAACTGTTCCAAAAAAACCCGGAGGTAAACGAAGTGTAAGTGCCATGTACAAAGTCATTGTGAAGAAAGTTCGCGGGAAAAAGTTTAAAGTCACGTGCAATGAATTGGGAGCTCCTAATGGGAGTAATAGGGCTAAATTGGCTTCATATGTTGGCACGTTGGCTAGGACAATGATCCCTATTAATATTCGAAGCTGGCCACATGTGGAACCTGAATTGAAATCAAAGCTTTGGCTCGATGTTCAGGTATTCTCCAATTTTTGTCTATTTCTGTTGAGATAGTATTAAATTTCTGTGTTTTCTATTACAACTATTGATCTTGTATTTCTGTTGTCCAGGATACATTCAAAATTAAACCACATTTAGAGGACTTTATCCTGAAGTCTGCAGGCATTAAATGGAGACAATTTAAGACCAGTTTAACGAATAAATTTGTGCTACCATATCTTGCTGAGAAGAAGAAGTTGCGTAGGCCGCCAAAGCAATATGAGTTCGTTGGTAGGTCAGCCTGGAAAAGGTTTGTTGCAGAGAGGTCTGCTGAAAGCTGGGAGGTAAATGTGATATTTTTTTCTTTAATTTATGTTGTTCACAATTACATACATTAATGATTGTTTTGCATGACAAATTGTGATTATTTTTAATCATGTAAATTTGGTTTTAGGAAATTCATGATTTACAAAGTGGCAGAGTTGGTAAGAGAAAATATCCTCATCGTTTGTCAAGAAAGGGCTACATTGGCTTGAAGGAGGAAGAGGCAATAACAATAGTCTTTTTTTATTTATACTATTATTTCTTTTTTATATTTTTAATTTGTTGCTTCATTTTTAACAGATTAAGGCTGGAAGGTTGGATCCCGAAGAAGATCCTGACAGGGCAATTTTTTGGAAGAAGGCTCGAAAAACAAAGGACGGTGTGATGGATCCAGAACTGGCAGAAGTGTGCGAAAGAATTATAAGCCTCCTGTCATGATAATTATTTATGATAATTTTATTCTCAATAACATGATGCTTTATGTTGACACCTCTCATGTCTATATATAGGATACCCTACTAGAAGCCAAGGAAAAGGGTGAACTTCACCACGGTGCAGGTGAAGATGTTCTGACAATTGCATTGGAAACTCCTGAGCATTCGGGAAGGGTCCGAGCAGTTGGAGGGTTCATCACTCCCAAAGAATTCTTCAAATTACCAAGAGAGAAAAAGGTTCGAATCTCAAAGTCAGAGTTGATGGCTCGTGATCGAAAGATGTCTGAGAAGATGCAGAATCTGGAGTCGGAGATTGCTCAATTAAAGGCATTGGTTAATTCCCAATCCAGTCTTCATTCACCAATGATGTCCGACAAAGCAAGTGTCGAACAAGCTGCAGCTTTAGCAGAAGCTAAGACAAAACCGGCAGCTGCAAAAGGATTGGTGTTGGGTGGTGATGAACAAGACCGTGTCGCTGTTGAGACTCCTCCTCCATCTCCTGAAAATCTGGTAAAAAAATAAAAAAAAGTGAAATTAATTAAAATTAGCAATTAACTGGTTTAACGTTTTTTATTCAAATTTCTAGGATGGTCAAAAATGTGAGTTCGCGGTAAACGACATCAACAACAAGGTTGCTTTTGGTGTTGTTTTCCCCCCTTCTAAATTCTGTGAGAAAATTCATGGAAAGGCTATGCCACCCGGATGTCTACGAGTCTCTGTTGAAGGTTTTATCAAAGAAGAGGCACTAATTCCAGTGCCAGTACCCGAAGAAATCGAGACTGTCCTGAAAGCTGTTGGCTCACATGTAGCATGGCCCGAGGAATTAATAATCTACCCAGTTGCTGGTGTGGTATGATTTACGGGATAATTTTTCATTTTCACTTCCGATGCATGCATGATCTATCGAAACTTATATGTGCTTAGGTTTTTATGAGTTGATTAATTACAGAGTAAGAAAAAAGAACCGGTGCTGTCAAGGAAGAAGGGTGAGAAGGGTGAGAGTTCGAAGGGTGAGAATTTGAAGGGTGAGATGCAGAAGATGAAGGCCATGTTTTCTGATGCAAAGCCTACTGTGAAAGTGCCGAAAGGCTTTAATTTATTGTTTAAACACGTAACAGTCTGGATGAAAAAATATGGGATGTCAATACAGATTCAATGTGGCCAGGAGGTGTTTGGACATGAAAAAACCATATTTTTGTTAGATGAGAATATTATATCATTATTGGAGTACAATATGATTGGCCAAGCTGTAGTCTCAGCTTATATGCTATAAGTACATATTTTTTTGTTTATAAATTTTCTCATTCTGCATGTACAATTTATAATGCTAATTTTTTTTAGGCACCTGCATACTGAGTTACGTGAGACGGATGAATCAGATACATTTGCTTTTGTCGATCCAGGATTGACATATAAGGTCAATGCTGAATTTGAAGCCTACATTATAAAACGGCTCAAAGAGGGTAATGCTGATCGTCTGTTCTTCATGCCACATAATCACAAGTAAGTGAACTCTTTAGATAAGTTAATTTATTGGATCTAATTTGCAACTTTGATAAATGCCAACACTTCTCATTCTTATTTTTTTAATTTCTGACTGTGATGCCTTTTTTTAATTGAAAATAGTATGCATTGGATTTTAATAATCATTTGGGATGGTGAAATTTACATTCTCAATCCATTGGCTCATGTAGTTCAGTTTCCAGTAGAAAAAGCATTAACAAGGTAATTTCCAGCACTGTGATGAGTTTGGAAGCATTAATTCCTCGATTTTGACATGGAGTACTAATTAATTTTTTATCAGTTTTATCGATTTATCGGTTTTAAAATTAGCTAACCAATGCAATAGTTATCTTCGGCATCGTCTAAAACCGATGTCTATCAGAACTTTATACATCGGTTCTCTCAATATTTACCGATGTTAATAAAGGCTTAGACATCAGTATTTGGAAAACAACAGATGTCTATGTCGAATTATTCTATGTTTGCTACATGTTAAATAATAGCTAAGACCTCTAATATAACAATTCAAAAGATAACCTCATGCAGTTAACTCAAGAAGATAGTTCATAAACATCAGAAATATGTTTAAAACTGATGTATTATACGCTATAAGACATCGGCCAGAAACCGATGTCTAAGCGTTCAGACTTTAGACATCACCGACAAAGACATCGGTCTGAATTTTTCAAAGACATCGGCCAGAAACCCATGTCTATTAGCGTTTTTTTAGTAGTGATTGTATTATGAATATAATTTAACTTTGTAATATTAATTAATAAAATTATTAGTAATAATAATATTAATTTAATAAATGATATGTATTGATTAGAACTAATAATATAAAATCTATTGTAAATTTGTTGTTGACGGGATTCGAACCTTGGATCTTTAAAAGAGAGATTTAAATATAGAATATTCCTTATTATTAGATCTAATGGATATCATCTATTTACTAAATATCTAATGGTCACTATTGTTTTAAATGGTTTAACCAAAATTGTATCTTTAATAAATTATTATACTCTATTTTATTTAATCATATAATTTTAAAAATATTTAAAAGTAACCCGTGCTTTGCACGGGCTATAAGACTTGGTTCAACCATCTAAAAGAATAGTTAGATATTTAGTAAATAGATGATAGTCGTTAGATCTAAAAAAAGGAATATTCTATATTTAAATCTCTTTTCTAAAGATCCAATGTTCGAATCCCTATTATTATTACTAATAATTTTATTAATTAATATTAAAAAGTTAAATTATATCCATACTAAATTATTATACTCTATTTTATTTAATCATATAATTTCAAAAATATTTAAAAGTAACATGTGCTTTGCACGGGCTATAAGCTAGTTATTATAAATTTTAATTTTAATATGTTATTGGAAGAATTCGAACCTAACATTTTTTTATATAATAATTTTTACTATTAAATATAAATTAATATGTTGTTGGCGGGAATTGTAACGCCCTGACTTCTCAATACTGAAAATATACTTTTTATAATAAAATAGACTTTAATTTAGGGGAATTTTAGAAAAATTCAACATTAAGTATTCGAAAATCGGACTATCCGCCTGTATTTCAACTCAACCCAAATTCCAATTCACAATTACAAGTAAAACTTAATACTCCAACGATTCCTCACCGAGGATCGATTCCAGGTTATGGTATGAAACAAGAATCTACACTATATTAATTATTACAGCTTCTATCTCAAATTCTAATTATAAACCTTTATACCTTCTAAACCATAGCGCAAGCCCAATTAGCATATGCCCGAGCTGGCCCCGTATCTAATTTTTATAGAGCACACCATCGCTCTCACTTGAATTATAAAGCGTAGATCCAACTCCTTAACCCTGACTGAAAAGGGAAGGTAAAACAAAGCAAGAGTGAGCCAAAGAACGCTCAACAAGTATATATAGTGATAGCAATATCAACCACAATTATAAGTTCTGAAAATCAGGTAGAATTATCATATGCTTTGAAAAGTATCAACTAAATCAAATATCTTTATTATCACGAGGAACCAACATTGCTTCACTGGAATGGGGTGTATCACAATAAGAACCGATAAAAGTTCTGATAAGGAATAATAATCAACAATTTAAATGCTCAAAAGCTGCAGGGATATGCCATTTATTTAAATCAGGAAATGGAATAGAATTGGACTATTATGCATTTTATAAAAAAAAACATCAATAAGGTTAGGCTGCTGATCAGTCAGGCACTAACCCCGGACAAGCTCTCACAGCACTGTCCTTAATTGGATCCATGGCACACATTGGCCTTAATTATTTATGACCTTCACGGTCCGACCTTCACGGTCCATAATTTTTTTTAAAAAAAAACAACAGTCCAATCCTATAACTGACTACCAGGTGTCGGAACAATCGACTACCTTAATCCGCCAAACACCCTGGAAACTCACGTTCCGGGTCAACAACTCAAATCTCAAAAAGAAGTGGAGTCTAACAATTTCTAACCTAGATATCGACAAGTTCGATATATAAGGGTATTGGTTCAGATTATATTACCAAAAATAATTAACAAGCTCAATTTTTATGATTTGGGACAGGATACACAGATATTCATACTTATCAAAATTTAAATGGAGAATAATTTCAACAACAGGTCTGACTGATATAAAGTTCAAGTTAAGATAAGCATAGTTCACTTGAAAGATAAGTGAAATGATTTACTTGCAAAAATAATTACCGGATGATCAATGTCAAATTAGTATGAAGAACACATTCCTTGAAAGAATATTCATTGAGGGAAAATCATAAATCTTATTCAGGAATTATATTAAAAGATTTTTATAAAGTCTTAAATTCTTGGATTCCCTCTGTTTTAAAAAAAATATCATTTCATTACTTTTAAAGAAGATAAAGTAGTACCCGACTGGGAAATCCGGTAAAATACCACGAAATAGAATATTAATAAAACTGAGGAATATTTGTATAAAATAATCTCAAAAGAGTCAATACCTGAACGATAGGTATTGAGGAATCCGATAAAATATCAAGTATTGAAACATTAATAAAGATTTGAATTAATTATTTAAAAGAAATATTATTTAAAATAATTATAAAAGAATCAACACTTGAACGATAAGTGGAGAGAATCAATAATGGTAAGATAGTTTGAAAATAACTTTGAATACTAGTTGAGAGAAAATACCACTTGTAACAAAAGTAAGGGGTATAGACCCTAGAGAAATGGTTTGGAAGAAAACTTCACAATTAATAAGGACAGGTTCATATCGTTCCAATAAATATGAAAAGTATAATACTTGCAAGAAAGGATTCGAAAGGACATATAAATACAACATAAGGGTTCACATCACTTGAACGATAAGTGAAGGATAGTAAACTTGCCTCTATACACACAGTTTCCAATTCCAACATATCGATCCTTTTCTCACTTTACATTTGTCTCTCCTTCGTATACATTGACATTTCTTCGATCATACTTCCATCTTTCCTTTATTACTTGTCAGTCTCTATAGGGGCACACTTGTCAATGCCGATAATTATCCCATTCCTCGAGGTTCCATCTAGACGTGCGCTGGCTCTTCGCCGGCCTCCTATTCATACCTATATACAGGTAAAGTACTATTTCAGTACGCTAATAACCGTAACCGTCCAATTCTGTTCTACCCAAACGTGTCCTAATACTCTTTACAATTTATCACACATAGCTCATACCGATCAAAATAATAACGTATAATAACAAAATCATGCAAGCACTTAGCATGTAATACCAACTTACAATTATATTCCATTTAACAAGTATATCATAACGATTTACAAGTAATTCTTATCAAATTACTAAATAAATTACAAAATAATTCAAATAAAAATTGGACAGCACCTCCTTTATAATATCGTCTAACCTGAAAAAAATACAATTTACCAACCGAGAAATCAACCAATTCTAAAATCATATATGTATACTTTAAGTTATAAGTACGACTTGCAACTACTACTCAAATATAATTAGTACTATCACACTAATTATCCGAGAATCAACATACAGCTTTCGGGACATACAAATCAAGTAATTACACATACGACTACTTATACTCTTCAACAAATCACAGATAGAATTTGAAAGTAACTGTCTGATTACTAAATTAATTTATACAAGTACTTTATTTAATAATCAACATCGTAGCTTATGTATAGTTTTAGTGAAATTTTGCTAACACTTTCTTTGAAATTATTATAACCACAAGACCTGAGTAAACCAGCAATTGCCAACATGATACGAATTCTTACACTACACCTTGACAAATACAGGGCACACCACCACCTCTCCTGCCGCAGTCTTAGAACACACACTACCTGTACTAACAACACCACTCTATACCACTCACAAGCTCCTTCAATATCACAATAAAGTCACACCCATATCTCCTTTATTCAACTCTTCATCAACCACATACCTATTTTCCATATTTTCTCACAACAATCTCACGACCCCGTACACTCTTCTCCAGCCTTCCTTAGTCGACCCCTTCTGGCTTCTCTGTCTCCACACCTGCAGCAACATCACAAAACACCCTTCTATTGCACACAGTCGAACATACATCCACACACACACCAGTTGTATCGCAGCCACAATAAACAAAACACAACATAGGAGACCCCCAACCCTTCGATCCATAAGTCAGACATACACATTCCAGATATATAGGCACAAATTCAACACATTCACACTCAATTCATATACCCACACCCTCGACCATACTTACACACTCCTACAACTCTCACTAACTCGCCCAGCAGCTCACACAACCTTCTCCTCACCCAAATTGACTTGCCATCAAGGTATGAACACCCACGTATACCTATTGACGCACAAACTCAAACCCAACAGTTACGCACACCTACATATTGAAACCCCCATTTTTCCCTTTTTGTTTCCACTGTACGCACCATCACTACACACACCACAAGTACACGCAGCAGTTATACCAGTAGAACAATACCACACAGCATAGTAACCAGCACAGGGGAAAGGAGACATAGCTTCACAGTAATCGAACACCCAAACACCCCCATCTCAAGAACACCCACACACGCACATCATATGTATACCCGCATCCACAAACGCCCACAGCTTAGAAAACACACACATACACCATGATTTAACTATATACCCACACTCCGACCGCAGTAATTGAACCCGTAAATATCAAACCCACCGATTCTACACCACCCCCAAGTCGGCATATACATACATGAAGTCGACACACCAATAGCAAGACAAATACTCCGCACAAATTCACATACACACAGTCCTATGCGAGTAAAAGGGAAGACAGAGGGGAGAGATGGGTTTCGAGAGAGAGGACGTGAGGGAGATTGTGTAAGAGAGGAGGGAAGAGAGTGAGGGAGAGTAGTGAGAGCTAGAGAGATTGTCAAGAGATTAGAAAACACATAGATAGCCCAGAAGTATCGAGAAGCAACTGAAATGTTAAAGAACCCAGGCGTATTTGAAAATTTTCACAAACCTGCAAATCAAATAATAATAATAATAACAAAACTGATTTTTAATCATTTTCAAAATCAAAATTAAACAGAATTTGTAGAAAAATAAATTTAAAATTTCTAAAATTATATTTATGAAAGTACAAGCCTTCCCATATTTTTTAAATATTTTTTAGGATCAAAAATGAATTAAATAAGAATTTTACAAATAAAGATCCTTTAAATGTAATATAACTCTTAAAATCATTTTAAAATACCAAAACACCCAAATTAATTCCCCCAATAATTTTACAAACTAAATACATATACAAAGATAATATTACAAAAGATTTCATGATTTTTAGTAATTCCGATGATTTAATAAAAATCTCAGAAGATCAACAATGCATAATTAAATAAATTTTTAATCGTCAAAAATACAGATAATAATACACAAGCTTGCACGACCCACATACATCACCATATAAACATGTAAACATAATTGTCACATATATTCAATTTACAAAAATTCACCTCATATAATCCACATTTAATATTAAATAATTAAATAATAATAATAATTACGAAATTTTCTAGGGTGTTATAGGAATCGACCTTAAACCTTTGTATATAATCACTTTTAGTATTGTTGTATCTAACGGTTTTGATCTATTTGAGCCCGTGCAAAGCACGACTTACTTTTAAATATTTTTAAAATTATATGATTAAAAAAATAGAGTAAAATAATTTATTATGGATATAATTTAACTTTGTAATATTAATTAATAAAATTATTAGTAATAATAATAGTTAATAAAATAAATGACATGTATTGTTTAAAACTAATAATATAAAATTTTAATGTAAATTTGTTGTTGACAGGATTCGAACCTTGGATATTTAGAAAAGAAATTTAAATATAGAATATTCCGTACTATTAGATCTAACGGTTATGATCTATTTGCTAAATATCTAACGGTCACTATTCTTTTTAAGGCTTGGTTGAACCAAACAACTAAACTACCAATTATCCCCTAGTTTGCTTATTATATATTAGTATAGATAGTTATTAAAATAAATGACATGTATTGTTTAATACTAATAATATAAAATTTTAATATAACTTTGTTGTTGACGGGATTCGAACCTTGGATATTTAGAAAAGAAATTTAAATATAGAATATTCCGTACTATTAGATCTAACGGTTATGATCTATTTGCTAAATATCTGAAGGTCACCATTCTTTTTAAGGCTTGGTTGAACCAAACTACCAATTATCCCCTAGTTTGCTTATTATATATTAGTATAGATGTATGTATGTATATGAAACTCTATAATTTTGATGATCATACATAGTAAGCAAGCTGGGTATTTGTTCTGGACTAATATTGTTTTGCAGGTTCATTATTCATATCAATTCATAGCAAAACACAGGGCATCTCAGCTAGCTGGCAGGGCAACTCAGCTAGCTGGCAGTTCAACACAGCAAGCTGGCAGACTGGACTGTCCAGTTTATAAAAGGGAAGTTCGTACTTGTGGTAATTTGTAGAATTAAACCTAATATGTTTTAAGCATAGTTTTATATATTAGAACACTGCCATGTATCAGGAATCTTGATAAACAAATTCCACTCATTAAAGTAAACCTTTTAATTGTTTAATACTTTACTAAAAGACCACCCATGTGATATCCTTTCTATCATGCTCTTATTAATAATGAAACCTTCCATACTTCTTAACTCCACCATCTGTTGTCTTGGAGTAAAAGGTTCAAAAAGAAAACATAGACTAATTATCATAATCATTGTTTTCATCTTTCATCTCTAACGGTTTGCTCTCAAAAACAGATGCTTAAACACTCTCATATCTCTCTCTCCTTACTGAATATATTTCTCTGCATAAGAACCGTTCTGAAAATCTGTAGGTGAACGTTAGTAGTGGGATTCAAGTTGATCAAAGCCTCACGTGAGAAGTTACCTTCAAGACCGTTGCAAAGATTGCTCAAGAATTCAACTCCTACCCTTCACTATAAAGGCCTGCATGTTTCTTGTCCGAAAAGATGTATGAACCAAGAAGCTATATTCAAGAACATACAACAAACAACTCTGCACCTTCATTGCACATTCAACTAAAGAGCTCAAGCATTATATTCTATATCGAGATATTAGAGTTCATAGTTTTTTGAGTTGTAAATCTTCATATCCATTTGTATTGTTCAACTTGTAAAGTTGGTAGTTGCTGGATTGTCAAGCTTGTGGAACTAGGGTTTAAGGAGCATTAGGCTAGAGAAGTTTATACTTGGGTTAGTATAGAACTTAGAGAGCTGTGTTCAGAAAACAAGGAGTTCCAGCTAGCTGTAGTCAGTTATGTGATAAGGGAGATATATTATTGTATCTTGTAATTGGATTTCATTGTGATCAATAATATATTCTCTTACCAAGTTGGTAAGGGACTAGGACGTAGACCATAGAAGATTAGGGGTCGAACCTAGCTAAAATTCTTGGTGTTCTTTACTTACTGCATTTTTATCTTTCTGCATTGCATATCACAGCTAGCTGTCTATTCATTAATCTGTTTTATTTGGTTAACTCAGCTAGCTGCCTATCGTACCTAGCTAACTGCCAGTTAAATTTTTATTAGGTCATTGTTAGTCATAACACCTATTCCCCCCCCCCTCTAGGTGTGTATTTTCATTTGGTATCAGAGCTTTGGTATACTAATATTTCTGTAACAGGAAAAGTATCGATCAAATGGCTAACAATTATCTCGAAGCTAAGTCGGATTATAAGGCACCTCTTCTCACTGGCTCGGAGAACTACAATTGGTGGAAATGCAGAATGGAGACTTATTTATCCAAGAAACCACTGGTTCTAAGAGTTGTGCAAAAAGGAGACTTCGAATTTCTTGATGACAAGAACAATCCAAAAGATGTTGATGATCTCACTCCCGAGGAAGTTATCAAATGTGGTTATAATGGAGAAGCTAGAAACTCTATCATGAATGCATTAGACCAAGCTGAATATGACAAAGTATCTTCTCTAAAGACAGCAAAAGAAATGTGGGATGCTTTGGAATCGTATCATGAAGGTTCAAAGACTTTACGAAAAGTTAAACTTAGCAAATTGATGAATGACTTCGGAAATTTCAAGCTCAAGAATGGTGAAACAATCAAGGAAAGCCAAGCAAGATTTCAAGTCACTATTAACACTCTAAAGAGACTTGGAAAATCCATTCCTCAAGAAGAAATAAACATGAAAATTCTAAGTGCAGTTCCATTTATTTTTGAAGCAAAAGTCACTGCATTGGAATCATGTCCCACCATTGATTCTATGGATCATTCAGCTATGTTTGCCGAATTAGAGCAGTTTGAAAGCAAAATCAATAACAGCAAGATGGAATCAGTCAAAGCTCCTGCTGAAAAATTGAAGAATTTAGCTTTACCCTCCAGTGGCAGCAAGCTGGGTTCGGAGTCAGAATCCGAATCTGATGAAGAATTGGCTTCCTTGTCTAGGAAAATAAAGAAGATGCTGGACATGAGGAACAAGCTAAAGAAGGAGAAAGGTAGAACTTCAGGAACAAAGAAAGATGTCAAAGAGGAAGCATGTTTTGAATGTGGAAAGAAAGGTCACTACAAAAGAGACTGCTACAAGCTGAAAAATAAGCAGAAGCAGCTAGCTGCCTCCAAGGACAAAAAGAAAGCTAAGGCTCTTTTGACATGGAGTGATGATGAAGAATCAGATTCTGAAAATGAATCAAGTGATGAGATGGTGAACTTAGCTCTTGTTGGTCTTGATGATGAGAATGATGCTCAAGGAATTTTTCAAGATGGCCTTGTAGATAGTGATGTCTCGGATTCGAATGACAACAATAGTGAGGTAAATTATTTTTCTGATATAAATTCTCATTCTTCTATATTAGATGAATTAACCATGCAGGATGATAGTAATCTATTTAATGAGGTGTTCGAGGAGTTAAAATATGAGAATAATAAACTCAAGAAGAAGAATACTCAACTTAAGAAGATCATATCCGAATTAATGGATGATAAGATTCCTGAAAGAAATCATGCTCAAAATCTTACTGATCTTAAGGTAGAGATATCCCAGCTTGAAGGAATAAATAAAGTGCTTATCAAGAGAAATGATACCCTCATGAAGGAACTCAGCGAGCTGAGATCAGAAATAGATGCTCAAAATGCATGTTTAGAGGCATTTAGTCCAAGGGAATCATGCTCAATGGAAGTATCTCAACAAGCTGAAAGAATCAAAGAATTGGAAACTGAAATCAAGAATCTCCAGAAAAGAATGGGAAAGTTTGTTCAAGGAGAAGATTCACTCAAGACAATGATGAAATATGCAAAGGTTCCAATCGAAAGAGAAGGAGTTGGATTGGCTTCTACATCACGTCTAGAGTATGATGGCAAGCATGGAATTCCTTATGACTTTGCCATGCCATGGAGAATCTGCCATAAATGTGGAAATAAAGGTCATTTGGCAAATCATTGCAAAATTCGGAATGCTAACCCAGCTAGCTGGAACAGACAGTCTTCTCACAGGCAGCTAGCTGACAGAACAGCTGGAACAAGAAATTCAGCCTCTAAAGTGATCCAAATGTGGATCAAGAAATCTGAGTTAAATGTTTTATATGTTCTATCAACTAACCATTATGGACCCAAGCAAGTATGGGTACCAAAACGTTGAGTTGTTTTGTAGGTAAGTCTTGTTGTCAAAGTAAGATAAAAACAATGGAGTTGTGGATAGAAAGAACAGGTCTTTACAAGAAACAACAAGAACTTTGCTGCAAGAGAGCAAGCTGCCAAGGAGTTTTTGGGCAGAAACTGTCAACACAGCTAGCTATGTTCTTAACAGAGTACTAATCAGGCATATTCTCAACAAGACTCCATATGAACTGCTGAAGAATAAGAAGCCAAACATAGGCTACTTCAAAGTCTTTGGATTCAAGTGTTTTGTACTCAAATCTATTGATAGAGATGGTATATTTGATGCTAAATCTTATGAAGTAATATTTTTGGGCTATTCTTTAACAAGTCGTGCATATAGAGTTTATAATATCTCTAACGTAGTGTTAAAGAATCAATTGATGTTTCATTTCAAGAATCTAATGTTGATCTATCAAGAGATGAGGAAGAAATTGTAGGTTCAGAGGATGCCAGCGAGCTGCCAAGGTCAGATACAGCAACTCAGCAAGCTGACAAAGAAGCAGGCTCAGAAAATAGAGCAACTCAGCGAGCTGCCAATGAAGCAGATTCAGAAAATGCAGCAACCCAGCGAGCTGCAGTAGAAACTGAATCAAGTTCAGCTAATGATAATCAAGCTGAAATCTCTCCTCTAGTAGATGAAACATGTGATCAGATGTCAAAGCTCACCTTGGAAGATTCTAGAGGTCAGAGATCACAAGAAAAGATGCCAATTTATAATGGGGATGAATCCTCTCCACCATCTAAGGGAATTAGAGCCAATGAAGAAGTTATGGCTCATCATCATTTTCCAAAGTCAACAAGGACAGTAAAAGACCATCCTCCAGAGTTGATTATTGGTGATAAATTAGAAAGCATTATATGGTTTAATGTGAAATTGATAATCCATGCTTACTTGAATTTTTATATTAAATGATTGCATGTGGATATCCTTTTTGATGAATAAGGGGGAGAAAATTCAGGATTTAAAGTATGTGTGATTTAGGGGGAGTTAATATTTATTCTTATAACTCTTTGCTTCACGTACTTTGCTGGGATCATATGGTTTAATGTGATGCCATGCGATCATGCTTATTATGCTTAACTGCTTGTATAGATTGCTAATCTTTTTGCAAGGGAAGCATAAATTCAGGGGGACACTACGCCATAAACAGCCTACGGTAACACAAAAAAAATGTTACAGCAGGTACATTTTATGTTACCTTAGGCCCATAAAGTAGCTAAGGTAACATTTTTCTGATGATAGCTCTCAGCATGTTGCCTTAGGTGTCTAAGGTAACATTTTTGATCCCTAAGGTAACATGCAGTTTTATGTTACCGTAGCTTGCTATAGTAACAAAAGTGAGATCTAGGGCAACTTAATATATATGTTACCTTAGAGGCCTAGATTTTTTTTTAAAAATAGTGGGGCCCACAATGGGGACCATAGTGGGCCCTACTGTGGGCACCACTGTTTGAGCCACTTTGGTTGGATAACATTTCTATTAGCTAATGTACCACCTTTTCAAGAAAAAATTGAAAAAAACTGCACATATATATTTTGCATCCCAAATTAAACCACCTGTTCATTCCATTACACAATCATAATCCAACACAAGTACATCCACCAGCTAATTCAAATCCACACCAGAAACTACATAATCAACCAACTATTACATAATCCACCAACTACATTACTACTAAAGTCTCGAACTCAAACATCATAGTTCACCATCATAAAATTAACCAACTACTAGAAATGTTGTAGACTAGTTCACGATGATCATAAGTACTCTGTTTGGCAACAAAGTTTGGTAGTGATATTGGTGTCGGGACTGTACCTCCTTCCTGAATTGAGGATATATGAATTGAATTCATATCGCAATTCATTCTTCTAGGCCCTCTTGTGCGGAGGACATTAAGCTCATAAGAAATTGTGGTTGTGGCAGTTACATGTAGTAGTATGCAATCTCTGACCCAGCTTACTTTAAGATTGAGCTGCTGCATCATCCGAAGATTGGTTGTCATATATCTTGAACTTTGTGCCCATAAAATTTGACCTGTATCAACAATCAGAAAAGTATGTTAAAACAGAGAAGTATATTACATCGTGCAAAGACCTTCCTATTGTAATTAACAACTCGCCTCAATTTGCCAATATATGTGTTGCTGGATCGCGAAAAATTGTCGGCCACCAAAGATATTACAAATTCTGAGCAGGTCGCTCTCCTGATCTTTTTGGTTGCTAACAATAGCTTATCATTCCCGTCCGATTACAAAGAATTATGTAAACCATAAACTTCTAAAAGAAGATATCTGCTGCAAACTACCACTACAGTTAATTTAATAATGCATAAAAAATCCTGAGAAAAAGGAAAAGTAACAAGAGCTGCTACATATAATCAAGACCTTCCAAGCATAGTATAAAAGCCTGTTCAACTATAATTGAAAATGATTCAATAAATATCAAGGAAATATAGCCTTCCCTTAAGTAGCATGAATGTTATTATTTTGTCATGAATTAATGGAAAGTAATGATTAATTCGCAAGATCATCTTAATTAATGGACTTCAAGATAAAAAGGCAAATCATCTACAGACACCGTAAGCAACAAGAGCTATACATCTGTTATATCATGCGACTCTCCAAGATATTACATTTAGATGATAGTAGTGCACAGGGATACTTTTTGAACTACTGTATATGGAAGTTAACACCTGCATAAGGCTCTTTGATTTCCGTTGACTTAAATATAGAAGTAAGGGACTACAAAATTTCATGCAAGGTCTCAAGATTAAGATCAGCAAATTTAATTAAAGAAACACCAGATGTATGCCTAGATTGGATAAATAATCTGGCCGTATTTTAGTGAATATAACATGAGGATGGTGTTTGTGCCTTAGCATAAAGTCACTGACATGTAACTATGACTGAGAGCTTAACATCCAGCAAAAGGTTAATATGGTGAAAACATGCCACGCTACACTAGGAGTGCCTGAAAGCAAACAGTGAGGTTTGCGAACTGTACCATAACAAAGTGTTTCTTTGCAGTAAAAAAGAATAAAAATCACACTGTTATAAGTAGATAAAAAGGTTAAGTTTTGATAGAGAATAAAAAGAATAAACATGTTGATGAACTGGACATAGTGATCAAACCAGTAGTACCTTTTGAATCAATGTGTCATAAAGAACGATGCGCTTGTTCTTAAACAACTTCTTCAAGGGAAATTGGAGGGAGGAAGCAAGTTTTTCAATCTTCAACCTAAGCTCTCCATCTGGAAGCTATTTTTCGCAGCAAAAATACTTGATCTTAGTATCCAAAAGAAAACAAACAAAATAATAGATCTTGGGATTTTTTTCAAATGACGACATTAACTCATTCAATACTTACATGAGTAAATTTGTTGAAGAGTGGAGCTATTAGAACAGGGTATATAGTCATCATCACAAGAGACAAAACAAACAAAAAGCCCCAAAGATAAATTGCCAAGTAAGGACCTCATTTCTGCAATTAAAATGAAATTGGTATATAGAATTGCTATGAAGAAATAACTGCTATGTACTAGGCAGGAACAAAAAAATGTGAAAATAGTATAATAAGTACCAGTACTATTACAATGATCGCAGCTACAATTGGAGGCCCAATTGCAATTGATAGGACAATTCCTTTAATCATGTCTCTAATAAACAACCATATTGTTTGCTAACTAAGCAGGCTAGTCCTTATAGGCAAACTAGTGATCCTCAAAGACAGGGGTCAAAAAATGTGAAACGACAAATAACATTATATACAAAATGTTACAGATTCAAAGAAGATGCAAGGCTTCACAAAGCCCAAACGGTAGAATCCCAGCCAGTACAAAAATGATCTACTAATAAAACATCTATAACATTACTAAAATTATAAGCATTTTAATGTTATAAATTAACAGTAAACAAAACGGTACATAAAACATTACACATTATATACAAACAAACACATGTTTTATAAAACAAAACATACAAACATTCCATACAAATACACATACAAATTATAAACATTGTATGTTAAGAACATACAAACACACAAATACACAACACAGATGCATACTTACAAACAAATCCATATACATGCACATCTATTGAAAACTACCAATTGAAAGGAGAGAAATGGGGTAATACGTACTTACGAATCGAAGCCCCAAATCCACTTAATCAAAGTCCCAGATCCACTTAATCGAAGCGCCAAATCGAAAGACCAAACTGGAGAAGGCCTGAAATTTAAAATAAACCGCAAGTAGTTGAAGTTTAAGTGCAAAAACTGAATCAATTAAACTCAAAACAGGGAACCCCTAATTTAAAAAAACTCTAATTCGAAGAAGCCCTAATTTGAAGCCACAAACCCAAGCCGTAGTCAATTAAACAGTAGCATAATTTGTAGCTAATTTACATAACATACTAATTTAGAGAAGATTGAGAGGGAAAGAGATGTTTACGAGAGAGAGAGAGAGAGAGAGAGAGAGAGAGGAGAGAGCGAGAGAGAGCGAGAGAGGGAATGAGAGTAGAATGAGAGAGGGAATGTAATTATTTTGTTTAAGTGAAAGTTCAGACTGGCGGGATATTGGCCGCTAAAAATTTTCACTGGGAACCGTGCATCCTCATTTTTTAGTTTTTACAAGTATTTGTTTGTTTTTTAATTCTGTTTTTTTTTACATTTATCCATTTTACATTAATTAATAAATAAATAAAATCTAAAAACTAATAATAATTAAATACCTAGATATTTAAAAGTAAAAACTCATTCGATTGTTAAACTCTTACTTTTTATAAAAATGAAATATTTTAAAGGTAAATGTGATTTTTAGATTATTAAACTATTTTTTGGTTAAAAAAAATTAAATTTGAATTTTTTAATGATCTAAGGTAACATATCATGTATATTGCTAACAACCAACACTTTAAAGCTAAAGTAACATCTTGTTTGTGGCTAAGGTAACACAAAAAACAAAATGTAATAGTAGGTCCAAAGCAACATGCTAAGGTAACATAATTTAGTAACATCCATGAAAAAGATGTTCCGATAGCCCATTTATGGTGTAGTGGGAGTATTTAACTCCTGAATATTGGTGTGTAATCATCAAAAAGGGGGAGATTGAAACCCTATTGGTTTTGATGATGACACAATGTAGCAAGCTTGGTTTTGATGATGTTACAATTCACAGGAAGCTGACTGCTTGGTTCTGAAGATGACACAATGCAACAAGCTGATTGCTTGTTACTAAATATATATTGGCCTGCTATCAAATTTTATTTTGCAGGATGCTTTGATTGAGGGGGAGTTTTAGCTCAATCTTAAATTGGTGTATAATCATCAAAAAGGGGGAGATTGAAACTCTATAATTTTGATGATCATACATAGTAAGCAAGCTGCGTATTTGTTCTGGACTAATATTGTTTTGCAGGTTCATTATTCATATCAATTCATAGCAAAACACAGGGCAACTCAGCTAGCTGGCAGTTCAACACAGCAAGCTGGCAGACTGGACTGTCCAGTTTATAAAAGGGAAGTTCGTACTTATGGTAATTTGTAGAATTAAACCTAATATGTTTTAAGCATAGTTTTATATATTAGAACACTGCCATGTATCAGGAATCTTGATAAACAAATTCCACTCATTAAAGTAAACCTTTTAATTGTTTAATACTTTACTAAAAGACCACCCATGTGATATCCTTTCTATCATGCTCTTATTAATAATGAAACCTTCCATACTTCTTAACTCCACCATCTGTTGTCTTGGAGTAAAAGGTTCAAAAAGAAAACATAGACTCATTATCATAATCATTGTTTTCATCTTTCATCTCTAACGGTTTGCTCTCAAAAACAGATGCTTAAACACTCTCATATCTCTCTCTCCTTACTGAATATATTTCTCTGCATAAGAACCGTTCTGAAAATCTGCAGGTGAACGTTAGTAGTGGGATTCAAGTTGATCAAAGCCTCACGTGAGAAGTTACCTTCAAGACCGTTGCAAAGATTGCTCAAGAATTCAACTCCTACCCTTCACTATAAAGGCCTGCGTGTTTCTTGTCCGAAAAGATGTATGAACCAAGAAGCTATATTCAAGAACATATAACAAACAACTCTGCACCTTCATTGCACATTCAACTAAAGAGCTCAAGCATTATATTCTATATCGAGATATTAGAGTTCATAGTTTTTTGAGTTGTAAATCTTCATATCCATTTGTATTGTTCAACTTGTAAAGTTGGTAGTTGCTGGATTGTCAAGTTTGTGGAACTAGGGTTTAAGGAGCATTAGGCTAGAGAAGTTTATACTTGGGTTAGTATAGAACTTAGAGAGCTGTGTTCAGAAAACAAGGAGTTCCAGCTAGCTGCAGTCAGTAACTGGGTGATAAGGGAGATATATTATTGTATCTTGTAATTGGATTTCATTGTGATCAATAATATATTCTCTTACCAAGTTGGTAAGGGACTAGGACGTAGACCATAGAAGATTAGGGGTCGAACCTAGCTAAAATTCTTGGTGTTCTTTACTTACTGCATTTTTATCTTTCTGCATTGCATATCACAGCTAGCTGTCTATTCATTAATCTGTTTTATTTGGTTAACTCAGCTAGCTGCCTATCGTACCTAGCTAACTGCCAGTTAAATTTTTATTAGGTCATTGTTAGTCATAACACCTATTCCCCCCCCCCTCTAGGTGTGTATTTTCATTTGGTATCAGAGCTTTGGTATACTAATATTTCTGTAACAGGAAAAGTATCGATCAAATGGCTAACAATTATCTCGAAGCTAAGTCGAATTATAGGGCACCTCTTCTCACTGGCTCGGAGAACTACAATTAGTGGAAATGCAGAATGGAGACTTATTTATCCAAGAAACCACTGGTTCTAAGAGTTGTGCAAAAAGGAGACTTCGAATTTCTTGATGACAAGAACAATCCCAAAGATGCTGATGATCTCACTCCCGAGGAAGTTATCAAATGTGGTTATAATGGAGAAGCTAGAAACTCTATCATGAATGCATTAGACCAAGCTGGATATGACAAAGTATCTTCTCTAAAGACAGCAAAAGAAATGTGGGATGCTTTGGAATCGTATCATGAAGGTTCAAAGACTTTACGAAAAGTTAAACTTAGCAAATTGATGAATGACTTCGGAAATTTCAAGCTCAAGAATGGTGAAACAATCAAGGAAAGCCAAGCAAGATTTCAAGTCACTATTAACACTCTAAAGAGACTTGGAAAATCCATTCCTCAAGAAGAAATAAACATGAAAATTCTAAGTGCAGTTCCATTTATTTTTGAAGCAAAAGTCACTGCATTGGAATCATGTCCCACCATTGATTCTATGGATCATTTAGCTGTGTTTGCCGAATTAGAGCAGTTTGAAAGCAAAATCAATAACAGCAAGATGGAATCAGTCAAAGCTCCTGCTGAAAAATTGAAGAATTTAGCTTTACCCTCCAGTGGCAGCAAGCTGGGTTCGGAGTCAGAATCCGAATCTGATGAAGAATTGGCTTCCTTGTCTAGGAAAATAAAGAAGATGCTGGACATGAGGAACAAGCTAAAGAAGGAGAAAGGTAGAACTTCAGGAACAAAGAAAGATGTCAAAGAGGAAGCATGTTTTGAATGTGGAAAGAAAGGTCACTACAAAAGAGACTGCTACAAGCTGAAAAATAAGCAGAAGCAGCTAGCTGCCTCCAAGGACAAAAAGAAAGCTAAGGCTCTTTTGACATGGAGTGATGATGAAGAATCAGATTCTGAAAATGAATCAAGTGATGAGATGGTGAACTTAGCTCTTGTTGGTCTTGATGATGAGAATGATGCTCAAGGAATTTTTCAAGATGGCCTTGTAGATAGTGATGTCTCGGATTCGAATGACAACAATAGTGAGGTAAATTATTTTTCTGATATAAATTCTCATTCTTCTATATTAGATGAATTAACCATGCAGGATGATAGTAATCTATTTAATGAGGTGTTCGAGGAGTTAAAATATGAGAATAATAAACTCAAGAAGAAGAATACTCAACTTAAGAAGATCATATCCGAATTAATGGATGAAAAGATTCCTGAAAGAAATCATGCTCAAAATCTTACTGATCTTAAGGCAGAGATATCCCAGCTTGAAGGAATAAATAAAGTGCTTATCAAGAGAAATGATACCCTCATGAAGGAACTCAGCGAGCTGAGATCAGAAATAGATGCTCAAAATGCATGTTTAGAGGCATTTAGTCCAAGGGAATCATGCTCAATGGAAGTATCTCAACAAGCTGAAAGAATCAAAGAATTGGAAACTGAAATCAAGAATCTCCAGAAAAGAATGGGAAAGTTTGTTCAAGGAGAAGATTCACTCAAGACAATGATGAAATATGCAAAGGTTCCAATCGAAAGAGAAGGAGTTGGATTGGCTTCTACATCACGTCTAGAGTATGATGGCAAGCATGGAATTCCTTATGACTATGCCATGCCATGGAGAATCTGCCATAAATGTGGAAATAAAGGTCATTTGGCAAATCATTGCAAAATTCGGAATGCTAACCCAGCTAGCTGGAACAGACAGTCTTCTCACAGGCAGCTAGCTGACAGAACAGCTGGAACAAGAAATTCAGCCTCTAAAGTGATCCAAATGTGGATCAAGAAATCTGAGTTAAATGTTTTATATGTTCTATCAACTAACCATTATGGACCCAAGCAAGTATGGGTACCAAAACGTTGAGTTGTTTTGTAGGTATGTCTTGTTGTCAAAGTAAGATAAAAACAATGGAGTTGTGGATAGAAAGAACAGGTCTTTACAAGAAACAACTAGAACTTTGCTGCAAGAGAGCAAGCTGCCAAGGAGTTTTTGGGCAGAAACTGTCAACACAGCTAGCTATGTTCTTAACAGAGTACTAATCAGGCATATTCTCAACAAGACTCCATATGAACTGCTGAAGAATAAGAAGCCAAACATAGGCTACTTCAAAGTCTTTGGATTCAAGTGTTTTGTACTCAAATCTATTGATAGAGATGGTATATTTGATGCTAAATCTTATGAAGCAATATTTTTGGGCTATTCTTTAACAAGTCGTGCATATAGAGTTTATAATATCTCTAACGTAGTGTTAAAGAATCAATTGATGTTTCATTTCAAGAATCTAATGTTGATCTATCAAGAGATGAGGAAGAAATTGTAGGTTCAGAGGATGCCAACGAGCTGCCAAGGTCAGATACAGCAACTCAGCAAGCTGACAAAGAAGCAGGCTCAGAAAATAGAGCAACTCAGGGAGCTGCCAATGAAGCAGATTCAGAAAATGCAGCAACCCAGCGAGCTGCAGTAGAAACTGAATCAAGTTCAGCTAATGATAATCAAGCTGAAATCTCTCCTCTAGTAGATGAAACATGTGATCAGATGTCAAAGCTCACCTTGGAAGATTCTAGAGGTCAGAGATCACAAGAAAAGATGTCAATTTATAATGGGGATGAATCCTCTCCACCATCTAAGGGAATTAGAGCCAATGAAGAAGTTATGGCTCATCATCATTTTCCAAAGTCAACAAGGACAGTAAAAGACCATCCTCCAGAGTTGATTATTGGTGATAAATTAGAAAGCATTATATGGTTTAATGTGAAATTGATAATCCATGCTTACTTGAATTTTTATATTAAATGATTGCATGTGGATATCCTTTTTGATGAATAAGGGGGGAGAAAATTCAGGATTTAAAGTATGTGTGATTTAGGGGGAGTTAATATTTATTCTTATAACTCTTTGCTTCACGTACTTTGCTGGGATCATATGGTTTAATGTGATGCCATGCGATCATGCTTATTATGCTTAACTGCTTGTATAGATTGCTAATCTTTTTGCAGGGGAAGCATAAATTCAGGGGGAGTATTTATCTCCTGAATATTGGTGTGTAATCATCAAAAAGGGGGAGATTGAAACCCTATTGGTTTTGATGATGACACAATGTAGCAAGCTTGGTTTTGATGATGTTACAATTCACAGGAAGCTGACTGCTTGGTTCTGAAGATGACACAATGCAACAAGCTGATTGCTTGTTACTAAATATATATTGGCCTGCTATCAAATTTTATTTTGCAGGATGCTTTGATTGATGGGGAGTTTTAGCTCAATCTTAAATTGGTGTATAATCATCAAAAAGGGGGAGATTGAAACTCTATAATTTTGATGATCATACATAGTAAGCAAGCTGCGTATTTGTTCTGGACTAATATTGTTTTGCAGGTTCATTATTCATATCAATTCATAGCAAAACAAGGGCATCTCAGCTAGCTGGCAGGGCAACTCAGCTAGCTGGCAGTTCAACACAGCAAGCTGGCAGACTGGACTGTCCAGTTTATAAAAGGGAAGTCCGTACTTATGGTAATTTGTAGAATTAAACCTAATATGTTTTAAGCATAGTTTTATATATTAGAACACTGCCATGTATCAGGAATCTTGATAAACAAATTCCACTCATTAAAGTAAACCTTTTAATTGTTTAATACTTTACTAAAAGACCACCCATGTGATATCCTTTCTATCATGCTCTTATTAATAATGAAACTTTCCATACTTCTTAACTCCACCATCTGTTGTCTTGGAGTAAAAGGTTCAAAAAGAAAACATAGACTCATTATCATAATCATTATTTTCATCTTTCATCTCTAACGGTTTGCTCTCAAAAACAGATGCTTAAACACTCTCATATCTCTCTCTCCTTACTGAATATATTTCTCTGCATAAGAACCGTTCTGAAAATCTGCAGGTGAACGTTAGTAGTGGGATTCAAGTTGATCAAAGCCTCACGTGAGAAGTTACCTTCAAGACCGTTGCAAAGATTGCTCAAGAATTCAACTCCTACCCTTCACTATAAAGGCCTGCATGTTTCTTGTCCAAAAAGATGTATGAACCAAGAAGCTATATTCAAGAACATACAACAAACAACTCTGCACCTTCATTGCACATTCAACTAAAGAGCTCAAGCATTATATTCTATATCGAGATATTAGAGTTCATAGTTTTTTGAGTTGTAAATCTTCATATCCATTTGTATTGTTCAACTTGTAAAGTTGGTAGTTGCTGGATTGTCAAGCTTGTGGAACTAGGGTTTAAGGAGCATTAGGCTAGAGAAGTTTATACTTGGGTTAGTATAGAACTTAGAGAGCTGTGTTCAGAAAACAAGGAGTTCCAGCTAGCTGTAGTCAGTTATGTGATAAGGGAGATATATTATTGTATCTTGTAATTGGATTTCATTGTGATCAATAATATATTCTCTTACCAAGTTGGTAAGGGACTAGGACATAGACCATAGAAGATTAGGGGTCGAACCTAGCTAAAATTCTTGGTGTTCTTTACTTACTGCATTTTTATCTTTCTGCATTGCATATCACAGCTAGCTGTCTATTCATTAATCTATTTTATTTGGTTAACTCAGCTAGCTGCCTATCGTACCTAGCTAACTGCCAGTTAAATTTTTATTAGGTCATTGTTAGTCATAACACCTATTCCCCCCCCCCCTCTAGGTGTGTATTTTCATTTGGTATCAGAGCTTTGGTATACTAATATTTCTGTAACAGGAAAAGTATCGATCAAATGGCTAACAATTATCTCGAAGCTAAGTCGGATTATAAGGCACCTCTTCTCACTGGCTCGGAGAACTACAATTGGTGGAAATGCAGAATGGAGACTTATTTATCCAAGAAACCACTGGTTCTAAGAGTTGTGCAAAAAGGAGACTTCGAATTTCTTGATGACAAGAACAATCCAAAAGATGTTGATGATCTCACTCCCGAGGAAGTTATCAAATGTGGTTATAATGGAGAAGCTAGAAACTCTATCATGAATGCATTAGACCAAGCTGAATATGACAAAGTATCTTCTCTAAAGACAGCAAAAGAAATGTGGGATGCTTTGGAATCGTATCATGAAGGTTCAAAGACTTTACGAAAAGTTAAACTTAGCAAATTGATGAATGACTTCGGAAATTTCAAGCTCAAGAATGGTGAAACAATCAAGGAAAGCCAAGCAAGATTTCAAGTCACTATTAACACTCTAAAGAGACTTGGAAAATCCATTCCTCAAGAAGAAATAAACATGAAAATTCTAAGTGCAGTTCCATTTATTTTTTAAGCAAAAGTCACTGCATTGGAATCATGTCCCACCATTGATTCTATGGATCATTCAGCTGTGTTTGCCGAATTAGAGCAGTTTGAAAGCAAAATCAATAACAGCAAGATGGAATCAGTCAAAGCTCCTGCTGAAAAATTGAAGAATTTAGCTTTACCCTCCAGTGGCAGCAAGCTGGGTTCGGAGTCAGAATCCGAATCTGATGAAGAATTGGCTTCCTTGTCTAGGAAAATAAAGAAGATGCTGGACATGAGGAACAAGCTAAAGAAGGAGAAAGGTAGAACTTCAGGAACAAAGAAAGATGTCAAAGAGGAAGCATGTTTTGAATGTGGAAAGAAAGGTCACTACAAAAGAGACTGCTACAAGCTGAAAAATAAGCAGAAGCAGCTAGCTGCCTCCAAGGACAAAAAGAAAGCTAAGGCTCTTTTGACATGGAGTGATGATGAAGAATCAGATTCTGAAAATGAATCAAGTGATGAGATGGTGAACTTAGCTCTTGTTGGTCTTGATGATGAGAATGATGCTCAAGGAATTTTTCAAGATGGCCTTGTAGATAGTGATGTCTCGGATTCGAATGACAACTGTTGTGGGAGGATTTTAGCACAACAGATTATGAGGCCTCGTGCTGGAATAGCGCCAATAAACAAGGAATCGTCCAACCACCCAGAAAGGCTCGTGGTTGATGATCAATGGCTAGCCGCCCGGGAAGGCACACGACTAGGGTTACCGAAGAATACGGGAGGTGGTTCCTCGGAAGGATCGGACTGAATCTACGGGATGAGAGCTCAAGGACCAAATGTTGGCCAGCCAAGAACCCTAATTTGACTGTGTCACACAAGAGTGCACGTGCTCTAGCTACTCAAGGAGTGTAAAGTGTCGAAGAAGATCCCGTAAATTGCCTACATACCACTATTTATAGTGGATCAAGCCCGAATGTAGTTCTTGAATGATATGATTGTTTGTTCATGATGAGTTATCCTCTCTCCAGTGGGATAATGACTGTTATTTCTGATAATAATCGAGTGTGATGTATAAAATCAGGTTACCAAGCAGTTTAGGTAACATAGAATGATTATCTCTTGTATTTATCATGATTTTTGTATCATTTATCAAGTATATATGACATATATCCTCAAATAACTGAATGTTTATCTGTTTGAGAGTGTTTTTAGATGATATAAACGTATTCCTAAAAAATAGGAGGCGTGCCTTATCTGTATTGGCAGCCTAATCAGGCTTCCGGCGGAAGCTGGGGGTACCACCCGGTAGCCTGGCTCCGGTACCCCCTCCGGTAACCCCTATCACGGGAGCTACTCTGGAAGCTCTACTGGATGACTGGTAATAGTTACAGGTTATCCTCAAGGGGATGCCTTGAGACCCTTAGCCATGTGTTCCCGTGCTGCAGCGTACATGGTAACCCCTAGGGCTACCGTAGGCCTCCGGAAACCTGACAGATTACTCATTCTCTTCATGGATCTGGACCCTAATCCTCTAGTGGGCCTAAATCTAACCCATGCGAGATTTTGGTCACAACAACTACCCCCCGGTTCCCTGAAGTACTGTGTGCAAGGGGAACCTTATTATCCACGGGGTGCCGGTTGCTAAGAAAATTCGTCTTTTTGCTATCTTGCTAAATCAACACCACATGTCAATACTGAAAATTCTTAATCATAGAGTTGGGACTAATTCTGATGTTTATAATTAGCAGCTCTCGTATTTGTGCTACAGAAGTTCAAATCAGCATAAAAGCGGAAGCCTCGTATTTTTACTCGTTTAAGGATAGATTAATCATTTTAATTCTTTGGGAATAAAACAATAACTATTGAGGAGGAAAAAATAGGCTAGGACTCTACCGCTTTTACACAGATAAACTGAAAAAATCAGCCATTTTCCAAGCAAAGGACGTTTCCCACTCCACCTCGTTTTCTGTGCCACATTCATTGACCAAGGGGATCACGCCTCTTATTCTCTATTCTCATATATCTATATTATTAACCTTTCACTTTTCTTTCTACCACTCATCATATTCTCTTCCGAGAACGCAAAGGTTTTCGAGATTTCCCCGACGAGGCTTCCGGCGAAGGCTACAGTGGTTTTACACTCTTCCTTTCGACTTTATCCAGGTATACTTCTGAATTTCTTAACCTGCCTGTATGCAATTTTTTGGTGATTATGCGCATGACTGCTACACACACACTGAACTCCGGACACATCATTACATGTCCTTGAATCGACAGTGGGTTCCGTATTCTAGGAGATGTTGCATGTCAATTATTTCAATTCATTTGAACCTTTTCATGTTCATCCATTGATTCTTGTTGTATTTTTCAACGGTTGGCCCTTCTTTGGAATAGATCTGTCCGTCTAGATCTTGATTTCTGGTTGCATGTGTAAATTCCTGTCTTTTGCGTGCACATCGAAGGGGTTTGAGGCGATTTGTACTCCGGTTCCCCCTTGGTTATTCTTTAGATGCTCATTACATGTTTGATATTTGCTTCTAATGAAATTTATTTACTTTGATCTGTCTTGTCAAGTAAATACTTCAAATTCGTTGTTTTGGCTAGCCTTTTAGGCATGCTCCCTTTATTTTTCTTGATTGGGTAACCTTAGCACAATCTCGTTGGGTTAATCTATTAGTGGCCACCTCCCGAGCCTTGGCTTACTTTTAATGCGAACCGGTAGCCCCTTCGTTCACAGGGTACTCCTAGGATAATTATTTGAGGCCTTTAATTTCTTCAACTTAAACTTCCTAATTCCAAATCTTTCACCTAACCTGCATCCTGTGGTTGCAGATGTCGTCTTCATCTGTATCTGGGGGTTCCTCATTGCAACCGGGAAACGTGTCTCCCATCTCCGGGGAGCCCTCTGACACTTGGTCCACCCACATAAATGACTTGCTCATCTCTCAACCCATTTTACAGTCTAGACCGTCTGTTAGTTCAAGAACTCGCTCTCGGGTGGAAGTCATTGACCCTCTCGAGGCTGAGATCGTTAACCGGTACCCCAAACATTCTATGGAGGCTGGTTCGTCAGTTCATGCTGAGGGGCATCCCGATAGAGTTGTTCTAAGCTCTAATACTGATGAGGAAGAGGGATCAACGGATACGCTCTCTGCCGATAAGGATTCGATAGGTGATAAGGAACAAATTGCAGTGGGGACGATAGTACAGGTGGAACGGAAGCTTCACGTTCCGGTAAGCTTCGTTCCCTCCTGCGAAGACATGGATTCCTCCATGAATGCAGATAGACTTGAAAGGTTACGGGAGCTATGTAATCCGGGATGCGATCTGGTGATTCCCAGTGGGGGTGAGAGGTGTCATAGATTTAACAACTTTGAGCCTGATCAATCCATACCAAACGCAGTGTTATCTGCATCTTTTTTCAAGTTAGGGTTTTCTCTGCCACTGCACCCATTTTTCATTGATGTATTAAATTTCTACGATATTGCTCCGATGCAGTTGTCTCCTAACTCTTTTAGGGTGGCGGCTTGCATGTATATTCTTTACGACCAAACCTTCTCTGTTCCCCTCACTGCTAGGGAGCTGGGATATTTCTATCAACTGAAAGATGTGGGAAGGAAGGTGGGTATTTTCTATCTTACTTCCTGGAACAATAGACAAGGTAAGTGTATAAAGGGAAACAAACGGGGGATGTATGACTGGCTAGAAATGTTTTTATATTGCTACGATTGTGAGGAGGTAAGAAAGGAATGGAACCTGACTCCGGGTAAGCATTCGGTATCCCCTCACACTACTGATAGCACCAGTCGAAACACCTTCTTCTTTTTGATTCAACCTCCATTTTTCTCGTTGTATTGTTTAGGAATCCCAGCACAAACATCTCTGCAGGGGATTGAAGAAGAAAGGGCTAGGGAAATCATGAAGTTGGCAGGCTCGTTGAGAGACGGGGAAAGTTTGTTGATTCCAGAGACTCTGACGAGATTGGGGTTCTCGAGACATGTGGCTCCCCCATCTCCCGCTCACGAGATGGAGGTTGAGGATAAGGTGGAAAGAGAGACTAGGCCTCTAAGTACCAAGAAGCGTGGGAGGAAAGATGGGGCTTCCACTGGCTCCCCTTCCGGTACCATGGGCTGCCGTTCCTTATGCCTCCTATTTACACACACATTGCCACCCAATACACCATATCTCTTTGTTCATAGATACTTACTGATATTAGCATTTCTTTAGATTTTCTCATGTATATGCTTCGAAACTGTGTAGTACTTGTTGCATTTCTCCTACTCATGTTATCATATGCATCCATGGATCGGGCTCCGGTAACCCTACCGGTAACCTGATATTTCCTCATATAGTTATGTGTCACGGTTACTAACATCTCCAATGTTCCATCATTTCAGGTATGTCAGGATCTGTGCCATCCTTTATCAAACCATCTGATAAATATGAAGATTTATTTCCTAAAGACGATTTGCTCATGATGGAAACCCCTATTGCCGCTACTCCGATTTCCAGGGTCCCAGCTCCTGCACCCATCAAGGTTGAGCTTTCAGCTACTGAAAAACGCAGATTATCTCAATCTTCCGGGAGTTTCAAGACTACCCCAGAAACTCGATCCTCAAAGAGAGTTAGGATATCTCAGCAAGATGCGCCTGTAGGTGAAGTGGAGCAGTTCTATCAGATGTCTAGAGGTCAGATTCCCATGGAGACGATTGCTGGGTGGGTTAAACAGAAAACCTCTGATGCTGCGAGATCCATGCTGTTTTCAGCGGGCGAGAGCTTCTTTCATCAACTTAGGCTTTCCAATCAAATGGCCCTGGCTACCCGTGGCGATATGAGGCTCCGAGAGGAAATCAAGCAATTGAAGTTAGATATGCAAGCTGCGGAAGGTGAGAAGAAGAAGCTGTCTGAGGCTGGTAAGAGGTTGAAGGGAGAGTTATCTGTGTTAGCCAAGGAAAAGGATAAGTTGGGCAAGTTGGTTGCCACTCAGGAAGAAGAGAAGGAGGAAAGGATGGTAGCCCATGCCTCCAAGATTAAAGAACTGAAGTTACAGGTGGATTCCCTGCAAGCATCGGTCAGAAGGCTCAAAGAGGCCCTTCCAGAAAGGTATAACTTGGGTTTCGCTAAGGGGGCTACCGATTACATGAGGTCTACCTGGCAAGTGATGCCTGACCTGAATTGGGCGCTTCTAGGTGAGGATGCCGTAAAGCAGGTGGAGAACTTCAAAGCAGAGGCTGCCAAGGCGATACCCAAGTCACCGATAACTCTGAAGGATACCACCAAAAATGTCCAAGATACCAAGGTGGAAGCTCCTGCAGGTGCGGTCGAGGTTACTCCAGGTGATGCCATCAAAAAGGTTGACCCTGTCGAGGATTCCCCTAGTTCCGAGGCTACCAAAGACCTTTCCTCTCCTCAGTGACTTTCTCTCCAGCCATTTCAAACTTTATTCTCGTTTGTTTGCGAACTTTTGGTTTTAACTTAGGGTTTGGGCTCCTATAACGCTCCACAGATGTAAGGATTTAGCTTTTTAACTCTGTTCGTCGTATGGCCTCGGGCCTGGTACTCTTGAATTTGCTTTCGTAATGCATGTTTGTTTTATTATCTGGTTTTTTATGTAGTAGGTATAATTGTCGCATCATTTCTGATTATGCAACGAGAACCAACTTAGACTTAATAATCCTTACTCATCGAACCCCCATAGTACTCATTCTCTAGGGTACCAATATGCTAAGTAAGAAAGGTACTACGATAACTTAAAACAGTGCATAACTAAACGCCACCATCGAATTCTATCCGGTAAAATGACTTTCCTCACTAATTCTAAAACAAGTTTGTACAAGTTCTCAGAGGATATATGTCATATATATGTTGATTAAATAGATATTAGATCATGAATCAAGATAAGAACGATAGAATAGTATCGCAGTGTAGAAGAGTACAAGAGTAAATATGGCAACACATACCTGGAAAGGTGGCCATAGAACTTATAGACTACTTGTACCTTTGTCTGCTTGGTTTTCACTGTGGGTATGGGGGTACCGTCCGGTATCCCTATAGCATTTGGAAGCCCGAAGGCAGGAACCTGACTCCGGGAGCCCCGAGGCCGGTAGCCCCTATCCGGTAGCCTGGGTACCGGAGGCTCAGCCTGGAAACCTTTGTTCCGGGAGTCCCAGCCATTTAATAAATCATGTGTGGTGATGCCATGTAGGCCAATCCTGCAAAGATGTCTTGCAATAAAGGGATCCAAGTGGGTAGACCAGGGTACCACACAAGCCCAAATGATGAAGGGAACCATGTATGCCGAACAGGGTTCCATACATGCCCTGATAACCAAGTAAGCCATGTGAACCACTCAAGGTTCTGTACATGTCTGGTATTGAAGGGATCCAAGTGTGCCAATCAGGTTACCACACAAGCCCAAGTAATGAAGGGAACCATGTATGCCGAACAGGGTTCCATACATGCCCTGATAACCAAGTAAGCCATGTGAACCACTCAAGGTTCTGTACATGTCTGGTATTGAAGGGATCCAAGTGTGCCAATCAGGTTACCACACAAGCCCAAGTAATGAAGGGAACCATGTATGCCGAACAGGGTTCCATACATGCCCTGATAACCAAGTAAGCCATGTGAACCACTCAAGGTTCCGCACATGTCTGGTATTGAAGGGATCCAAGTGTGCCAATCAGGTTACCACACAAGCCCAAGTAATGAAGGGAACCATGTATGCCGAACAGGGTTCCATACATGCCCTGATAACCAAGTAAGCCATGTGAACCACTCAAGGTTCTGTACATGTCTGGAAATGGCAAAAATTTGAAATTCTGATAATTTCAACCTGTTAAGCTGAGAGGTGTATCCACTACTACCCCCCTAGTTCTGGATGGTAGCCTAGCTGCCATGTAGAACTATGCTTGTAGGTCTTACATATATTTCTGAAAATATTTATAAGTGGTAAATGTAAAAGAAAACAATCAACTTCTACTTTTACTGAAAATCAAATAGTACGAATACATCAAATTTCATCCAGACGGGGTGTGCATCCACTACCCCCCGGGCATCTATTGAAAATCATGAAATCCTAAGAACTGAAAGGGAAATGGTGCAACCACAACTAGTAGGTTGCCTTTATTCATCCTAAGCCTGAAAGAGGCCTACGTTTGCTCTGAAAAGAGTCTTACTGATAGTACTTTTTTAGGTGCTCGGCATTCCAAGCACGGGGAATAGTGTTCCCATCCATGTCTTCAAGGTGGTAAGTGCCTTCCCAAAAGATAGACTTTATTTTGTAAGGCCCTTCCCAGTTTGCTCCAAAGGCTCCGTGCCCGGGAACCCGCATATTGGGCATCATTCTTCTCAGTACTAGGTCGCCAACCTTGAGGGGTCGAGGGCGTACCTTGTTGTTATAGTATTTGCGGGTCCTCTGTTGGTAAGCCGCAAGTTTCAGCTGGGCGGTAGCCCGGTTTTCCTCTACCATGTCTAGGGCCAGCCTCTGATGTATTTCATTTGATTCTTGACTAAAATTGTCCCTCTGGTAGGACCCTGTCCCGACTTCCACTGGGACCATAGCTTCACAGCCATAGGTTAGAACAAAGGGAGACTCTCCGGTTGTGGACCTGGGAGTGGTGTTGTAAGACCACAAGACCATTGGAAGCTCCTCTGGCCAATTTCCCTTTTTATCTTCCAACTTGGCTTTCAGAGTGTGCTTGATGATTTTATTCACAGCTTCCGTCTGCCCATTGCTTTGGGGGTGGCAAACGGCTGAAAAATCTTTCTTTATTTCCAAGTCCTCACATAGACTTCTCATTTCTCTACTATCAAATTGCTTGCCATTGTCTGAGATCAGCTTGTACGGTACCCCGTATCTACATATAATGGCTCGCTTAACAAATTCCTTCAGCTTACCAGCAGTGATGGTAGCTAGGGGTTCTGCCTCTGCCCACTTGGTAAAGTAGTCAACGGCTACCACGGCATATTTCACACCACCTCTGCCTTTGGGAAGCTCCCCAATCAAGTCAATCCCCCATATTGCAAAGGGCCAGGGGCTTCCAATGGGTCTTAGTTCCACAGCTGGGTTGCTATTGAAGTTAGCAAACCTTTGGCATTGATCACAAGCTTTAGCAAAGTCATAAGCATCAGTTTTCATGGTAGGCCAGTAATAGCCCTGTCGGAGAATTTTATGGGCCAGGGAGGTACCCCCCGAGTGGTTGCCACAAATGCCTTCATGAATTTCCCTTAGGATGTATTCACATTCATTTCCAGATATGCACTTAAGTAGAGGTTGATTAAATCCCCTCTTGTATAGGATACCATCATAGATCACATAACGGGCAGCCTTATATTTGAGTTTCCGAGCTTCATCTTTGTCCTCCGGAAGTGTCCCCTTGGTGATATACTCACGTATTGGGGTTGTCCATTGGCTTTCCATTGAAGAATCTATTTCCATGGTCTCCTCTCGATGGATACTTGGTTGGAGTTGCACTTCAAGGGGTATTACCCCTAACAGGACAGCTTCTTTTTGGGATCCCAACTTGGCAAGGGCATCAGCATTGGCATTTTCCACCCTTGGGATTTGATTTAGATTTAGCAATTTGAACCTACTGATAAGTTCTTGGGCATACCTCATGTAGAGTTCAGTGCGGGGGCCTCGACTCTGGAAGCTTCCTTTAATTTGCCACACAATCAGCATGGAGTCACTAAACACATTTAGGTATTCTACCTTCATTTCCAGAGCCAGTTTCAAGCCAGCAATCAGGGCCTCATACTCTGCATCATTGTTGGTAGCCCTGAAGCCAAAGTGTATGGCACTCTGAATTCGGTGCCCCTCTGGGCTTACCAACTCTATTCCTGCACCTCCCCCATTATTATTTACTGTACCATCAACATACAGGTTCCACCATAATTGGGGGCTTTCGGCATCCCCTTCGGTAACTGGGGATACCGGGGTACAATCTTCTCCGGTAACCTCAAAATCAGGAGGAAACTCCAGTAAGAAATCGGCCAGTGCTTGGCCTTTGATAGCAGTTCGGGGTTTGTAATCTATTTCAAACTGTCCTAGCTCGACAGCCCATTTCATCATTCTACCGGAGGCTTCCGGCTTGTGCATCACTTGCCTTAACGGGAAGGATGTTCTAACTTCAATTTTATGGGCCTGAAAGTAAGGCCTTAGCTTCCTGGAAGCCAATATTAGAGCATATGCTAGCTTTTCCATGCTGGGATGCCGGGTTTCCGCATCCAGCAGCCTTTTGCTCACATAGTATACTGGGTATTGTACTTGTTCTTCCTCCCGGATCAACACAGCACTTATAGAGTATTCAGAAACAGCTAAATATAAAATGAGTACCTCACCTTCCAAGGGTTTGGAGAGCAATGGTGGGCTTCCCAGCTGTTCTTTTAGTTTCTTGAAGGCTTCCTCACATTCCGGGGTCCATTCAAAGTTTTGACCCCTCTTGATAGCCTTGAAAAACTCCTTGCATTTGTCGGAAGACCGAGATACGAATCTATTTAGGGATGCTACCCTTCCGGTAAGCCCTTGGACTTCTTTTACATTCCTTGGGGACCTCAGTTCCAGCAATGCTTTGATTTTGGCAGGGTTTGCCTCAATCCCTCTGTGGTTCACAATGAATCCAAGAAATTTTCCAGACTCCACCCCAAAAACACACTTTTGGGGGTTCAACTTCATCCGGTACTTCCTTAGGATATCAAACATCTCAGATAGGTGCAACACATGGTCGGCTGCCACCTTTGATTTGACCAACATATCATCAACATAGACTTCCATAGTCTTACCAATCTGTTCCTTAAACATCATGTTTACCAGCCTCTGATAGGTAGCCCCGGCATTCAATAGCCCAAACGGCATCCCCACATAACAGTACAGTCCCCTATCAGTTATGAAGCTGGTATGCTCCTGGTCCGGTTCAAACATCGGTATCTGGTTATATCCGGAGTAGGCATCCATGAAACTTAGCAAAGCATGGCCTGCCGTGGCATCCACCAGTTGATCAATTCTGGGTAGCGGGAAGCTATCCTTAGGGCATGCCTTATTTAGATCAGTAAAGTCAACACATGTCCTCCATTTCCCATTAGGCTTCCGGACCAGTACTGGGTTTGCTAGCCATGTTGGATAGAAGGATTCTTTGATCAAACCAGCCTTCAATAACCGGTCTACTGCTTCCTGGAGGGCGGTAGCCCTTTCACCACTGACAGGCCTTCTCTTCTGCCGGATACCCCTTCTCTCAGGGTCGATGTTCAAATGATGGCACATGACTTTCGGGTCAATCCCCACTATGTCAGAATGACACCATGCAAACACATCAAGGTTGCTTTTAAGGAAAGCAGTCAACCTTTCTCTTGTATTTTTATCTAGCTGTTGCCCGATTTTCAAGATTTTACTAGGATCTTCAGCATCCACTAGTATAGGGATAGTATCCTCGGCAGCCCCTGCCTTTTCCAGGGTACCGGGCATCCTGGGATCAATGTCAATCTCAACCGGGAGTCCTCTCTCCGCTCCCTGGCTCTCATTCTCTAGCATTTCTCCATCTAGATCATCATCTGAGGCACTTTTTACTATGCCTTCCAGTGAAATGTTATGAATTTCATCATTTTTTTCGGCATCTTCCAACAACAAGCTTTGTGGTGGTACTACCCCCCGAAAATTAGGAACCTCTTCAGTAGGTTCATCTGGCAATTCCACTATCATGATGGCATTACAAGACGCTCTTTCAAACTTCTGTGGCTCATGCCCATGGCTTCTCAATAAGGCTTCTCCATCAGCCTTTTCTTCAACTTGAATAGGTTTGTCTGCTTTCTCGGCAGCCTGAACAGCTCTGTTATAGCATTCCCTTGACTCATGTTGACATCCCTTCACGCACCCAATGCCATTTGGTGTAGGAAACTTCATTGAGAAGTGGTATATTGAGGTTACCACCCTCATATCTTTCAATATTGGTCTACCAAGAATTGCATTGTGGGATATGTCTTCATCTACCACCATGAATTCTGCCATTTGTGTGGCCTTGCAGGGATCCACACCCAATGTCAAGGGTAATTTGACCTTGCCCATGATTTGGACTGGGTTGCCGGTAAACCCATATAGCTCATTATTGGTAGGCAGTAACTCTTTGTCCAAAAGTCCTAATTTCTGGAATGTGGTATATGCCAAGATATTTACTGAGCTTCCATTATCAACCAGCACTCTGTGCACATTCATTCCACCAATACTCACGGTCACCACCAAAGCATCATTATGAGGGTGGTGAACCCACTTGGCATCCTCCTCGGTAAAGGAAATATCAGCGGTTTCCCCTTTGAACAGCTTAGGGGGCCTTTCTGCAAGGTGGAACACATTAGTTAGGGGTTTGCCCCTGGCTTCCCGGGCATACCTATCTCTGGCATTCCGACTGGCACCCCCCAAGTAAGGGCCGCCAAAGATGGTATGGATGCTATTAGCTCGGGTAGTCCTTTCTTGGTTTCCAGGAGCTTTGTCCTTGTTATCTCTTCCTTCTTTATATTTCTTAGCCACTTGGGCTACAAATTCAGTCAAGTATCCACCTCTAATCAACTCTTCAATTTGATCTTTCAAATGCCTGCAATCAGCAGTCTCGTGTCCATTTACTTCGTGGAATGCACAGTACTTTCCTTGATCTTTCACTCCTGGGGGCCCTGCCCGGTAGGGCCTCCGGAATAGCCCATTCTTCTCATTCACTTCGAGAATATGACTGATTGGGACAGTCAAAGGAGTATACTCTGAGTATTTCTGAAAATTCGCCTTTGGAGTGAGTCTGTCCTTGGCAGAAACTCTATCCTTAGTTGCATTAACAGCAATAGGGGCAGTCTTGTCATCATACCGGGGGGCTCCTAAGCCGGCAGTACCACTCTCGGAAGCCCTCTTGTTCGAATCCCTTTTAGGGCTGTAAGAAAGATTTCTTTTGCTCCTGCTCCAACCTCGGGAACTGGAGTCTTTGGACAATTTTGCCATGGATTCCTCAATTACTTTGTGGCGTTCTGCTTGTTGGTAAAATTCCGCCAGGGTTCCGGGCTCCTCAGTTTGCAATTCCTTCCGAAACTCGGTTCCAGGCCTTACCCCGGCTATCAGGAAGTTCTTCAGAGTTTCATCAGAGGCCTTCTTCACTTTTGGCACTTGCTCATTAAATCTTTTGAAATACTGTCTTAAAGACTCGTGAGTTTCTTGCTTGATATTAGCCAGAGTATTCACCGGTGGGGCGTAGGCCACGGTAGCCCTAAATTGAGAGATAAACTGATCTCCCATCCTCCTCCAGGATTTGATAGACCCTTCGGCTAGCCTTTTGAACCATTGGTGGGCATTTCCAGTCAGTGTAGATGCCAATAGCCTACACCTCGCTAAGTCCTCCACCTGGTAGACATCCATTTCCGTATTAAAATGGCTCAAGTATTCAACTGGATCTGAGTTTCCATTGAATTTCAAGTCAGTATTCATCTTAAAGAACCTTGGCAAGGCTGCCTTTTTCACTTTCACAGAAAAGGGGGAACCGACAGTGATACCGGACTTAAACTTTTTCTCCTCCTTGATCTTTTCCAAGGCTTTTTTCCAGTCAGACATCCTGAACTGTCCATTTTCACCATCTGAAAGCGTATCACTTTCAGAATCATCATCTTCATTGGCTGTCTTGCTTCTTCTAGGGACTGAACTTTGATGGGAGCCGGAATCCTGATCGGTACCCCCACCGGTAGGGACTCCGGTAGAGCGGGATCTCCTGTTTCTATGCCAAGAAGAGTGACTGCTTTGCCTATAATTCCTTCTGCCATCAGATCTGGATCTCCTGGAAATGCTTTTTGGGGGTACCGTTTGGGACCTCTCTCGGCGTTCTCGGGAACCTTGAGTTGTGGAACCCCCATTGCCATCTCTCCGATCTTTGCTTCCAGTGTGAATCAATTTGTGACGAAGGTCTTTGTTAGTCAGTTTTTTGCCAACTCGATCAAAAACACTTAGACTTCTGGTGGGTGAACCTTCGGCACCCTGAGTTTCCGGGACATCAGATTGGTCACCCTCATATTCTTCTTCCACAGGCTCTTCTGCGTCTTCTTCAGATGGGACATGATCAGTGTTGTCCTCAATATTGCCCTCAGACTCGAAGTTCAGCCTTGTCGGAGTCACATTCTTCTTTTTTGACTTCGACTTGCACTTCCTTTGCCATTTTTTCATTTTCTCGGAACCTTTTTCCAAGTTGTTGACTCTTTCATTCATCGTCTTCAGATAGTCCATGATGTCCTTGTTACTAACATCATCACCACCTTTGTTTCGCCCATTACCATCCTGAGACGGTGTTTTATCACTTTCAGAATTGTCACTCGCCATATCTCCTCCAAATGACGATTTTTGAGGCCCCTCCTTCGGGCGCCAATTGTTGTGGGAGGATTTTAGCACAACAGATTATGAGGCCTCGTGCTGGAATAGCGCCAATAAACAAGGAATCGTCCAACCACCCAGAAAGGCTCGTGGTTGATGATCAATGGCTAGCCGCCCGGGAAGACACACGACTAGGGTTACCGAAGAACACGGGAGGTGGTTCCTCGGAAGGATCGGACTGAATCTACGGGATGAGAGCTCAAGGACCAAATGTTGGCCAGCCAAGAACCCTAATTTGACTGTGTCACACAAGAGTGCACGTGCTCTAGCTACTCAAGGAGTGTAAAGTGTCGAAGAAGATCCCGTAAATTGCCTACATACCACTATTTATAGTGGATCAAGCCCGAATGTAGTTCTTGAATGATATGATTGTTTGTTCATGATGAGTTATCCTCTCTCCAGTGGGATAATGACTGTTATTTCTGATAATAATCGAGTGTGATGTATAAAATCAGGTTACCAAGCAGTTTAGGTAACATAGAATGATTATCTCTTGTATTTATCATGATTTTTGTATCATTTATCAAGTATATATGACATATATCCTCAAATAACTGAATGTTTATCTGTTTGAGAGTGTTTTTAGATGATATAAACGTATTCCTTAAAAATAGGAGGCGTGCCTTATCTGTATTGGCAGCCTAATCAGGCTTCCGGCGGAAGCTGGGGGTACCGCCCGGTAGCCTGGCTCCGGTACCCCCTCCGGTAACCCCTATCACGGGAGCTACTCTGGAAGCTCTACTGGATGACTGGTAATAGTTACAGGTTATCCTCAAGGGGATGCCTTGAGACCCTTAGCCATGTGTTCCCGTGCTGCAGCGTACATGGTAACCCCTAGGGCTACCGTAGGCCTCCGGAAACCTGACAGATTACTCATTCTCTTCATGGATCTGGACCCTAATCCTCTAGTGGGCCTAAATCTAACCCATGCGAGATTTTGGTCACAACAACAACAATAGTGAGGTAAATTATTTTTCTGATATAAATTCTCATTCTTCTAAATAAGATGAATTAACCATGCAGGATGATAGTAATCGATCTAATGAGGTGTTCGAGGAGTTAAAATATGAGAATAATAAACTCAAGAAGAAGAATACTCAACTTAAGAAGATCATATCTAAATTAATGGATGAAAAGATTCCTGAAAGAAATCATGCTCAAAATCTTACTGATCTTAAGGCATAGATATCCCAGCTTGAAGGAATAAATAAAGTGCTTATCAAGAGAAATGATACCCTCATGAAGGAACTCAGCGAGCTGAGATCAGAAATAGATGCTCAAAATGCATGTTTAGAGGCATTTAGTCCAAGGGAATCATGCTCAATGGAAGTATCTCAACAAGATGAAAGAATCAAAGAATTGGAAACTGAAATCAAGAATCTCCAGAAAGGAATGGGAAAGTTTGTTCAAGGAGAAGATTCACTCAAGACAATGATGAAATATGCAAAGGTTCCAATCGAAAGAGAAGGAGTTGGATTGGCTTCTACATCACGTCTAGATTATGATGGCAAGCATGGAATTCCTTATGACTATGCCATGCCATGGAGAATCTGCCATAAATGTGGAAATAAAGGTCATTTGGCAAATCATTGCAAAATTCGGAATGCTAACCCAGCTAGCTGGAACAGACAGTCTTCTCACAGGCAGCTAGCTGACAGAACAGCTGGAACAAGAAATTCAGCCTCTAAAGTGATCCAAATGTGGATCAAGAAATCTGAGTTAAATGTTTTATATGTTCTATCAACTAACCATTATGGACCCAAGCAAGTATGGGTACCAAAACGTTGAGTTGTTATTTAGGTATGTCTTGTTGTCAAAGTAAGATAAAAACAATGGAGTTGTGGATAGAAAGAACAGGTCTTTACAAGAAACAGCTAGAACTTTGCTGCAAGAGAGCAAGCTGCCAAGGAGTTTTTGGGCAGAAACTGTCAACACAGCTAGCTATGTTCTTAACAGAGTACTAATCAGGCATATTCTCAACAAGACTCCATATGAACTGCTGAAGAATAAGAAGCCAAACATAGGCTACTTCAAAGTCTTTGGATTCAGGTGTTTTGTACTCAAATCTATTGATAGAGATGGTATATTTGATGCTAAATCTTATGAAGCAATATTTTAGGGCTATTCTTTAACAAGTCGTGCATATAGAGTTTATAATATCTCTAACGTAGTGTTGAAGAATCAATTGATGTTTCATTTCAAGAATCTAATGTTGATCTGTCAAGAGATGAGGAAGAAATTGTAGGTTCAGAGGATGCCAGCGAGCTGCCAAGGTCAGATACAGCAACTCAGCAAGCTGACAAAGAAGCAGGCTCAGAAAATAGAGCAACTCAGCGAGCTGCCAATGAAGCAGATTCAGAAAATGCAGCAACCCAGCGAGCTGCAGTAGAAACTGAATCAAGTTCAGCTAATGATAATCAAGCTGAAATCTCTCCTCCAGTAGATGAAACATGTGATGAGATGTCAAAGCTCACCTTGGAAGATTCTAGAGGTCAGAGATCACAAGAAAAGATGCCAATTTATAATGGGGATGAATCCTCTCCACCATCTAAGGGAATTAGAGCCAATGAAGAAGTTATGGCTCATCATCATTTTCCAAAGTCAACAAGGACAGTAAAAGACCATCCTCCAGAGTTGATTATTGGTGATAAATTAGAAAGCATTATATGGTTTAATGTGAAATTGATAATCCATGCTTACTTGAATTTTTATATTAAATGATTGCATGTGGATATCCTTTTTGATGAATAAGGGGGAGAAAATTCAGGATTTAAAGTATGTGTGATTTAGGGGGAGTTAATATTTATTCTTATAACTCTTTGCTTCACGTACTTTGTTGGGATCATATGGTTTAATGTGATGCCATGCGATCATGCTTATTATGCTTAACTGCTTGTATAGATTGCTAATCTTTTTGCAGGGGAAGCATAAATTCAGGGGGAGTATTTAACTCCTGAATATTGGTGTGTAATCATCAAAAAGGGGGAGATTGAAACCCTATTGGTTTTGATGATGACACAATGCAGCAAGCTTGGTTTTGATGATGTTACAATTCACAGGAAGCTGACTGCTTGGTTCTGAAGATGACACAATGCAACAAGCTGATTGCTTGTTACTAAATATATATTGGCCTGCTATCAAATTTTATTTTGCAGGATGCTTTGATTGAGGGGGAGTTTTAGCTCAATCTTAAATTGGTGTATAATCATCAAAAAGGGGGAGATTGAAACTCTATAATTTTGATGATCATACATAGTAAGCAAGCTGCGTATTTGTTCTGGACTAATATTGTTTTGCAGGTTCATTATTCATATCAATTCATAGCAAAACACAGGGCATCTCAGCTAGCTGGCAGGGCAACTCAGCTAGCTGGCAGTTCAACACAGCAAGCTGGCAGACTAGACTGTCCAGTTTATAAAAGGGAAGTTCGTACTTGTGGTAATTTGTAGAATTAAACCTAATATGTTTTAAGCATAGTTTTATATATTAGAACACTGCCATGTATCAGGAATCTTGATAAACAAATTCCACTCATTAAAGTAAACCTTTTAATTGTTTAATACTTTACTAAAAGACCACCCATGTGATATCCTTTCTATCATGCTCTTATTAATAATGAAACCTTCCATACTTCTTAACTCCACCATCTGTTGTCTTGGAGTAAAAGGTTCAAAAAGAAAACATAGACTCATTATCATAATCATTATTTTCATCTTTCATCTCTAACGGTTTGCTCTCAAAAACAGATGCTTAAACACTCTCATATCTCTCTCTCCTTACTGAATATATTTCTCTGCATAAGAACCGTTCTGAAAATCTGCAGGTGAACGTTAGTAGTGGGATTCAAGTTGATCAAAGCCTCACGTGAGAAGTTACCTTCAAGACCGTTGCAAAGATTGCTCAAGAATTCAACTCCTACCCTTCACTATAAAGGCCTGCATGTTTCTTGTCCGAAAAGATGTATGAACCAAGAAGCTATATTCAAGAACATACAACAAACAACTCTGCACCTTCATTGCACATTCAACTAAAGAGCTCAAGCATTATATTCTATATCGAGATATTAGAGTTCATAGTTTTTTGAGTTGTAAATCTTCATATCCATTTGTATTGTTCAACTTGTAAAGTTGGTAGTTGCTGGATTGTCAAGCTTGTGGAACTAGGGTTTAAGGAGCATTAGGCTAGAGAAGTTTATACTTGGGTTAGTATAGAACTTAGAGAGCTGTGTTCAGAAAACAAGGAGTTCCAGCTAGCTGTAGTCAGTTATGTGATAAGGGAGATATATTATTGTATCTTGTAATTGGATTTCATTGTGATCAATAATATATTCTCTTACCAAGTTGGTAAGGGACTAGGACGTAGACCATAGAAGATTAGGGGTCGAACCTAGCTAAAATTCTTGGTGTTCTTTACTTACTGCATTTTTATCTTTCTGCATTGCATATCACAGCTAGCTGTCTATTCATTAATCTGTTTTATTTGGTTAACTCAGCTAGCTGCCTATCGTACCTAGCTAACTGCCAGTTAAATTTTTATTAGGTCATTGTTAGTCATAACACCTATTCCCCCCCTCTAGGTGTGTATTTTCAGTATATATGTGTTTATGTATGTAGATAATGATTTTTAATATAAGCTCAAATGTTCACATAGCTCAACTGGTTATGGTGTTGCATTAGTTATGCAAGGTCATGGGTTCGAATCCTTTGAATAACATTATTTTTACAAATATTTAGAGTTAGGTTTGGAGTGAGGTTCGGAGGGTCCGAGCCTATGAATAAATTTGCTTAGGGAAACCCCTGTTGATGTATTAGATATATAATAGATTTGAGAGATATATAATAGATTTGAGATGGTGGCCATAAATACCCCTCGGAGGATCCGAGCCTATGAATAAATTTGCTCAGGGAAACCCCTTGTATTAGATATATAATAGATTTGCTGTTGATGTATTAGATATATAATAGATTTGAGATGGTGGCCACCCTCGGAGGGTCCGAGCCTATGAATAAATTTGCTCAGGGAAACCCTGTTGAAGTATTAGATATATAATAGATGGGTCCCGGTCCCTGACAATCGTTTGTCAGGGACGAGTTATTTAACAATCAGTTTCTCAGCCGTTGGATGTCAGGGACGAGTTATTTAACAATCAGTTTCTCAGCCGTTGGACGATCCAACGGCTGAGATTAAAAAAAAAAATTACGTTCCGCGAAAATTTTCCGCGGACCGATTCACGGAAAATTTCCAAGGAACGTAAATTTTTTTTGTAATCCAGAGGGATCCAACAGTTCAGAAACTGATTGTTAAATAAACGATTCTTGACAATCGATTTTCAGGAACAAACTTCCATAATAGATTTGAGAACCTCCAAATGGGTAATATAAAAAAAATCTATACTAATTACCCCTTCTTGCCAAAACCAGATACAAGGTGACACGCACTGGCATCAGCTAACCGCCACTCTTCTTCCACCTCAACACAAAACTCTGAACCCCCAAATTCAATTTTCATTTCACATTTTTTCATTCCATCTCTCTCACTCTCTCTCTCGTGAAAATGAGTATCTGTTCTTCGCTTCATAACACCACCACTTCCTCCCATTTTATTTCCCCCAATTTAACCTCAATTCAAAACTCCAAGCTATTTACCTCTTCCCCCAAACGTTTAAATTATCAAAATCACCGTCAATTTCTCCACACTACAATCAAATCAGACTCGAAATTCGAGTCGGATGTAGCAGAAACAGAACCACAAATTAAACCCTCAGTAAATCCTATATACACACCTACGCCTACTAATCGTCCTCTTCGCACTCCTCACAGCGGGTACTCTCTCATTTCCATATGTTTTTTCCATCACATTTTCTATATAATGTGAATTTATGTATTTATTTATGCACAAGAATGTTGTAGTACAAACTCGGCCTAGTTTTTTAATCGAATAGTTCGATATACTGTGACTAACATGGATAATTTATCGATGACAGCTTATTTATGACTGATAGGTAGACAATCACAAATATTGAATAGAAAGGTTTATTTGACAGTTAATTTATATATCTAATTTGTTTGTAGCTTTCATTGTAATAATAATTTGTATTTGAGCTCAATTACGGCTGAAAACGAGTCGACTCGAACTGAGTTGTTTTGTTATCAAATGGAGCTGAGCTGCGTTATTGAAGAAATTCTCTGATTAAACTCCAGCTCATTGATAAATAAGTTGTTCTTGATGTTTGCAGTTCTTTTAGGTTGAGTCAAATTATGAACAATCCTTAGTCCTGCTCGAGTGTGCTATAGAACAAAATATAACATTATGGTGATCATTTTGTTTATATAGTTTTATTGACTTATGATTTGTGAGGAAATTGATGTTTTGAGTCAGGTATCATTTTGATGGAAGTAGTAGGAAATTCTTTGAAGGTTGGTACTTCAAGGTCGCAATACCCGAGTGTAGGCAGAGTTTTTGTTTTATGTATGCTGTTCAGAATCCCTTGTTTCGGAAAAAATTGAATGCACTGGAGGAGGCTCAGTTTGGGCCTCGGTGGACTGGAGTTGCGGCCCAGATTCTTGGTGCTGATGACAAGCTTATAGTCCAATCGTCTGAAGAATCTCAGAACTTTTGGGGAAGTATGTCTTCTACCTAACTATATTTGTTTGCATGAGTATTTATGACAACAATAAAGACTAATTTAAAAATATCTGACCTGAACCACCCTTTTTACAGGGACGTATTTAAACCACTTAAATTAATGTTGCTAAATTAAGAAAAGAGTTAACGGAAAAAAGTGAGAGATTAACACTCACTAGGTAATATGTCCGCCTTGTGCTTTTATAAAATTTTTATAATATATAATGATTTAAGTGGTTTAAATGAGCTCCAGAAGGGAACAGTGTGTCAAGTGAGACACTTTTGTGGAGAGAGTGACCCCTATATTTATACGTGTCGTGCCATGTTGTTTTGTTTTTCTTTCTCAACAATCAACAAGTGAAGCAGAGGTTTTTTTCCCCTTATTTGTTGGTCCCCGAATAACTCTAGATTTTTGGAATTAATGTTGATAGTCTTTAGGTGTTGGCTAACAAACATTTTGTTTACAACGAAGTAGTAAACAATATGGCCAATTCTTACTTTTGAAAATGGCTGTAAATGTTTTAGGTAGGCATGAATTGATGCTCGGAAATACCTTTGTGGCAAGAGATAACTTGAAGTCTCCAAATAAGGAAACACCTCCTCAGGTTAATATGATTCTAATGATTTTCTTGCTCAATTTAAAATATAAAAGTTCTTGACCATACCAATCTTTGTTCAGCCTAACTTACTGGCACAGTTCTGATTAATTGTTGAATATCCCTACGTATGTCTGATTATGCTAGTTCTTTAATTCACTGATATATGAGCTTCTAACAATTTTACCTGTGTGCCTTTGGCGGCATTTCTTTAGAAGGAAATCATATCAATTAATGCAGAAAAATACTAATATTATATGATTTACTAAGTTTAGATTTTATACAAAGGTTTTGGGCTGTTTCAAGTAGGAGATCATTAGTTTTTTTCTGGGGATTCTTTGATACAGATGGTATTATCAATTTTTCTTGGTACTATAGTACAATACGGGTCTTAGATAATCCATAATCGATACAAATGCAGGATTTCAGAGAAATACATTAGTAGATGATCACAACATAAACCTCACTTTATTCTAATATTTGCATCCAGATTAAAATATCATTTACATATTTATAGAGCATATAGCTAAGTACTTTTAGGCTGTAAGTTATAACTTATCAGCTCCCATAACAAGCTACAACAAGGACACAAGTCACACAACTGTTAAAAATAGACTATTCACATATTGGGCTCCCTTAGCAAGCTACAACCTAGGACATAACTGTTAAAAATAGACTACTCACATATTGGGGTATTTGAAGGTCTGAGATTATGGCACTTCAGCCTCATTTATGCAGCACTGTAGAAAGGCGATTTCATGATAAGTCCTCTTTTGTTGGAATAATATCTGCGATCATAAATCCTATTTTTATTCTTAAAACTTAAGTTTGGGTTCACCTATGTAGTCACATTCTTAAGTATAGATTGGGAGTTTCTGCTCTTCATGTACATAAATTAATAAAATTATTGTGACATGGCAACAATGCTGAAAGTGAAACTTAGGTCGAGACAACCGCCACTGCTCAGCGCTGTCCATTACTTCTCATCATCAACCATTCACAACTTGTAGCTAGGTCTGATGTAGGAAAAGGGTGGGAAGGAGTTAAAAAGGGGGACAATGTTCTTTCTCCACAGAGAATCCGTAGGTAACACAATATATATGCAGATTTATTATACACTATTCATCAATTCAGATAATTTAACTCTATCAAATAATGAAGATTACCGCTGTTTAAATAGATATCCTATAACTTGGTTACAAGTAAAATCTTATGCAAATATAAACTAATACTAATTGGGAGTTAATACCTAATACTTATCTAGTACTATATGTTATAAAAGAACAATTGTCTAATTCTACCATTCTTAAAACAACGAATTGTTTTACAAGTTATTTGTATTTTTAAATACAAATAGAAACATTAACAACTAAATCCTTGATTATGTGCATCAAGGTTCCTTATAATTTGACCAATGTAGGGTTACTGTCTTATCATAAGATTTCTTCGTGTCGTTACAGGAGTTCAATCAAAGAGTATTGGATGGATTCCAGATTACACCATTTTGGCACCAAGGTTCGATTTCTGATGATGGAAGGTATCTAGCTGAACCCTTTTAGTCCATGTTTGCTTTGTACTTTGTTTTCCTTACTAAACGAAAATTGTTGTGTAAATAAAATAGATCACCCCCTCTGGTGCGAAACTTTCGTTGAATGTCAATTTATTCTAATTTGTTCTCTTACTTTTTTTGATGACATGCATTGGTTTTATTAATAAAGATAGAAGGGAAAACTTAAAAACGATTTAGCAAAAAGGTAAATTAATTATTTAATAGATGTGAATGACCTGTATTCAATTTAAGACCACACAATTTTCATCCTTGAATGTCCTCCTATAGTTTTAGAAAAGATGCATTACAGCATAATTAGCTATTGAACTTTATTATCGGATGTATTTTAAATTGATATTTTGGGTTTTCAGTTGGTGTATTCCTATTATATCAAAAACAAATGTTGTATTTCCGATAATTTGCTTGTACACTTTTGGATAAGTATAATAATTGTCGTTAAATTCATGCCTATTGTAGGTATGATTCTTTGAATCATGCTTCTATTTGTTAAATAACGTTTTCGTTCTTAAAAATATATAGTTTCCTGAGGCGGTCACTAAGAAATAGAACTGTGTAGTAGTTCATCCTTTGAGGGATTGTTTAATATGACATAATCTGTGGTATAGGAATAATTTTGCGGAAGTTGTAAAAACTGCACGTTGGGAATACAGTACCCGTCCTGTCTATGGTTGGGGTGATGTTGGCTCTAAACAGAAAGCAACAGCAGGATGGCTTGCTGCATTTCCTGTGTTTGAACCTCATTGGCAAATATGCATGGCTGGAGGCCTCTCGACAGGCATTTTCCCTCTTTTTCTTCCTCATGATTTGTCTATGCCTGATTTGTCGTGCTGTGTCTAAATTATATGGGTTCTCTCTTTAGATATTCACTCTCTCATCTACTGGATCAGTCTGAAAGTTTGTGCAAATTCATTCACACGTCATAGCTGTTTCTTAAAATTTGTGAAAACCAATTTCTGTCATCAGCATGCTACTGTGATTTGGGAACTATTATTATATTATTATGCTTTGGTGGAATTTGAAAAGGTTTGTCATTTAGGTACTGGCACTCACAATTTGTGTTTATCTGTTTGGAATACTTCTATCTTTTAAGTATGCTTCTTTTCACTTTAAGAATGCACTTTAACATATTTAGAGACGTCACTATGTCCAGTGGACTTGACCCTTAATATTGTCAAGAAAATTAGACATTTTCTGTTAGTGCCACATTTTTTCTTTGTTTCAGATTAAATTGAAATAATTTTGAGTAGATTTACTTTTCAGTTTGCCGCTGTTTTCTGGCACAGCTTACCTTGTGTACTCATCTGATTATTTAACTTGAACCCTAATTTATACAATGGATTAGCGCCCTATGTAAAAAGGTCTATGGAAATGCTATGGCTGCTTTTAAATATTTTAATTATGATATTGGTTGATTTATGCTGAGCACATATAGATGCGTGGAACATTATTTATATTCTTTGACAGATGCTGGACAGATATCTTATACAATTAATATTCAATCCAGGTTGGATAGAGTGGGATGGTGAAAGATTTGAATTCGAAAATGCCCCCTCATACTCTGAAAAGAACTGGGGAGGAGCCTTTCCAAGAAAATGGTTCTGGGTAAACGTTCAGCCCTTAGTATCCAGTTATAGGTCCGGCGTATTTTAGCTGTTTCTGCAGGCTAATGCTATTGCATATTTCATCAATGCATTGTCAATGTAGTATAAAAGCACTAATTAAGTAATTATAGATGCATATGTCTTGTGTAGTTCTGTTTCACTTCAACTCAAAATTTTATGATTTTTAACTTTCATAATTCTTGGCAGAATTATAAAAAATGTAGATTAAATTAATTACCAAGGAAGGATTTATGGATAGCCTAATTGCAAGGCTCCTTTTCCCATCCCCTCATGGCCAAAGGTCATTGGTTCTAGCATATTGTAAAATATATAGCATTCCCAAGATAAAATTATTTTGAGGTTGGAATGAGAGAAAGGAGAGCATAGAAGCGTTGTGCCTTTAATTACATTAAATGAAGTTGAATTGGTATACATTCTAAACACATTGTAACAGCTCATGCACAGGCGAGCATGGAACTACACAAGTGGTGGAAATAGAGACAGATATAAACTTCAATGCAAATATTTTGATCATTCTACAACTTCAAAATACAGCCAAATAACTGGTTTCTACTGTCTGAGCCAATTGCTTTTCATTATTGACCATTTTTTATTCTCCATTTACCATTTAACATTGTGCTACTTCTAATCTTTTGTAGACTTTTTACTTCTTCTCACAACTCACAAGTGCATCTTTCAACTTTATCCATCCTATAATCGTTGCAAAACTTTAAATTATTTGTGTAGCTTCAGATATATGCTAAGAACCAAATGTATTAGTATCAACATCATTAACCTTTTTGATGACATATTCTACATTTCATTCTGCTATGTCTTAAATGCCTGCTTGCACACAACTAAAATTGTCAGCAATAATGTTTGGTAAAGAAGTCATTCTGAACATTATAAAGCTAAATCTTAATCAAATAAAATGGAAATCATTATTTTAAGATCATCTTTGTTATACTTTATTGGACTATTCGAGAGTCAATCCGTCTAAGGAGTGTACAGTAGGAATTTTTATATATTAAGCACATATTCATATATATTTTCTTCTTTTAATTTTTTTTTTCCTGATGAGTGATGATAATAGTTTAGTGGTTTTTTCACTTATAAAAGCTGATTTGTTTCTACAGGTTCAGTGTAATGTATTCGAAGGCACTACAGGTGAAGTTGCACTAACAGCAGGCGGTGGATTGAGGCAACTGCCTGGACTGAATGAGAACTTTGAAAATGCTGCCTTGGTACATCTCTATCAAAATTTCAGCGTTAGTTGTGCCACTATTGTATAATGTATTTATTTTTATGTTAAATAAAAAAAGGGAAGGGTAGGATGTTCCATTTTCAGAGGTTACCATTAGTTTGCTTCTACAATTCTTTGAACCTCATTTGACTTTCAAGAACTTCTTAGTCATTGCTGATGTGGGGAATGCAGTTGCAGATTCATGTCGAAGAATGTCTTTAAATGGATAATCAATTAAATAAATTTAACTACTATGTAGTATATAATCTTCTTATGAACTCTGCTTCTTATTATTCATTTTTGTATGTTGCTCTATCTTTAAATTGGCATTTTAACAGTAATCTTGGTACTTTGAAGTTGTTTGGCCAAGGAATCTTAGCTGAAAACTTTAACCTTCAAAGTACAAAAACCTCATTTCTATAGAGATTAGGCCGAGGCTTTAACGGGAATGACTGATATTATGTATTTGACATTGCATTAGTATCCTAAAAAAAGTAGAGTTGTTTTTGCTTATAAAAACATTACTTCCCTTTAATTTTCGTCAAGTCATCGAGACTTGTAGAGTTTTGAATGCTATAAATGCGCTTTTCCTTCGTGATATGTATCGAGTATTTTCCATCCATAATATGACACCCTTATATAAAGTCGAATGTGGTGGTTATAGAGTTATCTTTTGTAAATAGGACACTTCAGGCTTGTTTTGTTAAAGTGAAGGGGTATCTGGTTAATAGTTCATATTGCATAATCACTGCAGATTGGAGTACACTATGGAGGAGTGTTTTATGAATTTGTACCATGGAATGGAGTGGTTGAGTGGGAAATTTCTCCATGGGGTTACTGGAAAATTTCTGCAGAGAACAAAACCCACAAGGTAAAGGTGTATTTATGGAATTTTCTTTTTTATCCCAAATTAGTTACTTTCAAATTGATCATAAGATATTTCTGGATTTATCATTCACTTTGATTAGATAGACAACCTGATGCACTCTTCGTCAAAGTAATATGATTTTCAGGCTTTTAAAAAGTTCCCTACATTTCTTACCTATTTGAGTTACTTCTGAGCAGATAGAGTTGGAGGCAACATCTCAGTATCCAGGTACACCACTCCGTGCTCCAACCACAGAATCTGGTTTTGCTCCTGCTTGTAAAGATACATGCTGGGGTGACCTAAGACTGAAAATGTGGGAACGGAGATTTGATGGCAGTAAAGGGAAGGTTTGTTTTTTTCCACTAGACCAAGTCATCTTACTATCAGTGTGGATGAAAGTGTTGCCCCTGTTATCCCCATGTTTTATTAAACAAGTACATAAGACAACTGACAACCTATTTTTTTCACTTAAGTTTGCTTTTAGTTGAATTAAATTCTTTTTATCTCTTTTTCTTGTTTCCCTCTTTACTTTTACGGGTAAATCAGAACAATTATTTAAATTTTAACACTTATGTTTTGATGGTGTAGCTTATTTTGGATACTACTAGCAACATGGCAGCGGTAGAAGTTGGAGGAGGCCCATGGTTCAATAGCTGGAAAGGCAGGACATATACGCCGGAAGTTCTTAATCGTGCTCTTAATGTTGGTGTTGATGTTGAGAGGTTATTCAATTTCGTTCCCTTCCTCAAGCCCCCTGGTTTATAGACTCACGACGAGGTCCCATCAATTGCTATACAAATATAAAAATATGATGCATCTTCCAACGATGCATTGTTACAAGTAGACGGTTGAAGTATATTAGCTTCAGAGAGGGCAGCGAGGTACTATTATCTTGGGGTTCCTTGTAAATAGCTACAGCTTGGGGGATGGGGGTAGTCTAGCCACAGTGATATATTTGTAGAGGAGACTGGTCTTCTATTTTAACTTTTTGTCGGAAAATAATCTGTCAAAACATTGGCATCTTTTAGTTGGTATCAAAGAGCAACTCCAACCGAACTCCTATCTCTTAGCTATTTAAGATAACAAATCCAATTTATATATTGGTTTTTTTTTTCATAATGCCCTAAGCCCATAAACTTTTTTGTAAAAAAATTTTCTTAAAAAATGACGTGTACCTCCGGCAACAACAAGAATGAAAAACCAACTCTTAAAAAAAAAAAAATTGTAAAATTACATTCCATATTTGCAACCAAAATCAATCATAAATACAAGTTTATAAATTTAACAATTGAAATTATTTTGGTTGCATAATATGTTGTTTAATAAGTTGCATTGGTTAAACCCAGGGTTCTAAAAATCGTCGAGTCGGTTGAGTACTCATTAAAGAATAAAGGCCCCCAATATCACAATTTGGAAGCAAATGGTCCCAAATATCACAACTCAAAAACTTGGCCCCAAATATCACTCCAAAATACATTATAATATACATTATAATATAGCGCTTTTACTTTTTTTTTTCTTCTAAAAACGCAAATGCGTCTAGCGTTCATGATGGGGACTGATTTTTTTTTTTTTTTTTTTGTGTTGCAACGCTAGTTCATACTATGTTTTAAGTTCAAACGCCACTTTATGTGGCGTTATGATGCTTTTTTCCTTTTTTTTAAATTTTTTTTAATTAAAATTGTATTTTTTTAATTTAAAAATTGCAATTTAATTAAATTTAGGGGCTCAACAATTAACTTTTGTGGTTCAACGTTTTCATTTTGGGTTTTAGAAATATTAAGAATGACGAGTAAACCGTATACGAACTTAGGGTTTAGGGTTTGGGATTTAGGGTTGTTTACAACCCTAAATCCTAGACCATAAACCCTAACTTATCCTGATTTTTAAACGCGTTAGCGTTTAAAAATCAGGTCGCCAGATTCAATTTTTTAGATTAAAATTTTTAATTTAGAAAAATACAATTTTAATTAAATTTAGGGGTTCAAAGTTAATTTTAAGGGTTCAACGTTTCCATTTTGGGTTTTAGGAATATTCAAAACATATAATCTTATATATCTAAGAAAAAAAAAAATTAGAATCACAAGAAACGATAAATGGAATGGCGTTCTTCTTAAGGAAACGCTACTTCATATTAGGTTTCCAATGAAGACCAAAGTTTAAACTGCGTTTTCAACAAAAAAAAAAAAAAACTGTAAACCCCCAAAAGGTGAAACGCTTTAGCGTTTTCCTAAATAAAAAAAAATTAATAAAACGCTACACGATGTAGCGGTTTTAAAGAAAAAAATGAAAACGCTGAACGGAACTGTGTTATGGAGTGATATTTGGGGCCAAGATTTTGAGCTGTGATATTTGGGGCAATTTCTTTTCAAATTATGATATTGGGGGCCAACACCCTCATTTAAATGAGTACTCGTTTTTAACCCCTCGTCCGATCGGAGTGAGTTCCGATTTTTACAACCTTGGTTAAACCAAATGCAATCTTGAATATCAAAATCAACTTTAAATTATATTTTAGATAAATGCAAAACTAGGTTACATTTGGTTGTAAAAAATAACTTTTACAAATATTTTTAAAAGATGGAAAAATCGCAAAAAAATACTTTAAAATAATGGCATTTTTGGTAATTTTCAATTAAACCATCTTGAAACATTTAGCAAAACAAACATCTTGAAACAACGGTACAAGGCTAAAAAGACCTAACTCAACCAAGTTTAGGCATTCAACAAAATATCTAGTAAAAAATTTTGAGAAATAAATTTATACTAAAATTAAACCTATTAAAATTGGTAAAATAAAAAATGAACAAATATACAACCATCTATGAAATTTAACAATATAAACAAATTACACTTGAATGTAACATATTAAAGTTAATAAAATAAATAACAATCATCAATAATTTATTAATTTTTTAACGAAAATCAACGATGAAATTTAATGATATAAAAAATCTGAAATGAATGGCATTCTAGATATCTATACTATACTATTTATTATAAGCAAAATAGGGTATATTTGGTTTGGTACTCTTTTTTTGGTACTCTTTTTTGGTACTCTTTTTTTGTCACTCTTTGGCTTGGTTAAATCTCTATTATTAATAAAATTAAAAAAAAACACACATAGCCTAAATAATATGTATTAATATTAATATGCACCTTTTTTTGGTTACTCTTTTTTTGTCACTCTTTGATTTGGTTAAATCTCTATTATTAATAAAATTAAAAAAAAAACACACATAGCCTAAATAATATGTATTAATATTAATATGCACCACATACACAAATATAATAATTCAAAATACAACTATAATAATTCAAAATAAATAATTTTAATAATATTTATATACATGGGATTATAAAGCTATAAATTATTTTATTAATAAAAATATATATACAACTTAAAACTTTAATAATAAAATATAATTAAAAAATTTATAAGCAACCGCGCGCACAGGTTATAGGCTAATACACTATAAAATGAAAATGTGGACTTACATAACCATAGAATACATGAACAGTCCTAATCACCGAATCTATCAATCTATATTATTATATTATAAAATTCGAGACACTAAAAATTTGATAGACAATTGATATATAATATATTGTTGTTTTTTAATATTCCGGTTTTATTACTTTTTGATACATAAAATCCAAAATAAAATATAAATATATCTATTGGATATGAGTTGCACACAATGTATTATTTAATTTTTCTTCCATTTATAGTTTGAAGATGTTGATATCGCAACTTTGAAATTATGTGTTTGAATGTAAATTATGTGTAATAAAAATTACACACAATTTCATTTTAAATGTAATATTTTATTAGATAAAAAATATTCTACAAACTATGAACACCAACTTTCTATGTGTTTTGTATATGAAAACCTTAACAACAAAATAATAGGATTATGCATTTATATATACAGTTCATTTTTACAAAATTGGATAAACATAGTATACTCCGTAGAAGACAAATTAGATGGGCACTTTTTTACAAAAAGTCAGGCACTTCTGTAGTGTTATGTTGATGATATTTTAGTTGTTGGCAATGATGATTCAGAGATTAGTGTTATTAAGCATTACTTGGCATTACTTGAATTCAATTTTTAAAATCAAGGACCTAGGAAAGCTTCATTACTTTCTGGGTTTGGAGTTCACCGAGGTACCAAATGGCATGGTTATTTCTCAGCACAAATTTACTACAGACTTGCTTGCTGAATTTGATTGACTTCATACCTCACCAAATTTACTTGATCCTAGAGATCCTCACTGAGCTGCTTTACATGTTTTGAGGTATTTGAGTGGTAATCCTTCTCAAGGTCTTTTCCTTAGTTCTTCTCCTAAAATTATCAACTAGAAGCATAGTGTGATGCTGATTGGCTGCTTGTGTCCATACTAGAAAATCTGTAAGTGGATATATTGTCCTTCTTGGTGGTTGCTTAATCTCATGGAAATCCAAGAAACAACACACAGTTTTATTGTCATCTGCTGAATCTGAATATAGGTCTCTTCGTCGAGTTACAACTGAATTAGCTTGGTTATCTAGACTATTGCAAGAACTTGAGGTCTCAGATTTACTAACTGTTCCAGTCAAATGTGATAACCAAGCTGCTATCTACAAAGCTAAAAATTCAGTTTTTCATGAGCGAACGAAACATATTGATTTGAACTATCATTTCGTTCGTGAAAAAACTGTTAGCTGCATTGATTTCTTTGTCATAAGTTCCTACCAAACACCAGCTAGCTGATGTTTTTACTGAATCTCTCACTGGCATTCAACATCATTCAATTGTCAGCAAGTTGGGTGCTCCACTTCCTACTTGAGGGGATGTTGGAGATCTTACTTAATTGTATAGTTAATTAGTTTTACTGTTTTATTGTATACTCCCTCCGTCCCTATTTAGTAGTTCATTTTGAGAAAAAATTTGTCTCTAAATAATTGTCTCTTTTCATATTTCAATGCATGTTTTTCAAGTTTTTCCAAAATTACCCCTACACTTCTATTTCCAATATTTGTCTTTATAATTAATTATACATTCAAAAATTATTATTTAATGCAATAAGTAGGGGTAACTATGTAAACAAAATATGACATTAAATATTTCTTAAGATGTGTGTTTTTTTCAAAATGGACTATTTTACTGCCAGCTGGTTAGTTGGATGTAGCTACTTTTCCCGCCATCTCTATGTAACTTGTATATATTAACCTGCTTGTACATTTCTTTTGGCAAGCTTGAATAATAAAACAAGTACATAATTTCTTTACATGTTTTGAGGTATTTGAGTGGTAATCCTTCTCAAGGTCTTTTCCTTAGTTCTTCTCCTAAAATTATCAACTAGAAGCATAGTGTGATGCTGATTGGCTGCTTGTGTCCATACTAGAAAATCTGCAAGTGGATATATTGTCCTTCTTGGTGGTTGCTTAATCTCATGGAAATCCAAGAAACAACACACAGTTTTATTGTCATCTGCTGAATCTGAATATAGGTCTCTTCGTCGAGTTACAACTGAATTAGCTTGGTTATCTAGACTATTGCAAGAACTTGAGGTCTCAGATTTACTAACTGTTCCAGTCAAATGTGATAACCAAGCTGCTATCTACAAAGCCAAAAATTCAGTTTTTCATGAGCGAACGAAACATATTGATTTGAACTATCATTTCGTTCGTGAAAAAACTGTTAGCTGCATTGATTTCTTTGTCATAAGTTCCTACCAAACACCAGCTAGCTGATGTTTTTACTGAATCTCTCACTGGCATTCAACATCATTCAATTGTCAGCAAGTTGGGTGCTCCACTTCCTACTTGAGGGGGATGTTGGAGATCTTACTTAATTGTATAGTTAATTAGTTTTACTGTTTTATTGTATACTCCTCCGTCCTTATTTAGTAGTTCATTTTGAGAAAAAAAAATTGTTTCTAAATAATTGTCTCTTTTCATATTTCAATGCATGTTTTTCAAGTTTTTCCAAAATTACCCCTACACTTCTATTTCCAATATTTGACTTTATAATTAATTATACATTCAAAAGTTATTATTTAATGTAATAAGTAGGGGTAACTATGTAAATAAAATATGACATTAAATATTTTTTAAGATGTGTGTTTTTTTCAAAATGGACTATTTTACTGCCAGCTGGTTAGTTGGATGTAGCTACTTTTCCCGCCATCTCTATGTAACTTGTATATATTAACCTGCTTGTACATTTCTTTTGGCAAGCTTGAATAATAAAACAAGTACATAATTTCTTCATTTTTTCTGTTCATCTTCTTCTTAACATACCCAACAATCACATACACATTTACATACAGAATGTACAGTTTAACAGGTGGCTGCTTTCATGATCTCTGTCGGTTTCAAAATCTCCGGTGGTCATCTCAACCCTGCTGTCACGCTCGGCTTATGTGTTGGTGGTCATATCACCAACTTACTTAGTTCATGCTGCCAGGACCAAGGGTGTCAATATGGCAAGTCTGGAGTCCTCTCCATTCTTAATTTACTTAATTTATCAGTGCTTAGCTTCAGTAGCAGCTTGTATACTACTCAAGTATCTTACAGAAGGACTGATACATCCCAGTTTTGAAAAAATTTCACTTACTCTTGAATACTCACTAGCTAAAATTGCGTAATTTTTATGGAACAAGTGTGAATAATTGTTCAGCATTTATTGTTTAATTGTTGGTAAATGAACGAGCACACTAATCGAATTGATGCCTTTGTTTTATTTCTCTTAAAACAATAATATGATAAGTTGATGCTTGTAATTTGATATCTGCAGAGTACTCCAGTAAACAGACTTGCTGCTGGAATGGACAGTCTATAAGGAGTTGTGATGGAGATTGTTTTGACATTTTCATTGGTTCTCACAGTATATTCTACTTTGTTGGAAATGTGTATGGGCTCTTGCACCAAATATATAAAATCTTTGTATAACACAAACACACACCTGTATATATTAATATTAATAGGCTACAACTTTCTTACACAACAACAAGGCTTCAGCCTTTTCTTTTCTCTCAGAGCTTCAGCTCTCTTTTCTCTCTAACTTACAAACTCACTTTGGTGTGTTTCTTGGTGTATTTTAAACACAAAGAGAAAGCTGTATTTATAGGCCAAAAACGTATGTTGATTGACCTCATTCCTTGCATCATCATTCAACTGTCTATTTTAATGTACCCACCTTATTTTACTTTGAACAAAGACCAACCACTATCTTTGATAATTTCCCCTACAGCCTACCGTTTTTCCCGGATGATTTTAGCTGTAATTTATGACTTTTACTAGGCTGGGTTTGAATTCTAACACTCCCCCTCAAACCCGGCTTTGCATTCCTAGCTTTTCTTTCATTTTATGAAACACGTCCGACTTCAACGGCTTCGTAAATATATCTGCTAAATTGTCTTCGGTTTTGCAGTGCACCAGTTCCACAATTTTGTCGTTCACCTGTTCTCGAATAAAATGATATTTTATGTTGATGTGCTTGCTTCGACTGTGTGACACTGAATTTTTCGCGAGTGAAATAGCAGACTTATTATCCACATAAATAGTAACCGGATCCTCCTTTGCAAGATTTAACTCGCTCAATATGTAGCCTAACCACATAGCTTGACATGCGCACGCTGTTGCTGCCATGTATTCTGCCTCACATGTTGAGAGAGCAACTGTCTGTTGCTTCTTTGATGACCACGAAAATATCGCCGAACCGATATGAAAAGCATATCCTGAAGTGCTTTTCCCGTCATCCAAATCTCCACCATAATCACTGTCTGAGTAGCCAACTAATTTCGAATCTTGAGAATGCGTGTAAAATAAACCATGATCAATTGTACCTTAAATATATCTCAAAATCCTTTTAGCTACCATGAAGTGATCTTGTTTCGGCTTCTCCATGTACCTACTTACCAATCCAACTGCATACATAATATCTGGACGAGTGAAAGTTAGGTACCTCAAACATCCGACTAAACTTTTGAACAATGTCGGATTTACCGACTCCCTTGTTGAATCATTTTTGAGCTTTATGCTCGTTTCTGCTAGCGTGCTCACCGGCTTGCAATCTTCCATTCTGAACTTGCTTAAAATCTGCTCGGCATATTTTTTCTGAGACATAAAAATCCCGTCTTTGCTTTGCTTGACTTCGACTCCAAGAAAGTACGACATTTGACCAATATCTGTCATCTCAAATTCGTTAGTCATGACTTTCTTAAAATCATCAAACATACCAGGATTATTTCCGGTAAATATCATGTCATCCACGTACAAGCACACGATCATAATATCTCCCCCTGAATTTGTTTTGGTGTAGAGTGCATGCTCGTATGGACTCTTCACAAAACCATTCTTCTGAAAGTATTCATCAACCCTTGTGTTCCATGCTCTCGGGGCTTGCTTCAACCCGTACAGTGCTTTCTTTAGTCGGTAGACTTTATCTTCCTTGCCTTTCTGAATATATCCAGGAGGCTGATCAATATAGACCTCTTCTTCGAGATATCCATTCAGGAATGCTGACTTCACATCCATCTGATAAATCTTCCACTGATTCTGAGCTGCAATTGCTGTAAGAAGTCTGATGGTATCAACTCGTGCAACTGGAGCGAATACCTCATCATAGTCAATGCCATGTCTCTGCTTGTAGCCTATAGCCACTAGCCTTGCCTTGTGCTTCTCTACTTTGCCTTCTTGATTTGTCTTGGTCTTATAGACCCATTTGACACCAATTGCTTTGTGTCCTTCTGGAAGACTTGTAAGCTCCCAAGTATCATTCTTCTTAATAGCACCAATTTCTTCATCCATGGCTTTGTTCCATTTGCTTTCTTCAGAAGCTTCCTCAAATGTAACTGGATCACACTCAGCCATCAAACAAAATAGTGAATAATCAAAGGTAATTTGTACCGGACTTGTTGCTTCATAAATACTATCCAGACTCCGCATTTTTCTGGGTGCTCCCCCTGAACTACTGCTATTGCTGCTTCCTGAACTCGATGGTGTTGAAGTAGGAGTTTGTTGATTCGGACTTTGTGGAGGAGTTGGATCATCATCTCCGCCCTCTTCTATGTTGGGGACATCACCATCATCATCATCATCATTAAAGAACAAGCCTGCAACTTTTCTTTCATCCTCGCTCCATCTCCAGTAATCAGATTCATCAAACTCAACATCTCGAGAAATGATTAATTTCTTCGTGAGGGGATTATAGGGTCTGTACGCCTTGTTCCTTTTGTCATATCCGGAAAAAATGTACTTTTCTCCTTTATCATCCAGCTTCTTTCTTTTCTGATCAGGAACATGTGCATATGCAATGCACCCAAAAATTTTGAGATGTCCAACTGATGGTTTGCTTCCACTCCATGCTTCATTTGGAGTTTTGTTCCTGACACTTTTTGTTGGACAGCGATTCAGCAAATAAACTGCACATAAAATGGCTTCAGCCCAGAAAGTTCTTGGCATGTGCTTTGCTTTCACCATACTCCTTGCTATGTCCATAATGGTGCGATTCTTCCTCTCTGCAAAGCCATTCTGTTGTGGAGTATATGCGGTTGTCAACTGATGATTTATTCCATGTGCTCGGCAGAAGCTTTTGAACATATTTGAAGTATACTCGCCTCCTCTGTCTGACCTGAGTACCTTCAAATATTGACCACTTTGCTTTTTTGCCAATGCTTTGAACTCCTTGAATTTATCAAGAGCCTCTGAATTTTCTTTTAGAATATACACCCAACTTAAATCATCAATAGATGTTAGGTAATACCTGTTACCTCCAAATGATGGGATATCAAATGGACCAACTATATCCGTATGAACAATCTCCAACGGCCATCTAGCTCGCCATGATTTTCCAACTAAAAAGCTTTGTCGATGTTGCTTTCCTTTAACACAAGCTTCACACAACTGATTTGGTTCGTTGATTGCTGGCAAACCATCCACCATCTTTGTCTTTGACAATAACTTCCGACCAGAAAATCCAAGATGACCAAATCTTAAATGCCATAACCACGAGTCATTTTTAATGACTGACTTCAAACACTTATGCACCTCCGTCTGTATATCAAGAGTGAAGAGACGATTCTTTGACATCTCCACGTTTGTAATTAATTCTCGAATCTGATTTCTGATGATCAGAGAATTATCCTGCATCTGAATATTATATCCCATTTCCACAAGTTGGCCAAGACTGATGATATTACTTTTCAAAGCAGGTATATAATAAACATCATTTATATACTTCTTATCACCTTTCTTTGACACAATCGTAACAGTGCCTTTTCCTTTGACTGGAATCTTCGATGAGTCACCAAAAGTAACTTCTCCACTGATGGTGTTGTCTATTTCCGTAAATAATTCCTTATGGCCACACATGTGATTGCTGGCTCCCGAATTAAGATACCATGTATTCTTCTTGCCTCTCCTTTGTAAGTGAGGAACATAGCGGAACCCACATCTTTATCTTCTTTTGCTGCGGCAAAATGACTTCTTTCTTCCACTTTTGGAGATCTACACTCGTAACTGAAGTGACCATATTTGTTGCAATTATAACATTGTAACTGAGACTTGTCACCTCGTTGTTGGAATCCGCCTCTTCCTCGGCCTCTGAAATTTTGACCACGACCAGATGGTTGATAGCCTTCATTATTCTGGCCTCTACTGAACGTCTGTCTTCCACGTCCTTGTCCACCTCGGTAGCTACCTCTATAGCCACCTCTGCCATGTGAAGAACTGCTACTGCCAGAACTGTCACCGATGGATACTTTACTTTACAACGCCTTTTCCAAATGGCTTGCATCATCATTTTGGTTCATCCGCTGCTCATGCGCTTGAAGTGAACCAACTAGCTCATCAATAGAAATCGTGGACAAATCTTTCGACTCCTCGATAGCAGTAACAACATAATCAAATTTTCTTGTTAGCGAGCGGAGGAGCTTTTCCATGACCCGAACATCATCGAGACTTTCGCCATTTCTTTTCATTTCGTTTGTCACCGTTTTCAAACGCGTAACATATTCACCGATATTCTCTGAAGTCTTCATTTTGATATTTTCTAACTCGCCACGAAGAACTTGGAGCCGCACCTTTTTTACTTTCTTGACACCTTGGAATGATTTTTGTAAAATCTACCATGCCTCTTTTGATCTCTTTGCATTTAAAATTTTTTCGAAGGTGGATTCGTCGACACCTTGAAAAATTGTGTATAACGCCTTGTTGTCTTTTTTCCGAATTTCTTTTAACGCCGTCTTCTCGGCATTAGGAAGTGCTGCTTCAGCGGTAGCATTTTCGGGCTCGCTATAGCCGCTTTCAACGATATCCCAATTATCGTACGAACCGAGTAAAACCTTCATTTGGATACTCTAGTTTTCGTAATTTATAGCCGTCAACTTTGGAATATTTTGTTGCACCATATTCGCCATTTTTTTTTCAAAAAATATCTTTGCACAGTATAAGTGAACAGTACCGTATGTATGAATAGTACCGTATGAATAATGTCGTATAGTATCCGTGAATATTACCGTATGAACAGTATCCGTGAATAGTACCGTATGAACAGTATAAGTGAACAGTACCGTATGAACAGTACTTCGTCTTCTACGGCATGAATAGTATTTTCCGATAGAAATAGTAATCGGAATTTTTTCCAGAATACCAATTTCTTTTCCGAACGAAACCTTAGCTCTGATGCCACTTGTTGGAAACGTGTATGGGCTCTTGTACCAAATATATAAAATCTTTGTATAACACAAACACACACCTGTATATATTAATAATAATAGGCTACAACTTTCTTACACAATAACAAGGCTTCAGCCTTTTATTTTCTCTCAGAGCTTCAGCTCTCTTTTCTCTCTAACTTAAAACCCACTTTGGTGTGTTTCTTGGTGTATTTTAAACACAAAGAGAAAGCTATATTTATAGGCCAAAAACGTATGTTGATTGACCTCATTCCTTGCATCATCATTCAGCCGTCATACCCACCTTATTTTACTTTGAACAAAGACCAAACACTATCTTTGATAATTTCCCTTGCAGCCTACCATTTTCCCCGGATGATTTTAGCTGTAATTTATGACTTTTACTAGGCTGGGTTTGAATTCTAACATACTTTGGTGGATCCAAAAAAGGGCTTTGTTTATGGTAAAGGTCCAATACTGACTGGGTTTGTAGTAGGAGCCAACATCATGGCTGGTGACCCAGCTAGATCATTCAGCCCTGCTGTAATTACCGTAGTATGGACAGATCACTTGGTTTATTGGGTTAGGCCTTGCTGGCCTAGTCCATGAAAAATTTTTCATCTTTAGATCTTCTGTTGTTTTCTTCAGAGATGTTTTCTTTAGGAGTCGAAAGATTTTTCCAAATGGCTTGCATCATGATTTTGGTTCATCCGCTGCTCATGCGCTTGAAGTGAACCAACTAGCTCATCAATAGAAATCGTGGACAAATCTTTCGACTCCTCGATAGCAGTAACAACATAATAAAATTTTCTTGTTAGCGAGCGGAGGAGCTTTTCCATGACCCGAACATCATCGAGACTTTCGCCATTTCTTTTCATTTCGTTTGTCACCGTTTTCAAACGCGTAACATATTCACCGATATTCTCTGAAGTCTTCATTTTGATATTTTCGAACTCGCCACGAAGAACTTGGAGCCGCACCTTTTTTACTTTCTCGACACCTTGGAATGATTTTTGTAAAATCTACCATGCCTCTTTTGATCTCTTTGCATTTGAAATTTTTTCGAAGGTGGATTCGTCGACACCTTGAAAAATTGTGTATAACACCTTGTTGTCTTTTTTCCGAATTTCTTTTAACGCCGTCTTCTCGGCATTAGGAAGTGCTGCTTCAGCGGTAGTATTTTCGGGCTCGCTATAGCCGTTTTCAACGATATCCCTATTATCTTACGAACCGAGTAACACCTTCATTTGGATACTCTAGTTTTCGTAATTTGTAGCCGTCAACTTTGGAATATTTTGTTGCACCATATTCGCCATTTTTTTTTCAAAAAATATCTTTGCACAGTATAAGTGAACAGTACCGTATGTATGAATAGTACCGTATGAATAGTGTCGTATAGTATCCGTGAATATTACCGTATGAACAGTATAAGTGAACAGTACCGTATGAACAGTACTTCGTCTTCTACGGCGTGAACAATATTTTCCGATAGAAATAGTAACCGGAATTTTTTCTAGAATGCCAATTTCTTTTCCGAACAAAACCTTAGCTCTGATGCCACTTGTTGGAAACGTGTATGGGCTCTTGTACCAAATATATAAAATCTTTTTATAACACAAACACACACCTGTATATATTAATAATAATAGGCTACAACTTTCTTACACAATAACAAGGCTTCAGCCTTTTATTTTCTCTCAGAGCTTTAGCTCTCTTTTCTCTCTAACTTACAAACTCACTTTGGTGTGTTTCTTGGTGTATTTTAAACAGAAAGAGAAAGCTATATTTATAGGCCAAAAACGTATGTTGATTGACCTCATTCCTTGCATCATCATTCAGCCGTCATACCCACCTTATTTTACTTTGAACAAAGACCAACCACTATCTTTGATAATTTCCCTTGCAGCCTACCATTTTTCCCGGATGATTTTAGCTGTAATTTATGACTTTTACTAGGCTGGGTTTGAATTCTAACATACTTTGGTGGATCCAAAAAAGGGCTTTGTTTATGGTAAAGGTCCAATACTGACTGGGTTTGAGGGGCCAACATCATGGCTGGTGACCCAGCTAGATCATTCAGCCCTGCTGTAATTACCGGAATATGGACAGATCACTGGGTTTATTGGGCTAGGCCTTGCTGGCCTAGTCCATGAAAAATTTTTCATCTTTAGGTCTTCTGTTGTTTTCTTCAAAGATGTTTTCTTTAGGAGTCGAAAGATTTTTCCAAATGGCTTGCATCATGATTTTGGTTCATCCGCTGCTCATGCGCTTGAAGTGAACCAACTAGCTCATCAATAGAAATCGTGGACAAATCTTTCGACTCCTCGATAGCAGTAACAACATAATAAAATTTTCTTGTTAGCGAGCGGAGGAGCTTTTCCATGACCCGAACATCATCGAGACTTTCGCCATTTCTTTTCATTTCGTTTGTCACCGTTTTCAAACGCGTAACATATTCACCGATATTCTTTGAAGTCTTCATTTTGATATTTTCGAACTCGCCACGAAGAACTTGGAGCCGCACCTTTTTTACTTTCTCGACACCTTGGAATGATTTTTGTAAAATCTACCATGCCTCTTTTGATCTCTTTGCATTTGAAATTTTTTCGAAGGTGGATTCGTCGACACCTTGAAAAATTGTGTATAACGCCTTGTTGTCTTTTTTCCGAATTTCTTTTAACGCCGTCTTCTCGGCATTAGGAAGTGCTGCTTCAGCGGTAGCATTTTCGGGCTCACTATAGCCGCTTTCAACGATATCCCTATTATCGTACGAACCGAGTAACACCTTCATTTGGATACTCTAGTTTTCGTAATTTGTAGCCGTCAACTTTGGAATATTTTGTTGCACCATATTCGCCATTTTTTTTTCAAAAAATATCTTTGCACAGTATAAGTGAACAGTACCGTATGTATGAATAGTACTGTATGAATAGTGTCGTATAGTATCCGTGAATATTACCGTATGAACAGTATCCGTGAATAGTACCGTATGAACAGTATAAGTGAACAGTACCGTATGAACAGTACTTCGTCTTCTACGGCGTGAACAATATTTTCCGAATGCCAATTTCTTTTACGAACGAAACCTTAGCTCTGATGCCACTTGTTGGAAACGTGTATGGGCTCTTGTACCAAATATATAAAATCTTTGTATAACACAAACACACACCTGTATATATTAATAATAATAGGCTACAACTTTCTTACACAATAACAAGGCTTCAGCCTTTTATTTTCTCTCAGAGCTTCATCTCTCTTTTCTCTCTAACTTACAAACTAACTTTGGTTTGTTTCTTGGTGTATTTTAAACACAAAGAGAAAGCTATATTTATAGGCCAAAAACGTATGTTGATTGACCTCATTCCTTGCATCATCATTCAGCCGTCATACCCACCTTATTTTACTTTGAACAAAGACCAACCACTATCTTTGATAATTGATAGAATATATTTTTATATATATTTTAGATGATTTTATTCTCATATTTATTGTGTTTTGCATTCATTTGGATTTTTATTTAATAGATTTGATTGTTTTATTGTAGGAAATAAAGAATTCATGACTTGGAAGGATTTGGAGCAAAAAGAGCTATTTTGGAGATAAATAGGAGAAAATTCGTTTTATTAGTCTACACGGGCTGTTTAACATTGTTTTGGCCATATCTTGAGTTCCAGAAGTCAGAATTTGACCATCTTACTGTCCACGCGAAGCTTGTGGAATTTTCTTTAATTCAGAGGTGGTCCAATAAGCAAAATCCAGTTGGAAGAGCCCAGAAGCAGAGGAGTAAATATAGTTACGAAATTTACAAGGTATCCTATTCAGTTATGGAATCCTACTTGTAATTTATTTAGAGTATTAAAATACTTTTATTGGGCAAGACTTTTAGAGCCTATATAAACACATCTAGGGTATTATGTAAAAAGAGAGAAAAAGGATGTAATATTAGATCAGATAATATAGTTTAGAGTAGATTAGTATTATTAGTTGGAGATGTAGAGAAACACCATGACTCTTCTTTTGGGTGACAACATTGAAGTTTGAAAGTTTTGTTCTCTTAATCTTTTCTTTGTTCTTATTAGTTTAATTATGTTTTCTTGTTTTACTAGTTGTTTTACTTGTTTAATTATTAGCGAGTAGTTATTTCTAGGGCTTAAAGGGAAGCCATGTTTGCACTAATATTGGCATGATTTTCATTGTGGTTTGATTGGTTATGGTTAATTCTGATTGATATGTTTTAATCATTAATTTGTGTAATTGGCCAATATCATGGATTAATTATATGCAAATAGGGGTATGGATCGAGAGATTTACTTACTAGAGGCACACATACGATTAGCAGAATTGAATTTGAGTGCGGAAGCATCATTGGATTTCTGAGAGCGTTAATTCTTGGAAGAGATTAACTTGACTCTAATTACCTGATTGATTGAATTACTAAAAGTGGTTAATTGTGTTGAATGTTTCGAGAGTGTTAATGCTTGAAAGAGATTAACATACTCTAGTTATAGGATCACATTGATTGCTTTAGCTTAAGAGCCAATTATGTAAGCATGGTGGACCTGATTGCCCTAGGTTTTAAATAATTTGTTTATCATCTGTTTAATTAGTGTTAATCTAGTTTAATTAGTTAGTTAATAATTCTTCAATAATCGTTTGACCCTTGAAACAATTAGCGATAACTGAAAAGGAATTAGTAGAACCTGTCTCCTTGTGGATTCGATCCGCTTGCCATCTGTACTAGCAATAGACACCGTGCGCTTGCGGTTAGGTACAATTTGACACACCAAGTTTTTGGCGCCGCTGCCGGGGAGACAGCGAGTTTCTATTGATTTTAATTTAGTTGTTTAGATTGTTTCCATTGTCTTATTGGAACCTTTGTTCCAATTGAGGCAAATTTTACTGCGTTTTCTAGGCTTTGTTGAGTATCTACAGGTTTGCAATGGGTGAAGTTGATACTTTTGCACTCTTATCTTCCCTAGTAGAGGCACATACTCGAGAGATTGCCATGTCGAAGACTACAGAGCCCACTATGCGTCCAATGAGTATCAATGAGATGTCACAAGTGGCCCCTAAAACTTACAACTTCTGTCAAATTTGCGGTGTGCAGGGTCACTTTGGTTTTGAATGCTCTTACAATGTCTATAATTCTCAGAGTGCTCAGTTGGGACAAATGAATTCTTTTGAAGAAGGATATGGGTACAATCAGTATTCAAACACTTTTGATCAAGAATGCGTGAATCAACCAGATTTCTACTACCAGGACAATGGTGCTCAAAATTTTTCATATCATAATCAGCAACAGTTTGAGCAACAATATTATCAATCATATGAGCAGCCACCACAGCAAGAATATCAATATCCTCCTCTACAAGAAAATCTACATGTTTCTCAATCCAGCGTAGATGTGCAAGCTGATCAGACAAATGAGATGTGGGATATCTTGAATAAAATGCTAAAGAGTTTTGAAGAATTATAAACTCAAAGTTTGGCGATTGAATCTCAAATTGCAAAGTTGGGTAACTCTTCTACTACAGGGCAGCTCAACTATTTACCATCATCATCTATCCGATCTGAAGAGGACCTGACTGCTATCAATCTCACAAGCGATCAGGAATATGATAGTTTCTCCATGTATGTTGATGGTGAGGCCATTGATAAAGAGAAGGAGCATGCCATTGATGACGAGATCAATGATGTTGCTGTTACCGAGAACAATGTGACTCATGATGAGGCTACAAAAGAAAGCAATACAGAGATGGTTGTTGTTTCTCTTCCACAACCTGTGCCTAAGCTACCATGTATTGATAAATTTGCTCTCGATCTAGCCTCTACTTACAAGGCTTCTTTGCTCAAGAACACTTATTTCAAGGTTGATGTGATAACAAATATTGTCCAAGATGATATTTCTCAAATTCTGGTTGAGGATTCATACAAAGTGGCTCATACGTTTCAAGCTCGAGAAGAGGGAGAAGATGGAAGTGTCTTATTAGCCAATGATGTGATAATCCAAGATGTCCGAATGGCTCCAATGAAAGTGAGGAGTGAAGAAAAGCCACCACCAGAACCTCCACCTTATGTCAAGGGAGTTCATTATTTTCGTGGTGTTCAATTTTATCGTTGTCTTATCACAAAGTTTTCCAGAGCTGCACAAGCACTCTCTCTATTGCTTATTAATGACATATTTTATTTTGCTGATGCTTGTTTGGAGACTTTCTGCAGGATAAAGACAATCACTAACACTCTTGATACTTTTTATGGTGGCGAGTTTATGATCGAGAAAGTGGATATTACGCCTTTTCCGGAGTATTTTTGAGGAGGTCAAGCTAATGACTCTAAATAAGCGCTTCGTGGGAGGCAACCCATGCATTAGTGTAGGAAAAAAAATTGAGCGTTGTATGAAGAAAAAAAAATGAGTGTAGTGAAAAAAAAAAAAGAGTAGTAGTATTGCGAAAAAAAAAAAACCCAGTCACGCAGAAGCTGACCGCGCATCAGGCGCCCATTCCGCGCATAAAGCGCCCAGTCACGCAGATCCCAGCTGCGCATCAAGCACCAGTCCCGCGCCGGAAGCCCTGAAACGCAGCCTGCTGCTGCGTTACACCCCTCTGCCCAGAATTTTTTTCCTAAAATTGTGTTTTTGCTCACAAATTCAACCCCAAATTTTATCCCAACTCAAATTCTTTCAATCCCTAATTCCTATATCTATTCTAGATCAATTCCATACCATCCCAAAGCTCTCCTACACCCAATTTTTTTTATAACCTCTCCATCATCTTATATATATACCCATCTATATATACAAATCCAATTCCTCTTCTATTTATTTAAATCTCCAAAAATTCAATTCTAAAGAGGAATTAATTACAAGTTCACCTCTTCAATTCGTAGTGGGTTTATTTCTTCTCTCAAATTTTATTTTGATTACGAATTTGTGTTCTTGTAAATTGGGATTTATATTATTCTTGATATATTGGGGTATTTTTGGTGTGATATTGCTTGGTAATTTTTTGTGGAGCTTCTTTTGAGTTGGGTATTGATTCTTTTGGCTCATAAGCATGGGAGAGATAGTGCTAATGTTGGGAAATTGGTTCGGGAGTTTTATGCCAAATGCAACCGTGATCACCTACGGAAGTGGTGAGTGGGTGGCTTCTAAGCGACTGAGGGGTGGTTTTCACACCTGGCATCTTGATTCCAGGGGAGTTTTCTTTCTTTTCTTTTTAGTGTAGTTTTATTTTGTTTTTAGTTGTAATTTTTTATTTGTTCCTTAGTTCATTGGGGACAATAAACCGCTTCAGTGTGGGGATGAGTTCTCAATGTTTAAAAAAAAAAATTAAAAATCCAAAAAAATTAAAAAAATTGAAAAATACCAAAAAAAATTCTAGCCATGCAATTTGATTAGTTGTTGTATTTTGCTTGATACACCCATGCATGTGTAGAATTCTTGTGTTATGGACGCTTTTGTATGAGAAGTGACGTGCTTTGTTCTTGTGCACACACTTACACTAGCAATTTGAAGCTGGTAGACTTAATTGGATGTTGTAAGTGATTAGAATGACATGAATATGTGCAAGATGACTTGGTTTACATGCTTTGAGTACAAGTAGGTGCGTTAGAGAGTCTTGTTACTTGGGATTGATTATGTTTTGTCATACCAAGTGAGTTTTGAGCCTATATGCATATCTTTTGCATGATTTTTCGTTTGCTTGAGTGTCCACATGTTGTTTACATTGCTAGCACTTACTTGAGATCTTTCTTGAAATGCATGACATTACTTGATGATGAAATGATAAAGGCAATTAGGTTTAACCTCGTATTTCCCATATTTCCACACCATTTATACATGATCAATTAGTTAACCCGTTGAGCTTAATCCTATTCTTTCGGTGACATACCACATTACTTGCCATTATCCTTTTTATTCTATTGGCCTTATATTGAATTCGAACCTAAATTGTCAAAGGCTAGTATTGTGTTTAAGGGAGTAATAAGGTGTTAAGGGTTTTATTGTTGATTATACCATTGGGGAATTATTGATTTTGGTTGATGCTTGTTAGTCGAAATTCATAAAAATATCTTTGGATCATTGTGCTTATTCCTTAGCTCTCAAAAGAAAAAAAAAGAGAAAAAAATAGAAAAAAAATAGAAAAAAAAAAGAAAAAATAAATAAATTTGAGAGCATTCTTATGTTTGTATGATCCTTCTTCATTCGACTAGTCAAGTTATTATGTAAGGGTTATTGAAAAATCCAAGTGTGGGGAAGTATTTGTTTTAAATAGAAAGGGAATTGAATAATGATTATTGTTGGGTAATAGCTTTTGACATTTAACCTGTTTTAGCTTTACTTGACATACCTGGTCCCTAGCCCACGCTACAACCCGAATAAAGACCTTTTGATTGTCATCAGTGATGTATGTTGTGTTGAGAGTGAGATTGATTGCGAGTGTCAAGTTGTGTTTATGATTTTGTTGGAATTGAGTGATACACTTAACCTTGTTCTTGAGTGAATATTCGTTTTTGAGTGAAAGGTGAGTTATTACTTGTTTTGGCATAGGAGATCCCGGGTTTAGACTTAAAGATGTATTTCTTGTGGGCTTAGCATGATTACCAACGATTTTTACACTTGACATGAATTTTTATGACCTTCTGCATGTTGGTTGAGTAGACTACATGAATACTTGCACTTTCGATACCAAGACATCGTTTGTTTACTTTGATTCTTAAGTTGATGTGGCATGAGAGGACTTGTGTGTGTGGTGATGTGTTAGCATTGATCTTTTGCATGGTTAGATGAATTTTGTGGGTACATTCACTATAAACCCTCACGAGACAACACTCGTCCTACTAGGGCTGCCTAGAGGTTTAATGGCTTGTTGCATATGCTCAATGCAATCGTGTCATCTACGAAAGTGATGTTTGTTAGAACTTAGTTTTTATTTCACTTATTTGCCCGAGGACGTGCAAATGCTTAGTGTGTGGATGTTTGATAGAATATATTTTTATATATATTTTAGATGATTTTATTCTCATATTTATTGTGTTTTGCATTGATTTGGATTTTTATTTAATAGATTTGATTGTTTTATTGTAGGAAATAAAGAATTCATGACTTGGAAGGATTTGGAGCAAAAAGAGCTATTTTGGAGATAAAATAGGAGAAAATTCGTATTATTGGGCTACACGGGCTGTTTAACATTGTTTTGGCCATATCTTGAGTTCCAGAAGTCAGAATTTGACGATCTTACTGTCCACGCGAAGCTTGTGGAATTTTCTTTAATTCAGAGGTGGTCCAATAAGTAAAATCCAGTTGGAAGAGCCCAGAAACAGAGGAGTAAATATAGTTACGAATTTTACAAGGAATCCTATTCAGTTATGGAATCCTACTTGTAATTTATTTAGAGTATTAAAATACTTTTATTGGGCAAGACTCACTACGCCATAAACGCACATACGTAACCCCCATTTTCAGTTGCGTAAGGCCTGAAAAGCGTTGCGTAAGGTCTTACGCAACGCTTTTGGGGCGTTACCAATACTGGCGTTGCGTAAGACCCCTAACGCAGTGCTTTTCCAAGCTATTGCAACACTTCGAAAAGCATTGCATAAGAGGCCTTATGCAACACCAAAAGCATGCAAACGCAACGCTACAAGGGGTTGCATAAGATGTTTCAGCCATGTCAGCATGCTGACATGGAAGCAAGGTGCCACGTCAGCATGCTGACGTGTCATTAGTGGGACCCACAAAGTCCACGTCACAAATGGGGGGGCCATGCCACGTCAGCAATGGGGCCCACCAAGGTGCCACGTCAGCATTGGAGCCCACATGCCACGTCAGCAATTAGTCCACTATCTAACGCAACGCTATTTGAGTCTAATGCAACACTAATTTTATTTTTTAAGCAACACCAATCTTGTCAAATGCAACACCATTTTTTTTTATTGCAACATTACAACTATGCTAATGCAACATTAAATAGAGTCAAATGCAACGATTTTTTATAAAAAAATTTGAAATGGCTGAGCTGTTTATACATTAATCCCAAAAATTATAAATCTTATACCAACATATACTAAAACCAAGTAACTGCTACTAATTCTAACTTCCAAACTATGCCAATTCTAACTTTACAATTGTATTGGTATATAACACTAATACAATCGAAAAAGATAATATCTAGAGAAAACTAATTGTTTTCACATGTAATGTAATGCTTGCCCTGTCCTGAGCTGGACAATCCTGCTAGGAACCACCTGAGCACACCAGGTTAAGCTGCCAAAAAAAGTTTCCAAGTAAGCATCACATTTTATTAATTTTCTCAATTACTAACTCTTAGACATGTTTGGAGAGTGAGATAGGACTATTATTGTATTTGTGTTTGTACAATAAACATGCAGATCATGTCAGCTTATGTAGATGAATTCATACCTCGAGTATCCTTCCAGTGAAGTTGTAAACAAGAGGATATTCAAGCTATTTCATTTCGAAAAAAAATTGTTCAAAAAATTAACCACAAACTTGCAGGTCTTCCACAAAAATTAATTTAGAAAATTATAAATTTAGGAAAGAAAGTTACTATAATTACTGTGACACTAGATGAAACCTTACAGATGCATTCTCCTGTACATGCACATGATCTAATGGTTTAGTTTTTTTTACTTCCATCTTCGTTTTTAAATTCATTATTTATTATCAGTCATGCATTTAAAATAAACAAGGAGCCAAGATTTATACAAGCTTAAAACTTAAGTAAGATCTCTTTGTTACAAATAGAGTTTAGATAGCATCGAATGGAACATGGTTTTAGCATGGATAATTAATATAAAATTAATTAGAGCCTATATAAACACATCTAGGGTATTATGTAAAAAGAGAGAAAAAGGATGTAATATTAGATCAGATAATATAGTTTAGAGTAGATTAGTATTATTAGTTGGAGATGTAGAGAAACACCATGACTCTTCTTTTGGGTGACAACATTGAACTTTGTTCTTATTAGTTTAATTATGTTTTCTTGTTTTACTAGTTGTTTTACTTGTTTAATTATTAGCGAGTAGTTATTTCTAGGGCTTAAAGGGAAGCCATGTTTGCACTAATATTGGCATGATTTTCATTGTGGTTTGATTGGTTATGGTTAATTCTGATTGATATGTTTTAATCATTAATTTGTGTAATTGGCCAATATCATGGATTAATTATATGCAAATAGGGGTATGGATCGAGAGATTTACTTACTAGAGGCACACATACGATTAGCAGAATTGAATTTGAGTGCGGAAGCATCATTGGATTTCTGAGAGCGTTAATTCTTGGAAGAGATTAACTTGACTCTAATTACCTGATTGATTGAATTACTAAAAGTGGTTAATTGTGTTGAATGTTTCGAGAGTGTTAATGCTTGAAAGAGATTAACATACTCTAGTTATAGGATCACATTGATTGCTTTAGCTTAAGAGCCAATTGTGTAAGCATGGTGGACCTGATTGCCCTATGTTTTAAATAATTTGTTTATCATCTATTTAATTAGTGTTAATCTAGTTTAATTGGTTAGTTAATAATTCTTCAATAATCGTTTGACCCTTGAAACAATTAGCGATAACTGAAAAGGAATTAGTAGAACCTGTCTCCTTGTGGATTCGATCCGCTTGCCATCTGTACTAGCAATAGACACCGTGCGCTTGCGGTTAGGTATAATTTGACACACCAATAATTTCCCTTGCAGCCTACCATTTTTCCCGGATGATTTTAGCTGTAATTTATGACTTTTACTAGGTTGGGTTTGAATTCTAACATACTTTGGTGGATCCAAAAAAGGGCTTTGTTTATGGTAAAGGTCCAATATTGACTGGGTTTGTAGTAGGGGCCAACATCATGGCTGATGACCCAGCTAGATCATTCAGCCCTGCTGTAATTACCGGAATATGGATAGATCACTGGGTTTATTGGGCTAGGCCTTGCTGGCCTAGTCCATGAAAAATTTTTCATCTTTAGGTCTTCTGTTGTTTTCTTCAGAGATGAAGAAAATTTTAGCTAGATATTGAATATACCTGATGAAAGCGGACCTGCAGTATAACTATGTTCCTACTGCAAAGGCGTGCATTTCTGGCCTCCTCGTGTACATTACGTACGTTCTGCAGGGTGAATCCAGCATAGTTGTGGCACATAAATAAATTTTCGGAGGATATTTCTGTATGCACTGGGTGTTTGTGTTTCAAGGGGCACCGTCCTAAATCCAACTAGACGTTCTGTGTACTGGACTCGCGTTATAGACATTTACTGGTACTCGTAAGATCACTTTATTGTTTTATGCATATCATCAATAGGGGCGTAGCCAGAAATTGGAGTTATCGGGGTCAAAAAAATTTCTAACTCAATGATAAGAGTGTAAATTTTTTATAAGAATAAATTTATTAATTTGAAATTTTAATTATTAAGAATAAAATTAACTAGCTACATAATTTCATGGGGTCAAGTTTAAATCTATTACTACAAAAGTAATTTTTTAGTGGGGTCAACTTTGAATTTTTTCACTATAAATATTTTTATAAAAAAATTTATACATATAAAAGTTTCATTTTTTAATATTTCAGTGGAGTCGGTTGCACCCGCTAGTGATACATTGGCTACACCCCTGCATATCATCATATCTTGTGTGTTTTATTCGTCTAATTCTAAACTGCACATGTTGGGCACTATATGTTTTGTATACTCTCAAATTTAGTGCAACTGTCCACATAAAGAAAGTATAAAATAACTTAGCCAAAAAAAAAAGTATAAAATAAAGTTACAGAATGGGATACCAATGATGTCAAAATGGGTGCTAACTAAACTTGATGTCAAATGCTTCTTTCTATATCTATCTATCTATCTATATAATAGTTTCTGAAGCCTCTTTTCTACAGTAAATGTTAAAAATAAAGTCTTTGCCACTACATTTCTGTTTTATTACAAAAAGACCAGCTTATTTTCTTTCATCGGTTTCCACCACTTGCAACATACCATACCAATTCTTTTTATATTAAACTTGCAAGCTTCCGGCATAAGTTTTTTCCTCGCCATCTCTACTATCTTCTAATTTGAAAACTTGCATCGATTAGTGAACCGTAAAATATTTTAAAATAATACTAATCCTCCATTATCTCTACTGCTGTGCCATTATTCAAAATTCAAATTTGAATCAGTAACCCACAAATTATAATCATGGGAAAGTGAAGGTGCATCTCAGTATCATTTCTCTCTCTCTCTCTATATATTGTTTCCTTAAATAGGCTGACGAAGAAGGTAATATTTGAATTTGACTTTGTTCTCTCCACTATAGTAATGAAATAGAAATAGGTGTAAATATATGATGTTAACTGGTTTTAATGTAATGATAGGTGACTATGGCGAACTCTTCCATATCTTTCTCCTTTTCTCCCTCTCATTCGGGTAGTGTATTACTCTTTTTTTATCATATACATTTGATATATTTCTCTAATCATTTGTATTATAATTGCAGTTTAAACTCACAGATGAAATGTTTGATCGTTTGTCGCAAAGATGATAAACGTGTTCTTTATTTTCTTTACATTTGTTAAGTTTAAGTTTGTTATTCTTTATGTGTTAAACAACTATCCTAATAAATTCTTCGTGTTTTGTTTGCAGTCTAAACTTCGCCGATCAAGTGTTTGATGTTATGTACCAATGAAAACGGATTGTAATTTTATTAAAATTTAGGTACGTTTTTTATGTTTATTACATTTTGATGTAATTGTTAGCTATAAAATTCATGCACATGGTTCATTGCTTGATTGCATTTTTTTATTTTTTATGTTGTGTAAACTTTTATTTTTTATTGACATTTCATGTGAGGGTTTATTCCTTGGCAGTGCCCCTGCTCATAGCTTAATTACATACTTATGTGTTTGGAACATGCATAGGTAATAGGAAATATAGTGAATATTATGAAAGTTTTGTGGAGAATTTAGCTAGGTTTTATAATCCTGCATCATAAATAGCCTATTTGTTATATTCTTCTATTTACATGAATGTTTCTATTAGCTTTGATGCGATTATGAAGTGGTTATATATCTTAATCTCCACACTTGCTTGCAGAAGACTATATATTTTGCTACCATGGGTGTCACATCTCTGGATGAGTGTTATTCTACTTACTACTTTGGTTATAGTATTTGATTATTGGGGTTTAATATTTATGTTTTGATTGTCACCTTTCAGGTTTCAAGTTTCAAAGGATGACCTTGCTGTTCATGCTGCCCTTGCAAAGCCACCATCCTCTGAATATGTGAATGCTTCACGGTGGTTCTATCATATTACAACTAAGTGGTTATATATTTGCTAGAACATAGGGAACGTTTCAGGATGTATCATTTAGAGTACCACAGGGAAACTGTTCGCAGTTTAGTTACCTTTGCATGATCTGATCTTTGTTATTTTTTCTGTGTCCTGGTGATAGCAGGTCAGACAAGTTAAATGATGACTGATATATAGCACTTTAAGCTAATAGTTGGGTAGCATTCCCCTCATATAATAGTTGGCTTTATGGTTTGTATGTTGGTTGCTATCCTACATTTTTTAGGAATTTTCTTGCATGTATATTCAATTATTTGTCATTTGAGTACCTGAAAGCTGTGATTTTGAATAGAACAAATCAGAAAAACTTGAATCCATTTTGAAATGTTATATAGAATTTTGCTAGGGACACATGAGCTACGGTAATATCACTGTTGGTAGAAAAACTTAATTGATTCTTTGATACTTAGTTATAAAGAATTACAATTGGTGCTAATCATTTGGCATGAGTTTATAGTCTCTCTGTCCCATCCATTTTTTTACAATTTTCTTTTTGGGATGTCCCACCAATTCTTTACATTACTAAAAATAGTAACCTTTAACAATAAAATTCATTATTACATCCACTACTTCATCCCACTTTTTCCACACTTTACACTATTACACCCACTACTTCACTTATTTTAATAATAAAATCACTATTACACCCACTACTTCACTTATTTTAACAATAAAATCACTATTACACCCACTACTTCATTCATCTTAACAATATTTCTTGATCTCCGTGCAAAAAGGCAATGTAAAGAAATCGCCGGGACGGAGGGAGTACTTTATAGGCTCCAAACTCTGGCCTTCACTTTCATTTTCTGGGTATGGATCAGGATATTATTATTAAATTCGTGTAATGCACGACTCCTTTTATAATATTTATAATTATATTAATTATATTAATTATTTAAATATTACTCCTATATGTTATTAATTTACATATCAAATTGTTATTGAAAATTTGATATATTTAATATTTTACACGTTCAATTTAATATTTGTACTCTATCTTGAATTATTAAAATTTGATTCTGACGATATTACAGTCCACATGAAACAAAATAAACTTTAATTTAGTGATGGTTTAAAAATTATTTTCCAATTAAAACTTTAATATTAATAAAATAAAATAAATTAAATTAAATTGTATCATTTTTTAATTATATCCTTTTCATATTATAATTTACTTTTTAAAATTCAATTCAAATACGACTTTGTTTAATTATATCCTTTTTAGATTATAATTCCCTTTTTAATATGATATAATCTTGATCGTCTATTTTTAAAAATAATCGATTCAACGGTTGAGATTATTTTGGTAGTACAGCGACCAAAATTCTGTATAAGATCCCCCTTACAATTATTATATATAAGGATATAATTATAATATTAAATATTTAAAAGATATTATAGGTATTGAATACTTTAATATATTTTTATAAAATTGATTTATTTTAACAATGAAGAGGGTTTGAGGTTCCGCCAAATATGGAAACGAGGAGTTTTGTTAATCAATATAATTCTAAATTTTCTATCTATATAATAGTTTCTGAAGCCTCTTTTCTACAGTAAATGTTAAAAATAAAGTCTTTGCCACTACATTTCTGTTTTATTACAAAAAGACCAGCTTATTTTCTTTCATCGGTTTCCACCACTTGCAACATACCATACCAATTCTTTTTATATTAAACTTGCAAGCTTCCGGCATAAGTTTTTTCCTAGCCATCTCTACTATCTTCTAATTTGAAAACTTGCATCGATTAGTGAACCGTAAAATATTTTAAAATAATACTAATCCTCCATTATCTCTACTGCTGTGCCATTATTCAAAATTCAAATTTGAATCAGTAACCCACAAATTATAATCATGGGAAAGTGAAGGTGCATCTCAGTATCATTTCTCTCTCTCTCTCTATATATTGTTTCCTTAAATAGGCTGACGAAGAAGGTAATATTTGAATTTGACTTTGTTCTCTCCACTATAGTAATGAAATAGAAATAGGTGTAAATATATGATGTTAACTGGTTTTAATGTAATGATAGGTGACTATGGCGAACTCTTCCATATCTTTCTCCTTTTCTCCCTCTCATTCGGGTAGTGTATTACTCTTTTTTTATCATATACATTTGATATATTTCTCTAATCATTTGTATTATAATTGCAGTTTAAACTCACAGATGAAATGTTTGATCGTTTGTCGCAAAGATGATAAACGTGTTCTTTATTTTCTTTACATTTGTTAAGTTTAAGTTTGTTATTCTTTATGTGTTAAACAACTATCCTAATAAATTCTTCGTGTTTTGTTTGCAGTCTAAACTTCGCCGATCAAGTGTTTGATGTTATGTACCAATGAAAACGGATTGTAATTTTATTAAAATTTAGGTACGTTTTTTATGTTTATTACATTTTGATGTAATTGTTAGCTATAAAATTCATGCACATGGTTCATTGCTTGATTGCATTTTTTTATTTTTTATGTTGTGTAAACTTTTATTTTTTATTGACATTTCATGTGAGGGTTTATTCCTTGGCAGTGCCCCTGCTCATAGCTTAATTACATACTTATGTGTTTGGAACATGCATAGGTAATAGGAAATATAGTGAATATTATGAAAGTTTTGTGGAGAATTTAGCTAGGTTTTATAATCCTGCATCATAAATAGCCTATTTGTTATATTCTTCTATTTACATGAATGTTTCTATTAGCTTTGATGCGATTATGAAGTGGTTATATATCTTAATCTCCACACTTGCTTGCAGAAGACTATATATTTTGCTACCATGGGTGTCACATCTCTGGATGAGTGTTATTCTACTTACTACTTTGGTTATAGTATTTGATTATTGGGGTTTAATATTTATGTTTTGATTGTCACCTTTCAGGTTTCAAGTTTCAAAGGATGACCTTGCTGTTCATGCTGCCCTTGCAAAGCCACCATCCTCTGAATATGTGAATGCTTCACGGTGGTTCTATCATATTACAACTAAGTGGTTATATATTTGCTAGAACATAGGGAACGTTTCAGGATGTATCATTTAGAGTACCACAGGGAAACTGTTCGTAGTTTAGTTACCTTTGCATGATCTGATCTTTGTTATTTTTTCTGTGTCCTGGTGATAGCAGGTCAGACAAGTTAAATGATGACTGATATATAGCACTTTAAGCTAATAGTTGGGTAGCATTCCCCTCATATAATAGTTGGCTTTATGGTTTGTATGTTGGTTGCTATCCTACATTTTTTAGGAATTTTCTTGCATGTATATTCAATTATTTGTCATTTGAGTACCTGAAAGCTGTGATTTTGAATAGAACAAATCAGAAAAACTTGAATCCATTTTGAAATGTTATATAGAATTTTGCTAGGGACACATGAGCTACGGTAATATCACTGTTGGTAGAAAAACTTAATTGATTGTTTGATACTTAGTTATAAAGAATTACAATTGGTGCTAATCATTTGGCATGAGTTTATAGTCTCTCTGTCCCATCCATTTTTTTACAATTTTCTTTTTGGGATGTCCCACCAATTCTTTACATTACTAAAAATAGTAACCTTTAACAATAAAATTCATTATTACATCCACTACTTCATCCCACTTTTTCCACACTTTACACTATTACACCCACTACTTCACTTATTTTAATAATAAAATCACTATTACACCCACTACTTCACTTATTTTAACAATAAAATCACTATTACACCCACTACTTCATTCATCTTAACAATATTTCTTGATCTCCGTGCAAAAAGGCAATGTAAAGAAATCGCCGGGACGGAGGGAGTACTTTATAGGCTCCAAACTCTGGCCTTCACTTTCATTTTCTGGGTATGGATCAGGATATTATTATTAAATTCGTGTAATGCACGACTCCTTTTATAATATTTATAATTATATTAATTATATTAATTATTTAAATATTACTCCTATATGTTATTAATTTACATATCAAATTGTTATTGAAAATTTGATATATTTAATATTTTACACGTTCAATTTAATATTTGTACTCTATCTTGAATTATTAAAATTTGATTCTGACGATATTACAGTCCACATGAAACAAAATAAACTTTAATTTAGTGATGGTTTAAAAATTATTTTCCAATTAAAACTTTAATATTAATAAAATAAAATAAATTAAATTAAATTGTATCATTTTTTAATTATATCCTTTTCATATTATAATTTACTTTTTAAAATTCAATTCAAATACGACTTTGTTTAATTATATCCTTTTTAGATTATAATTCCCTTTTTAATATGATATAATCTTGATCGTCTATTTTTAAAAATAATCGATTCAACGGTTGAGATTATTTTGGTAGTACAGCGACCAAAATTCTGTATAAGATCCCCCTTACAATTATTATATATAAGGATATAATTATAATATTAAATATTTAAAAGATATTATAGGTATTGAATACTTTAATATATTTTTATAAAATTGATTTATTTTAACAATGAAGAGGGTTTGAGGTTCCGCCAAATATGGAAACGAGGAGTTTTGTTAATCAATATAATTCTAAATTTTTTTTCAAATGTTTGGCATTATAATTTAAACTTTGAAAAAGTCACAATTTAATGGGTTTCATAGTATATAAACGAATTCTAACAAGTTTAAGAAAATATCAATCTTCTGGCAAAAAAAAAAACAATATCAATCTTAATGAAATCATCCGATAGTAGTTCGAATTTTAACCTTTAGTCTAAAAAATGAAGATAAAAAATAATGTTGATAAAATTCAAGATAATTTTAATTTTAAGAAGGCCCAGCACCGCGGGCATAAATGCTAGTACTTTATATATACTTTTGGTTCTTTTAAAATGCTCATTTCCTAAAGTTTCTTTAATCAAGCTCCTTTTCTCATAAAAGCTCCATGAAAACCGTAAGGAACTCTGGCTGGTAGTGTAACTACTGCAACCGGCTTCTCTGAAAATTTCTTAGCATCAATAATATAAACCTGAAATGCAAGTACTGTACATTAGTCTACAAGACCTTCAAATGTTAAACTAAAGATCATTTGATCACTACTTTATATATTATTACCTGAGATATATTAGTATCTTCACTATGTACATATGTGACTATCCAACCATCATCTTCTTCAAGCCCTTCCAATTTAGAGACAAATGCTGCACCTGAGCAAAATGTTTTATCAGGAAAGGCATGATATTCAATCTTTATTAAATCTTTGCTTGTTTCCTCTCCTAATTCTTCAAAACACAGCTTGGCCAGGCCTCCATATTTCGCCATGCCTTCAAGTGCAAGAAAAGGGGATTCAATAGATTATCATCATGTCACAATTGAAATGATAAACAGAGACAATTTGTGATACCTGCTGCCGAGCTTGCATCTGTATCAACAATCTGCGTATATGCAAACTTATTTTTAGTTCCATTAAAATTTTCATTAATCATGGGGAAGTCCATGGAATATTTTGTTCCGGTTAGATTCTTCTCCTCCACTTCTCCTGTTCTCATGTTGAATCTCCATTCGTAACAGCGAGAAAAAAATAATCCATCTGATATTTCAGCATATATATCTCTGTCCGAAGAACTAGAACTAGTATGCTTGAACCCATTGGAGAAGTACTCAAATCTGTTAAGGCCTAGATCAGGTCCTGGTATTATTGAACCCAAAGATCTACAGGCCCGCACTACAACCTTAAAAGAAATTTGTATCATCATTTCCAAGTTCCAACATTGGAAATTGAACAACAAGAATGAAACTCAAAAATTTATTTACTTATTTATACTAATTATTCAGTACCTCGTCGCCATCTTCAAAACAATTGACAATATGAAATGCACTACTTGGTTGCACATCAAACCACTGTATAGATTCTGCATCGCCATAACGAGGCATCACTCCGATCCTTGCATATTCTTTATCGTCATACTTTATTAATCTTGATGGCAAAATATATCATATTAAGTAGGATAAAATATACAGCTGTATGTTGAAGTACTTTACACTTGTAAAAAAAATAGGATGTTATAGAACATAGAAGAAATACTCACGGGTCTCCTCGAATGAGTCGATTAACATCTAATATCAGTGGAAAGTCCAGTAAAACATTGTACCTGCCAGTTAAGGTTTTCATGGATCAATCAACTAAATATTTCTTATTAAAAACAAGAAATCATATCTGAGTAATAATTATTTACAAAGATACCTCTCTGTTACCCCTATATCATGGCAAAGGCTAGATCTCTTATAGTTAAGGTCCACTTTATGAACCAGTCTCCTGCCATCAGCTGAACAAGAATTTAATCAAAACTTTTATAGCAAGTTAAATATAAACTAAATTCGAAAAAAAAAATCAAAAGATTGAAGATGAATTTAATTGCGGCCTTTAAGTTTATATACCTGAAACTATCCCCAGTTCAAGAAAAGGTTTCTTTGCATCAACTCCCATGAAAACTAGCTCCCCTGTACCTGGAGCTTTCTGTTGCAATTTTTTTTTATTTAGGAGTATGGTTACAACAGCAGTAACAACTAAATTCAAGGAAATTCAAATTTTTTGAAGTATCGAATGTCATGGTGTCATGTCAGAAAATTCAAATGAATTTGCACTAAATTTGTTCTACTTGTTTAAAAAAATGTATATGTACCTTTGGATGGCTAGTGAAGGGTCTATTCCAAGTTCCGTCGACATCCCATGTCCCAAATGTTTCCAGTGTGTGAATATCAATCTCCTGAGGCATGTCACTTTCAGCAATCGAGTAATACTTCCCCGCATGCTCGAAAACATTGGTATTACTAATAAATTTATTTACTTTTCCAAATCTCAGCTGCAAAAAATGAACATCAGTTGCAATAAGGTCGACATCATATCGATTAGAACATGAAAATTATAAGGATCTTATTATGTGCTTACCATATTTAGGAGATAAGCAGACACAACAGCTGCAGAATCACCTTCGATTGCTGGAATAAAACCTGGCTTGTTCTTTCTGCTCTCCATCTTGAAAGTCTCAGTTTGAACATGTCTGTTATTGTAGTAGATGCTACATACTCCATTAGAAGCCTCTTTTTCCAAATATATTGCATGAATCATTCCTTCTCCTTCTACCCATATGTGATTTGATCTTCCCAGGATCGATATTGTTGATTTCAATCCACCAAAGAGAGGATTTGGCCCTGCATTTTATGATGGCAATATATCATATTCGTTAAACAGGACTAATTACATGTCATATATTTAGTACCTATTAATTAAGTTTCTGATCATACAGATGCCTAAACTTTTGGCCAACTTGTTATATAAACAAACGGCTACTAGTTTTGGTCAATACAGATAGTTTTAGAATTTATAACTTACCTATCAAACTAACTAGCTTCCCTAACATGCATCAAAGATCTAGATAATGATATGTGGGTTGTCCAAGTACCTAAAGACAATGCAACATTCATTAGACCGTACTATGTAACTACATATCTATAACTATGTAAATATGTGATTCTAATTGGTCACAGTACATACCGTTCCTTACGTAAACACCATCAGGAAAATGACACGGAATCTCCCCTTCAACGTTATTAACAAGAACTTTGTTGCCTATCTCTTCAACTGGAGCAAAATTTCTCTGGTTTTTAAGAAGTTATTATAACAGTGATTGTATAAAAGGGGGAAATATATATGATACAAGAATTGTGGAGAATAAAGTGCAGAACAATTGTTAACACTGTTCCTCCTACTCTAAAATGTGTTTTTCATATACCACAAACCTATATGCATGTGTGTAGCCTGATGACAAATTTGTGTTGAGAAGTTACCTGAGTTTCGAGATATGGCTGGTCGACAAATTTGAAAACCTTGTCCACAAAGGCATCTAATAAATCAACAGAAGTGTTCTTCAAAATTTTTTGAACATCAATTTTCATCGGAAAATGCTGCAAATCTCTCAATAAGGGCTGTTTCCTCGATTACGTATCACAAAAAAAATTACTCAGGCGCATCAAATTTAATCGAAAGAGAATACTCTACAAACTTGTGAAAGTTCCGATTACCTTGAAAGAAGAGATCATTGTGGTCATCATGTGTTCAACTGTGTGTGGAGTAGAAGGTTTCTCTGCAGACAACTTGATTCGAAGTGTTGTGTTGCAAATCGCCATCTGTGTGTCTGTGTTTAAGTAAACTTGCATGTATTTATAAGATAATTTTGCCACCTCGGCAAATAATATTAGCTTAATTTTTTTGATAATACAACAAATTTGCTGAGGGAGATCATAATGATTATCTATCAAAAAACTAACTTAAAAAGTTAACTTAAGAGATTTGTTGTGATCAAAGATTCCATTAATGGGCAAACAGCATCATTTTAAAAACTTTTGGCTGTATTAATATCAACCTCCATTCTAATTTTGGAATATGCCTCTGTACTCTCTATACAATATTATAAAAATAAACTAATTTTATTATTTAATACAAATTGGTACAATAAACAATAATAGTTAAAATTTAAGAACACTGTTGAACATTTCTTTATTAAACATATATATTATTTAATAAAGGAGTTTATATCAAACAGTCCACCCATTTCGTTCAAAACTATCAATTAGGCCACCCAATTAAAAACTATATCATTTAAACCACCTAAATCACAATATATATCACTTAGACCACCCATTTTAAAAAAAAGTTAACAAATTGAACATAAAATAATAATAATAGACCCCCTGTATGCACATAAATACCCACCTAAATTTGCCGCATGTTTATTTGGGATATTTATTTGCATACAAGGGGTCTATTATTATTATTATTTTATGTTCAATTTGTTAACTTTTTTTTAAAATGGGTGGTCTAAGTGATATATATTGTGATTTAGGTGGTTTAAATGATATAGTTTTTAATTGGGTGGCCTAATTGATAGTTTTGAACGAAATGGGTGGCCCGTTTGATACATAACCCATTTAATAAACTACTCCTACGAGTTTAAGGTTCAATTCCCCGGGTGAAGGCCCAAAATACCTCTTTTTTCACAACCCACGACCAAAATACCTACCGCCAACTTGGTCGGTCCTAAATACCCACGGGATACGCTGCTGGTGAAGGAGCGTCTAGCAGATACGCTACTTGAAACACCGTGTCTTATAGACACGCTAGTAACAACGCCGTGTCTTGAAGATACGCGGCTGGAATGTGTGGAAAATAGCTTGAGATATGCATCGACGAACGACGCATCTTGAGACGCATTTTTGAAATGCGTGATGACATCAGTTGACGTCATCATCACTTTTGCTCATATTCTACGCGACAATTTCAGCTGTGGCGATTTATGGGCGATTTCGCCGAAAAAAAAAATTATACAACCATCCTCCGGTCAAGGCATCTTCCCATAACATCGTATACACCAAACGAATCGTCTATCGATGCTTAACACAACCATACCAATATTTAACCATTTCGTTCGCAGTAATTGAAACCCCCAAATCGAACTATAAAACCTCCGGCTGTTTTCCGACGAGATCGTTTATGCCCCTACGGGGCCAGGTTTTGATAAATCGGTTGGGGCAAAACGAAGAGGAATCAGTGGAGATTGTTTTGGTGTTCTCGGTTATGGTGGAGGTGGCGGAGAGAGGAGAAAGAGGGGAGAGAGATCGGAGAGATTGTGGAGAGAACGACATTTGAGGGAGATGAATAATGAATGGGATACGCCGTTTCAAGTGGCGTATCCCGTGGGTAGATTGGGCCATCTGTTTCGAAAAACAGCATTTTGGGCAATGGGTACCTCATTTTGAGATATTTTGATCATTTTCTCGAATTCACCCATCATATTATATTCATAAAAAATTATTATCTACATTCAATAAAGTATTATTATACATTTATATTATCTTATATGATACTCCCAAAAATTCCCGTCAACAACATATCATAGTTAAAAATTAAAACAATATTGTTTAAAATATTATCAAACATGTATTAGAATATTTTATTATCATCTATAATTTATTTTCCTACTAATTAAAAAATTTATAAGAAAATATGGATAATAAGACAAAAATTATTAGAAAAAAACATTCGTGAATCACATTAGGTATAAGATATATAGTTAAAAATTACATAAAATCTGAAAAACACTTACAATATAGAAAAATTAGTTTAAAAATTGAGAAAATGTTTACATAATCACATAAATTTAACTCTTTCTGCTAAATAAAAGTTAAAAAAAAAACTACTTTAATATAATATTTATATAAAAACATATGTATTTTAAAGTAACAATTAAAACAAATAATTATAATAATATTTATACTCATGAAATTTATAAAGTTAAAAAATTAATTTAATAATTAAAACATATATACAACTTAAAATTTAATAATAAATATAATTAAACAATTTAATAATTTATAAGCAACCGGGTTAGAGACTAGTCTATAGTATATTGTTTGACAAGTCTGATACTCGGTCGGTTTCAATTTGATATTGTTGTTCAAATTAATTAAGTTTTGAGTTTTGACCCAGCTATTAAAAACTTATATTATAATAAAAAGTATTAAAAACTTTTATTGTAAAGAAAATATCTATAGCTTACATTAAAATATAACTTTTAATTTTCCTAAATTATAGAAAAATAACTTTTAATTTTCAGTTAAATCTCAGTCAATTTAATCAGAAATAAAAAATTAAATAAAAAATTGAGATGAAATGGAGGGGGCAAAATACATGATATAAAAATTGTAAAGAAGAATTGAAGTCGTCAAATCACTATATTCAGATTATGCCTTTTTGGCTACACTTTAGAGCCTGTTCGGCTTTTCCGACTTTAAGTCAAAAATGATTTTCAAGAGCTTTTGCTTCGTTTGTGTAACTTGATTAAAGCTGAGTTTTAAGTTAAAAAACTCCATTAAGTCATAAGTTTCATTTAGGTAATTTTGACTTATGACTTATGACTTATCAATTTTTCTTTTTTTTTTGTTTCAGGACACTTGTAAAGTTTAAGTATTAGGAATTTTAAATTTTTTTTAAGTCAAATTTCACTTTAAGTCAAAATTATTAAACCCCTATTTAACTTTAAGTAAAATTACCCAAACACATTCATTCAACTTAAAGCAAATAACTTTACTTTCTCCTTTAAGTTAAAAACACCTCCATTAAGTCAAAATTAACTTATTTTAAGCAATCCCGAATAGCACGACTAGTTCTCACATTGTACGCATATATTGCTTTTAAAGTTTCTTTTTTCGACGTTAGTGTGTCATATTTTCATGTTTTTGTGTATTTTGTTAAGAGTTTTGGTAGTTTTTAAAGAATTTATATGATATTTTAAGAAATATATAAGGCTCGCATCAAATAGTAAGAGTTCATCTTTTATAACAAATTCTTTTTCATATTTTGGGGATATTTATTATTTCATGTAATTGATACTCCCTTCGTCCCTCTAGCTAGTTTACATTGGGAATGGGTACGGAGATCAAGATAATGTATAAAAAATGAGTAAAGTTAGATGAAAAGTGGGTAAAGTGGTGGTACCTATCAATATTTAATAATAGATTTGAGATAGTGGAGGAAAATAGAGGATGTAATAATATTTTTTATTATTAAATATGAGATAGTGGAGGAAAGTAGTGGGTGTAATAGTGGAAGAAACTTACTATTTTTGGTATGTAAAGAAATGAAAGGTACACCTCAAAATAGTAACCGTATAGAAATAAGAGGGACGGAGGGAGTAATTCTTATTCTTAACATTGAGTTACGGATACTGCTTATGAATTTAGTCGCGATGCTGTAAATAGGGTTGTGCACGGGTTGGTTCGGCTCGATTTTTACCGAAAACCGTTACCAAACCGTACATGTCGGTTCAGTTCGGTTTTTACCTATTAACCGTAACCAAACCGTTCGGAACGGTTTTTTTCGGTTCGGTTAACCGTTTGTCGATTTCGGTTTTTTTCCGATTTTTTATTTTTAATACTTAATACCTTAATATTATGCTAATAAAAATTTATAAATCATCTTAACATTTGCAATAATATTTTTAATAACAAAAGAGTTTAAAATTTAATTGGTAAATGTGAAAATGAAACTTCAGTACATTGCATCACATGAGTCGAGTTTGCAATGGTTTGTGGAGAAGTTGAATTGCAATGGTTTGAATTCTGAGATTTTCATAAGCAATGATGAATTATCGTACTCCCTCCGTCCCATTTAGTAAGACATGGTTTGACTTTCACGGAGATTAAGAAAATACTATTTGACTTGCTAGGTGGTAGCATGTGGTTGGTTGGTTGTGAAAGTGGGTGTAAGTGGGTGTATAAAAAATGTGTAAAGTAGGAAAGTAGTTGGTGTAATAGTGTTTATTTAATAAAAAGGAAGTATAAAATAGAGAAGTAGTGGGTGTAATAGTGAAAAGTAATGTTCAAAAATAGTAAGTTTAGTAGGTTCATTTTTTTTGGGACGTCCCAAAAAGGAATAAGTGTCATATAAAATGGGACGGAGGGAGTATAATTTATATGTGAGTGAGAGGAGGAGTCTATAATTACAGCTGTACTTGCATCAAGAAAACTAGAAGAGAACCATAAAATTCTTTAAGGTAATAACATTTTTTTATAACAAAAGTGCTGCATAATTTAAGATCCTGGTTATTGCATGTTAGAGTATATCCAATGGGGTTGGCTAAAATGATAGAAAATACTAATTATGTAAAATTTATTGAATCTGTAAGGCATTGTGCTTCAATGGTATTGGCTATATTGATTGGATATATTTTAAAAATAATATGTTACTATTATTTTTAGTTATTATAAATAGAATATATCATTTGAATATGGTAATAGATGATCTTCTTACAGGTCTCTAGAGGTTCGACAAATTTAGCCAACATCAGGAGGTTGGCTAAAAATATAGATAAGGGAAATGATCCATTGGAGTTGATTTTTTTTTTTACATAATCTCTATAATTTTTATTTATAGTATGTTTTAATTACTTTTAGCTAAGAGTTATATATGGTTGGAGATGCTCTTAGGCCAACTTATTTCCATGTAAATATCGATTTTTCTGCACAAAAATCTTAAGAGTGAAAGACAAGACAATCAACCAATCCTTATTTAAAGATAAAAAGTTAAAAACACTAATAAACTTCCAAGACTTGATAAACGTCCATATATAATCATTTGTAAAGCATTTATAGACTTTACGCAACAGAAATTCCTATAAGACAATTTCTGTGAGTATGTACAAGTAGGAGTATTAGATTTGGTTCATATATACTTAGACCTGATAAATATCCATTTTGGATCGGATTAATTTTCAATTTTGATATATTTGGATAAAATTCGGATCGGATCTAATTCGGTTCGGATCTAACATTGGTTTTACAAAAATTTAATCGGTTTTGGTTCGATTTGGGTCTAGTTTCAGATCGGATCGATTTCATATTAAAATCGGATAAATTTCGGATTAAGATCAAATAAAATTCGATTCGGATATTTTTTGATTGGATTTTGTCGGATCGAAAAAAATTGATTTCAATTATGTTGTATCAATTTTGAATTATCATTGAAAATAAATAAATGTCATTAGTAAGTTTGTAGAAGTATAGTTATAACGCGAAAATAAATACTTAATTTAGTAATATAAAACTTAATTGTTTTTTGAATATTTAATATTTATTATTTTTTTCTAGTTTCTACTTGTATCAATAATATAAAATAATACTTTTGCTAAATGTATAATATTATAAGAGGAAAATAACATTTACTATATTATACAGTATCCATTTATTTTCAAAATATGAGTTATATTCACCTTTATTTTCACTTCTCACAAAATTAAAAGTAAATTTCGGTTTTAAAATTTTGTCATTATGGAATACACACTATACCATATATAATTTCATTATATATACATGCAATATTGCTCGATGTCTCAGGCAAAAGCCGAAAAATATATAATACTATTTATTTATTTTTAAAAATTATTAATTTACATATCTTAATTCAACTTTAAAGTATATTCAATTATACGTGACAATTTTTTAATCTAAAACTTTTCTTTTGTCTTTAAAGATTTTTTAAGTGATAAGATTTTTTTAGGTGGTTGAAAATGAACATATTATTATAATTAATAAATCTCATTTAATCGTTTATAATACTAAATGGATTTTCTTTCTTAATCATTTTAAAAAAAGAATCAATTAGTTGAGAAATAGATTTGTAATATAATTTTTTAATTTTTTATATAATTTAAAAATGATCAAAAATTATTTATTAGATTTTTATTTTGTTTGGCAAAAATCTTAACGGGATGGCGGTGATACACATATTATGAATGAATATTTTTTTTAAAACTCATTATTTAATAATGAGCAATAGCTATTAGTTATTTATTAGTTATTACCTTATTTTATGTAAAAAAAAATATAGTTAATTACAATTCACAAACATACTAATTACTAAATATGATGTGTATCAAAGAGATATGAAGGTTCAACATATGTAGATATACTAATATATTTACTACATATTTTCTAAAATAAATAATATCATTCGTTTTTATTTCCAAAATAAAATATTTACTATACATGAATATTTTGATACATATATGATATCTTGGAACGTTTTTTCCTAAAATATTGAATATTTTGAGTTAGATAGAGAAATAAAATATAGTCTCAATAATATTATTTAATCAAATAATTTTTGGTATAAGTGTTTTTAGTTTCTAATTTAGAAGAGATATAGTACTTTGAGTCATATTCTGTTCGGATAATATTTTTTTCGAATTTGATCGGTTTCGGATCATCATCGGATTAAATATTTCAGATTATTTTCGGTTAGATATTCGGTTCGGGTAATTGTCGGATCGGATGAGATCGGTTTTCGGATAATAATCGGATTTGACTATACTGAATTGGATTTCGGTTCAAATCAAATTACTTCGAATTCAGTTAAATTTCGAATCAATTCTTTGAATCCGGATCCAATTTACCATATCTATACAAGCAGTTGCATGATTTAGAAAATTAAATTTAGGTTATATTTCTGCAACCGAAACTTAATTATGGATCCGCAAAGTGTACTACTGTACTGTTTACTATATTCATGTACACATTGGTCAATTTATGTTTCAAACTATTACTCCATCCGTCTCTAAATATGTTTCATATTTCCTCCGGATACGTTTATCAACGCACACTTTTGATCATTAATATCTTGAATTGCGTATTAGTATTAAACATAAAAACTTTAATGTATTAAAGTACTCATAAATACGAATACAACAAGATCACTCATGACTATATTTGGTTTTATACATTAGACGTAAATTAGTAATTTATCTCATGTTATGAACAATCCCGACATATGAAACGAGCAACATATAAAGAGACGGAGGGAGTAATATTAGTATGCTACCAAAAAGTAAAAAACACTTATCCTTTATTATAATACTTGAGTCTACCCATGTACAGTTAAAAATTAGTTAGCCAATCGAAAAATTATGAATTATTTTAGGACCAATCACAGACAAACTCTAAAATTTAGACCAATCATATTATATTAAAAGTTTTACTTATTTAACATTCTCATCATAGTATACTAACCATGGTTCGTTAACAATTCTAATTTAAATATAGTAGTTACTTGATTTAACATCTTACTATACTAATCATGATTGGTTAATTCTAATTTAAATGTAGTAGTTACTTTATTTAACATACCTAACTAATCATGATTGGTTAATTATAATTTAAATGTAGTAGTTACTTTATTTAACATACCTATTTATTACATATCCTTTTATTATAATACCTGAGTCTACCACACGTCAGTTAACCAATAAGAATCGAGGAATTATTTTAGGATCAATCAGAGCTAATTCCTAAAATTTAGATCTTTCCTTATTTACAATCTCACCCTACCTCTTTAACCATGATTAGTTAACATTTCTAATTTAAATGCAATAATGATTTTATTAAACATATCCATAAATACATATTTTTTAAATCAAAAAATATTTACTAGAAAATCACAATTTTAATTTGAAATCAATCACGATATACCACTATATATTTTAAATTGAATTTCATAATTAATCATTAATTAATCAACCACTCTTTTAATATAGAGCCAGTCGCAATCATATTATCATACATTATAAATTAATTTTTATAACATATATTGTACAATTATAATCGATATTAAATAAACATAATCTAACTTAACTAAAAATTTGAAAAAATCGTATTCGAAATCAGATTTTTCCCTTATGAATCTGAATAATATGATAAAGTTAAAAAAAAAAAAATTAACTTGGATAAAATCCATACCTTCAAAAATTTGATTTTTTATAAGCTCAAAAATATATTTATTTATAATTTGTTGATAAAATGAATTAATAAATACATATAAGCCAACACTACAAAATCGAATTTTAAATTTTTTAAATAGTTGGGATAAAATCCATATTTTCAAAAACTCGATTTTTTGAAGGTTCAAAAATATATTTATTCACAATTCGTTAATAAAATAATTAATAATTATATATTTTAAATTAAATTTCATTATTAATAATTCATTAGTCAACTACTCTTTTAATATAAAGCCAATCACCATCACATATTATTATATGATTTTTATAATATATATTGTACAATTATAATCGATATTAAATAATTATAATCTAACTTAACTAAAAATCTGAAAAAAATCGAATTTGAAATCAAATTTTAAATAACTTGGATAAAATCCATACCTTCAAAATTTTGATTTTTTTATAAGCTCAAAAATATATTTTGTAACGCCCCCAAATCCGGGGTCAGGAGATTTGGTCGTTACCCGAATAATTCTCAAAATAAATGATCCAAAATTTGAAATATAACAACTGTGACCCCAACTACCAAGATCTTTTAGGTTATAGTGCTAGAAACAAGAATCCAAATTCCATTAGATAAAAACTTTCTTCGTTACAACAATCTCGTTGATCAAATCTTAAATCACCGGTATAACTTCGATAAGAAGTATACCAGGTCAACTAATCTAATACATAATATAATAATTATTAGAGTACAACTATATAAAATAGATCTTACACTAGATCCAGACATCCTGAGCCAAGTCATCTTCGAAATAGCGTCTGTCTCTTCTCTTTCCGAACTACGCAGGTAAATCTCGCCAAATTACCTTACTGAAAAGTTAGAATTTCGGAACAACAAGTATGAGCGGAAGAAATGCTCAGCAAGTGTGTAGTAAAACAGGAATATTAATAGATCATTGCTAATAAAACAGATATATTCTGTCAAAAGCTCAAATCACAAGATAAGTGTTTTAAATCTAAAATCTTTCATCACATAATGAATTAAAATAAAGAATTCAGACATGATAGACTCACATGTTTTACTAGTAGGGATCCCGACCAGTTAAACAATTAGTTAACTTTACTTATTCAACATCATTTGTATCACAATTAAAGAATTAACTCACTTGAACGATAAGTGAGGATAGTAACATTTTCAATAAGAATTTGGGAAGAATCAAATCATCAACATAATAGTTGCACAAAATATTTCACTTGAACAATAAGTGAAGAATATAGTCACTTGCCTCGAGTCCTTATCTATCATGTAACGTCGCAGTAATACTGCTTGCTTCTATTTTACGACATCACAGTCTTCTATTTCAATCATTCGTTGGTAAGACGCTCTTGTGACTGCCACGAGTCTGATCCGCAGATATCGAGCCCGCGTATCAACTTCTATGGTCAAACATAATATGGTAATTCAGTCTCCAGACGACAATTCTAATATTCTATAAATGCTTATAAACTCAACTCAAACGTATTGATCATGCTTCAATTAAGAACTCTCGAATCAATATTTATGTAATATAGACAACTAAGATAATGAATATCCAAACCCAAAATTGTTGTCGTCGATACCTAACATTTTAATCTGCTCTCTCCTTTAAAACAAGGTATTCTCTTCAAAATCTCTGAATGAAATCCACCTGATTAAATAGTACATCTCGATATGGTCGTGTCCATATAATATACGTAAATTTCTGAGTTCAGGAAGTATTTTAATTAATCAAAATACTCTCGACTCTTTAGAAATGACCATTTAATAATCCATTTTCTAATAAAATCCGTAACTCCATTGATCTCCATCGTTAAATCAAAATAAAAACCTCCATAAAACTTCTAATATTATCCCAGAGCCAAATAAAATTACTTCCTCCGAAAATCAAACCTCCCACCATTTATAAGAATTCCTCAAAGTCTCCATTTTAATCATTTTCCGAATTTAATAACTAATTAATCCGATTACTCCTACCACTCCCAAATATCTTAGAAATTACTACATTTACTCCTTAATTTAATAACCAAATTTCAGAATTTTTCACCATATCCATTATTTAATATAATTCAACCAAGTCTCCAAATTCCACAAAGTGATTTAATTAATCATTTTATTCTATTCTTAAAATAAAATTCATATCTCTATTTCCACTTCTCATAAAATTATCCAAAAATTACCATAATGTTCTTCATAAAATTCTCTAACCAAATAAAATCATAATTTCCGAAACCCAACTTCTCTATTATTTTATAAAATCATCCCAAGTCCTATCTTTTATTCATTTTACCAAATTTTTAAACAAACATCCCAAAATCCATTTCATCATCTAATAAAATAATCAAATACTATGTCATTTTCTCAATTTATCCACAAATTCTCAAACACCAACTCTTCTCCAATTATCAACTAAAATTTCCAAAAGTTCACTCTAGATATTCAAATAATAAATTAATAAAAATATAGTCTTACATTCATCACCTTGGGTGGTGGCTTCGCCTCCCTTTTCTCCGATTTTTCTCTCCTTCCTCCCGCATTCTCTCCGACATCTCTCCATCCCAATCTCTTCTTCCATCTTCCATAACGCTCTCTCTGCAATATTTTTATATCTCTCCCATTATCCAACAATCTCTCCCACCTTTTCTCTCCTTCATTCCTATCACTGTTCTGCATCTCCATTCCTCGACTTCACGCCATGAACATACACACGGCCTGTACTTGCAACACCAACTTTATACTACTCACAAAACTCGGTTCTTAACCATTTAAATGCTCACACACATGAGCACATACCCTCACAAACATCACCTTCATAACCTGATGCTCAACCCTTTTATTCTCTCCTTCTCCTCCCCTTGGTTCCTCTCCCTTCCACCTTAACATCCACATCACCCATCATCAACAATAACAGTACCTTACCTACACGGACACAACCAATTTCCTCTCTATCAAACTTCCCCTCTGCCTTCTAAAACTTCTGCATCAAAAATGCCCCTAATTGTGTGCACACACATACCACCCGAACACCACGTATACGTACACTCCCATACGTCCTCCACTTTCTTCCTCCTTTCTTCTTATCCCTCCATCTTTTCCTCCACCTCTCATCTCTCTTACTGCTACCATTCACATCCCCTCATCCTTTCTCAACTCCCCCGCTGTCCTTGCTCTGCACCTCGACACCCTCATATACTTACCTCCATCACCCCCCTTGCCGTCTCCCTGGCTCCCCTATATCGCACCAACACAAAACATATTCACTAATCGATCATCATCATCAAACCACCCTACATCTTAAGCCACGCCTACACCATCCCTTTCATTCTCTATTCTCTTCCTAAATCTTGCAATACGGTACCTCCTGTCTGAACAAAACTGCCGCGCACTCCAACACAACCTCACCTCTACATAACAGTTGGGGGAAATGAAAAAGGGGTGAAAGAAGAAGAGGTTTGAGGGGTTAATCGGGAGAGATATTGAAAGAGAGGTTGTGGAGAGAGATATGAGAGAGAAATTAAGTGGGTGGTATTGTATTATGACTTTTAATGACAATTTTTGGGTAATGATTTTTATGGATTTTATAGACTTTTAGCGACTTTTAATGATTCTTGTTGAGTCATTTAAAATTTCGAAATACTTTTGATGACTCCTAACGAAATGACTTCTAATAACTTTCATAGACTTTTTGATAGATTTTGTAGTTTACTAGACTAACTATAAAGATCATATATTAGCCTATGCTATGAAATTCTTTAACCTTTTTCATTGTAATCCAATTTCGATTGTGTGTTCTTTGATTAATTCGGCCACCAAAAAATTGAGTACAAGGTATATTTCTTGTTAAATTGAGTATTCATTGCATATTTTTATTTGAAAATTATATATTTGTCACTATTCATAATTAATGATGATGTAAAGCTATGTCATTAGCCATCAATATTTTTATGATGCAAAGCTATTTTATTGGTGTTTTATGTGAATTTATGCAAGCACAATATTTTTAGAAGCCCATGAATTACTATAATGTTTGATGGATTCTTATTATACTTTGTGTGTTAGAGCATCTCCAAAGGACATAGCTATAACTGTTAGCTAAAATCAGAAAAATAGATGATTAAGTTAAATTTGCTGAACCTGTAAGCTTGTGTCCTCTGGCGGTGTTAGCTATAAACGTTAGCAATATTTAAAGATCTGTTACTTTATTATTTTTGAAATCCTAACGGCTATATTTTCAAATAGTAGTTATTTATTCGGGATAAAACTCAAAAATAATATTTTTCCTAAGTTCAATCAAATAAACTTTTTACATTAATATATATGTTATTTAATTAATTTAAATATTTTATTATTTGAAAATATTTTATTTTACTATTGTCAAATTCAGTCAAATAAAAGTTTTATATATACAAGGATATATGTTATTTAATTAATTAAAGTAGTTTTATTTTATTATAAAATTGTACATTTTTTTAAATTTAATTTCATTCCCAATTTTCTAAAAATATTTTAAAAATAAAAACTTCATATTTTGTTAGCAAAAAATAACATATAAATTATTTTCTCATCAAAATATAATTTTTTTTATAGATAAATCAACAACCAAATGAAATAGCGGGAAGTAATCAAGCGGGAGGTGACGTGGATATTTTTATATGACAGCTGATTAATCAACAAATATAGATGACATATCAGTGTCATAAAATTTTTGGTAACTGATGGGCTCCCTTGCAAAAGATCGCACCCACAATAATATTGTTTACTAAAATGAATATAAATATGGAAATTGAAAGCCAAGAAGAGGAAGAAAAAGAGATGGAAGAAGCGGAAGAAAAAAAAAGAAAAGCGACAAGAAATTTTAAAGAAATTATTGACAGTAATAAAACAATTTTATTCAAGATGATTTTAATAGAATTATTAGAAGTCATGTCAAATCTTATCAAAAAGCTCATGACTTTTTTTTCAAGGGATGTAGTTATAATTTTTGTTAAAAGTCATTCTCATTAAAAGTCATTGACTTTTTGAATAACACGATACTTATAAAGAGTCTATAAATGTCTAAATTCAATACCGCCCTACTTGTAAATACTTCTTAAAAGTCTTAATTGAATAACACCATACTTTTATAGACTCTTTAAAAGTTAGAATTGAATACCCCATAACTTTTAAAATCATTAGAAGTCTTTAAAAATCTTAATACAATACCACCCCCTAAGAGAGAGTTTGAGAGAATTCTAGAGAATTCTAGGAAGACAACCGAGACTGTCAAAATGGGAAGAAAAGAACTGGGTTTGAGTATTAGAGAAGCCAAGGGCGGTCTAGTAATTTCACCACTCTGGAAAATAATTAAAATCAATTTAATCATTTTTTTTAAAAAAAAAAAACTGAATAATATCATAAGATAATAATACAAAGATTTCGTGATTTTTAATAACTCCGATGATTTTATAAAATTCCCATAATATGAATAATGCTTGTTTTAAATAGATTTATTCACCGAAAAATGCAAATTAAAAATACACGGCTCACACTAGCACTCCTAAATCATCATATAAATATGTAACTCACTATACATTTACCAGATGACACATCAAATTGGAACAAAATATCCACAATCTTATTTTTCTTTTATGGGAAAACCAATAAAGTATTTAAATAATAATAATAATAATCATAAAATTCCGGGTTGTTACATATTTATTCATAATTTGTTAATAAAATTAATTAATAAATGCATATAAGTCAACACTACAAAATCGGATTTGAACAAATTTTAAATAGATTGGATAAAATTCATATCTTCAAAAAATCAATTTTTTAAATGGTTCAAAAATATATTTATTCACAATTTGTTAATAAAATAGTTAATAAATTCATATAAACGAACACTACATATATTTTATTTATTTTAATTATTAAATATAAGCTATAAGAATATTATTATTGGTTGGTGAATAAATTATCAATCAAAAAATTAAAATTATTTTAGAGGCAATCACTACAAAATCGGATTTAAACAAATTTTAAATAACTTGGATAAAATTCAAAAAATCAATTTTTTGAAAGGTTCAAAAATATATTTATTCATAATTTGTTAATAAAATAGTTAATGAATTCATATAAACGAACACTACATATATTTATTTATTTTAATTATAAAATATACGCTATAAGAGTATTATTATTGGTTGGTGAATAAATTACCAATCAAAAAATTAAAATTATTTTATAGGCAATCAGAATTTACTTCTAAACTTTAAATCATGCAATCATATACATAACTTTTATTATTTATCATGCTTATTCTAATTTACTAATCGCGGTTAAATTAAATTTAAATATAAAATATCTTGATTTAATAACTTCGCATTTCACATGTTTTTAATTTTAAAAATTTTCTAATAACCGTAAATATTATTTTTTTTATAAATCCACATAATAGTATATTACATATGATTATATATCTTTTAGTTATGAATAATTAATGGGAAAAAAATTGACCTGACAAATATATTTGAATTATTCAAAATATTAAATATACTCTTAAATAGTACTTTACATTATTTGGTGTATAAATTATCAATCAAAAAATAAAAAATATTAAAGAGTCAATGAAAATATTGATAGTGAATATTTCCATAATAAATTGGTCAATTTAGCATAAATTTTCCTATAAATCACTATATATTTATTGATAATTAATTCATCGATAAAATGGCATATGTCATACACAAAAATAATCAAATCTGCAAAAATCATCAATAAAAGGGCATGCAACATCTACAAAAATAATTAAAATTCAACAAACACATAGTAAATTATTCACTAATTTCCTTTATCCAATCATTGAACAGATTTTTCAATTATGGTACATCTCTAGCGTATGTCACTAAATTATACGGTGTTTTCGGCGAGATAATCTAACAATTTGTTATAAACGTGAGAAATATGTATATCTGATTTGTCATAACGTATTCAAACAATCGATCAGAATTGTGATTCTATACTATCCAAATCAATGAACTAATATAACAAAATCTAATATATGGGTAGACAAAATCCACGAACAAGATATTTTAGGCTCTCAATAATGAGAGATATTTAGTGAAAGCCAAAGTAAAATCCAAGAAAAAGAAAATAGGGCTTATCATTTACAAGGAATTAGTACAAAATCTAATATGTTGGTTGATAAAATCACCAACAGACAACGGATACTAGACTCTCAATGATATTTTTATTGAAAAATAAAGAAAAATCAATATAAAAATTTTAAAAAAAACTTATAAAACTGATATTAGCTCCTAAACTTTAGTTTAGTACTCCCTCCGTCTCTAAATGATCTTCTCGTTTAGAATGTCGGTCCTGTTCATAACAAGAGACAAATTACTAATTTACGTCTAATCTATAAATCCAAATATAGTCATGAGTGATCTTGTTGGATTCGTATTTATGAGTACTTTAATACAATGAAATTTTTATATTTAATACTAATACGAAATTAAAGATATTAACGATCAAAAGTGTGCATTGGCAAACGTGTCCAACTCAAATGGGAAAAGTATTTAGAGACGGAGGGAGTATCTTTTGGGAAAGGTTGCGAGAGAGCAACAGCAGCAGCTACGGTTTTTGTTATAAAAATTATTAATAATGATAAATTAAAAGGTTGATACACTTAAAATTATGTATTGTTTTTAATAAATGGGTGCATTTTTGAAGACCCTAAGTACATGACATGAATGTAAAAAATGATTTATCATGTCTACATAAGCTATTTCTTCTTATATATGTAAGAAAAATATACTCGTTGTTAAAGAAAAATGAATTTCATGTTATTATGTAAAAATTGATTTATCAGGTCTACATAAGCTATTTCTTCTTATATATGTAAGAAAAATATACTCATTGTTAAAGAAAAATGAATTTCATGTTATTTAACCCAAAATCTGAATTACAAGGACACATACATAATAATGTGATTATGTGTTTATATATTACACATTTGATTTCAATTTTATGGACCGTAGCGCATTTTCACAAGTTAGTTATATTAAAAAATGATAGGTGATACTCATTTTCATATGTCTTATTTTAAGAATAAAACTAAAATTTATTATTCCATGTTTTACTAAGAAAAAAATAAAAAAAAATCAAAATACAAACTTCCGAATTGAAAATGCATATTTTAAGTTGTCTTTACAAATAAGATAAGGGCAATAACCATAAAATCCAACAATTATATGTTACTCCAATAGCGCGATATATTGAATTTTTTGGTTAGTTGATAATTTTTTTTTTTGTAAATCAATTCATTAATAAAAGAACATATAATTTGTAAAAATGATATTGAACAATCACATAGCAAACGAGCTTAGATAAAAGTTTCTACTGTTATAACTACGTTCGTTTCATATATCTTACATAGTAGATATCCTTTCTCATAACGCTGAAACATGCAACCTTTTTTTGATAGATAGTATAATGATTTATTGGAGTCGTGAGGATTAAGTTTCAATACATTTTTAATATGTAATCGAAAAATTAATCATACAAATATTTTCAATAAATTAATATTATAAATATTTTGAGGATTCAATATTTAATAAATATAAAGAATTCTCAGAATATGGGTGAAAAATTTGTTAACATGATACGTAGAAATATTCTCTAACAAATAGAGAAATAAAATGAAAGCTAAATTTAAAAAAAAAAATAAAGAGGGATTTTGAACTTTTCCGACGGGGGTTGTATTTGTTTTGATGATTGGTTCATAATATTAATATTAATTCAATTGGTATGAATTTACGGATAAGTAATTTTATACTTACGTTAATTAACATTCCAATAAAATTATATATTTTTCTAAATAAAAATAAAAATAATATATTTTTATTAATTTATTAATATAATTTATCGGTCGGTGCATAGCACGGGTAGAACGCTAGTTTTTTAATGTAAAAAATATTTATACTAAAATTACTATTTTAAATTAAAATTAATCAGGATTATTAAAAATATAACATTAACTGATTTACAAAATATTAACTAGTTTACCCTATTTTGAGTTACAATTAATCATAATTACACTAATATATATTAAGAATTAATTTTCATAAATGTATATTAGAGCCGATTAGAATTAACCACTAAAATTAAAACAATAATATCATTGTCATCATAATTTACTATTTGTGGGTACTTAACAATTTTATTTTAAATACAATGATTATTTTATTTAAAAATAAAATTTTATTACATCTATTTTATCTATAATATATAATACTTTAACATCTCAAACTCTCAATATAAAATCATAAGGTACAATCAGATTTTATAAATATGCTATTACTGAATTAAAAATTTCCTAAAATTAATAAAATATATACCATACTGATTTAATTACACGTTCAAAAGTTAAGTTATATAAACTTTTAAATTAATCAATTATAAAAAAGTTAGATTCATCCAATTAAAATATTAAAACGAATTTTAAACCAATTTGTTTTCAATATTTTACTTATGAATATTTTTTTAAATGGGACAAACAAATTGATGTGATAATTTATTTGAATTATTCAAAATATTAAATATACTCTTAAATATTATTAGACTATTAGACATTAATTGTGTATAAATTATCAATCAAAAAATAAAAATTAATACAGAAACAATGAAATATGGTTATTGAATTTTTCCATAATAATTAGTCAACTCAGCGCAGTTTTTTTTTGTAAATTACCATTTTTTTACACGTGATTAATTCATCAATAAAGAGACATACGACATCTACTAAAGTAATAAAAATTTCAAATTTTCCTTTAAATCACCATTTTTTATAGGTAATTAATTCCTCAATAAAAGAGCATACAACATCTATAAAAATAATCAAAATTGAACAAACACATAGTAAAATAGATCAAATCCGGATTTCCGTCATCCAATATCGTTGAAAAAAATCTTCAATTGTGGTACATATCTCGCTTATATTACTGAAATGTACAACCTTCGTTCTTCTTGGCGAGATAATTTAACAGTTTGTTATAATCATGAGGAATGTGTATGTCTGGTTTTGTCAAAACGTATTCGAGTAACCGATCAAAATTACGATTCTACACTACCCAAATCAATGAACTAACATAACAAAATCCAATATATGCGTAAACAAAATCCACCAACGGGGTAATAGACTCTCAATAAATAGAGATATTTGTCGAAAAATAGAGTAAATGGAGATAAAGAAAAGGGGACTTATCATTCACAATAAAACAAGACTTACTCAGTTATAATACCACTCAAAGTGGTGTCTGAGGAGGGTAGATGTACGCAGACCATGCCCCTATACGAGATATTTATTAACAAAGCCTAAAATATGTATAAAAAAATTAATAACTTGGTAAAAAAATTCAACACAAAGAGAGATACTTATTAAGAAGAAACATTAAGAAAAAATAAAAAAAAGAAGGTTCGAGACTTTACACCATGTTTTATTTTGTAGCATCTCAATGTTGTTCTCAATTACATATTTACATAACTTGGATACATAATAATATTCATGTAATTGTCATTGTTTTTCAATTCGCGTATTTATTTCTTTTCGTGTACGCGAAAAAAATTTGTGTAGTTTATTGTCATTTTGTGTTCAAATTTCAGGTACACGATTTAATTTTATGTCGTTTCGTGCAAGATCATAAAGTAAATGACATGAATGTACACAATACAAATGATTTATTAGGTCTGTATAAGCGTTTTTTTTATGATATATGTTGAAAAAATATACTCATTGTTAAAGGAAAATAAATTTCGTGTTATTTACCCGATAATTAAATTACAAAGACGCATGTATAATAATGTAATTACGTGTTTATATATTACATACTCGATTTCAATTTTATAGGTAGTATTTTATTTTAATAAGTTAGTCAAATAGAAAGAAGATAGGTAATACTAATTTTCAAATGTCTTAATTTACGAGTTAAAGAAAACTAAAATTTTATCTACCATGTTTTAACAGAAAAAGAATAATTCAACATACAAACTCCCAAACTTGAAATAAACATTTTAAGTTGTTATTACGAACAAGCTGAGTGTAATCATCATAAATTCTAATAGCCATATTTTACTTTAAGAGCGCAGTATATTGGATTTGTTTTGTTGATTGATAATATTTATTTTTCTGTTATAAATCAATTCACTAATAAAAGAACATAATTTATAAAAGTGATATGGAACAAATACATAACAAACTAGATTACACGAAGGTTTGCTTTGTCATAATTACGTTGGTTTCATAGATCTTGCATAGTGGTAGTAGAGATCTTTTCTCATATCGTTGAAACATGCAATCTATTTTATAGAGATGATCTAATGATTTATTGCGATCGTAAGAAATAAATACGTTTTAATATGTATTCAAAAAATTGATCACGATACATATAAATATTTTTAATGAATTTATATAAATATTAGAGGGATCCACATACTGAACATTTAATAATATACCAAATTTCCCTTAGCATAAAAAATACCAAATTTCTAGAAGAACAAAACCCAAAAAATGGATAATATTTTATTAAATTGGTAGAAATATTCTCAAAAAAGAGAGAAATAAAATGAAAACTAAAATTAAGAAAAAACAATAAAGAATGGCTTTTGACATTCAGCGGGGGGTTGTAAATGTTTTAGTGATTCGATGATGATATTAATATTGATACAATTGATATGAATTAACGGATAAGTAATTTTATACTTAAGTTAATTTATATTCAAATAATTTTTTTCTAAATAATAATTAAAATAATATGTTTATATTAACTAATTAATACATTTTACCGGTCGGTGTATTTGGTTTTATACATTAGACGTAAATTAGTAATTTATCTCATGTTATGAACAATCCCGACATATGAAACGAGCAACATATAAAGAGACGGAGGGAGTAATATTAGTATGCTACCAAAAAGTAAAAAACACTTATCTCTTATCGTTCATGAGTTCAATTCTCATTCACTTTATTATAACAAATAAATTATTACTTATATTTATTTGTAAGATATAAAAATCTAATTATTCTAAAAAAATTACTTCCTCCGTCCCACCCATTTGTTTACATTTTTGAAAGAGTGTCTTACACATATTTTAAGGTGTATATAAAATATAGTTCCGTAACTTTTTTTTTACAATTTTATGATTTTGAATAAAAATAGAATGTTTATATTTTTATTCAAAAAAAAGAAAATTTTAAAAATAAATTATAGAACTATACTTTATATGTATCTTAAAATGCGTGCAGGACACTCTGAGATAAACTTAAACAATTGGCGGTAGGAGTGTACACGGTTCGGGTTGGGCGGGTTGGAAGAATTTTATGACCCAACCCAATTTAATCGGTTTGAAAAATTGTCAACCCAATCCATTAAAATTAAATTCATAATCCAATCCAATCGGTTTGGATCAGTTTGAACGGATTATGAATAAATATTAAAAAAACTATATAAAAAGAATGAAAGGTTTCAGTATATGTTTACCACATTTCAGCATAACATGATTGTGATAAAAATTTAACATATGACTTGCATCTCATAGTTTCTATAACAGATAAAATGTTGCTACTTTCTCTCAGTAAGCTTCATATATTTTAATGGTTTGCATGACAAAATATATGAATATATATGGCTGGTACAAAGACCCGTTAGCACTACTGCTACGCAGTACTGCAGTAGGCACTCTGCTTAAATCTTGATAGCCTCGTAATACTTTCGAACACTTTTAGTTCAATGTAAATGAGCCAATGTAATAATGGATATGGATATAAAAAATATTTATATCTCGATTATATCTCGATTTAAAAAAATTCTATTTGGATCGAATGAAATAATGTCGGTTTCAGTTTTATCAATCCGTGTACACCCCTAATTGCGGGATGGGAAAAAAATTCGATCCGATGGATACCCGATTCGAAACCCGAAATTTTGGATAACCCGAACCCGATTTTTTGGATTTGGATTTGGATTTGGATTTGATTTCCAGACCCGAAATTTTTTGGATTTGGATTTGGATATTATGAAACCCGATCCGAAACCCGAAAATCGATTCAAACCCGATCCGAACCCGAGACCCGAAAAAAACCCGAATATATATATATATATATATAATTTATACTATAATATATTTCATAATGTAATACATTTTATATAAAAGTCATTGGTGCATCGTATAATAAATAACCTTGTATTATTAAAACCAAAATATTAAAACAATTTTAAACTCTAAGTATTTAAGATGTATTTCATATCAAATCTATTTGTTTATTTTAATGATTTAAATTCATTTAAAAATTAATTAAATGTAAAAATTTTATAACAAAATTAAATATTTAAATTAATGAAAATAATATAATTTATTTATATAATATAAATAATACTTTTTATAATGTATAAAATATTAGAGTGTGTATTATATAAAATTTGATTGAAAATTTCGGTTTTTTGGATTTCGGGTTTTGGGTTTCGGGTATTGTCCAAATCCAAAACTTTTCGGGTTTTGGGTATACCCGAAATCCATTGGATCGGGTTCGGGTTTTAGTTTTCGGGTATTTTCGGATTCGGGTCGGGTTCGGGTTTTATCCAAAAAATCGGGTTTGGATTTGGATTTTGCCAAAAAACCCGAGCCGATCCGACCCGATTCCCATCCCTAGTAATTGGCGGTGATCGAGGGAATACATAAACATGTATGCAGACGCTGTCGCAAAAGTTATACATCTATGAATCTGTACTAAATTATTAAGCCAATTGCTTATAGTGAAATGGGCCCAGCACGTATTAGTAGCAGGCTCAACACTTGTTAAAAGCCTAGTCTAAATGTAATGTACTATAAACCTAGTCCACACATAATATACAGTGGTGTCTCCAGAGTGAAAATGGATGTATAAAGTATACGGATGTAAGAGTGATACTAACGCATATTTTGCAAACAAAAGAAAAAAAAAAGATAAAATGATTTTTACAATTTATTCTTGAATGAAATTTTTGAAAAGAAAAGGAAAAAACCTAAAGATTAGGAAAGACAATTTATCTCCAAAATCTTGTTTTCATATTTGGAAAGATTTGAAAAGAAGAGAAAACAATATCAATCGGTACTCATCATGCTGAAATTTGAATGTTAATGGTAAAATAATAAAATGCTACTTCGAGAATTGATTGTGGCACCCGTTGATCATACTCTTTAAGTTTTTTCTTCTATTTTAGAAACCATAGAAGTAGATGTTCTGTATTCAATTTCTTCATTCATTTTATCCTCAGCCTTGGTAAAATTGTCTATCAGATTGATCTCCTTCTCAACCCCACTATGACATACTATGATATTAGCACTATTTTTGGGTGATCAAAAGTGAAAAAAGGAGTCGTAAACCGTGAGAATACAATATAATATCCATATAAGGCCTCCTTCTAACATCTTAAGGTTTTAGATGAGTTGGTTACTTAATATAGTATCAGAGCTCAGATACGCAAAGGTCTTAGATTCGATTCTCTGCGACCCCAATATTCTCAATATTTAATATGGACACGAAAGTAAGTTATGCTCCAAAGATGAGCGCCCATGATCTGTTGGGTTTGTGGAGTCTATCAAATTTCAGAATTGGATTCTGACTTGAGTTAGGAATTTCTGAATTGGACTCTAATTAGAGTTAGGATTAGAGTTAGGAATTTCAGAATTAGACTCTGATTTATTTTGATCCAGTTTCTTCTCTTATAAATACTCATGTAATTGTAACACAACAACACAACACAATGTGAGAGATCAATACAAAATTATTGCGGCTTGTGGAGTATGAATTTACGAACCACGTAAATCTTTGTCTTGTATGATTGTCGTTTATTTTCTTGTTTATTCGCTTTGGGTTTTGCTTTCGTTGTTGTATACTCACCAACTGGTATCAAGAGCCTAGGTTTTCAGGCGAGTGGGAGCGATGGCAGAAGAAGGGAAAGTAAAGATCGACAAATTTGATGACAGAGATTTTGGGTTTTGGAAGAGGCAAATTGACGATTATTTGTATCAGAAAAAACTACACGAACCGCTGGAGGAGAAAAATCTAGATTCAATGGATGAGAAAGATTAGAATCTATTAAATAGGCAGGCTCTGGGTGTTGTCAGATTGACTTTGGCGAAGAACGTTGCTTATAATATCATCAAGGAAACGACAACTTATGGATTGATCAAGGCGTTATCAAATATGTATGAGAAGCTTTCTGCTTCGAATAAGGTATATTTGTGTCGCTTGTTGTTTGCCACGAGATTGAATGAAGGTGATTGTGTTGCTGATCATGTGAACGAATTTAACTCTATCCTATCAAGATTGACATCAGTGGATATTAAATTTGATGATGAAGTACAAGCCTTGTTGTTGGTATCCTCGTTACCTGACAGTTGGTCAGGATTTGTCACTGCTATTTGTAATTCATCTGGGAGCAGTAAGATGACTTTTGATGGAGTTTGAGATGGATTCTTGGAGAAGATATTCGTAGGAGAAACTCAGGAGAGTCGTCAGGTTCCTTGTTGAGTACGGAGAGTAGAGGCAGAAATTCTGATAGGGGGTAGAATCAGGGGTGTAGCAGATCGAAGTCACAGAAGAGAGGACAGTCCAAAGATCGCAAGGAGATTATTTGTTGGAATTGTCAGAAGAAAGGTCACTTCAGAAATCAGTGTACAGCTCCCGCAGCTCCTAAAGGAAAGAAGAAAGAGGATAATTCAGCTAATGTAGTTGAAGAAGTGGCGGATGACGATGCTTTGATTTGTTGTGTTGAATGTTCGGTTGAATCATGGGTTATGGATTCTGGTGCATCATTCCATGCTACCCCTTGCAAGGATTTGATGTTAAATTTCAGACTTGGAAATTTTGGTAAAGTTTGTCTTGCTGATGATGAGATTTTGGATATTACGGGCATGGGAGATATTAATCTCAAGACCTCTTTGGGGACTAGCTGGACGTTGAAAGATGTGAGATACATTCCTGGACTGAAGAAGATGTTGATATTTGTAGGTCAGTTAGATAAGGAAGGGTATCGAGTTACTTTCGGAGATGGACAGTGGAAGGTTATAAAGGGGAATCTAGTTGTTGCTCGTGGTGAGAAAAAGGGGACGTTGTACATAATTGAACAATCTAGCTATGAAGCAAATACGGTTGCTGATGAGATTGAGTCTTCAACTTTGTGGCACCAAAGACTTGGTCATATGAGTGAAAAGGGTATGAATCTGTTAACTTCGAAGGGGAAGATTCCAGAGCTGAAGAATGTGAAAGTTGGGTTCTGTGAGCCATGTGTTCTTGGAAAGCAGAAACGAGTTACTTTTGCAAAATCAGGGAGGACACCCAAGGCTGAGAGGTTAGAGCTAGTTCATACAGATGTATATGGTCCAACAACAGTTGCGTCGTTGGGAGGATCTCGCTACTATGTCACTTTCATTGACGATTCCACTAGAAAGGTATGGGTTTATTTTTTGAAGAATAAATCAGATGTGTTTGCTACTTTCAAGAAGTGGAAGATCGAAGTTGAAAATCAGACCGGTTTGAAGGTTAAGAGTTTGATGTCAGATAATGGTGGTGAGTATAGTAGTGATGAGTTTAAAAGCTAATGCGCAGAATATGGGATTAGAATGATCAAAACTATTCCAGAGACACCACAGCAGAATGGTGTTGCAGAGCGCATGAATAGAACCTTGAATGAGAGGGCCAAGAGTATAAGGTTGCATGCAGGGTTGTCAAAGACTTTTTGGGCAGATGCCGTTAGCACAGCAGCGTATCTCATAAATAGAGGACCTTCAGTTCCTTTGGGGTTCAAGATTCCTGAAGAAGAGTGGCAGAAAAAGGAGGTAAATTTTTCACACTTGCGAGTATTTGGTTGCGTTTCTTATGTACGTGTTAAAGATTCAGACAGGGACAAGCTTGATCCAAAAGCAAAGAAGTGTATCTTCATTGGTTATGGCTCAGATGATATGGGTTACCATTTCTGGGATGAACTAACGAAGAAGGTTGTTAGAAGTAGAGATGTTACTTTTAACGAAAGTGCAGTGTATAAGGATAAGCTTGCAGTCAATTCCGAGTTTACAAAAGAAAAACCTGAGAAAGAGAAAGCAGTGCTTGAAGATATTACAGAAGAAGATCTTGCAGGAAATAGTGGGAGTTTGGGGAATGGTGATGACACAGTTCCAGTTACTCCACAGGCTGAAGTAAGAAGATCTAGCAGAATTGTGAGGCCACCACAAAGATTTTCTCCTTCAGCATATTATATGTTATTGACCGAGGATGGAGAGCCTCAGTGTTATTCAGAGGCAGTTCAGGTAGATGATTCAGTTCAGTGGAAATCAATCATGGAAGAAGAGATGAGTTCTCTTGAGAAGAATGAAACTTGGTCTTTATTAACAGAGTTACCAGCAGGAAAGAAGGCTTTACAGAATAAGTGGGTGTTCCGGATTAAAGAAGAACCTGATGGCAGCAAGAGATACAAGGCGAGGTTGGTAGTCAAGAGTTATCAACAGAAAAAGGGTATTGACTATACTGATATATTTTCTCCGGTTATTAAGATGACTACTGTTAGAATTGTGCTAAGTATTGTGGCTGCAGAAGAGTTACATCTAGAGCAACTAGATGTTAAGACCGCGTTCTTACATGGTGATCTTGAGGAAGACATCTACATGGTACAACCAGAAGGATTTCAGGTAGCTGGGAAAGAAAACCTTGTTTGCAAGCTTATAAAAAGCTTGTATGGTTTGAAGCAAGCACCAAGACAATGGTACTTGAAGTTTGACAGCTACACTAGGAGTGCTATGGATCATTGTTGTTATTTTAAACAATTTGATTCATCTTATATCATATTGTTGTTGTATGTTGATGACATGTTGATAGCAGGATCAAACATGAAGGAAATCAAAAGGTTAAAGAGACAAATGTCTGAGGAGTTTGAGATGAAAGATATTGGTGCAGCAAAACAGATACTTGGTATGAGCATCATAAGGGATAGATCTGGAGGTACTTTGAAATTATCTCAAGAGAAGTATATTGAGAAATTGTTGCAGAAATTCAGTGGCCAGGATGCGAAGACCAGAAGTACACCGTTGGCGACTCACTTTAATCTCACGAAGAAGCAGTCACCTAAAACGAATGAAGACAAGAAAGATATGGCTAAAGTTCCGTATGCATCTACAGTTGGCAGTTTGATGTATGCTATGGTGTGTACAAGGCCAGATATTGCTCATGCAGTGGAAGTTGTTAGCAGGTTCATGTCTAATCCAGGAAGAGAGCATTGGGAAGCAGTCAAGTGGTTGTTGCGCTACTTGAAAGGCACATCCAAGGTTGCGTTATGTTTCAGCAAGAAAGATGTTATATATCTTGGAAGGGTTCTCTGATGTAGATTTAGGTGAATGTTTGGATACAAGAAAAAGTACTACGGGATATATTTTCACGTTGGGTGGCACAGCAGTTAGTTGGATGTCTCGGCTTCAAAAGAGTGTTGCTCTTTCAACCATAGAAGCAGAATATATGGCTATCTCTGAAGCTAGCAAGGAGATGATTTGGTTGAAGAATTTTCTTGAGGAGTTGGGCAAGAAACAGGCGGACAGTGCTTTGTATAGCGACAGTCAGAGTGCTATTCATCTTGTGAAGAATCCTGTGTTTCATGCTAGGACGAAGCATATTCAGCTGAGATAACTTTACAAGAGAGTTGATTAGCAATGGTACTTTGTCCTTAAAGAAAATCCTTGGTTCAAAGAATCCTGCAGATATGTTGACTAAGGTGCTCTTTCAACCATAGAAGCAGAATATATGGCTATCTCTGAAGCTAGCAAGGAGATGATTTGGTTGAAGAATTTTCTTGAGGAGTTGGGCAAGAAACAGGCGGACAGTGCTTTGTATAGCGACAGTCAGAGTGCTATTCATCTTGTGAAGAATCCTGTGTTTCATGCTAGGACGAAGCATATTCAGCTGAGATAACTTTACAAGAGAGTTGATTAGCAATGGTACTTTGTCCTTAAAGAAAATCCTTGGTTCAAAGAATCCTGCAGATATGTTGACTAAGGTGGTTACTAATGAAAAGTTGAAGCTTTGTATAGCTTCAACTGGCCTTCAGAATTGATTGATGAGCAGGCGCTGCACTAGTTAGAGTTATTTGATCGAAGGATTAGTTGTTACTAGACTTACAAGAGTGAAACGAAGATATGATCAGACTCCAAGTGGGAGATTGTTGGGTTTGTGGAGTCTATCAGGTTTCAGAATTGGATTCTAACTTGAGTTAGGAATTCCTGAATTGGACTCTAATTAGAGTTAGGAATTTCAGAATTAGACTCTGATTTATTTTGACCCAGTTTCTTCTCTTATAAATACTCATGTAATTGTAACACAACAACACAACACAATGTGAGAGATCAATACAAAATTATTGCGGCTTGTGGAATAGGAATTTCCGAACCACGTAAATCTTTGTCTTGTACTGTGATTGTCGTTTATTTTCTTGTTCTTGTTTATTCGCTTTGAGTTTTGCTTTCGTTGTTGTATACTCACCAATATGATCCACTCTTCGACCCAAAAATGGGATTTCGAATGAGGAGGAGTGTAAGAATATAATATAAAATCTATATTAGGTCTTCCTCTGACACTTAAACTTTTAAATGAGTTGATTACTTAACATAAACGTATATCGGAAGATACTACTTGTCCCGGAAAAATGCCTAATGTGACGATGGCATATGTGCATGTCCCTTACATTGAGTATGAAACTGGTAACAGTTTCTTGAAGATCAAACCTTCTAGGGGATATGCACGTATGTCTCCGTCACAATATGCATTTTTGCTAGACTTATGTTTTTGTTTAAAGTTTAAGTGTTTTTTGTTTTCACGAGTAAATATCAGTTGTCCAGCTTGTTTTAGTTATCCTAGTTTAAAAAAATTGGAGAGCCCGAGCCCGCCAAGAATTGGCCTAAAAAAAATTAAGGTAATGGTAACGTTTTGTTAAATTTGTTGCAATCTAATTTAAATTTTACGTGAAATTCAATCAATTGTAATATTTTTCAGAAACATTATAATATCCCAAAATTATTTGAAACATGAAAAGCAATAATAACAATTTTTAAGCAATTTCATCAAATTTGGTTGCTATAGAGAAATTATGATGTAGTGGCGAATTGCAATTTAGTAGACTAGTTCAAATGAAAAGGACCAACATTATGGCAATGAAATAACAAATCAAACAGTTGAAAATTGTACAAGCATATTTCTTACACATAATATCAAAAAAAAATTTTTAAAAAAATTGGAAGATAAAATGTAAATTCTAAACTTGAAATAGCAAAATTAAAGTAATAGACATCTATGTATCGCGGTTAGAGATGTTTAAAAATTTTAAAATCTAAAATTCGATCTAATCTGGTCGAAAAAAATGTAGAATAGCCCGATAAAAAACCCCGACCCGCGGGCCATATACGACCCTTCCTTTTTTCATCAAGCCCAGCCCGAAGTTTGAAAAGCTCGGATAAAAGTTCGAAGCTCGAAAAACTTGGATAATGCCCATATTTTAAAAAAAAAAATCTAGATAAAAGCCCAATTTGGTCAGGATAAAAACCCAACCTTTTTAAAAAGTTCAGATACAAAATTGATTTTTCATGGATAAAATTTAAAAATATATAATTTTTAAAAAGTTCAAAAATATTAATATTTAAATTACAAGAACCCAGATAAAACTAGTTTTTTTATAGATAAAATTAAATATATGTAACTAGCGTAACAGCCCGTGCATGGCACGAGCCTCTATATAAATACCGCTAATTTTGTTTTAGAGAAGAAGGTAGCGGTTGGTTTAATAATTTTTGATCTGGAAATTCGTAATTATGAAATTGTAATATGAGTAGTGATATGTGTTAATAGTGAATGCCAATAAGGACTATATATAGACGCAAATAATAATATTGTTGAGTATGATGTACAAGTTTGAGTTGGACGGGGATCGTGTAATTATAAATTTGAGAGAGTAAGATGATAATATTTTTCTTTTTATAGTGATAAGCACTTCTTTCAATATCAACATGATTACAATCGTCCACAATTAGCCGTAAGGGGTAGCATACTCATTAAAATATGTTTAAGTGAAAATGACATGATTTATCTTATAAGATTTTGCTTCCCTTAAAATTGTTAAGTGAGAATGGCATGATTTATCTTGTAAGATTTTGATTCCCTAAAAATATCTCAATGTCATCTCTATTTCAAATCTATAATGCATTGTTCTCATACGAGTTTTGAACCTATAAAAACAAAATTTCTATAGGAAATAGACTGAGGTTGCAAAGAAGAATTTGAAAAAAAATGGAAAATAAACAAATAATAAAATTATATTTCATATCATTCTACATTAGATCAACCTAGAAGAAACATATTATGTTAGTTATATTTTTAATCATATATCCAAAAGGAGTTTAGGTATGACGTAATATTCCGCTAAACAATCACATTCTTTAAGGATAAATGTAAACTTGAATATATTTATGGTTAAACTTTTTTAAAACTAAATTATATTTTATTTCAATAATTTAATATATACATAGAGATAAATGTTTGTAATTTTTTTTAATCCAGACTTAGTAACATTCATGTATAAACAAAAAATTTATGTTAAAATTTTATTTTTCATGTTAATCATTTATAATGACAAAGAGAGTGTAAAATGTGTTTATTTTAGAAAATATAAACAAATGAAGTGTACATTCTAAAAAAAAAAATTATTAAGAAACGGATGCGATGAATGTATTAACATGATTACTGTATAATTTAAAAATAATTTTAAAACTAATTTTCTTAATTTAGAATGATAGAAATAATGAATAATTAAATACATTGCATATACTATATTCCTTATATTGGATCAAATTTCAATATTATTTTTTACGTATCTATTATCAACTAATTCAAATAAAGTACGATCAGAGATATAATATAATATAAATATATGAATTATAAATAACATAATTAATATATATTTAATCGAAAACATATAGGTGTAATAAAATTTTTAAGATGATTGGATATATAGATAAATAAAACTACGAAACTGAAAAAATGGAATTATATAAATAATATAAACTAACATTTTATTTACTCAAGTGAAAACAAAAAAGAAAATAAGTTAAGTGAAAATGATGTGATTTATCTTATAAGATTTTTAAGGAAACTCGAAAAGTAATGTAGTACAGTGACTGTATCATGAACCTCTTAAAATAAATTGGTGGCTCGACTCCGAAAGCTAACACAAATTCTTCCATTTTTTTACATAGATTATAAAGGGGTAGCACAATTGTTATTTCCAAAAAATGAGGATGAAATAGTAATTTTACAACCAATTTATTGGCACTTTTTGCACTTGTACTGAGGTTTAATATATAGTTGAAATTAAAAAAATGGGACAAAAGGAGATGATGTGGTTTATCTAATAAGATTTTTAAAACATACTCAAAATTATGTGTAGTATAATGGTTATGGCATGAGTTTAAGAGTGGAAGGTTAGGGATTCGATTCTCAACATTAACACAATTTAAACTAATTTTTACACAAATATTCAAAGGGTGACACTTTTGTTAATTGTCAACAAATAGGGGTAAAATAGTAATTTCACAGCAAATAAAATGGCACTTTTTGCCCTTGTGTTTTTTTTAAAACATACACAAAACTATGTGTAGCATAATGGTTATGGCATGAGTTTAAGTGTGGAAGGTCAGGGGTTCGATTCTTAACATTAACACAATTTCAACTAATTTTTACACAAATATTTTTTTTCCACAATGATTCTATTATTTTAGTATTTGTTCTGATACATGCGGTAGGGGAGAATCGAACTTTGGTGGTTCGACAAGGCATAATCCTCATTTTCCACATGTGCTACACCATCACCCCTATTTTTACACAAATATTAAAAGGGTGGCACTTTTGTTAATTTTCAACAAATAAGGGCAAAATAGTAATGTCACAGCAAATAAAATGACAATTTTTGCCCTTGTGTTGATGTTTAATACCCCCTCCATCCCACCCATTTCGTTACATGTTTTCAGCACTGTTTGACACGTATTTTAAGGTGTATATAAAGTATAATTCTATAACTTATTTTTAAAATTTTCTTTTTTTGAATAAAAATTTAAACATTAAACTTTTATTCAGATTAAAAAAAATTTAAAAATAGATTATGGAACTATACTTTATAATAGGCTTAAAATGCGTGGCAAGCCCTCTATCCCAAATGTAAACTATTGGTTGGGACAAAGAGAGTATATAATATAATAGATATTTAGTAATTTCAAAAATATTACTCCCTCCGTCCCATTTATTTTGGCCACATTTCCAATTTTTGTTGTCCCGCAACATTTGTCCACTTTCCTTAATAAAGGTAAATAAAGCTCTAAATATGTTAAAAGTTTGTAATTATAGTATTATTTAAGCTTAGTTATGGAAACTAAACAAAAAAATATAGTAAATTGGTAAAAACGTGGATTTTGATTGGTGGACAAAATAAGTGGACGGAGGGAGTAATATGTAAATTGTAAAACGTCTGTTTAGGCCTAATACGATCCGGCCCACAAACCTAAAACGAGAAAGGCCGACCTAACTCGATTTTCTGAAAAGTTCGGCCTGATCCGATTCTCAAAATGCTCGGATTTTTAAAAATCGGGATAAAGCCTAACGATGAGAACTTTTTATGCATCCCTGTAATGGCCATTGTAAAAATAAATATAATATAATAAAATATTAAAAAATATTTCAATATTTGACTTTAGAACTGATGTCGTGTAAATAATTTATAACATTGATGGGAATAAAATTGAGCTTTTTTCAAAAATATATATAAAAATGTAAATTTTTGTAATTTTACTTTTTTTAAGAAAAGTTATTTGCAATTTTACTAAATTAAGTTTCAAAATTGCAAAAATACTACAAATTAGGGCAACCCTTCCCCGCCCAGCCTCCTACCCAGATTAAATTTTTTTTTTAAGGTGGGGTGATATTTTGGTGGATTTGAGTTGCAAGGCCCCGCAGAGGCAACCACATTCAACTGAATGCAATCACATTCAAATGAATGCAACCACATTCAATAATTTTTTTTTAAGGTGGGGTGATTTTGGTGGATTTGGGTTGCAAAGCCCCGCAGGGGCATATTCAACTAAATGCAACCACATTCAACTAAATGCAACCACATGCAACTAAATTTCTGATTTTAATTTCCATTTTTCAATTGTCATTTTCGAACTCTTTTTTGAAATATATATATATATATATATATATATATATATATATATATATATATATATTAAAAAAGAGGTCGAAAATGACAATTGAAAAATGGAAATTGATTATGCAACTGAATGCAACCACATGCAACTAAATTTGCAACTGGTTGCATTAAGTTGAATGTGGTTGCATTCAGTTGAATATGCCCCCGCGGGGCCTTGTAACCCAAATCCACCAAATCACCCACGTTTTTTTTAAAAAAGTTGAATGTGGTTGCATTCAATTGAATATTGCCCCTGGCGGGGCCTTGCAACTAGAGATGCATAAAAAACCCGAGCCCGAAAATCTGGTCCGGCCCGATCCGGCAAAGCCCGGCCCGGTCAAGCCCGACCCGAGGGCCTTAAACGGTCCCTATATTTTTGGTCAAAGCCCGGCCCGGCAAAAACCCGGTCTTTTTAAAATCCCGGTCTTCGGCCCGACCCGATTAAAAACCCGGTTCGGCCCAAAAAAGCCCGGGTAAAATTCGATTATTCTATTATACTTACATAAATATTTATGTATTTACACTTCCTACAAATATAAAAATAATTTAAGTACATATATTTTTACATATTCATTATTAATAATAAGATTATTTATATGCATATATTACGATACATGAACGAAACAAGTTAAGTACACGTGTAATCAATTAATATATCATCAAATCAAAAAGTAAATCGATAAATGTAATATTTGTATCGGCAAAATAGATTGTTTAACACATGTCTGCCATTATTACATAAAGAACATTCTTATGTAACATAAAATCTCGATTCGATTTGATGCCGAAAAAAGCCCGATCCGGCCCGGTAAAAAGCCCACCGCAGCCCGCTTCGAGTGCCTAAACGGGCTCACATTTTTCAGAGAAGCCCGGCCCGGTCAAAATCAAAGCCCGGGCCGCGCTTTGACCAAAAAGCCCGGGCTTTTAAAAGCCTGGTCAAAGCCCGGGCTTTTAAAAGCCCGGTCAAAGCCCGGCCCGATGGGCCTTTTATGCATCTCTACTTGCAACCCAAATCCACAAAAATCACCCCACCTTAAACAAAAAAAAAAGAAGTTGAATGTGGTTGCATTCAGTTGAATGGGGTTGCATTCAGTTGCAACCAAAATATCAACGGGTAAAATAGCTAATTGGTCACTGAAGTCACTAGTAACTTGCAAGTAGGTCACGAAGTTAAAAAAGCCTTCAGTCAACTAATGAAGTACTTAAAAACTTGCAAATTGGTAATTGCCGTCAGTTCCGTTAAAAATTTTAACGGAAAGATGACGTAGATGCTAACATGCCACTATGAAACTTGCAATTAGGTCACTGAACTTGATAACAATTTTCAATTAGGTCATTAGCCAAATTTAATTTTAATTGATTAAATTTTTAAAAAATTCCTAATGATTTTTCTTTAATAAATTTAAAATTATGCATACCAATTCAATACACATGCTCATGAATAAATACAAATGAACGAAAAAGATAACAAGTAAAAAAAATCGAATGCTTACATTTTTCCAAATAAGTACACTTTAATTAAATTTAATTTGTATATACCGCTTTAACCCATATGCTTATAAATCGATATAATTGAGCAAATATTTAGATATCCCTAAGGGCTATGGTTAAGAGTTAATGTAAGTGGATAAATATCAAGTTTCCGATTCATCTTTTTCGAAATTAATAAGTGATACCAAAAGTGTAATTTTTTTGAATGATTACAATTTAAATTTAAAAAAACATCATCTTTTAAAAAAAATAATTTTGTTAGATATTTTTTGAATATTTATTTTTTTTCAAGTCAGTGACCTAACTAGAAATTTAACACATAGTCAGTGACCTAACTGAAAATGTGTTGTATTTTAACGGAGAACCGTTAAATGTCAACATAATTTAACGGTCGTGCAAATTTTTTTCAGCTTAGTATTGTGATGGCAAGCTAATTGTAACTTCATGATACGATTGAAAGTTTTTTTAACTTCGTGACGTACTTGCAAGTTACTAGTGACTTCAGTGACCAATTAGCTATTTTACCCAAATAACCCCGCTTAAAAAAAAAAGGGAAGGGGGAAGGGTTGACCTAATTTGTATTATTTTTACAATTTTGAAACTTAGTTTAATAAAATTACAATTTATTAAAAAAGATGATATTTTTGCAAATAAAAACTCGAACTTAGTCCCAATAAAATTTTAGTAAATATTGGTGTTACATAATTGCAAATAAGAAAAAAGTCTTGCAGCTTGAGAAAGTAGTCCAACAGGATAACTCTTAAACTAATAATGGACGTAAGAAAACATCTAGATTCCGGCACCTTGTCGGAGAAAGTAATCCAAATAGCCGCCGGAGAATCTCACACTCTCGCCCTTACAGGTAAAAACCCTTTTCAGTACTTCAAAAACCCATCATAAATCTGTACATACATATACACTTAACACAACAATCACACACATTTATCTATTATACATGACTTTCTTAAGAAAAATTAGTATGTTTATGATGTAAAATGTACTTAAAACAGGTGATGGGTGTGTGTATTCTTGGGGGAGAGGGATGTTTGGTAGGCTTGGCACGGGTAGTGAAGCTGATGAGCTTATCCCAACTAGAGTTAATTTTGGAATGGACGAGAATGGTGGAAAGATTGATAAGGTGAAGATTGTTGGGATTGCGGCGGGTTCATATCATAGCTTAGCACTAGCAGGTATAAAGATCATGTTCTTCGAAATTGTTTTCGGTTATGATATGGGGTTTGGCATGAATTGTAGTGTGTATTGCTAGTTATGTATTGTTTGATAAGAAAGGAGTTGAAAATTGAGGATATAATGTTCGATTTTATTTCGTATATGTTACTGTTTAATATCGGAAAGTGTTACCGTTGAAATGTTTCCTAATAGAGGGAAGAGGTAAGATATGTTTGCTGTGCTTTTGTAATAATGTCGATTTCCAACTAGCTTTTCAGTCTCTGAATTTTCACATCGTTAGGTTTAGTGATTGTGTTTTTTTTCCATATGATTGTACTCTTGTTGTTGGAATCATACTTTTTCTATTGTAGAATAGTGTATACTTCCACTTGTATAAATCTTCCACCCTTCCTTGTAGTGAATTTTTTCATCATGCTTTATGATCAGTTTGTGTGCTGTGCAATTGACAGTATCTACATACATAGATTGTCTTTCATTTTTGGAAGGTTGACATCTCTACAGTCTACAGACACTGCCTCTAGCTCTGCAAAATGCTCTGTAGCATAATTTGTTTTCAACTGGTTATGTTATAATTTTACTAAAACTGTTTCATTATATGGCTTATTTGTACAAGTTTAATTTTGTGGTGCAGCTCTATGTCACCCTTATATGGGTGGGATTGTGCACACGGCTTGAAATTTCCAACTTGGATACATATCCAAGTATAGCACTTGGCAATGTTTTGAATTGTTTTGCGTATTCTTCCCAAAATTAAAGTGTCGAGTGTCCATACCATGTTTGAATTATGGTTTATGTAATTTCAGAACTAGTGTACCAAGTGGGAAACATACTGCTGCTCTCTAAAAATTTAATATGTACCGGTTATTAATCCTTACTTTTAAAAGTTAAAAGGACCAAATTAGATCAGTATCCCGAGTTAATGAGAACTAAATGCCTCTAAATCTCACTGATGCTCGCACCTCGTATTCACATATAGGAGATGGAAGGCCTTTGAACTCTGTTCTAAACAAACCTCCCTCTCATCCTCTCGCACACAACATCTGATTCTCTTACCTCAATGGTTTCATCGGAATAGCATATACTGCAGGGCGTTCCATGCAATTTTAGTCCACAAGTAGCTATTTTCCCTTTCCAGAGGGAAATTTTAAGATACAATAAAATTTATTTTGTAGCATTTAATTTTGGGTTCTTTGCAGCTTTTCGAGTACCTATATTTTGGTTTTGAAATTAAGTATTTCAGTTATATTTTTAAATTTGATTGGTCTTCTGTATCCTGACAGAATTTTTCTTGTCCTGACTTAAATGCGGGATAAGCAGCTTATTTCTTTTCTTTGTTTTCTGTTGGTAAAATGCTTCAGTTACCACACTACTAGTACCCCATGCAAATTAGTGTGGTTAATCTGGTCTAGTGCGATTTAATCTAGTAATTGCATAGCTCCAAATATGTAATGTGAGAATTCTATTTAAATGTTTGAGCTGAATTTGAAGTAAATGGGTAATTGATACTATTTGTGTTCGTGCAAATAATGCCCCATGAACAATTATTTCAATTCTCTGATGAAATTTCTGTAATGTTTGTGTGCAGACGATGGATCAGTTTGGAGTTGGGGTTACAACAGTTGTATCCTAAAGCAAATGCCTTTAACATATTAAGCATTTTGTAAACTAACCAAACTTATATGTAAAAATATAGGGTAAAACTTCATAGGTGTCTAATCTCCTTGCATTCAATTGTTATGCACTCATAACTCGCATCCTTGACTCTATCATAGATGGCCAACTAGGTTTTGAAGGAGAAAATTCTTCTGTCCCACATTTGGTAGAGGGGTTCCATGATTTGGAGTCCACTGATTCCACAACAGATGGGTCTAAAACAAAGACTAAACCATCATTGAAGGTGTGTTGCAGGTCCAGATGAAGCTTAGACATAGGTGCTGGCTTACTTTCACTTTCTCATCATATGACTTGTTATTTCAGATTTCTTTTGTCAAAGCTGGAGGAATGATGTCACTTGCTATAGACGATTTTGGGGCTCTGTGGATTTGGGGCAACTGCCCCCAGAGCATATTAGGTAGTGAGGCAGACGTCCTACATTCCAACAGTTCCACCCCTAAACCTGTCCTAGATTTTCATGGCCACACGGTTGTTAAGGTTGCATGTGGAAATGAGCATGTTGTGGCTCTAGTCAGCTCCTGCGGAACACCCAATGGTGGTGATCTTATATGTTATTCTTGGGGCATCAACCGTCAAGGCCAGTTGGGCTTGGGAGATAAAGAGGCCAGGTTGAGTCCGGAAGTAATCGAAACCTTTAACATTGAATCTCCCTGGGCAGTTTATGATCTAGCATGTGGGGGGTCTCACACAGCTGTTCTTGCTCATAAAAAGAGCTCAAGTGACAAATCAGAAAGTGTGTGCTGGACGTTTGGCCTTGGGGATAATGGGCAACTGGGCCAAGGAACCACCCAAAGTGCTTTACTTCCTAAACCTGTAAAAGATTTGCCAAAAGGTGTTTTCCTGATTTCTGTTGATTGTGGCTTATTTCACACCAGTGGTTTCATCTGCTGGGGATGTCTGGTCATGGGGAATGGAGAAAGGCTATGGCTTATGCCCTGATGCCACTTTTACGAGTACGGATGCTGGGGATGCCCTTTATCCCCGTTTAATATCATGTACTGAGCTATACGGGCCAAGATTTCCAGAACCTCTTCAGATTGTCTGTGGAGCTGCTCATACTATTCTTGCTGCTGCTGGTGGATATAAACTTTGGTCATGGGGAAGAGGACAGAGTGGCCTTCTTGGAAATGGTAACACGATTAATTGTATGGATCCAAGTACTGTATTGTGGCCACCACTGGGAAATCGTGATAAGGAAGAGATACCAGACAACAACAGTGGAGATAAACAGAGCATACTAAAAGATCAAGATGACACTGAGGATAAACGAAGACTATCTGCCGCATTGGAGGAGATGAAGCTCCTTCAAACAAAACTCTCTACAATGGAAAGGTATACAAGCATACTGCATGGTTCAGTTTTTGGTAAACCATTTCGGGAACAAGATATTCCCATTACATTGCAGAACACGGGTACTTTTGACATTGCACGAGAATGGGAGAACATGCTGGAGTCATCAGATCATGCAAAGCTAGCTCGTCTGGAGATTTTTTACAGAAGCATGCTTGCAGACATCAAAGACAAGCTGATGAAGAAAAGAATAAAGGAGATAATCAAGGAGTGTCTAGATGAAAGAAGATAAATTATGACTGATGGCTAGCTGAGGTGCTCTGAACTTTGTGAAGAAGCTGTATTATGCCTTTTATGTATTATGTTTATAGTTTTATCTGGACAATCTTTACCCTTTTGGGAGAGTGAATTTTAAAAAAAAATTACAGTTTATTTCCTTAATCACCAAAAGAAGTGTAGCCTTAATTTTTTACTGTTTCTTGCTGTCTTAATTTTAACTAGTTTACATTTTCACAGCCCATAATAATTAAAAGTGGAAAATATTGTCACTTTTGTCAGCACAATAAGTATTTTTTTCTCTTATTAACTAGTGCACAATAAGTCTTTTTTTTCTTCCTTTAATGCATGTACATATACAAGTAAATAAAGCTTCAGCAGGGTCTGCAACTATACATTATCGAATTAGAATCCTAAGTAAGCAAATCCTACAGTTTCAATCAGCTTCCATGTCATCCTGATTACTAACATAAGCTGATAGATTTAAATATTTTATCTGATCTTCCCTCTCCCTATCTGATTTCCACCTTGCCCTGCAGATCACACAGCTCGTTGACCGTCTTCTGCTACTTTTCTTCCATGCTGTCATGCATTCATCATGTATCAAATTGTTACATGTGGCACATGCAATCAACTTCTCTTGCAATGTCATTTCCTCCAAACAAACCGGACATAACGTCCCATCTTCGATTTTGAAAGATTGTTGATTAGTATTACTGCTACTACTAGTACTACAATGTCTTTCTTGGAAAAATAGCTGATGAAATCTTTCCCGAATGCTAGCTCCAGCTATGGCTTCGTTTGACGTAGGGGCGGAGAGTAGGCGGTGTAGCTGACATGGACGTAGAGTCCTTCGCCAGAGACAGGCATCGTCGAGAGAGATATTCAGTACTTGAATGTAGACAAATAGGATGTGTTTGCATGGAGTGGTACGGTCAGGGCAGGAACATGTAGGTGTAGATGATAAAGTGACGGTGTATACGTTTGCAGTTGCACCAAGGATGTAAAAGGTGGCAGAGGAACGGTGGAGGAGGCGGAGGCCGTGGCGGAGTGCACGAATTACGCGTTCCGCTAAGGGTTGCGTGGGGTAGGAACGGTGACGTTCAGGGCGGTTATTGTTGGACGGGGGTGAGTTTGAGGCAACTGACTCCATATATTATGGTTGATAAGAGAGATAGCTAGGGAATAAATTATGGAACCATGCATATTTGAATGCATATATAAAGTAACAGAAATGAGTGTTGATGGGGGTTACGTAGAAGGGATGTATGCAGCTAGTTGGGATCCTTTGCCCAACTGTGAATGGTACGTGAGGCATTGCGGCTGGGTAGGTTAAAGTGTTTTCAAGGAGAAAGTCGAAGGAAAGCTAAGGACCATTTGTTGGGACCATTTTTGTTACATTGTTTGTTGGCTTTTACACCTAGATATAGTGTAAAAGGTTGTTCATGTAGTTTCTAAAAACAAAAACAAAAACTGGTTCATGCCGAATATAATATATGATTTAGTTTTAGTTTATTTTTAAGAATTTTTAATTTAAGCAGGAGAGCTCTTAATTTTAAGTTGTCATTAACTAACCAATATACTGAAAATATATTGTACTATCAGGAAACCAACTTGAAAATATATGTTTCACAAGTTCCTATTTAAAAAATTAAATGCACTAGTTTGAGCGGGTTTTAATATGAAATACAAATATTTGAATTTGTATTGAATAAATAAATTTGGGCCTATGTCAAATGCAACTGTAGTATGATAGTATCTCAGGAAAGGGTCCCGGTCCCCGACAATCGTTTGTCAGGGGCCGGTTATTTAACAATCGGTTCCATAGCCATTGGATCAAGGATCCAACGGCTGAGATAAAAAAAAAAAATTTACGTTCCGCGGAAAATTTTGGCCATTGGATCAAGGATCCAACGGCTGAGATAAAAAAAAAAAATTTACGTTCCGCGGAAAATTTTCGCGGACCGATCCGCGGAAAATTTTCGCGGACCGATCCGCGGAAAATTTCCGCGGACCGATCCACGGAAAATTTCCGAGGAACGTAAAATTTTTTTGTAATCCAGGGGGACCGTTGGATTATTGATCCAACAGTTTAAAAACCAATTGTTAGTTAACCGATCCTGACAATCGATTGTCTGGGACCAGCTGCCCTCAGTAAATATGTGAGCATAGGAAATCATAATTGTATAAAAGCCAGTAAAGAAGAACAAGTGCATGCAGGCCAGGCCCAACTTTAAGAAAGGCTAAACAGAAATGGCCCATTATTGATAAACAATCTATTTAGCTGAGGAAAAAGTAATGTATCAGATATGATAAGGTGATGATCCCATGGAGTTGAGTGGCCTAGCAACAAACACATAAACACATCTTGCTTATTTATGGTAGACAAATCCAATTATATAGTAACAGTTAGAGAAAAACAGAGAGGGGAGAAGTAGAAGAAAAGGATGTTGGAAAATATAACAGCAAGTGAAGTAGCAGGCTATGGAGTTGGTGCTTTCCTGTTATATGCAACTCTCTCTGCTACCAAGATTGATTCTTTCATTTCTACTTCCCAGCGCAGGTACACCCAACACCCTTCTTTCATTTAAGATTGACCCATGATTTGTGTAGTTTAAATCAATCTCATGTAGGCGCTTGCTTTTCCTTGGCTTCCGTGCTGTGTCAGAATCTCAAAGTCACACACAAACCTGTTTTGTGTTTGTCACTGAACTTCAGTCGTCCAACATTCATTACCTTTTCAATCTGGGCTCCTCTGTGTGCTCAGCCTCAAATATGGCCTCCTAGCTAAACTGCATTTAGTATAATATTATACCAGTAATTCTGGTCGCCTCCTAGCTAGTGTATAATATATTCGATTGATTTCCATTCTGCAAGAGATGCTCCATCCAATTATAATCACCAGGTCCTGATATCATCCTATATCAGAGCATGAAAATTTACTTGTAGGAAAACGTTAAGGTGTTGGGGAAGGCCATTTCAAGGATCTTATACTCATATATATTTAACAGTTACCCCAAATATATCCACATGAGGCTACAGGCCTCGATCAAAGGCTGATAGTTTATCTGCCTGTGATATCACTCTGTACACAAGTCAAACTATGAAAACTTAAACGTGCTATCTGAAATATTCACCGTTTGTAGTTCTCAAAGCAGCTAGACCGAGGTTAGGTACAGATCGAATCTGTGTACAGTCTTTACCAAAGATGGAGTGGTGTAAATGCAGGTTCTAATTTCTCATTAACAGTATTTGATATTCAAATGGGATGCTCAACTATTCAAGAACAAAACATTTAGTACGATTTCGTGTTGAATGTCTTTTGATATAATGTTATTACCTAGTTTATTAATTAAGCACATGCCACACTTAGTACATGTACGGTATAAGGTAATAATCTGCACATTTCAAAAGTACTCAAACATAGAAACACTGGTACATGGACTCCTCATCTGTTTTCTTGCTACTACATGTTGAATCGGAGGGTATCTGGGCTCTTAGGTTGTGTTTATGATATTTAGTCCTTCCTTCATTCTTGTCTTTGCAATTTAAATTACAAGCCTAACCCACTAATTTTGGAAAGAATGCTCCATTCTTAATCTTCCTCATTTTCTCTACAATCTTCCTCATAGAAAATTTTACTCCCTCATTTTTGTGGACTATTTTCCTATACATTTCTTTTTCTCCATTAATTTTGTTCCTAAGCTTTCATTCCATTCCTTCTCCATTGCATTCTCTCCAAGTAGACACAACCTTAGACTGTGACATATTGGTTAGGCCAGTTATTCTAGCACACACTTAAGTTGCAAATAGTTTAAGTTTCCATCCAATTTCGATCAGTATTTTTCCGAAACTCAAACTTTTAACAGTTTGTGACATAAGGATCTCGTAAATACAAGTTGAATCTTCGTTGACAACATAATAGTTCGTAAAAGAACCAGAATAGTGTTGATGAACTCTGTACAATTATAACATTTCATGAGTCATGCTATTGATATGTGTGCAATGTTCTAAATCCACAGCTCACTTGGTATGTGCAAGAGATGTGGTGACCTGAAGTTGATAGCTTGCTCGAAATGCAAGGGACAAGGAATAATCAGGGAAAACATGTTTTTTAACTTTAATGCTATGGATGATCTTTCTCAGTCATATGGGGGTAACTCCAGGAAGGGATCCCTGTCTTGTAAAAATTGCAGAGCAAAAGGACATTTTAGATGCCCGGAATGCTCAAATGTGTCCCAGTCTTGATACTTTTTCTTTCTTTCTCTTTCTTTTTCTTGTTTCATTTAAATGTTACTTAAATTCATATGTGTGTTGCGCCTTGAATGTTCATTATTCTTTCAAATATGATGAGAGAGATATTTAACCAATATAACAAGATTCAGGATTTACTATATTTTTCATTGACAACTTAAGTAGTAGCTTGAACACTTGTCGAACGTTTTTAAATTATGTGCTCTTGGGTTTTAAAAGAAGAGTAGGAAAGAGAGAAGAAATGAAGAGTAGAGGAAATTTTGTTTTAAATTTTTTTTTTTTTGCTAAGTAATTGTTTTAAAATTTTCTATTGCAAGTAAGCACTCAAATTTTTTTGAGGAGAAAAATGGGAGAAATTGGAGATTAATTTTATAGAGCAATTCATGTGGCAATCCATGTGCTTCCTCCTTAGTCAATACACACGTAACAATAAAAAATTCTTTTCATGTGAAATTTAATATTTTCAACCAGATCTTGGTCGAAAATGCAACACGCCTAAATTCGATCAAATATGGTTGAATTTTACAAAATTCGATTGAATTTGGTCGAATTTACCATATTTGACCGAGTTTAGTAGAATTTAAGATTTGGTCGAAAATGAAAACATGGCTAAATTCGACCAAATATGGTTGAGTTGAACTAAATTCAACTGAATTTAGTCCAATTTACCATATTTGATCGAGTTTAGTAGAATTTAAGATTAAATTCAATTGATTAGGATTTCTGATCGAATTTATTGGAAAAATATAAAGATTTGTTAAAATTTTTAGGGTGTGAATATTGAAATGGGCTTTTTTCATAAATAAATAGGAAAAAGTAAATTTTTGCAAATTTACTATCTTTAAGAATAGCTATTTGCAATATTATCAACCTTAAGTTTCAAAATTGCAAAAATACTAGGTCCCCCTCCTCCCTCACTTTCTCTCTCCTCTTGTCCAGGTAAGTCGGCGACTTGTGTCCTTTTTTTTTTTTTAAGGTGGGGTGCTAATTTGGTTCCAACCACATTCAACTTTTTTTTTTGTTTTTTTTTTAAGGTGGGATGATTTTGGGTTGCATGGCCCCGCAGGGGTATATACAATTGAACGCAACCACATTCAACTAAATGCAACCACATGTAACTAAATTTCTGATTTCAAGTTCCATTTTTCAGTTGTCATTTTCGACCTCTTTTTTGGACTCTAATATATATATATATATATATATATATATATATTAGAGTCCAAAAAAGAGGTCGAAAATGACAACTGAAAAATGGAATTTTGGATAAGCTTAATAAGTGGGTTATACCCTCTGTTCCCTTTAATCAGATATATACTATTGGTATGTTTGATTTTAAATCTCGTCAGGTCATCAAAACGATGGAACAAACTATTAGGATATCTGATAATAATCAAACTATTAGATTACTGAGTAAAAAAGATTTACTCCCTCATAAAGGTTATAATTTTATCCATATTGGATTAATTCAAATAGCATTTAAACCTTTAACTTTGATGGGTTTAAATTCGAGTATTATGGCCCATGTTAGGGATGGTAGATGTAGAGATTTTAAACAATCTCTAGCTGCTTTAATAGAAACCAGTCTATGTCATGGACCAGACTACTTTGATGTAGCTCCTAATTTAACACTATCTTTATCTGATAGTAACTTATTAGATGCTATGCAACTAACGATTCACACTAATGGTTATAATTTTAAACCAGGAAGTGAGGTTATAGCCATATGCTATAGAATTTATTATAAGGTCTTAAATACATTAAATCCTAAGGCCAGACAATTTACCTTTCAAGGAACTACAACCTTAGTTCAAACAAATTTGTTAACCTCGAATGTATCAACTAATAAGTTGATAAAATGGAAAGAGATTAATTTCCCAGAAACTTGGTCTCTTCCTCAAGAATTAGAACCAGAACCTCAGGTCAATAAAGAAATTGATCAGATTATTCAGACAACTGAAGGGGATGTAGAAATTAGATTTACTCCTCAAAGATCCATTAGATTACCCAGAACTATGTCTGCTAGGTATTCCCATGCTAGTGATTATATCACAGCCCCTAGTGTTTTCGATCCGTCTAGAGCATCCACTTCTCAAATAAGAGAAGAGATAGAATCTGTAAACTCAATAAGAATTAGTTAAAATCAAATTCCAGAAGGAATTTATGAAAAGAGTAGAGAATCCCCTACTCAATCAGACATGAGCTTCCATTTAAATGATTGATTTATCCCCAGGAAGTAGAATGAGAGAAATCCTTAATAAGGAATTTCAACAAGAAAAGCATGCTCAATTTAGGCAATGGTATTTTAAGAAATATTCTTCTAAAGACCTAGATAGATTCAAAGATGAATTCTATGAATATATAGCTAAAACAGAAGACTATATACCTTTTGTGAATTGGTTTATAAAAACCTATCTTGATAATACTAAAAAGGAGATATTAGTGTTACAAAGGCCTTGGAAAACTCCAAAGGGAGAAACTGTTAGTTCTCCATTTCCTCCAGAGCAAACAATTTGCTTAAACAATAATACAGAAGCTACAGCTTATACAAGTATTCAAAAGCTTGAAAATACTCAAGCTACTGTAAAAGATTTAAATACGATTATTAAGTCACAAAACTATACTAACACCTTTCTTGTCTGTTTAGGTGACCAATGTATAACTTTAGAAAAAGAGATAATATCTCTTAAACAATTTATAGAAAACGAATTAAGTTCTCTTAAAAAATTAATAGAAAAACAAAATCCAGAATCATCATCTAATAAAGATGATATTCCTATGATTCAACCTCCAATTCATATTAAGGGGTTTAGAACAGAAACTAGTGGTGAAGAATTTCTGCAACTTCTTCAACAAAAGTTTGACAATTTGAATTTAAATTTAGCAGTCTTGTGTAAAGACGATTCTTCTCAGCAATCTGTGCATTCAGAACCTGGTGAAGAAATAGAAGAGATTAATGAATTAGTAACTATGTTTGCTAAACAAAAGATTAATAATGCGGAGATAAATCCTATTTATGCTCCAAAAGCTTTGGAAAAATTCTATTATCAAAGACCTTCTCCTCAAGATCTTCTATTTGAAGAACCAGAATATATTCAAACCTCTTATTCAGGAAAAGCTATCTATGAATGGAATATAGATAGTTTAAATGAAAAACAAATTTTCGATGTTATACATAGAATAATGATGTACTCCACTGTTTGTAAACAGAATGGAAGCACTGATAGTGCTATAGCATCATTTATATCCGCTGGATTTGTAGGACAAATTAGAGGATGGTGGGAACATTATCTTACCTTAGAACAAAGATTAGAAATTCTTAATCATAAGAAAATTCTTAAAATAGAAAATGGAGTTGTTACAACAGGAGAAGAAGATGCAGTTTATACTCTGTGTATTGCAATTCTACAACATTTTGTAGGAGCTAATACCCCTGTGTCAGAGAAGTTATGTACACTTCTCCAAAATCTTAGATGTCCTGCCTTGACCCATTTTAGATGGTATAAAGATACATTTTTATCTAGGGTTTATCAATTGAGTGACTATAATTCCATACATTGGAAGTCTAAATTTGTAGACGGATTACCCCATCTTTTTGCCGAAAGAGTTAGGCAATCTTTAAGAAATAAGAATGATGGGATAAATATTAACTATAATTCTCTAACATGAAATTGTTAGTTATTGTATTAATGAAGGATTAGCTTTATGTAATGACATAAAGTTAAGGAACCAGTTAAAAAAGCAAAAGCTTTCGGAGAAGCACCAATTAGGTGAATTTTGTGATCAATTCGCTTTTGATATAGGAAAGATTCCTAGATATCCAGATAAGAAAAAGCAGAAGATTGCTTATAAAAGAAATAAATCTTATAAGAATAATCCTTACAAATCAAAATATCCTTTTAATAAAGGTTCTTATAAAAAGAATTATAAGAAAAAATCTTATAATAAAATAGAGAAAAAACCTTTTGTCCCTAATAAAGGAAAAAGGAAAGCCAAAAGAATTGATATAACTTGTCATAAATGCGGAAAAGTTGGTCATTATGCCAACCAATGTTGGACTAAAAAAGCTCTAAATGAGATAGAAGATGAGCAATTACGCTCACAATTAGAAAAGGTTTTGCTTCATAGTTCTGAAGATGAAAGAGAATCTTCTATTGATGAAGATTTAGCCTTAATTTATGAGAGCTCAAGTGATTCTGATTCACAAGATTCTGATAACAATGATTGTCAGTGTAATGAGCTAAATTATTATAAATCCATAGTAGACATGAATGGGTTAAATGTCTTAATGGCTGATCAAGATAGAGCCTTAAAAATTATAGATTCAATTACCGATTTTGAGCTTAAGAAGCAAATGTTAGAAGCCCTTATTAAAAATAATAAGGAAAAAGAAGCTCCTATAATATATATATATATATATATATATATATATATATATATATATATTAGAGTCCAAAAAAGAGGTCGAAAATGACAACTGAAAAATGGAACTTGAAATCAGTAACAGTTGAATATGCTCCTGCTGGGCCTTGCAACCCAAAACCACCAAAATTAAGGTGGACTGCTTTTGGGTTCCAAGGCTCCGCAGGGGCATATTCAACTAAATTTTAATGTGGTTGCATTTGGTTGAATATTGCCCCTGGCGGGGCCTTGCAACCCAAATCCACCAAAATCACCCACCTTTAAAAAAAGTTGAATGTGGTTGCATTTGGTTGAATATTGCCCCTGGCAGGGCCATGCAACCCAAATCCACCAAAATCACCCACCTTTAAAAAAAGTTGAATGTGGTTGCATTTGGTTGAATATTGCCCCTGGCGGGGCCTTGCAACCCAAATCCACCAAAATCTTAAAAAGTTGAATGTGGTTGCATTCAGTTGAATGTGGTTGAATGTAGTTGAATATGTGGTTGAATGTAGTTGAATGTGGTTGAATGTAGTTGCATTCAGTTGCATATTGCCCCTGGCGGGGCCATGAAACCCAAATAGCATCCCGCCTTAAAAAAAAAACAAAAAAAAAACAACAACAGGCGGCTGAAAGCAGGAGGGAGGAAGGAGGGAGGAAGGATGGAGGAGAATTGGAAAGATGGTATTTTTGCAATAAATCTTTTTTCTTTTTGAAAATATGGTATAATTGCAATTTAATTAGAAAGATGGTATTTTTGCAAAAATCATTTAAAAAGTTGGTATTTTTGTCAAATTCCCTATTGAAATTAATTTTTATTTTGGGTATATTCTTTAATTATCAAAATCTCCACATTCGTACGGTTAGATTACTTAAAACAAATTTTAAAAAAAATAAAAATTACTCCAAACCCTAAATTCTATATTCTAGGGAACAATCCTGTTATTGTAGTGAATTAAGAAGATTTTTTCTCCTCATTATTATTTTCTAACTTTTTTTATAGAATGTAATATGTCTTCCGGATACTCTCATATTTTTTTTTGTATTTTTTACAACTAATTAGATATTTTACAAAAAATTTGAAAGTATCTAATGAGTAAAAATTCAACATTCTCTTATCATTCATTTAGAAATTTAGATGAAAGATTGACATAATTACCATATTTTTTTTTATTTTTAACCAAAATAACGAATTGTGAGATTGCTGGCCAAAATTACCAACCAGTTACGCATCTGAAACATGGGTAATAAAAAAAAAAATCATGTTACGTATGTTACAAATGAGTAAAACAAAAAAAAAAAAAAAAGATTCCCCTATTATGCATTTGGAGAATGCGTAACATGTGATACCAATTTTACAAATGCGTAATAGGCCCCGTGAGGGGTGCCTATTACCATATATAAAATGCATAATTAGTATAAAATATATTATCCCTATCTCAAATGCGAAATAGATTGTTATTTATGCCCACCATCAACATTATATGGTATTCTTGTCATGTATTATACTTTTTTATGGTATTGTTGGCCATCCCCCACGAAATAATGACATTTTTACCACATATTTATTCATTTTTAACCAAAATAACGATTTGTGTAAGAGTTGGCCAAAAATACCCACTTGTTAAGCATTTACTAAATGCTTAACACAAAAAAATTATGTTACGCATATGCAAAGTGCGTAACTAAAAATAAAAAAAATAGAAAATCCTCCTATTTACGCCTAAGGTGGGTAACCAAAAAAAAATATACCCGTATGTCAAATGCGTAACATCTTAATACCCAAACATGAGATGCGTAATAGCTTAATATTTAGGGTTAAATAATTTCCATTCAGGGTTCAACGTCTTCCAATATTTGGGGTTTAAAAATATTAAATTTTTTATTTAAAATTTTTAAATTTATCTGTTCCTTTACGGGTTCAACAATTAACTTTTGGGGTTCAACTTTTCCATTTCGGGTTTTACAAATATTCGGAATGATGAATAAACCGTATACGGACTTAGGGTTTAGGGTTGTTTACAACCCTAAACTCTAACTTATCCAGATTTTTACGCGTTAGTGTTTAAAAATCAGGTCGCCCGATTCAATTTTATAAATTTAAAATTTATCTTTATTCCATTAGGAGTTCAACGGTTAATTTTTGGGGTTCAACTTTTCCATTTTGGATTTTAGAAATATTTGGAATGACGAATAAATATTCTGATTTTTAAAAAATCGGGGCCGCCGGACTCGCTAAATATTCAATTTTTTAATTAAAATTTTTAAATTTATCTCTATTTCCTAAGGGGTTCAACGGTTAACCTTTTTAGTTTAACTTTTCCATTTTAGGTTTTAAAAATATTTGGAATGATAAATATAAACAAATAAAAAAAATAGTAATAAGCTATTACTCACTCATCACTTGCGTAATACATGTATTATACTTTTTAAAAATGCATAACAGGTATTACCATGTCATAAAATGCGTAATATGCTGGTAGAAATGGCCATTGTTCAGCGTGCACGGTATTCTTGTGTGACGAATAAAAAAAAGGTAGATCTGGCCTTTATCCAATTTTGATCTATAAAATCCTCCAGAATTTTAGAAACAGTGTTAAGTAAAACCCAGATTTCCGCACAACTTGAAAGTCTGTTCCTTTACAAATTTAGAACCCATTAAGTAGAGCTGTAAACGAACCGAGTCGGACCGAGTTTTTACCGAGTCGAGTCGATCCCGAGCTTTTTCTAACCGAGTCGAGCTCGAGCTCGATTATCTTATCGAGCTTTTTTTTCTTGCCGAACTCGGGTTCGTTAACGACCGAGTCGAGTCGAGTCGGTAACGAGCCTACCGAGTCGATCCCGAGTTCGAGTCGAGTTCGAGTTTTTCGAAAAAATTTTATTTTTTTTTTACTTTTTTAGGTTTTTTTTTCTTTTGGGCATAGTTTTTAAAAAAATTTGGCAGAAGTTTTAGTAACACAAGCTAGTTTTAGTCTAACAAACAAACAGAAAATCTTAAAAGAAGGAATACCAATATAATAGTTTAAAATTTTAGATTAATTTTCTAAAAACAAGAACCTCACAAAACTAGATATATATTATTGTTAATATTAATTTTATAAATTAAAACATTAAAAACTAAACTAGATATATAAATTAATGTTAATATTAATTTTATAAATAAAAACTAAAATTAAAACCTTAAAAACTAAAAACTAAAACAATAAAAATATATTTATTTTTTTATTTTTTTTTGTATTTCTTATCGATTACCGAGTCGAGTACCGAGTCGAGTCGAGTACCGAGTCGAGTCGAGTCGAACAACCAAAAAACTCGACTCGACTCGTTAAGCTTAACGAGTTTTTTTTTCTTGCCGAACTCGAGTTCGTTAACGAACCGAACCGAGCCGAGTCGGGTTTTTACCGAGTCGAGTCGAGTCGATCCCGAGCTCAGCTCGGTTCGTTTACAGCTCTACCATTAAGTAGCCAATGGTAATTTTATAATTTTAAAATCCATCTTATAATTTTATAAGACTCTCTCAAGAATTCTATGGGTGTTTAGAGCAAGTCCAACAATGTCCTACATTATGCCCTATAAATATTATAAAAATTAGTGTCCTAGTGATTTAAGACATTATTTTTATGTATCAATTCCAACAATATGCCTTATCCTTGTGCCTTATTATTAAAATAATAATGTATTTGATAAAAGAAGGGAAGAAAAGGAGGAAAGTGGATTTTTTTATTGATAAAAAATGAAATAAGGCATGATTAGTGGTGTCCTAAAAATAGGGCATGAGATGAATGTCTTAGTGTTTTAAGGCACCACTAAGACATTGTTGGAGCATATTTTTTCCCAAATGCCCTAAATTTTAGCTAAGGACATTAATTTAGGACATTGTTGGACTTGCTCTTAATGGAAGCAGAGCCATCAACAAGCATAGTTACAACCAGATCAAAAGACAAGCTAAGTTTGGATTTATTAGCACTTTCATTAACAATGTTTTTCCTTACCTTTAATTTTGAGGTTTCTGTACAACCTTGCCATTTTTAGCTGCAGTTGGGTAGCATGTGCCGCGTGGAAGCTTCCGAGGATCAGAGCCCGCCCTGAACATGTGCGATGGCATAAGGCACTCCATTTTATTAGGGCACATTTTTTTAGGTAGGTGTACATGTATATCTATATTTTATTTGAAAAATAAAAAAATTAAGTTTAATTTTAAAGGTTAAAAAAATGAGAAAATGGTTGAAAATGGTGTTGTCAAAATAATTAAAAAACTATTATATTGAGCAAAATAAGAAAATATTATACTTACACACAGTTTTGCAAATTTCTAGTAATACTAATTAATTTTGTTGTTAACCTTAAAGTTGATTAAATGTTTTTGGTTGACAACTTACACATAAGTATATAGGGTTGGACTCCATAGCAAACACCTTATATAACAAACAATAAAGAACACCTCATATCTAATAGATCCATTGCCCCTGGCGAGGCCACCCAATACAAAAAGTTCTTATTTTTTTACCCTCTATCCATCCATCAGCTCAAAAAAAAAAAATTAAAAATTACTGTTCATGACGATGACGTCATCAGTGACGTCATCATGAACAGTAAAATTTTTATTTTTTATTTTTTTTTTTATTTTTTTTTGCTGGCTTGATAGAGGGTATAAAAATAACAACTTTTTGTATTGGGTGCCCCTGGCGGGGCCAAAGGATCTAATAGATCAAAGATGTTCTTTGTTGTTTGTTACTCCCTCTGTCTCTATTTGTTTTTCTTGTTTAAAATGTCGGGACTGTTCATAACATGAGACAAATTATTAATTTACGTCTAATCTATAAGACCAAATATAGTCATGAGTGATCTTGTTGGATTCGTATTTATGAGTACTTTAATACAGTGAAGTTTTATATTTAATACTACTACGAAATTCTAGATATTAATGATCAAAAGTGTGCGTTGGCAAACGTGTCCAGTCAAAACAGGAAAAACATTAAGGGACGGAGGGAGTATATAAGAGTGTTCTGTATGGAGCAAAGGCCTAAGTATACATGTGATTAAGTTATTTGAAATCATATCTATTTTAATTAATTTACATATTAAATGAACCAAGTCAATTTAAAACTAAAAATTAATTATAAAATAATTATATATTAATTTAAATACATAAAAATGAGATTTTCTATTTTAGTATTGTATTTGTTTTTATTTATTATTACTTTTTATTCTTTCATTTAAACATAATATATTATTTTATAAATTTCAGTTAATGTTTAATATTTTATGTAGTTGTTATAAAAAAAAATTATTAATGTTAGGGCACTTTTTTTTTTTATTTTGCATACGGCATCCAAAATCTCAGGATCAGCAGAGCCGAGGATATGAAGAAGTGTGACCTGCCTTTGTCACGGGTAAAATGGCTTAATCATAACTGAACACGACCCCAACTTGCAACTGGGTAATTGAACTCAAAAACCTTGCAATTACATAACTTAATAAATTAAAACTTGCAACCTGGGAATTAAACAAAAGTAAACTTGCAACTTGGCAACTGAATAAAAATAAACTTGCAACGGGGGCACTGAACAAAATTGAGACTGAGAATAAGCAAATAAATTGATTGAGAGAGGAGAGAGACTGAGATTCAGTTCATTTTTTTATTTTAAGAAAATATTTGTTTTATAGTTTTTATATATAAAAAAATTAAGATTTTAAAATAAAAAACCGAATATGAATTTTATAAGAAAATTCGAATTTTTTTTATTATATCCTTATATATAATAAGCGTAAGAGAGATCTTATCCATAATAAGAAGGGTATTTTGATATTCAAAACGAAATATAAGTAGATTTTAAAAATTGAATAGATTTTCAACGTAAAAAAAATGGTCAATTTTTTCTCTCTTTTGTTTTTGCATAGTTTTAATTGGAAAATAATTTTTAAGACATCACTAAATTAATTAATATTTTGCTAATTTCATGTGACCTGTAAAATTGTCCAAATAAAATTTCAAGATAGAGCACAAATATTAGATTGAATGTGTAAAATCTTATATATATTAATTTTTTACCAACAATTTGATATGTAAATTAATAACATATAAAAATTAAAAAAAATATAATTAGAGATATTAGAAAAGGAGCTGTGCGTTGCACGGGTTATAAGATAGTAAATTAAAAAAAGATTAAGATTTAAAATATTTGTTTTAAAGTTTTTATATATAAATAAAAAATTAGAATTTTTAAATTAAAAAACTGAATTTTTTGTTCAGGGCCCAATTGTAAGTTTATTTTTGTTCAATACCCGAGTTACAAGTGTTTATTAATCTAGTAATGTAAATGCAAGTTACGGATAAGTTCAGTTATGTAAGTTGCAAGTTCAGTTTTTATTCTGTTAGTTAGGTTAACGGCAGTTACCTAAATGCAAGTTTTATTTTATTAAGTTATGTAAATGCAAGGTTTTTGAGTTCAGTTACCCAGTTGCAAGTTGGGGCTGAGTTCAGTTATGATTAAGCCATTTTACCCCCTTTGTCACAGAGTATTTTTGGAAGTTGTCAGCACCCCTAGGGTAGAGTGTGGCAGTTCTTTGTTTTATAAGTCTTGCAGTACTAGTTTCACCATAAATGACTGGAAAGAAGCTCCCCAAGAAAGCACAGGCTTAAGAGTTATAACCATTAATGAATGGCAAAGCTAGTTGTAGAAAATTGAAAATTTTAGATTGCTTATTCCTACTACACAAGCACACAAAGGCTCCCTTTCACCATTAAAGTCAGATTTCGTGGTCTTAAGTTGCATTTTTTTCCAATTTCACTTGATCAATATATATAATTGAGACAGATTTACAAATTGAACCTCACATCATTAACAGTCTTGCAACACAAATTCCTACAGAACATGGACACTTACTCTGTTTTATCTACAGATAACTCCAAGTGATCAGTAAATCATGAGTACTTGGCTAGTAATGGATTCATGTTTAAGTATACCGAGTCGTCTTTTGGTTCGTTCTGTAAGGTCTCTAATCCTAATATTGAGGGAAAAAATGTTAAAAATAACAATTTTTTGAAAAAAAAGACAAAAATAACATTTTTTGAGATATGCTGTTATTTTTACCGTTTTGAATACGCATTTCTAAGTGGGGTAATCTATTTATATAAGATACCCATTTTGGATATGCGTATCTTCATTTTTTTTATTTGATTTTTGTGTGATACGCATAACCAAATTGGGTAACAAACCCTATTACCCAAGATGAAAATGCGTATTATGTATAAAGGCGATTACCCAAAATGAACATGCGTATCAAAAAGGAGATTTTTAACACACCTCCCCAAAAACGTTATTTTCAGTTTTTGTATCGAAAAAAGTGTTATTTATCTTGTTCACCCAAATTGAGGCTGGTCACTTTTGTTTGAAAGATTCAATGTCCCAATGACTGTAAACATGATTCTGTAATAACGGATTCCAAGCTTTTTAATGAATCTAATACTGGTTCACTTAAAAAAAAAAATCCCAACATGTGTTATGAATGTTGGAATAATCTTGAACTTGTTACTTATTTATTATCATATGTTTTATTTTATTTTGTATGCATTAGTAGAGGCTGTTTTGATCAGTGGCTGTTAGCATGATTGTAGGGATCTTGAGAGAATAAATCATGGTTGTAGGGAGGTTTGTTAGGAGTCAGTTAGATCCTACTTTCTTGCCACGATTTGTGTGGACGATTGCTTTATTATCTTTGTATTTTTTCATTCTGCAAATAAGAGAAACCGAGTTCTCAAACATGTGTGTGTGTGAATCATATGTGTGAGTGTGTGTGTGTCTGAGCTTTACATTTGCAGATTAAACACTGATTACAAACATCATTTGGTATCAGAGCATAGGTGTTCGTAATTGTTTAAGGAGTGCATGTCGAAGTCAGGCATAATGGATGCAGGCAAGGGTAAAGGAGGAACGATGGGGCTGAGTTATCCAATGTTAACCAGAACAAACTATACTGTTTGGTCAATGAAAATGAGGGTCTTCATGCAGGCACATGGAGTGTGGGAAGCAGTGGAATCAACAGACCCAAAGATTGTTGTAGAAGATAAGGTGGACAAGATTGCTCTTGCCATGATCTATCAAAGTATACCAGAAGAAATGTTACTCTCTTTAGCAGAGAGAAAGAAAGCATAAGAGGTATGGGAAGCGATAAAAACTATGTGTCAGGGTGCCGAACGGGAAAAGGCGGCAACGATACAAACTTTGAAAGCGGAGTTTGAGGCGATGAGCATGAAAGATACAGATCAATTGGACGATTTCTGTATGAAGCTTACAGGCTTGGTCACCAATATTCGAGCACTTGGTGAGACGGTGAAAGAGTCATATGTGGTAAAGAAATTGTTACGTGCTGTTCAATCTAAATTTCTACAAATTGCCTCAACTATAGAGCAATTTGGAAATTTGGAGACGATGACAATGGAGGAGGCAATAGGGTCACTTAAAGCACATGAGGAGAGAACAAAAGGACAGGCTGAAGTTGCTGGAGTACAACTGTTACTTACAGAGGAGGAATGGCGTAAGAAAGAAAATGATGAAAGTAATAAATTGCTGCTAACAAAGGAGGAGTGGCAGAAAAGAATGAACAGGGGAAGCTATGAAGGATCATCAAACATGAGAGGACGAGGAAGAATAGACAAGAGTAAAGTCAGGTGTTATAATTGTCAAACGTTTGGTCATTTTGCAGCAGATTGTCGAAAACCAAGACGAGCAAAAGAAGAAAAACAAGAAGTTCTCTTGGCACTGACAGAAGAATATGAGTCAGCTTTGTTGATGTCAAAACATGAGAAAGATTGTGGAGAAATAATGTTGGTCGAAAAGAACGTAGCTCCAAAACTGGCAACAAATGGCAAAGAAAAGGGAGAAGCTTCAAATTTATGGTATTTAGATAATGGTGCGAGCAACCATATGACATGAGACAAAGACAAGTTCGTAGAACTAAATGAAGCAGTCACAGGGGTGGTGAAGTTTGGAGATGGGTCAACTGTGAAGATAGAAGGGAAAGGCTCAATAGTGTTCAAATGCAAGACAGGAGAAGAACGAAAACTACACGAGGTATTCTTTATTCCTACATTGGGTAGTAATATAATAAGTCTGGGTCAAATGTCTGAGGAAGGAAATAAAGTAGTGTTAAAAGGAGAATATTTGTGGGTATTTGAGAAGGATGGGAAATTGCTCATGAAAGTAAAAAGGTCACCCAATAGACTGTACAAGTTACTTGCAGAAACTGTTAAGCCTGAATGTTTGTTGTCTAAGTCTGAAGAGGTGTCAAAACTGTGGCACACAAGATTAGGGCATGTAAATTATCAATCTATGTCACTAATGTGCAAGAATCAGATGGTGTTTGGATTGCCAAATATAACTCAGTCTAAAGAAATATGCAAAGGTTGTTTGATGTCCAAACAAACGAGAAAAGGCTTTCCACAGAAGTCGAGTTATAGTTCTACTAAAATGTTGCAATTAGTACATGGCGACTTGTGTGGACCAATTGAACCAGTCACAGTTGGAGGAAATAAGTTTTTTTTCCTTCTAGTTGATGATTTCAGTCGAGTAATGTGGGTATACATGCTAAAGAGCAAGAATGAAGCATTTGGAGTGTTTAAAAATTTTAGAGCCCTGGTTGAAGATGGAAAAGAAAAGAGAATAAAGGTTTTCAGAACTGATCGAGGGGGGGAGTTTACCTCGAATGACTTCAAAAAATATTGTGAAGAAGCTGGGATTGAGCGACACTATACAGCACCATACACACCCCAACAAAACGGGGTAGTAGAACGTCGAAACAGAACTGTTGTAGAGATGGCTCGAAGTTTTTTAAAGGAGATGAAATTGCCAGGAAGATTGTGGGGTGAATCTGTGCGACACTCGGTCTATGTCCTTAACAGATTGCCAACTCGAGCCTTGTCAAATCAAACTCCCAATGAAGTATGGACGGGTTCAAAACCAAATGTGGATCACATAAGAGTGTTTGGATGTGTGTCACATATGAAGACACCAAAGCCTCACACAAGCAAGCTGGGCGATCGAAGTATGCAAGTTGTCAACCTTGGGAGGGAGCCTGGTACCAAGGCGTACAAACTATATGATCCCGTGAGTGATCAAGTCTATGTCAGTAGAGATGTGGTGTTTGATGAGACTGCTAGTTGGCCGTGGTTGCAGCAAGAAGAAAATATTGCACAAGTGTCAAATACATTCTCAGTTTTGGGAGAATTAGAGGTAGAAGCAGAAAATCAGAATGAATTTGAAAGTGAAAATATGGGGGATATGGGGGTAGCTGAAAATGTCACACCACCACACTCACCAGCTGCAAGTATCAATTCAGAAGACTATGATGATAGTGAGGAACCTAGACGATTCAGACCTCTCACAGAATTGTACAATGTGACAGAACCAGTGGAGTTGGCAGAAGAACTAATGCTTCTGGGTGTTGAAGAACCATACAATTATGAATAAGCAGCAAAAGAACGAGATTGGAGAACAGCAATGCAGAGAGAGATGGATTCAATAGAAAAAAACAACACGTGGGAATTGACTGAGCTACCAGAGGGACACAAAGTCATAGACTTGAAGTGGATATTCAAACTGAAAAAGGATGCAAGTGGTAATGTTGTGAAGCACAAAGCGAGGTTGGTCGCGAAGGGCTACATACAGGAGCATGGTATTGATTACGAAGAGGTGTTTGCACCAGTCACCAGACTAGAGACTGTACGTTTATTGTTGGCTTTATCTGCAAAGAACATCTGGGAGGTCCACCACCTTGATGTTAAGACAGCATTTCTTAACGGAGATATAAATGAAGAAGTGTATGTAGCACAGCCTAAAGGGTTTGTGAAGAAAGGCCAAGAAAATATGGTGTACAAAATTTCTAAGGCCTTGTATGGCTTGAAACAGGCACCACGTGCGTGGTATGCTAAGCTAAATAGTTGTCTTGAAAAGCTAGGCTTCAAACGATGCCATTATGAGCATGCAGTGTATACTAGAAGTGACAAGGATGGGATGTTGATAGTTGGAGAATATGTAGATGATCTTCTGGTGACAGGTAATAGTGTGTCCTGTATTGAAGCATTTAAACAGCAAATGAACAACATCTTTGAAATGAGTGACCTGGGTAAGTTAAAGTATTATCTTGGTATAGAAGTAGAGCAGGGAAATGGATTTATTGAGCTCAAGCAAACTGGGTATGCAAAGATGATTCTCAAGCTAGCTGGTTTAGCTGAATGTAACCCTACCAAATATCCCATGGATCCCAAGGAGCAACTGGGAAAAGATGAGGGTGGCAAGCGAGTTGATGCCACTCAGTATAGGAGTCTAGTAGGTGGACTTAGATACTTGGTGCACACAAGGCCTGATATTGCTTTTGCAGTTGGCATTGTAAGTAGATACATGGAAGCTCCGACTGTGCTGCATTTGAATGCAGTTAAGAGGATATTACGATACATCAGGGGCACTTTAGAACTTGGCCTGGTATACTCAAAGGAGAATGGAAAAAATGTTTTGACTGGGTATTCAGACAGTGATCTAGCAGGGCAGGTGGAAGACAGACGAAGTACAGGTGAGATGGCATTTTACTTGAATGAGAGGTTAATTACTTGGGTGTCACAGAAACAGAGAGTTGTAGCATTATCATCATGCGAGGCTGAGTTCATGGCTGCTACAGCTGCAGCTTGTCAGAGTATTTGGTTGCGCAATGTATTATAGCAAGTCACAGAGGAGAACATTGGTCCAGTGGTGCTCTACATATACAACAAATCTGCCATTGACTTAGCAAAGAATCCAGTGTTTCATGGTCGAAGTAAACATATCGATATTCGATATCACTTCATATGTGAGTGCATAGAACGTGGAGAGATTATTGTTAAACATGTTTCCAGTGATAATCAGCGTGCAAATATCTTAACAAAGTCTATGACCACGATTAAGTTCGAAAGGATGAGGAAGCTGTTGGGTGTCAAAGTTACTGGCAATCAAGTTCAAGCTTAAGGGGGAGAGTGTTGGAATAATCTTGAACTTGTTACTTATTTATTATCATATGTTTTATTTTATTTTGTGTGCATTAGTAGAGGTTGTATTGATCAGTGGCTGTTAGCATGATTGTAGGGATCTTGAGAGAATAAATCATGGTTGTAGGGAGGTCTGTTAGGAGTAAGTTAGATCCTACTTTCTTGCCACGATTTGTGTGGACGATTGCTTTATTATCTTTGTATTTTTCATTCTGCAAATAAGAGAAACCGAGTTCTCAAACATGTGTGTGTGTGTGAATCATATGTGTGAGTGTGTGTGTCTGAGATTTACATTTGAAGATTAAACACTGATTACAAACATCATTGAACACTCGTGTGTGTTGTGAACATCTTCTGGTATAATTTTGGGATTTACTGTAATCTTCTTTTCCCAATATCCAATTAATGCATTCATTCGTACTGCAAAACAACGTAAAAGTTCATGTGCTCAAATCCTAAAGATTGTCATATGTTCTTCATGGCTCATGGCTTACTACTTTACATTTTAAGTACAATTGCAAACTAGTAAGCAAAATGCATAGTATTTTCACCCATGTATAGCAGAAAAAGAGAACATGAATCAAGATCATTCTTAAAAAGAGAACAAATCATGGTAATATTTTTATTGAAAGTTGTAATTTAAACAATGAAGTAAATCTGAAATCTCCTGGCAATATTAAGATGTACGTCTAATTAATTAGACAATATTATACTCAAAATCGAAACAAACAAGCCAGTTAAGTCCAGCTATCAGCATATCCATCTGACTGACTGCAAGTGTGGTGGTGGTAAGCCTCTCATCCTTAGCGTCTTCCATGACTCCGCTTAACTCCGCTTATGAGAGTTTTTACGATCGAACTGGAAAGGGACACAGGGAACTGGAAAGGGCATGAGATATTGGGGCAGTGGGCGCGGCTGTGAATATTCTGGATGCAGTGAATAATTATGAGATTGGTAGGATTCCTGTTTTTTATGATTACCATACTTACTGCCATAATCATTAGTATCAGACTCATTTTTTCGCAGCAAAACAGTTCCTCCAGCATCAGCCAAAGCCACAACAGCCTTAATCAGTTTCTCCGCTTTATCCACATTCTCTGAATTTCCTATCAATCTAACAGGCCTGTACTTAGCATCCACGTCATAAGCTTGCGTCAACTGAATCATCGCACCAGACGCTATCTGCAGGTCCATAACAACATCCTTACCAGTAAAAAATTTAACCAACTCTTCCGGAACATCAATGTAACTGTCACGTTGTGACTTGTAATTTAGAAGTTTTGATCAAATTCTGTTAGTGTTGTAAACTTGAACAGGAAGAAAGAGAAAAGGGGTGAGAGAGAGAAAGCATAATTTCAATATTTCATTTCTTAATTTCCTCAAATGGCTGAGGCGCCTTACATATAGAGACAACTCCCGCCACACTGGATAAGGCTGGGTAATTGTAAAAAGCAATAAATTATAATTAAAATAAATAGCACGTGACTTCCACCAAGACTTTTCTGTATTGTCCAAAACGATGTCGTTCCTATACTCATTTAAATATAATCAACTCAGGCCCAATTAGGTTTTACCCCTCATTTGTGACAATGCCCCTTTCTTGGGCGACGATGCCCTCGCCGGTGAACCACGGAAACTTCCAATGTAGTTCAGAATACTCCTCCCACGTGGCATCTTCGGGTATTGAGTCTTTCCATTGAATCAAAACAAGAGCGGTGGGTGAGTTATTTTTCTTGATGAGGCGACGGGCAAGAATACGGTATAGTAGCTTCTCTTGTGCCGGAGCAGTTGTAGTAGGTAGATCAGAGGAGACCATACTAGCGTCGCCCACTTTCTTTTTGAGTAGAGACATGTGAAAGGTATTGTGAATCCGAGCAGTGGCCGGAAGTTGGAGCCGGTATGCAACTGCACCAATTTTCTTCAAGATTTTGAAAGGGCCATAGTATTTGGGTGAAAATTTGTTGTCTTTGGTGGCTTTGAGGCTCGATTGGCGAAAAGCTTGGACCTTTAAGAAGACCTCATCTCCTTCTGTAAAGGATCTATCTGTGCGTTTCTTGTTGGCGTAATAAGTCATCCTTTCCTGTGCCTTTTGAAGGTTACCTTTTAGCAGAACTTGCATCTCAGCTCTTTGGCGCAGGAAATTATCGATGCACTCATTTTTGGTCTTCTGGGCTTGGTGGTAGTTTAGACTAGGGGGTTTTTTTCCGTAGAGAGCTTCGTAAGGGGACATTTTAATGGCAGTGTGGTGGCTGGTGTTGTACCACCACTCGGCCATGGGAAGCCAGCGACTCTATTGTGCAGGCCGTTGGTTGGTGAGGCATCGTAGATATATTTCGATACACTGATTAAGGCGCTCACTTTGCCCATCAGATTGCGGATGGTAGGCAGTGGTAAGGTGAGTTGATGTGCCCAATAACTTGAAGAGCTCAGTCCAAAAGGCACTGGTGAAGATTCGGTCTCTATCAGAAATGAGGACTTTTGGAGGTCCATACAACTTGACTACTTGATCTAGCAGTTTCTGAGCAACCTGAGATGCAGTGAAAGGATGTTGCAGAGAGATTAAATGTCCATACTTGGTGTACTTGTCAATGACCACCAATATGGTATCTTTTCCGTCCGACTTGGGAAGACTTTCGATGAAGTCTATGGTGATTGTTTCCCATGCTCCTTGAGGGATAGGGATTGGCTGTAAGAACCCTGGATAGTGGGTATGTTCCCCTTTAAACCGTTGGCACACCTCACAGGCCAGAACCCAATCAGTGATCTCCTTACTCATATTAGGCCACCAGAACAAGCTGCTTATTCGTTTGATGGTGGCAGTGGCTCCCGAGTGTCCACCTTCATGTGAACCATGGAGATTCTTAATGATTTCTTGACACAGTTGTCCCACGGATCCAACATATAACTTTTCGTGCCTTCGTAGGTCCCCATCGACCAAGGTGTAATCAGATAGTAAGTTAGGGTTAACAGCTAGGGTTGTGAGGATTGGCTCGACATCCGGATCTGACTCCCAAGACTGTTTCAATTATTCTTTCCAAGCTGGGTGGGTATAAGAGATCGCCATAACCTGTGAGGAAGCATCCACCGGCTCAAACATTCGGGATAAAGGGTCTGCTACCAGGTTATCTCTTCCCCTCTTGTATTCTATACAGTAATCGAAGCCAAGTAGTTTTGTTAGCCATTTTTACTGGACTAACGTAGTTATCTTTTGGTTGAGCAGGTGTTTGAGGGCCTCTTGGTCGGTTTTTATAGTGAATTTTCTCCCCAGCAGGTAGCCCCTCCATTTTTGGACTGCTAACACCACTGCTAGAAGTTCCTTTTCGTATGTTGACAACCCCATGTCTCGGTTAGTTATGGATTTACTGAAGTATGCTAGAGGTTGGCCTTCCTGCATCAACACGGCTCCCACGCCAGATTTGCAAGCGTCTGTTTCGACCACGAGTGGTTTGGAGAAATCAGGTAGACGCAGCACTGGCGTTCTTTGCATTGCCCCCTTTAAGATTTGGAAAGCCTTTTCAGCCTCGGAATCCCAGTGGAAAGCCCCTTTCTTTGACAGATTAGTTAAAGGCTTGCTTATTGAGCCATAGTCTTTGACAAAGCGACGGTAATATCCAGTCAAGCCCAAGAAGCCTCACAAGGATTTCAAGTTCTTTGGACTCGGCCAAGTTTGCATTGCAGATATTTTAGAGTCATCAGCTGCTACCCCTTTACTACTTATAACGTGGCCAAGGTACTCGACTTGTGACTGCCCAAAGGTACACTTACTCTGCTTTACATGGAGTTGATTTTCCTTTAGTTTGTTGAATACCTTGTCCAGATGACTCACTTGTTCTTCTTCGTTCTTGCTGTAGATCAGAATGTCGTCGAAGAAGACGAGTATAAACCTTCCAATGTACTCTTTAAATATTTCGTTCATGATGCATTGGAACGTTGCTGAAGCGTTGGTGAGGCCGAAAGGCATCACCAAGAATTCGTAGTGCCCCAGCTGCTGAGTCTTAAAGGCAGTCTTATAAATGTCATGGTCGTGAACTCGAATCTGATGGTACCCACTGCGAAGATCGAGCTTACTAAAGATGGTGCTGCCATGTAATTCATCGAGCATTTCGTCAATGAGAGGTATGGGAAACCGATTTTTGATTGTAATTGCATTCAAGGCACGGTAGTCGACACAAAATCGCCAGCTATTGTCTTTCTTCTTTACCAATAAAACTGGTGAAGAATAAGGGGATTGACTATGGCGTATGATGCCACTGTCTAACATTTCTTTCACCATTTTTTTGATTTCAGTACATGCTGGAGATAGGAGCATTTATACGGATTTAGATTGACTGGTTTGCATCTATCCATGATGGGTATCTTATGGTCTTGTTGACGAGGGGGTGGCAATCCAGTAGGAGTAGAAAAAACTTCTGGGTATTTATCAAGTACAGACTGAAGTGGGGAAGAGGGTGTTGTGGGTTCAGATGAGGTGGTTTCCACAGCTGTCAACTGCACGAGGAAGCAAGTTTGTGTGCTTAGATCACCCAACTGCTCTGAAGGGAAATCCACAGAAAACCTGGCATGTTGTTGCATAGCTTGAACCACAGTTACTCTTTCGTTTCCCTTTTGTATCACAATATCCTGTTTTCTAAAGTCGAAGTTCACTGGACTGACTTCTTACAACCATTGAATGCCTAGTATAGCGTCGTATCCTCCCAAAGGAATGGCGTAGAAATCAGAAGAGAACTCATGGCCAGCCATTACCCATTTTAATGCTAGAACCTTGTTGTTACAAGTAGCAGTTGATCCATCAGCCAGTAATATTTTAAGTGGGGCACATGGGAGTAACGAGAGTCCCATACCTTTGACAAGGGACAAGGATATGAAGTTATGTGTAGAGCCCGTGTCGACTAGCATTTGAATTTGTTTCTGATTGACCCTTCCCTCCATTTTCAGGGTATGAATGCCCTGGGTCCCTCGCATTGCATGAATTGATATGCCACGGTCCTCGGTTTCTGTGGTTGGCATTTCTGCTTCTATATGGTGTTCTTCCCACTCATCAGAGTTCTCCCCTTCCCCAATCACGAGAAACAGTTGCGGCTTAATGCATTTGTGCCCTGGTGTAAAAACTTCATCACAGTTATAACATAGGCCCTTCTCCCTTCGTTTGGCCATCTCAACTGGGGTTAATCTTTTAATTGGTGGAATCTTTGGGTTGACAAGGTAGGTTTTTATCACAGGATTGTTACTCGGTGGGGGGCCAGGTAGTGAGGGAGTATAGGAGGTTGGCTGCCAGGATTTTTGTTGAGTAACTTCAGAGTGGGTCTTAGCATTTGAAACCCATTTAGTAGCTGCTTTTACTCTCTTTTCTAACATCTCAACAAAAATCTCCTGCTCTCGGGCTTTGTTGATGGCATCATGTAGAGTGGAAGGCTTGTGAATATATAAGGCCTGTTGTATGTCAGCTCTTAGCCCACTTAGAAAGCTGTCTAGATAGAAGTCTTCAGTATGCAAGGAATGCCTTGACATCATAAATCCTCTCAATTCTTCAAACTGAGCAATATAAGAGTCTACACTGCCTGTCTGGATCAACTTATTGAATTTGCCAATCAAGTTTTCCTGGTTACTGGTAGAGAATCGTTTAAGTAATAATACAGTGAAGTCTTCCCAGCTCAAGCCATAATGCTCGGCTTGTACAGTTTGATACCAGTGGTCTGCTTCTTCTTCCAGGTACAGGGCAGCATAAATGACTTTGGTGTGGGTATCGATGTTGGGATTCAGTAGAAAGAACTTCTCTGCTTTACTCACCCAATTCCGTGCGTTTTTGCCATCAAACTTCGGGAAATCCATCTTAGGAAACTTATAGTGGGGTTGTAGAAAAGTTCGTTGGGACTGAGTGTCCTGAAATTGACTCCATCCAGGGTTGGGTGGATGTACAGGCCTTATGGGGTTTATGCCATTTGTGGGTGTAGCAAGGGGGTGTGGAGAGTGGTATACTTTGGTGTGGGTTTTGGTTGCTTCTCGAAATGGGGTTTGGCTTTTCGGTGATCAATGGAGTGGTAACTTTTAGATCTGACCCATTGAAGGCGTTTTCACCAAATCGAATAGAGGGGTGTGCAACAGGTGTAACAATAGCAGGGGTATAACATGAGTTAGAAGCAATACTATCGTTAGTTGGAGGTACCTTATTATGCAGGATGGGTTGCAAAATGGTGGAATGAGCCTTCACCACTTCCATCAGGTTTAACAGCCGGTTTGATAAGTCTTCTCAATCAGCCTTGGCTTTGAGAGTTGTTGCTTGAAGGACCGAAGAAATGGTAGAGATTTGATTGTTAGTCTCAGCCATTTGAGCCACCAAACTCGAAATCTGAGACCTATTTTCTTCATTCTGCTGCGTGGTTAGAGTTTTTAATTCCTCCATATGTGTATCCAAGGTCTTGAGGTCCTTCTCATGCTTCTGTAACGACGGCTCAGTCATGCTCTGATACCAATTTGTCACGTTGTGACATGTAATTTAGAAGTTTTGATCAAATTCTGTTAGTGTTGTAAACTTGAACAGGAAGAAAGAGAAAAGGGGTGAGAGAGAAAGCATAATTTCAATATTTCATTTCTTAATTTCCTCAAATGGCTGAGGCGCCTTACATATAGAGACAACTCCCGCCACACTGGATAAGGCTGGGTAATTGTAAAAAGCAATAAATTATAATTAAAATAAATAGCACGTGACTTCACCAAGACTATTCTGTATTGTCCAAAACGATGTCGTTCCTATACTCATTTAAATATAATCAGCTCAGGCCAATTAGGTTTTACCCCTCATTTGTGACAGTAACGTGTCACGACTTTCGGTCCAGATGAATTTTTGTTCGCTCCGGAATTTTTTTTGATATCTGCGGTGGCAGGTGGTACTGTAACATGATCATGCGATACAATTCTTGATTTATCCTGATCGGATGTAACATGATCAAGTAATATTTTATTATTATTCAATTTAGCGTGATCAAATTTATCAGCATCGTCTATGTTGTCATCGACTTCGACCCAGTCGTCAGCAATCACATCCCATTCAGGACTATTTTTTTGTGGCTGCGCCATTATTTTGAGAGATTTTACGTTAGGGTTTTCAATTACTAGGAACTTTTGCAATAGCCTACAGACACTACAAGAAAACACGGGTAAAATCGACTGCTTAAATTCGACTGGCCTAAATTCGACTGGATCCAGTCGAATTTAGGGTCAACTCCAATTAATTAATGGTCAAACACAAAATCGACTGCATCCAGTCGATTTTAAGGGCGGTCGAATTTAAGCAGTCGAATTTAGAGGTTCGGTCGAATTTATCCGGTCAAATTTATTTCCCGCCTAAATCTAGCTAGTCGAATTTATAAACTCGACCGAATGCAGTCGAATTTATAAATTTGACTGCACCAGTCGAATTTATAAATTTGACTGCACCAGTCGAATTTATAAATTTGACTACAAACAGTCGAATTTACTGCCAGGTAAATTCTACCCGTGAAATCAGAAAATTAATTTCCAAAATTATTTAAAAATTATAAAATCAATCCTTAAATTATAAATAAAATTACCATAATATCCTCGTTAAGATGAACTACAGGTTAAAATTTATTTTACCCACTTACAACAATTTTTTTTTAACAAATGTAAATAAAGTGTTGATTTTATATTTGTTAAGAAGTTTGGAAAATAAAACGTTGAATTTATATCAAGGGTTAGTAATTTAGATTTGTTAAAACTTTTCATGGAAAAATTAGCTAGTGGTTGTACTACTCTTGCTAGAGAGTGACACACCAAACCCAAATGCACTGTATGAGATGTTTGTTTGTTTGAGGGAGAAAGAGGAGAGTTGATGAATTTATTGCTAAAAAAATGGAGCCGTCTTTATAAATTGTTGAGGAAACTTTAAAATTCGGCATGTATTTAAGAAAACATTGTAAACTGGTTTGAGATCATGAAAAAGAAATAATCAGGCTGTATCATGGCAAGTGAGTGGATTGGCTGTATCATGGAACTAGTAACTAGTGCTTTGTCACGGATTATTGTTTCTATTTTTAAAAAAATATTTTTGAACGATCCAACCGTACGGATGTCAATATATATATAATATAATGATATTCCCAAAGTTTCAGAAAATAAAAAATTAATTTAATTGAAAATCTTAGTAGATCACTACTATTTTCAATATGACTCGTAACTAGTGCTTTGTCACGGATTATTGTTTCTATTTTTTTTCAAAATATTTTTGAACGATCCAACCATACGGATGTCAATATATATCTAATATAATGATATTCCCAAAGTTTCAGAAAATAAAAAATTAATTTAATTGGAAATCTTAGTAGATCACTACTATTTTCAATATGACTCGTAACTAGTGCTTTGTCACGGATTATTGTTTCTATTTTTTTTAAAAATATTTTTGAACGATCCAACCGTACGAATGTCAATATATATCTAAAATAATGATATTCCCAAAGTTTCAGAAAATAAAAAATTAATTTGATTGGAAAACTTAGTAGAAATAATAATCCGGAACGAAGCACCAGTTACGAGTACTAGTCAAGATAGTAGTGATCTACTAAGATCTCCAACCAAATTAATTTTTTATTTTTTGAAAATTTAGGAATATCATTATTTTAGATATATATTGACATCTGTACGGTTGGATCGTCGATAAATATTTTTTAAGAAATAGAAACAATAATCTGGATCATGTCCCGTTATAAGAAGCATCACTTTTACTATGTTTTTGTTAAAATCTAGTCCAACCCGACCTTTTTATTTTCTATTATTTTTCCCCAACACTAAAATAAGTGTTTATTAACATCCGTACGCTTCGATCCTCGAAGAAATATTTCATTAAAATTATTCAGTGAATCTGGATCATGTCCCAGTATAAGAAGCATAACTTTTACTACGTTTTTGTTAAAATCTTGTACAACCCGACCTTTTATTTTTGAATTATTTTTCTACAACACTAAAATGAGTTTTTATTCACAAAAATTATTCATTGAACGATCCACTAGTGCTTTGTCACGGATTATTGTTTCTATTTTTAAAAAAATATTTTTGAACGATCCAATCGTACGGATGTCAATATATATCTAATATAATGCTATTCTCAAAGTTCCAGAAAATAAAAAATTGATTTGATTGGAAATCTTAGTAGATCACTACTATTTTCAATATGACTCGTAACTAGTGCTTTGTCACGAATTATTGTTTTTGTTATTTAAAAAATATTTTTGAACGATCCAACCGTACAGATTTCAATATATATCAAATAAATAGTTTACCACTAATTTTAGTATCCAAATTAATTTTTTATTTTTTAAAATTTTGGGAATATCAATAAATTAGATATATATTAATATTCGTACGGTTGGATCGTCGATAATTATTTTTCGACTAATAGAAACAACAATATGGGACAAAGTACTAGTTAGTATACTAGTCAAATCAATAGCTGACTGCTAATTTCACTATCCAAATTAATTTTTTTATGTTTTCAATTTTTGGGAATATAACTAAATATATAAATATTATGAATTTATATATTATTTTAAAATAGATTAGACGTACTTTTTAATGATATAATTTTCTTAAATTTTCTCATATACTACGTATGTATTGGAATGAATGGTATTCTTTTGTAAAGTAATGTATATCAATAATTTTAAAACTAAAAATTTATATATTTAAAAGTTTTATTCTTTTTAAGAAGTTATATGTATTAAAAATAATTTACAATAAATAACATTTTACATAAAAAGTAAAAAACTTTTTAAAAATGAATTTATTTATTAGAATGAAAATATTAAATTAAATAGGAGTGAATGATGAATTTTTTGAATAAGTTTAAAATGAACAAATTTTGAAAAAAAATATATTTTCAAAAATGAAATTTTAAAAAACTTGTGTAAAAAAACTAAAAGAGAAAGACAGCAGACAATACACATTTGGGATGAAGAACGTGTTTGGCCCCCATTATATTATTTTTTTTCACTTAAAGCTTCCGTCCGAGCTGTTTGGCTCCCCTTAAAGGGGAGTCACTTAAAGTGGAAAGTAGGCTAAAAAAAAAAGTAACTTTGAGGTACTTTTTTTTCACTTATTTTTTTTCGTATATCAATTTTTATGTATTTGAGTCACCTTTTAACTTGTATTGTATTCTTTGCATATATTTGTATTTTATACTTTCAAAAAAATATATTTTTTTTTTAAATTAATTTTTTAAAAATAAATTTACTTTAAGTGGAATTAGCCAAACAGATACACCTAACTTTAAGTGAAAAATATCACTTTTCACTTAAAGTGAGTAAGTAGCACTTTAAATGATAAGTAACAATTTTTAAGTTAAGCCAAACACCCTCGAAATCTCGAGCGGCAAATTCTACCGCCTCCCCTTCCAAAAATTTTAAGGACAATTATTGTCTACCTCTCTCTTTTTCATTCTCTCTCTCTCTCTCTACATCTCTCTTCCTATATCTGATATCTCTCTCCCTCCATCTCTTTCTCCGCCTTTCTCTCCCTCTTTCTCTCTCTAGCTTCAATTGGAATCCTATGATTTCATCATTAAGTGCTCCGAGCTTAATCTGGCGCTTCGATTTGGATGGGCTACAACTTCAATTAGGGTACCAGCTTCAATTAGGGCTCCAGCTTCAATTTAGTGCTTCAAGTACTATTGCAATATCTGTTTACACCATCATTTATACCAGATGCATCGGACTATTGGGTACTTTTCTCTGCTGGAATGGATTTTTTTACGAGAAAATGGCAGGTATGTCAACCCATTTGATCCTTTTTTTCCTATATATACATATGTAATGTAACTGGGTTTATCTTTTTTATTGGTGAAATCTTTGTATTTGAATATCTAGTCCTGTTTGGCCTTTGATTTATGTCGTTTTTTTTTATTGATAGCATTGCAGATCATTATTTTACCTTATTTGTCTGTTATTTCCTATGTTCTGTTCAAGAATCAGGGTGTGAATGTTATTACATTCTTTTTTAATATGGTTTTCAATGCCTTCTTTGCCATCTTCGCAATTTTATATTTTCGAACCAGATTTAAGTTTATTTAAGTATGGTGTTTATGCCAAAAGACCATAAGATTATTCAAGCAAGTCTTCGGTTTGTTGGTCAATATGAATTGGAACTTGGTGGGCTTTTTTGTTGGCTCTATTCAGAGATATGCTATTGTTTTCAAATTTTTGGTTACTTAATTTCATATCCTTTTGTGATTTCTTGTTAGCCAATTTAGTTGCATTGGAGTATTTTTTTTTTCTTGGTGGCTAGTTAGGCTTGGTCTTTCAGAGTTACCTGGGTTACATGTTGGCCTATAATGTTCTACGCTTCACTCAGTGTCATTTCTTCTGCGATGTAGAAAGGGCCCTATTTTATGGTTAGGTCTGAGGCTTTGGTATATTATGCAGCCTCTGTTTGATAAGTGAAAAGTTTGTTGATATTGAGTCCTGCTTAAACTTGCTGGGAAATTAGTAGAATGTTAATGCGATTATGCTACTACATTCTCTGATTGATGCATGTACTTCATATGATGTTATCTTATATTATTACATTTGTTTTTCATTTCAAAGATACACATGTAGGATATACCGATATTTCTTCGATTTTTTTTTTAAAAATAAATGCATGTAACAGATGCGTCTTACCTCCTTCAGACCATATGCAAATAAGCAAATTCCAACTGTGTTATGGTATTTAGGGCCGAAACTTTAACTAGTGGTATATTGGGCTGAGACTTGTGGTTTTGCGGTTTATATAGGGCATTCATCGAACTTGGCATTATTGGTATAATTTGTAATAGTACTAAAAAAATTCAACAGCCAAAAGACTATTGTCAGATTGCGTATAAAACCTCTTTCTATATTTAGCAAAAAAACACCTCTTTCTATTGCAATTAAATTCGTAAAAGAGAAATTATGCACAAGCTCTTGGATATATTAATACTGATCATGTTTCGTCTTACAGTTTTATTGTTCTGTTTTTGAACAGATTGTTGGATAATAGGGACGTTACAATATATACTGATGTAGTAGTGTTTCTATCACATTGGTCACGAAGCTAAAATGCAGTTCGATACTGGTATGCATTGACAGTACTACCTTTAAGGCTATAATTAGTTGCAAGGTATACTGGGAAAAAAAGAAGCTAAAAGCTCTGGTGGCAAAAAGTATGCAACAGGACTAGAGGAGACAATGAAATATGCTTAATTGAGAAGATATTGGTGGATATTTCTGAGGCTTTAGAAATCCATCAGTGAAAATGATTGCATTATACTGAACTTGAATTTCTGTGCTTTGTAGCAACCTGAAAAGTCCAGTTACCAATATCGACATGGATATTATGGACTCAAGATGACAAAGTAAAATCTCTGTAATACTTATGTAAACTGTTGGCGTCGCTACTCTTTGCATTATCTATCTCAAGAGTACATCCAATCCCAGTAGCCCCGTACAGGTATTGGATTTGTTATGCACAACTATGTCCATTCTTTGTCACTACTGAAGTAAGTTGCATGGTTTATGACATGACATCTTGATGCATTCAGTCAGACAAAAATATAGCTTGTAATATGAGGTCTCTCTGTCTCTGTTTGTGTGCATTTGTACCTTTGCTAACTAGAGAGTGTTTTACAGCTTTTGAGGCATATTGGGGCGACTCATGGCAAAATGTATAGTGCTTAAGAATCAAGGACGGGTCTATAAGATTGCAGGTTATAGATGAGTAAATAATACCTTTCCATATGTTGCTGTATTTACTCATTTCCGAGATTTATCTCATGATCAGATTATAAAAGTACATTGCATCTTTTTTGATGCAGGCTTGATGAAAAATTGGTACCCTTGAAGAGAAAACTTTGGAGGTACAGAGTAAAGAATCAGAGGAAGGGCATCACAAACATACTTCAGTACACTTGCAAGGAGATAGTTCACAATTTCAAATCCCAGAGGGCATCCTCGAGCACGGTATGGTATGTGGCATCATGCATGGTTTATCAGACTGATTGGGCAAATATTGGTATGGTTTAGTAGTAGTTCAAAACTGGATTATGCCAACGGAAGTTTTTGTTGAACTTGATACTCTATGGTAGTATTTAAATATAGGGTAAGAGTGATCTTGTAACTCTTAACCCCATTTTGAATTTGTGTTATGTACTCAGATGTTGGTATTATGTAAAAATTTTTTTTGTAATCTTTTGTTTGCTGGTACCATTTTATTTTATCGATATTAAAAATGTAAATGTTGGTAGGTATTTTGTGTTGATTGGTCAATTGCAATATATCAGCAAAGCAGCAAATTACATTCACAATTATGCAGTTGAGATTTGTAGAAAGCTGTTGAATGTTCCAGATATGGTACATTAAAATCGACTGCTTTTGGTCGAATTTATACATTCGATCGAAAGCAGTCGAATTTATAAATTTGACTACCAGCAGTCGAATTTATAAATTTGGCTACCGGCAGTCGAATTTATAAATTTGACCGGAAGTAATCGAATTTATAAAGGCGGTCGAATTTATAAATTCGACCGGTTGAATCGAGCCAGTCGAATTTGAGCAGTCGAATTTAATCAGTCGAATTTGTTAAATTCGACTGCTTTTTGCTAAATTCCACTAAGCTAGATTCGACTGCCATTTTGCAGTCGAATTTAGCTAAATTCGACCGGATCCAGTCGAATTTAGCCGAGATTCTAGTAGTGAGTTTCGATCGATATTGATGAGCTCAGAGGGCCTTTTATAATTACTAGTTTATAACCCGTGCGATACATGGTTTTTTTAAATTTTATTTATTAAATAATTTAATTTTGTTTGTTATATTTTCAAATTTGCTATTTTATTTATTTATGTCGTCATTGAAATTATATCATTACACTTGAGATTTAATTTTTAAATTTCAAACTTTTAACTTAACATTGATAAAAAAAATAAATTATTTAAGGATTTATCTTTGTAAAATGATATTTATAAAATTTAAAATCGTGTCGTAAACTATTCACCAGATGTCTAGAAGTTAAAAGTTTCCAGCTAGAAACATCTTTTCTTTCCTCCCTGTTTGTATTAGAAATTTAGAACACTTGTTTCACACTGGAGGGGACGAAAACTCTGGAACATGTAGAACTTGGTAACTGAACTATTTGTTACTTACGATATATAGAAATGGCTCCCGGTCACCTGCAAACGTTTGCCAAATTAGTGTTTGGCAACATACGGTTTTATAACCGTTGGATCAACAATCCAACGGTTCTGATTTAAAAAAAAATTGTATCGTACCGCAGAAAGTTTGTGCGGTACGACGATCGTACCGCAGAAAGTTTATGCGGTACGGGTAAATTATGAAAATGCCCCTTGTATTCACATCAAAAGACTACTGTACACACATACCCACTTCGATGGTTTTTGAACTAAACCAAAGAATAAATAAAAAGAAATAAATTAATAAAAGCACTAAAGTCTCGTACACACTACTATAATACCAAAATGCCTCCTGTTTCAGATAAAAAATCTACTGTACACACTACTATTTAACACTACTATTTAAAAATATTTTAAATGATATTAAAAAGTATTTTAAATGATTGAAAGGAATTAAAAAAAGAAAGAAAGAAAATTAAAATAAATAGTGGAGCAGCCCAAGCCCACTTCGATGGTTTTCAAAATGCAACAGTGAAAAAAAAATGGCTGGTACCGCATAAAGTTTATGCGGTACGGGAAAGAGAGGCATTTTGGTAATTTGCGCGTACCGCAGAAAGTTTATGCGGTACGGTACGAATTTTTTTTAAATCAGGACCGTTCAATAGTTGATCCAACGGTTATAAAACCGTATGTTGCCAAACAGTACTTTGGTAACCGTTTGCACTAGACCGCCCCCTGTAGAAATATAGAATACGTTAAGCTGCATAAAGTACCATCTTCTTGAAAAGTCCCAAACTCCTAAACATGCAAGTTCTCATACCCTGGACATTGTTGAAAGTGGATAGTGTGGCATGAGATAACATTATTCTAATCAATCTTAGTTTGTGGTCGTATAAAGTTTCATGCAATATGATAATCTACATATACTTTAATTTTTTGTTACGATTTTTTTTAGTTATAATCATTTTCATAATATATATATATATATATATATATATATTTTTAAAATTCAATTCCAATACTACCTTTTTTAATGATATCCGTTTTAGATTATAATTTCCTTTTTAATATGATATAATTTTAGTCGTCTATTTTTAAAAATATAAGATTCGACAGTTAAGATTATTTTTGTAGTTACAGTGATATCCTTTTTAGATTATAATTTTTTTTAATATATATTTTTGATCGTCTATTTTTAAAAATATTATTTTCAACGGTTGAGATTATTTTAACGATACAGTAACCAAACCAAAATTTATGGATAAGATCCCCCTTACGCTTATTAATTAATACCTTATATATAATAAGCATAAGGGAGATCTTACCCAAATTTTTGGTCGTCGTCGCTGTACTACCAAAAGCATATGATCCGTTGGATTAAAAAATTGGATTAAAAGTCATCCGTTGGATTATAAATTATATCTTTATATATTTATTTATAATTTTCACTTTGTTAATTTACTATAATACCATTTCTTCATCGATTTGATCGATTTGTTTTTTTCTTCATCATTAGAACTAAATTTAATTTAAAAATATCTTTATCAGAGGGATCATATCCAAATTTTTGGTCTGGTCATTTGTACTACCAAAATTATATGATCCGTTGGATTGAAACTAAACGATCAAGATTAGATCACATAAAAAAGAAATTATAATCTAAAAAGGATATAATTAGAAAAGGTTATATTAGAAGTGAATTTTAAAAAGAAAATTATAATCTAAAAAGGATATAATTAAAAAAGGTTGTATTATAATTGAATTTTAAAAAGAAAATTATATTCTAAAAAGGATAAAATTAAAAAAAGTTACATTAGAATTGAATTTTATTTTTTATTTATTAGTATTAAAAAATTTCATATTTACTATTTGGCCTATATCTTGAGATCTAGAAATCAGATTTGAATGATTTTACAATCCATGCGAACCTCATAAAATTATCTTTAATTTAGTGATGCTTTAATAATTATTATTCAAATAGAAACACTCAGAATATCAAGAAAAAATATAATTACGAATTTTTACATTAGTCCTAATCTATGTAGAAGTTCTACATTGATAATGCTATCAATTTTAGAAAACCTAATTTTATATGATTTAAATCATTGACATATAGATTTTCGTATTTCAATATAAATATACTTTTTATTTTATAACATATTAAAATATAAAACATTTTTTTATGCTAAATCCAACGATTTTCATCTATTTATTTTAAGATCTTTGTCGTACGGAGGAATAGACGATTATCAAAATTTTGGACAAAATCTGTAGCGCCCCCAGATCCACCCTGACCGGGAACCCGGGTCGTCACATTGTCTCAATATCCTGCAGCACACGTTAGCGCAATAATAAAGCAAAATGATTAATTCAACGGAGCATAAGCGTTCCACTCCGCAGATCCAAGATCCGTCTCACACAATATTACAATACGGCATATTACATCTCCGGATAATAGATATTCTAATTCTTGTCAGCATAGCCTGGAGCTTTTCCCTTTCCTCTGGATGCCTGGCTGGACGTCTCACATCTTTCCATCTTGACAGCTGAACAAAATGTTGTAAAGCAAGAATGAGCAACTATAGTGCTCAGCAAGTTCTCTCATTGCTCGGTATATAAATATAATAATATTACCGAAAGAAATACTCAGACCTTTTATAAACAATCGAATATCACAATCTGAATTGACTCAATACTCATCTCAATAATAGAATACTCGAAAGACTCAAAACTCATCTCGAAACAGAATACTCGAAAGACTCATTTGATATAACTCTGATAACTCATGATTTAAGAATAAACTGGTCTTCCGCCTCTCGGTATCTCGGTGGGGCGATCAACTAACCGACCGAGAATACCGTCCTCCAATGACACCGCACTTCGCCCGATCACGGCTACAATACGATATCAACAATATAATATATATGTATGAATGCTAGCATCATAGTGGGTTATTAATTCAACCCAGGCACATTGTGCCTAAATAATTTCGTGTCCGCATAACGGTACACAATTCTCTCTTTCTCTATAATGGGCCTCTTTCCCAAAATTGACCAGTAGAGTATACAATTCCCGAATATTTGATGAACAGATAACTTGAAATAATTCTTCCAGGAAAGTATTTACTAATTTGGCGGACTGCCAATCTGACTCAATTTTACCACCAAATCCGAACAATGAACTGATGCAAACTCTCAATAATAATTTTTTTATGGGTTGACACGAACAAAATGCCAAACTTGGACAATAAAAGCAACTATCTCGAAATTATGAGAATAGTCTGAAAATGATATATTTGAGTTGTACTGAACAAATAGTACCACTCGAATATTTGTAATACCCACAATTGATGAACGTTAAATAGAATATTTTTTACTTGATCAACGAGTAAAACTCTAACGATCCTAATTTTTATAATTCTTATTTGTTGATTCGAGAGATGAACCAACTAAAAAATAATCAATAAATATTACCGAATTGGGTTAATTGGCTAATACATAACTGAACTCGTGCTTAACTTGCAGTTGGGTAACTGAACTCAAAAAGCTTGCAGTCAACTCATCAAAGTAATTAAAACTTGCAATCGAGTAACTACCGTTAACTCCATCTAACGGCCCTGACGGAAATCTGACGTGGCATGCTTATGTGTTAAAAATTTACATGTTGTTTGCTGAGGTGGTGAAATCAAATAAATAATTATTGAAATAGATTTTTGAAATTTACAAAATAATTCCCAAACCAACTTTGTAATTTTTTTTTACAGTTTTCACAAGATCAAACAAAGCTCAATAAGAACACAAGATGGCCGGATTCTGGAAAAATCCGGCGACCATTTTGAGTTTCCGGCGACTTTCAAAAACTCCGATTCATGTTGCAACTTTGTTGGGTTCCTCTTCTTGTTCTTCTGTTTCAAATAAAATCAATCATCCAAGAAGTAAAACAACAAGGGCTTCAATCAATATTCCGAAACACGCATTAAGCTCTTTGTCTCTTCCAAAGCTTCAACAAAGAGTTAGTAATTTAGAGGAGTTTGACTTTAGAAGAGGTACTAATAACTACACACAAAATTGTGTAACGGAATGCTAATTATGATGAACAAGATTCAACCATCACAACAGATATTGTGATGTTGTTAGCTGAAGAACAACGGAACGCGACAAGATTGTGTAAGCAACTACACATCCAAATTAAACAACAATAGCCATTGGTAATCCGACGACTCGTGATGTGACGGAAGCAATGGAGAAAGTATTGGCCATTGACAAAGCTTTCCCACTTCCATTACTTGGAAAAATGCTTGAGAAATTCCCAAGTGCAGTTGAACCTGCAGTGTGGTGGCCGAAACAAAGGCGAAAACAAGCAAAAGGACTCGGAAATGGAATGTACAATAATGGATGGAGCGAAAGGCTAGAAAAAGAAATGAGGGAAATAGTAGGAGTTCTGGGAAAACACACCAATCCCACACCAATCCACCCACCTCAACAGTCGCCGCCCACACCAATCCGCCACCGTTCCTCTGCCACTCCACTCCACCTACAATCCCCACGCCTGCAACACACACCTCCAATTCACCCCCAACAACCCAATCACAAAACACAAAAAATCAAAAACTTCTATTCATTGAGTCAACTCGGTCACACAAACTCACTTCACCTACCTTCCTCTCAACTCCTACATACTGGGGGTAAAGATTTCAAGATCCATGAGACAATTCAATCTCCGATTGCTCTATATATTTGAATCTATATATGTATGTATAGGTGTGTGTATATTTGTGTTGGCGATTGTGATGAGAGAGAGAAAAAGATCGAAGGCAGAGAGAGAAGAGAGAGCACAGGGAGAGAGAAAAGAAAGATGGAGAAAAAGAAAAAAAGTAAGTAAAATAATTTTAAGTTAAAATAATTACATGGCATCATACGTGCCAGCATTTAATGGAGCACCGTTAAAAGTCAATGCGAGTTAACGGCGCTGCAAGTTTTTTCGTGTTTAGTGATTTAATAGCAATAAATTATTAGTATACTTACCTATTTGCAAGTTTTTTGAGTTCAGTTACCCAACTGTAAGTTGGGTACGAGTTCAGTTATGTAATAGCCAATTAACCCTTACCGAATTTGTACAATAAATTCAACTGAAAAGAATGAATTTAACTAGATCGAACAAATGAGACTAGTTCCACTGAATCAAATCAAGTAGTCGTCTAGAATTAATGAGCTCGACCCAATAGCAATGAAATTCCTTCTACGCTTATAGGGGATATAATTCGCAAGTAAACTACTCTTAACAGTAAAATCATATTGCAACGAGAAAATAGTGCTCGAAAGAGTTGTTGTAGTATAAGAAGCAGCAAAATAAGTCTCATAATTGATATCTCGAAAATAAATACGAATGAATTAACACAGATAGAAATATAAAAATTCCAAGATTTAGGGTAGGAATGAACTTGCCTCGATCTCGAAGTGCAAATAGATGCAGATAAAATTATACTCTACCCGTGAACTTGGCTTTGATCTACGGCTTGAGAATTATTCTCTAAAAATGGCAACCAGAAAAACGTGAGCGATTCGTCAGAATAAAATATTCCCGATCCGATAATATAATATTTAAATAATATAATATCTCTTGAAAATCTTTACGATAATTAACGAAAAATAATTTCCGGATAAATAAATCTCTCTTCGAACTCAGGAATTAAATCTGGAGAATATATCATATTCTTAATATCCGTAAATCCGACTTAAAATGAAAATAGGGTTATGGCAATTATCCATTTTTAAATCTCGTAAATTATTAAATATTAATCCAATTTTAGCCTCTAAATAATCTGACTCGATCCGGTTAATTAAAATAAACCGGGAACATAATTATAAACCTTCTAAAATAATACGGCTTTTTAATCCTATTTATTCACAATTATTCTCTCTTTTTATCGACAAATTATTAAATCTCTAAATTATGTCCAAAATCACCAAATTATTTCTATTTAATTAATTAAACCATTTAATCTATTTATTTCTCACAATTTTAAATAACAATCCAAATAATTAAATACCGATTTTAGCATTAGATCATTAATTTACTAAAACCGTATCGTTTTATTATTATTTTATTGTTTTATTCGACGGTGACCACGGCGTGGACCCCACCGGTACCACCACCGTGGGCCCCACACCCACCCCTGCGCCTCTCTCTCCCCTGTGTCTCTCTCCCTCTCGCCGGTCTCTCTCTCTCTCTCTCTTTCTCTTTCTCAATCTCTCTTCCGTCTATCTCTCTCTGTTTCCCTCTCTTTCTCGATCTCCTCCATCTCTCTCACTCAATCTCTCCCTCGACTCATCTCTCTCTCTCGTTAATTTCCGACAACACACCAACACACCACCAGTTTCAACAAAACCAAGCACTCGACTCCTCAAACTCTCCCCTTATATCTCCTTCGATACCACCCCCTGCCTCCTTCATCACCAACGAAACCCAACAACACTCTTCCCTCTCCATCGATCTCTCCCTGACCCCCTCTTTCTCGCATCTCTCTCGCCTCCTCTACCACTCAACCTCTCTGTCTTTCTCTTAATCTTTCTACCTCCGTCTAATCTCCCTCTCTCGCACCAGCCTCCTCTCTCTATTCTCTCTATCACAGATGATAGATCTGCAATAAGTTGCAGAGATACAGCATAGGAAATGAAGAATAAGAAACGGAAAACTTAATGAAGAAGAAAACTAAAAATCTGTATTTCATTTAAAGTTATTAGAGAATACAATGTGGCTTCACTTATATACAACACACTTCATATCGTGTAACTAATTCTGTTATTTAACTAAGTTGCCAGCTGGACCATTAGTAACAACTTGTTTTACTGTTGACTGTCTTGACTTTCACTCTCTTGATGTAACTCTTGCCTCAGTGTAACATCCCCCCTCAAGTTGGAGGATTCAAAGAAATTTGAAATACCCAACTTGGACAGAAGAGAGTTCAAAGTTGCAGAGGAGACAGACTTGGTGAGAAGATCAGCAGGTTGATGTGCAGAAGCAATATGAGCAGTAGTAATAATACCAAGCTGAAGTTTCTCTCTAACAAGATGACAGTCTAATTCAATGTGCTTAGTTCTCTCATGATAAACAGAATTAGAGGCTATATACAAAGCAGACTTACTATCATAGAAGAGTTGAACAGGATTCAGTTTGCAGAGGCCAAAAGCTTTAAAAATGTGAAGAAGCCAGGTAATTTCACAACAAGTGTCAGCCATACATCTATACTCAACTTCAGCTGAGGACCTTGAGACAGTGTGTTGCTTCTTGGATTTCCAAGAAATCAAAGATGTTCCAAACATAATACAGTAGCCTGTAAGTGATTGTCTAGTTATCTGACAACCACCCCAATCAGAATCACAAAATGCTGTCAGGGTAAGTGGGGTATGAGCAGCATAAAACAAGCCTTGACCTGTGGTTGATTTCAGATATCTGACTACTTTATAAGCAGCCTGCAAATGATCAACTCTTGGTTGAGCAATGAATTGAGACAATACTTGAACTGGATAGGACAAATCAGGCCTAGTAACAGTCAGATAAAGGAGACGACCAACTAGCCTTCTATAGGATGCAATATCTGAGGAAGAAAGAAATGCACTAGTATTTTTCTGCAAAGTGTGACTTTGATCCATAGGAACTTTAGATGGTTTGGAACCAAGAAGACCAGTATCTTGTAAGATATCAAGTGTATACTTTCTTTGATGTAGATAAATGCCAGAAGTTGATCGAGCTACTTCATTGCCCAAAAAATATTTCAGTGGCCCCAAATCCTTCACTTTAAAAGCTGTACTCATGTAGGTAATAATGGTCTTCATTAAGGCTTTATCTGTACCAGTGATGAGAATATCATCAACATAGACAAGAACAACAAAAAATTGAGAAGAAGTATGGAGAGTAAATAGGCTATTGTCTGCATGAGATTGAATGAAGTTGTAGGATTTGGGTGTGGTGGCAAACTTAGTAAACCAGCAGCGTGGTGCCTATTTTAAACCATATATGGACTTCTTCAATCTACAGACTAAGTTGGAAGTGTCTGAAATATGGTTGAGATGAGGAATAGATGACAAATCAAAGTAACCAGGAGGTAACTTCATATAGACCTCCTCATATAATTCTCCATGGAGAAAAGCATTTGTAACATCTAATTGAGTAATTGACCAGTCTTGAGCTGCAGCAAAAGCAATTAATAGCCTAATGGTAGTAAAGTCTCAAAGTAATCCTAACCATAAGTTTGAGTGAAGCCTTTGGCTACAAGCCTTGCTTTGTACCTTTCAATCTCCCCATTGGGATGATATTTCACTTTGAAAAGCCATTTGCAGTCCACAATCAACTGATTTGGTGGTTTAGGAACTATTTCCCAAGTATTATTGCTTTCTAAGGCATGAAGTTCTAATTTCATGACATTTAGCCAATTTGAATCTGTAGAAGCTTGTTTATAGGTATAAGGTGTCACAACAGTAGCAGAAGCACACAAAAACTTTTGATATGAAGGGGAGAAAGTAGCATAAGACATATAGTGAGTTAAAGGATAAGAATAAGAAGTTGTACCTGAAGCAGTATACAGTGCAGAAAAGGAATACATATGAGATGGTAACCCTGTGAAGTCCTTGTACTTGATTGGTATCTGTTTGATTCGAGTAGGTCTAACAACTGGAGATGGAACAAGATTGTTATCTAAATTACCAGATGAAGAAGAGTTATCAATTGATGATGAAGGTTGAGGAGAGTGCTCAGAATGAGTATGATCAGAATGAGTATGTTCAGAATGAGTATGTTCAGAAGTAGAAGGAGAGGAATTAGTAATGATAGGAGTTGTAGGAATAGAATCTTCAGTAGAGGATTGAAATTCATGAAAAGGAGAGATAAGCACAGAAGAATCAGAAGAAATATCTATAGTTATATCTGTAGAAATAGACTGGAAAGGAAACTCAGTTTCTACAAATAAGACATCTCTAGAAACATAGCATTTCTTGGTGCTCAAACACATTACTCTATATCCTTTCTTATTAAAAGGATATCCAAGGAAAATACACTTGATAAACTTTGGAGCAAATTTATCAGGTTTGTCATAAAGATTGGAAATATAACAAAGACAACCAAAGCTCTTAAGAAAATGATAATCTGGAGATTTTTGAAATAGAATTTCATATGGAGATTTATAATTGAGAACAGGTGTAGGCAAATAGTTGATTAGATGAGTAGCAATCAAAACACAATCTCCCCAAAAAGAAATAGGAAGATGAGATTGAAATCTCAAAGCTCTTGCCACATTCAACAGATGCTGATGTTTTCTCTCAGTTGTACCATTCTGTTGAGGTGAATAAGAGCAAGAAAATTGTTGAATGATACCAATTTTAGTCAAATGAAGATGCAGATCATGATTATTGAATTCTGAACCATTATCAGATCTAATGATTTTAATAGTCTTATGAAATTGAGTAGATACCATAGATATGAAATTTTTGATTAAAGAAGGAACTTGAGATTTTGTAGAACATAGAAATAACCAAGTACATTTGGAGAAATCATCAACTATGGTTAAAAACATATTACAATGACCATGAGTTTTATGTCTATATGGCCCCCAAACATCACAATTGATAATGTCAAAAACAGCACTACTCTTTGACTCTCTGACAGGAAAAGGTAATCTGACTTGCTTAGCTAAATGAAAAATGTCACAGTCAGACAGAACAGATTTAGAAGACATAGTAGTTGCTGGTATATGACTTAGAACATTTAGAGAGGGGTGTCCAAGTCTCCAATGCCATTGATATGCAGTAGAAGACTGAGCTTTAGAAGCAACCATAGCTGAGGGACAAACTGAAGGTGGAGAGAACTTGTACAGGCCATCAATGAGGTTACCAATCTCTTTCTCCCTCTTCATAACTGAGTCCTGCAAAATACATTTGTTGGAGGAGAAAGAAACAACAGATGGAGTGTTATGAATAAGCTTGGCAATAGATAAAAGATTGCATTGAAATGTTGGTACAACTAACACCTCAGTTAGAGTAATATCCTTGGTCAAGTAGATGTTAGGAGTTGTCCCACATCGTTTGTGGGAGGGGCAGATTGTTAGTTAATAAGCAACCAGATTAACTCCATTAGTTTGAGGCCTTTTGGGAGTGACCCAAAAACAAATCCGTGCGGGCCTGACCCAACCCAAAGCGGACAATATCATACTAATGTGGAGTTAAGGCCTGCTTAGCATGCCCAACAAGTGGTATCAGAGCTATGGTTATAACGGTCCATAACAATCTCAATGGGCTCCAGAATGGATCCAAGAAGAGGCAGATGGGCTATCCCAGGTTGGGCTTAAGGGGGAGCAGGTGGGCTTTCCAGTATGGGCCTAGGGGGAGCCAGATGGCCAGGAACTTTCAGTATGGGTCAAGGGGAGCAGATCACACAGAATGATGGCAGATTCGGCAGGTGTCGAGCTCGATGTGTGAAGGGGGAGATTGTTAGGAGTTGTCCCACATCGTTTGTGGGAGGGGCAGATTGTTAGTTAATAAGCAACCAGATTAACTCCATTAGTTTGAGGCCTTTTGGGAGTGACCCAAAAACAAATCCGTGCGGGCCTGACCCAACCCAAAGCGGACAATATCATACTAATGTGGAGTTAAGGCCTGCTTAGCATGCCCAACAGTAGACCCCACCAATATGACTAACTTTGCACAATTCACCATTTGGCAAATGTAACTCAGTATTAACCTTATAAGAGTTATGAACAAGATGAGCATAAGGTGTTATATGATGTGTGGCACCAGTGTCCACAATCCAAGTATAATCAGAATTAGTAAAATGTGCAGGAGAGGCAAACATAACAGAGTTTGTGCAAAAAAATGATATACCTGTAGCATTACTACTAGATACATTATTTATCCGAGGAGCATTAAAAGGTTTAAGTTGAGCTTGAAGCATCTGTATGATTTGTTGACACTGTGATTCAGAGAGGGAAGGTGTAGAACCACCAGGTAAACCAGTAGACTCAGTTGAAGAGCCAGTATAGCCAGCAAGAACATCTGGCTTAGAGACACTTGAATTATGCACAGAATTGACAGTAGAGTTCTTTGTGTTCTGAGTTCGAATTTTAGGCTTAGGCTGACCATAGAGCCTATGCCATTCTGGATAACCATGAAGCACAAAACACTTATCCTTAGAATGACCAGTAAACTTGCAATGATCACACACAACAGAAGTATCACCACTCTTCTTATCATCCTTTCTGGACTGAAACTTGTTCTTAGAAAATTGAGTAGGCTGAGAAAACTTAGCATTCATAGTAATATGTTCAGAACTGAGATGATGAACACTATCTCGTTGATTTTCCTCTTGTAAAAGCATTGCATATGCTTGACTTAGATCAGGTAGGGGTTTCATAAGCAAGATGTGACCTCGAGTTGAGGTGAAAGAGTCATTAAGTCCCATCAGGAATTGAATCAATTGAATTTGATGTTCATATTCTACAAGTTTAACAGCAACATTGCAGATGCAGGTACTAGAAGAACAACTACACTTAGGTATAGGAGCTAGATTCTCTAATTCATCCATTAATCCTCGAAATTGAGTGAAATAAGCAGTAACACTCTTAGTTCCTTGAGTTAGAGATGATAAATCTTTACGAAGATTAAACAGTCGTGGAACATTATTCTGAGAATAACGAGTAGCTAAGTCGTCCCAAATCTGTTTTGCAGTGCTCATATACACAATACTCTTCTTAATATCATGAGAAACAGAGTTCAATAGCCAGGAAATTACCAGATCATTGCTTCGTTTCCATAAAGCCACATGAGGTGATGTATCAGCAGGTTTAGCTTGACTTCCATCAATGAATCCAAGCTTTAGCTTTGCAGAGAGAGCAATTTTCACCGATCGACTCCAGTGAGCATAATTTTGATCATTTAGCACTTCTGTAACCAACGAGAGACCTGGATGATCAGCAGAACTCAAAAAATATGGATGATTAATATCAATCACCGTCGCCGATGAGTTTGTCGCCGATGAGTTTGTCGCCATTGAAGCTCGTAACTGAGAATTTCCAGAAATTACTGCGGAAGCATATGATTGCATACTAAACAAACAGTATACAAAGATCACACATCTCTGATACCATATCACAGATGATAGATCTGCAATAAGTTGCAGAGATACAGCATATGAAATGAAGAAGAAGAAACAGAAAACTTAATGAAGAAGAAAACAAAAAATCTGTATTTCATCTAAAGTTATTAGAGAATACAATGTGGCTTCACTTATATACAACACACTTCATATCGTGTAACTAATTCTGTTATTTAACTAAGTTGCTAGCTGGACCATTAGTAACAACTTGTTTTACTGTTGACTGTCTTGACTTTCACTCTCTTGATGTAACTCTTGCATCAGTGTAACACTCTCCACCCTCTCTCCGTTCTTCTCTTTCTTTCTCCCCGGCTTCTCTGTCTCTCCCCCATCTCCCTCTCTCGCTAACTCCAACAACACCACCATATTAACACCACCACCACAGCGGTGGTGGTCGTCTCCGAATCACCCACACACTGCAACACCTATCCAAAACTCCATCGATTTCAACCACAACCAATCGAAAAACAAAACACGAAACTTAATATCCTAATCGAACTCACAGGCATCACAAACGAATTCATAAAAAAAAGAAAACAGAATAAAAAAGATAACCACCTGATGTTGTACTCTGTTTTGTATTTGTATATGATTGAGACTTTGGCTAAATAGAAAGAGACAGGAGCTGTGTATGGGGTGCTTCTGTTTTTGTGTATATGTTCTGTGTTTTTTGTTTTAAAATGAAAGAGACAGTAAGGTTTGTGCTCTTGGTTTTATACAATAAAAAATGTATACCCCTGCTTCTAATAATGATGAGACCTGTAGGCTGTAGTGCCGTTCCTTATTAAATAAAAAGAAACAAAACATGGGGGACATACGTAAATGTCATAATAATGATCATGTTTAGTGCAATGTTTGGTGAAAAGAGCTCGTTTCCCCCCGTATTGGCTAATTAAAACGAGATTCTAATTTAGTTTCCTAAAATAAATTCGACCCAAAACTAAAATCCTACTTTCCTAAATTCCCCTAATTTTAATAATTATCAAATAAATAAAATAATATATAATATAATATTTACTTACACATGAATAAATAAAATCTTAAAATTTCACAAAAACGCGCTAATTAAATATACTAGTGCATTATTCTTAAATAAAATTTAAATATCGAGTAGGAAAATTAATTCGAAAATTCGCGATTATTACAAAATCTATCTTTATATAAATATACGGAGTACTTTTTAGTTTATAACATATTAAAATATAAAACATTTTTTATGCTAGATCAACGGTTTTCATCTATTTATTTTAAGATATTTGGCATACGGAGGAATATACTACCGATTATCAAAATTTTGAGAAATTATAATCTAAAAAGGATATAATTAGAAAAGGTTGTATTAGAAGTGAATTTTTTTAAAAAAATTATAATCTAAAAAGGATATAATTAAAAAAGGTTGTATTATAATTGAATCTTAAAAAGAAAATTATATTCTAAAAAGGATAAAATTAAAAAAAAGTTGTATTAGAATTGAATTTTATTTTTTATTTATTAGTATTAAAAAATTTCATATTTACTATTTGGCCTCTATCTTAAGATCTAGAAATCAGATTTGAATGATTTTACAATCCATGCGAACCTCATAAAATTATCTTTAATTTAGTGATGCTTTAATAATTATTATTCAAATAGAAACACTCATAATATCAAGAAAAAATATAATTACGAATTTTTACATTAATCCTAATCTATGTAGAAGTTCTACATTGATAATGCTATCAATTGTAGAAAACCTAATTGTATATGATTTAAATCATTGACATATACATTTTCGTATTTCAATATAAAAATACTTTTTAATTTATAACATATTAAAATATAAAACGTTTTTTATGCTAAATCCAACGATTTTCATCTATTTATTTTAAGATATTTGTCGTATGGAGGAATAGACGATTATCAAAATTTTGGACAAAATCTATCTTATATAAATATACGGATATAAATATACGGAGTACTTTTTAGTTTATAATAACATATTAAAATGTAAAACATTTTTTATGCTAAATCCAACGGTTTTCATCTATTTATTTTAAGATCTTTGTCATACGGAGGGATAGACTACCGATTATCAAAATTTTGGACAAAATCTCTCTTACACTTATTATTAATATTGTATTTGGTTGTGAGTAGAACTATCTTTAAATAATTATAAGGATATTTTGATATTAAAAACGAGTTATAAGTAGAATTCATAAATCAAAAAGAATTTTTAACTTAAAAATCGTCAACTTGTTCTCTTTTTTATTTCTATGTAGATTTAATTATATTAAACCATCATTAATTTAAAGATTATTTTGTTAATTTCTTGTGGGCTGTAAACATCCAAATCAAATAACTTATAAAATTTCATAAAAGTAATATAATTGTAGATATTAAAAATATTAAAAAGGAGCCGTGCGTTGCACGGGTTATAAGCTAGTTATATATAAGAATATAATTAATCACTAGCTAGCTTATAGCCCGTGTAAAGTACAGATTACTTTTAAATACTTTTAAAATTATATGATTAAATAAAATAGAGAATAAAAATTTATTATGGATATAATTTAACTTTATAATATTAATAAAATTATTAGTAATAATAATAGTTATTTAATAAATTATATGTATTGATTAGAACTAATAATATAAAATCTTAATGTAAATTTGTTGTTGACGGGATTCGAATCTTGGATCTTTAGAAGATGGATTTAAATATAGAATATTCCTTATTTTTAGATCTAATGGCTATCATATACTCCCTCCGTCCCACTGGGATCTTTACGTTCCTGGTGGGCACGGAGGACAAGACAAGTGGGTATAAAGTGGGTGTAATATTGTTAAAATAAATGAAATAGTGGATATAATAGTGATTTTATTGTTAAAATAAGTGAAGTAGTGGTAATAGTGATTTTATTGTTAAAATAAGTGAAGTAGTGGATGTAATAGTGTAAAGTATTGTTAAAATAAGTGAAGTAGTGGGTGTAATAGTGTTAAAACTTACTATTTTGGGAATGTAAAGAAATGAATGGGACGGCCCAAAATAGTAAGTGTAAAGAATACATTGGGACGGAGGGAGTATTTACTTAATATCTAACGGTCACTATTCTTTTAGATGGTTGAACCGAACAATGGTGAATACGTACCCATGTTTGCTTATTATATGATCGTATAGATAGTATAGATTTATCTGCTTCCCACGTAATATAAAAGCATAATAGCCCGTGCGAGGCACGGGCCATTTCTAGCATTGTTGAACATCGCGAAGATGTGTATTATTTGAACGATTTGGTGATATTTTTATACATTAGAAATATATGAAACAAATTTGGAGCACGTATGTGAGGAATGCACGATCACCAAAAGTGTGAGAGGATATCGTTGTGGCTTCTGATGCCAAAGCAAATTCTCCTCGACCACCAATAGGCAAGTATATGTCTTTGCAAGCATTTAAAGGGAAATGACCATGCAACAAATTATTGAATGCTTTAATGTTTGAAATTTTAGACATTTTACAATACATTTTAAAGATTATAAGACCTTAATTATTGTAACATACAAGATCTTACGTATTATAGTTAAAGTCTGAGGTACTCCCTTTGTTCTCCTATTATATATAGAAGAAGATACACTGTTACATAGCACTATATACGTAATCTTAAATATAGTATCGTCTCATAACTCAACGATATATTTTATTTAGTTATTTAATCGATAACTGATAACCGACACGCAGTACAAATCTCATATATATATATATATAAATGTCTAAAATTTCCTTTCAAAACTTCATATCTTTCTTATTTCGCTCATTCATTTGTTATATTTTGTATAGTATTTATCATACCGTCTTATAAATAAACTATATATTATATGTAATTATTAACCAATAATCGATATGTAATCCAAATCGCATTTGTATATTTTTTTTATAAATTTTCTTAAAATTCATATTTTTAGTATGCCTATAGTTTAATTGATTATAATTTGACCAACCAATTTTAATTTAGTGCATTCACAACAAAATTAACCAAGAGCACTTCATATGTGATATTGTTAACAAAATAGTTGTTAAAGTTAAAGTCTGAGGTACTCCATTTTTTCTCCTATTATATATAGATGAAGATACACTGTTATATAGCACCATATATGTAATCTTAATTATAGTATCGTCTCAAAACTCAACGATATATTTTATTTAGTTATTTAATCAATAACTGATAACCGACATGGAGTACAAATTTCACACACACACACACATATATATATATATATATATATATATATATATATAAATGTTTCAAATTTACTTTCAAAACTTCATATCTTTCTTATTTCGCTAATTAATTTGCTATATTTTGTATAGTATTTATCATACCGTCTTATAAGTAAACTATATATTATATGTAATTATTAACCAATAATCGATATGTAATCCAAATCGCATTTGTATATTTTTTTTATAAATTTTCTTAAAATTCATATTTTTAGTATGCTTACTCCCTCTGTCCCACCCATTTCTTTACATAAAAAAGTGCGTGTCTGACACGCATTTTAAGGATAGTTCTATAACTTATTTTTGATATTTTCTTTTTTTGTATAAAAATAGGATTGTTCTATTTTTATACAAAAAAAGAAAATATCAAAAATAAATTATAGAACTATCCTTAAAATGCACCTTAAAATCCGTGCCGAAAACTGGTTCGCAAACGTAAAGAATCAAGAGGGACGGAGTGAGTATATTTTAATTGTTTCCATTTTGACCAACCAATTTTAATTTAGTGCATTTTTTATTAAATTTCACAACAAAATTAACCACGAGCACTTCATATGTGATATTGTTAACAAAATAGTTGATCTCAAAGAATAATTATTTTATCTATGCATTTCATATATGAGATTAGGAACAAAACAATTTATCTCAAAATAATAATTATTTTCTCCATTTCAAAAAGATAAGAAATTTTTTTGTAAAATTTATTTAGAGGGTAGGTCTATAAATAATTATAAAAAAATAATGCGCACAAGTTATAATATAAGTAATTTTATCCTAAATAAATAGTTTAATATATATTAAACATGATATAACCCAAAAAGTATTTATGTATGTGGTTAATGAATTCCATTATAAGTATAAATGTCCATCTAGCCAAATTGGTTGGTGATTTTAGTTTCATTATGAGAGGTCATGGGTTCAATTTTCCTTGGAACAACAATATTTTTTAAATATTATAATTGAGTTAAGTTCGGAGTTAGGTTCGGGAGCTAATTTATTTGCTCAGGATGCAGGTTTGACAAGTACCTGTTCTCCTATATAGATATAGAGATATAGATATAGATAGTTTAATATATATTAAACATGATATAACCCAAAAAGTATTTATGTATGTGGTTAATGAATTCCATTATAAGTTTAAATGTCCATCTAGCCAAATTGGTTGGTGATTTTAGTTTCATTATGAGAGGTCATGGGTACAATTCCTTGGAACAACAATATTTTTCAAATATTATAATTGAGCGAGGTTCAGAGTTAGGTTCGGAAGCTAATTTATTTGCTCAAGATACAAGTTTGACAAGTACCTGTTCTCCTAGTATATATAGAATGATTTTTTTTGTACAAACTAAATTTATACATGTGATGAATGTCATCCTTCTATTTATAAATATTTTTTCATTAGATGTGTATAAACATATAAATATTTAATTATATTTTTTCAATTTCTGAAAATAATAAATTCAATCGAATTTTGTCACATAATTAAATTCAACCAAATTTGGTCAAATTTAATGCATGTAAATTTGACCATTTTTGATCGAATTGAATATTAAATTCGACCAATTAGGATTTTTTGTCAAATTTATTGTAAAAAATTATAAATAATTGTTATAATTTCTAAGAAATAAATATTGAAATTAATAAATTTTTTGCATAAGCACTTTAATTATTAAAATCTCAACATCTGTATGGTTGAATTACTTAAAACTTATTTTAAATAAATTAAAAGTTCTAATCATAATCCATACGCTAAATCTAAATCCTAACCCCCATATTTTATCACAATGTCTCGTTCTTATAGCGATTTAAGAATTTTTTTTGATTTGCTCTTTATTTTTTTAAAAAAATTTAGGTTGTATACAATCTGTCTTTCCCATACCCTAATATTTTTTTTTGTATTTTTTCAAACTAATTTGATACTTGTTTAAATTTTTTAAACAGTCTACTAAATAAAAATTCAACTTTCTTCTATCATATGAATATTTTTTACGCACAAACTAAATTTATACATATGATTAATTTTATCATTATATATATATATATATATATATATATACATGATGTGTACAAACATTTAAATATTTAATAAACTTTTAACAAAATTTTTGAAATAATATATTTTACCGAATTCGGTAACATTTATAAAATTCGACCGAATTTATAAAATTTGACCGAATTTATAAAATTCGACCGAATTTTGTCGAAACTAATTTTGAATAATCTGGAATTTTTTTGGACGACAATTTTTCGCTCCCCACTAAATTTTAATTCGACCGAATGTAATCGAATTAAGCATATCCCAAAAATATTACGGTGGGACTTTTCCCTCCGCTTTTTGGCGGGTGCTAAATTCGACCGAACAAAAATAACAGTCGAATTTAGTGCTAAATTCGACCACCTAATTTCGATCGGTTTTGATTTCGATTGAAAATGGTCGAATTTAGCCGGATCGAATTCGGTCAGCCGATTACGGTCGAATTTAGCCGTGGTCGAATTTGTGCATTTAATCGAAATTTCTTGTAATGAATGGGTATGCGAATGGTAATATCTCCCGGAATGTCCCACTATGAACCCTAACCGGATATGATAGATTGGATGCGTAGAAACCAAGTTAGCAGAAGCTAACTTCCCTATGATCTTAAGATACTTTAAAAATTTTATTGATTGTGTAAATAAATAAGAGTTTGTTATTACGACTCTAGTAATTGATGGTACAATAATTGAGAAAATGCCCAAAATGGCATAAAATTGAGGTTAAATGGCCAAAATAGCACTCCTTGGAAAGCGGGCCCCACATGGGCACTTACATAACGTAACTTGGAGCTGCGTTACCCTGTCACGCATTTTGTACATGCATTACTCATGTTATTTTCTCAACCCCCAGCTGAATCAACAATAAAAATGCAAACCACACATACGTTTTGGGAGTAACGCAAGTGCGTGATGAGTTACCCCTCTAACGCTCAAGATGCGTTATCACCAAAACGCATGTGTGTAATGCGTTTTGCACGTTGAAATCAGCCAGATGCTATCAAAATACACGAGTAACGCATGTTTAACATGCGTTTTAGTGTAACGCGGATCATAGATGCGTTATGTAGGCCATTGTTCTATAGAGAACCATCTTACGTGGAGAACCGTTGAAAACCACTAAATTCTGATTCTATGCCAGAACCAAAATTCTATTTTTTTGGTTCTATAAAAAAAAGAGCAGATTTTTTTGGTTTTACAAAAAAAATCTGAGAAAGATGTTGACATGGCAATACTGACGTGGCGACCCTACTGACATGGCAGTATCACGTCACCTGGCATGTCATCAATGCTGACGTGGCAGTGCCATGTGGCTGCGTCACGTTATCGATGACGTCATCAATGATGACGTGACACTGTCACATCAACATTGATGTCGTGGCAGGTGACGTGTCACTGCCGCGTCAGCACTACTGACGTCTTCGATGATGTGACATCGGTGACGTGGCAATATAAGCTTTTTTTTGAAAAATTTTGGTTCTACTACAGAATCAAAAAAAATAAGGTGATTCTCCACATAAGATGGTTCTCCATGTAGTGCTACTCGCGTTATGTAATGCTATACGGGGTACACTTTTATGTAAGTGCTATTTTAGGCATTTTAATCAGAATTTGTGTTATTTTGGCACTTCACCCACAATAATTTGTATAATTTTCTTTGTTTTTTTTTTTGACAAAATGCAAATTCATATCATTAAATTAAAACAAGTCTAGCCGGGACAAATCCCCAACTGACAATGCAATCAGGTTGATAAACAATAAAGCGAGCTAAACAAATAGCCGGATTGTTTCCAGACTGCTTAACATACTGAATCCATGGATTCTTGAAATTGAAAATGAATACAAAGGCTTCTCGAGTAATCCAGCCAACATCGGTTCCGAAAATGGTAGCTTCACAATTGACCTTCACAATAGTTCCACGGCTGTTGCGGTGTTCAGGCGACTCAGTTGCAAAAACTAAGCAATGAGGAACAATAGTCCTCGAATAATGAACAACTATAAATTGTGAAAGGTGAGCACATGCGGTCACAACCATTCCAAGCATACCCCAGCTATCTACATGCCGGGATCCAGCTATAGACATGCCGAAAGTTCCAAGCATACCCCAGCTATCTACATGCCAGAATCCAGCTATAGACATGCCGAAAGTATAACTGATGTAGTAATCCAGATCTCCCAAAATTCCATCAAAATCATTCTCACTGATAACACACAAACTCACATAAAGTGAGACACACGCATAAAGCGAGAAAACACGCATAAAGCGAGACGAAAACAAAACACACATAGATCGATACGAAAGCAAAGCTAATCGATTTTATTGAATCTGGAAAAACAAGATCGAAAGAAAATGAGGGATAAGGGAGAAGGGAGGAGAGAGGCGGAGGAAGAGAAAGGAGAGAGGCGGAGGGAAGAAAGAGTAGAGAGGCGTAGGGAGAGGGAGGGGGAAGGAGAGAGGCGGGAGGGGGGGGGGGGGAGAAGGGAGGGCGAAGGGGGAGGGGGGAAAAAGGTCAGACGACTCTCATAGGATTCCTGTGAATTGAAGATGTGCGTGCGGCGAGAGTAACAGCAGAGAAGCTTAAACCCTACCCTAGCTCGCAATATGTATCATTAATCATGGATAATTAATTAGCCTATTTATTTTATTAAAACATTGTCTAAAGGAAGGAATCCGTTAACTATAATACTTTATGTGACATATCAGAAATAAAAATTATGCATATTTGAAAAATCTTATCTCAGAAACGAGCCATTAAAATTTTAGCGAGTACAAATATATCGAGTAAATTTGTTGAATCTTAAAACATTTCAACATCACCTAAATATTACCAAGTTAAAGTAATGCACTAATGCTATCAATTTATAACAATTTAAAATAATAAAATATTTTTATGGAAATAAACCGGTCATTACAATCTTGTCATTTTGATTTCATAAGTTCAACAAATTTTTTTTTTATAATTTTTATTTTTTATTTTTAAACTAATCTCGTCGGAAATGTTTTTATAAGTTAATATTTCTAGGGTTTGATGTTCCTGAGGTTACCTCAGGAAAATTACCTGAGGTAACTAAATTTTCCATATTAATGTACGAGAGTATAATTGTAATTACAGGATTTTTTTAGATAGTTTTCAGTATTTACAAAAATGCCACCATGTATATACACTAGAATCTCAGGTAACTCTCCTGAGATAACCTCAGGAGCTTTTTTCTCATATTTTTATTTCTAAAATGTTGTCCATACTATTTGTTAATGGGAAAGAAGTAGCTTCCAAAAACTGAAAACACATTTAAAATTTACACAGAAAATACTGTACACCTGATTCCCTGAGTCACATGATTCGATTAGAAACTGTACTTATTCATATATTATCTATTACTATATATTATACATCAACACAAGGGCAAAATGTTCCATTTTAATAGCCATGAAATTACTATTTTGCCCCTATTTGTTGAAAATTAACAAAAGTGCCATCCTTTTAATATTTGTGTAAAAATTAGTTGAATGTTAGTGTCGAGAATCGAACCCTTGACCATCCACTCTCTTAAACTCATGCCATAACCATTATGCTACACTTAATTTTGAGTATATTTTAAAAATCTTAATAGATAAACCCCATTATCTCCTTGTCCCATTTTTTTTTAATTTCAAGTATATATTAAATCTCAATACAAGTGCAAAAAGTGCAATAAATTGGTATAAAATTAATATTTCACCCTCTTTTTTAGGAAATAATAATTGTGTCACCCCTTTAAAATCCATGTAAAAATAGAAGAATTTAGGTTATCTTTCGGGAGCCACCAATCTCGTTTTAAGAGGTTCATGATACAGCCACTATATTACATTATTTTTCGAGTTTCCTTAAAAATATTATAAGATATCACGTCATTTTCACTTTAACTTATTTTCATTTTTGTTTTCACTTTTGAGTAAATAAAATGTTAGTTTACATTATTTATATAATTTCATTTTTTTCAGTTTTCGTAGTTTTATTAATCTATATACTAAATCATCTTATAAATTTTAATACCTATATTTTTTCGATTATATATATGTTAAATATGTTATTTATTATTTATATATTTATATTATATAATATCTTTGATCATACTTTATTTGAATTAGTTGATAATGGATACCTAAAAATAATATTGAAATTTGATCTAATATAAGGAATATAGTATATGCAATGTATTTCTTTTTTTTTTCTTTTTTTTTAGCTAAGTTGTATATATATTAAGAAAAGAAACATGGATTGACCCTTGCTCTATGACATGCCATAGAGGAGGCTACGAATGATCAATCTAGATTACAAGAATGATAGAATGAAAACCAAACACCCTTCAAAAGGTTAACCATCTACTAAGTCCATCCATTCGGTTATGGCTAGCAAACCAAGTAGAAATAGATAACCTACTTTTAACATCTATAATTATACAAGCCAAGAGTGTTGCAGGGCTAAGGCAATCTTTATCATGGGCTCGATTGTTCCTTTCTCTCCAAGTATGGTAGACAAAAACCTGAGTTGAAAGCATTGCAAGCATGCGATGAGGTGAGCTTTTAGAGGCATACCATGATGTCAGCAGCTGAAGCCATGAATTAGCTCGGATCGAAAGTTGAAGTACTGATGCTAACTTTTTTAAAACCCAATTAGAATATGGACAATGAAGGAACAGGTGATTAGAATCCTCCTCCCCACTTACGCACAAATAACATTGCTTGCTCGAAACAATATCCATATTCGACAATCGTTGCAGAGTGGGTAATCTATCTAAACAAAGCAGCCACTCGTAGTGAGCAAATCTTGCTATATGAAGACGATGCCAGACATGATTATACCAAGCTACATCTGGGCGTTTGAACCTAATTGCCTCCCAAATATGCCAGGCCTTTAATTTAGAAAATTGAGTTCCAATCCAGGTTATAATGTCATCTTGATTGAGGTTACAGGCAGGAAATGTGAATGAAGATAACCACCTCAAGAGAGTGTCATTAACATGATGAAGCATGCTATTTGGAATAGGGAGATTCTAATTACCTGTGCGAATCAGATCATGAACTGTAGCGCCTGCATGTAGACCAACCTGAGTTATGATAGGATCATTATTTTAATTTGCTAAACATTCTGAGTTCCACCAAGGAGTGAACCAAAGGGAGGTGCGTAAACCATTCCTTATAGTATAAGAGATAAACTGTCTAGCCAGCGGGCGAAGTTTCAGCACTCGTCGCCAAATCCAAGAGCAGTCTGATGGGATATCTAGTGTCCAAAAATGGTTCCATTTGAGAACTGTTCTGTTGACCTACATAGGCCATAAAGATCTATCACAGTTAACAACCTTACATAAGTGGAGTAAGATCTGCATTATGTTCCATTCCCTCGAATTTTTAAAACCAAGACCCCCCTCTTTCCTTGGGAGACAAACATGGTCCCATTTAACTTTGGCTCCCCCTCGCCTCATTATGTTCCCTTGCCACAAAAATTGAGTTAAAATTGAATAGTTCCTGGAAGAATGAAGTTATTCGACCAAAAAAATTGAATAGAGAGCAGGACCGAGTTAATCAACTTTGCACGACCAACAAGAGAAAGCAGAGAGTTGGTCCAAGCATAAATTCTAGCCGTTATTTTGTCTATCAAGGGGATACAATCATTGATTGTAAGCTCTGTATAAATGACTCGAACTCCTAGAAACCGAACTGGGAGCTCTCCATGCGGAATGTTGTAATTTGCATCGAGCCATTCTTTAACATTTTGATCACAATTACAGAATAACACAGTGCTTTTTTCAGCATTAGGACGGAGGCCACTCATGGCTGAGAATCTGTCCATAGACTGCATGAGGTGTTGTAGAGAGTGCTTGTCCCCATTAGCGAAAAGCAGAACATCATCAGCAAAAAATAAGTGATTGAGTTTCATATCTTTGCACTTCGAGTGAAATTTAAAATTGCTTGGAGTAGAGGATAAAATACAGGATAGAACATTCATTGCAATAACAAACAATAAAGAGACATAGGGTCCCTTTGCCTCAAACCCTTTGCACCTTTAAAATAACCTTTTAACTCCCCATTTACTTTCACAGAATACCTTGGAATAGTTATACACGCACGAATCCAACAAACAAACCTGTGGGGAAATCTCATTTGAACCCAGACATCCATCAAGAAGTCCCAAGCTTAGCGAATCAAATGCCTTGTGAAGATCAATTTTTAATGCACATTTAGAAATGCCCGTGCCCCTATTGTAGCCTTGAAAGATCTCTTGTGCCATAAGGATGTTATCAGAGATATGTCTTCTTTTAATAAATGCTGATTGCGAGATATCTATAAGACTTGGAAGCACCAACTTTAATCGATTTGCAATAATCCTAGCAAAGGATTTTTTATGCTACAGAGCATAAAGAGATAGGTCTGAACTCCTTTATAGATGTTGGAGTAGGGACTTTAGGGACTAAGGTAATACTCGTAGATTTGATGCCTTGATGCATAATTGAGGTATTGAAAAAATGAGAGACTACCTATAACATCCAAGTCCATAGCCGAATGCATACCGGACTCAACAACCCACCACAGGTCAGTCCAAAAGTGCTAGCAAATTGGTACACATTGGTCATTGACTTGTATCTATAAAGGTCCCAAACACTCTTATTCTAATCGATGTGGGATGTTACACTACCTCACAGAAGTCCTTTCCAATAACATCCCAAGAAGATAGAAAAAATTTCACTGTAAAGCCATCAGGTCCTGGCGCCTTATTCTTTTTCATTGATTTCAAAGTGGCATAAATAGTCTCATGAGTGATTCTGTCTTCCAAATGAGATGCTTGGATTTGAGATATTTGTGGGAGGCTGAGGTTTTCCATATTATAACCAGGAACACGAGTTGGTTTGTCTATAGAATCCTTGAAAAATTCTACTGCAACATCAGCCACTTGCCTATGACCAAACACAATGTTACCATTAGCATTTTCTATAGCCAGGAGTTTAGAATGACTCCAATTAGCTCTGACTTGATTGAAGAAGAACCCATTATTACGATCGCCCAGAAAAAGCCATTTTACGCGAGATTTTTGGTGCAGGAAAGATTCCTCCTGAACAAGAGCATCTTCTACCTTCTTTAATATTTCATTATTCATTACTTCTATCATTCTAAATTAAGAAAATATGCTTTAAAATTATTTTTAAATTATACAATAATCATGTTTATATATTCATCACATTCATTTTTTTTTACGCGAGATTTTTGGTGCAGGAAAGATTCCTCCTGAACAAGAGCATCTTCTACCTTCTTTAATATTTCATTATTCATTACTTCTATCATTCTAAATTAAGAAAATATGCTTTAAAATTATTTTTAAATTATACAATAATCATGTTTATATATTCATCACATTCATTTTTTAATAATTTTCTTTTCAGAATGTACACATCAGTTATTTATATTTTCTAAAATAATATACACTCTCTTTGTCATTATAAATGATTAATATGTAAAATAAAATGTTAAGATAAAATTCTTTGTTATACATGAATGTTACTAAGTCTGGATTTTAAAAAATTTAAAAAGATTTATCTTTATGTATATATTAAATTATTGAAATAAAATACAATTTATTTGGAAAAAAGTTGTTTTTGGTTAACCATATATCTTCAAGTTTACATTTATCCCGAAAGAATGTGATTGTTATTTTTTAGCGAAATATTACGTAATACCTAATCTCCTTTTGGATATAATATTAAAAATATTACTAACATAACATGTTTCTTCCAGGTTGATCTGATGTAGAATGATATGAACTATAATTTTATTATTTGTTTACATGCCATTTTTTTCAAATTATTCTTTTCAACCTCAATCTATTTCCTATAGCAATTTTGTTTTTGTAGGTTCATTATCGGTACGAGAACATGCGTTATAAACTTGCAATAGAGATAACATTAACATATTTTAAGAGAAGCAAAATCTTATAAGATAAATCATGTCATTTTCACTTAACATATTTTAATGAGTATGCTACTCCTTGCGGCTAATTATGGATGGTTGTAATCGTGTTGACATTTGAATCGTGTTGATATGGAAAACAATGTTTATCACTATGGAAAGACAAAGATTATCATCTTACTTTCTAAAATTATAATTACACGATCCCTGTTCATAATTCAAAATTGTACATCATACTCAACAATATTATTATTGGCGTATATATACCGTCCTTATTGGCATTCATTATTAACGAATATCACGACTCATATTACAATTTCATAATTACGAGTTTTTAGTCCAAAAATTATTAAACCATCTTTAGAACAAAATTAGAGGCATTCAAATAGAGGCCCGTGCCTTGCACGGGCTGTTATGCTAGTTGTACTTAATACTCCGTAGTCTAGACTTGAGAAAATGAGTTTGGATACAATGAATCGAATCTAAACTTATATTTGAATTGTAAAATTTGATAATTATTCGAAAATCAATTTTATCCAATCCGAAAAATATTCGAACCGAAATTTAACCGATCGAGAATTATCAGAAATACTAGACCTGATTATGACATGAAATCGATAAAAATAGAATAATAAATTATCCGAACCAAATATGACTCGAAATACTGAATCCGAATTAGAAAAATGAAGAATTAAGTAGTTTTTATAATTTTAACGGTTTATAAAGAATAGCATATGTAGATTGACGCATATTTCATTCAATTTTTACCCATTTATACGCAAAATACATATTTTAAAAAATATTATGTCAAATTTATCGTAATTATTTAATCATCCTTTTTTTAATAAAACACAAAATTTTATACTAGATATATTATATTTAATTATAAGATACTTGTTAAAACTCCAAAAATTAAAATAACGAATAAGTAATTATCCGAGCCAACTCTGATCCGAATTGAATTTCATGCGATCTTAATCCGAATTTCATCCCAATTAAACACGAACCGAATCAAATCCGATTTGAACCGAATTCTATTCAAATATATCATAACTGAAAGTTAATCCGATCCGAGATTGATTCGAACCAAAATCGATCCGTTTATCCGAATTACCCTAAAAAAAAAAATCGATTATCCAAATTGCCAGTCTAGATCAATAATGCCTTTAGGTAACTTCAAGTTAATTAGCACCATGAGCTTGACTTCCACCAAATCATTTCCATATTTCAGATTTATATTAAAATAAAGTTAAAGTCACCGCAAACACGGTCAAAAATATATTTAAGAAACTGTCGTCAAATATCTAACCCTCATCAAATTACAGTTAAACCTCGATAAAGTAACAATTGATAAAATAATAATCTCGTCATAGTAATATTTTTTCTCGGTTCCAACATAATGGAAACAATCAGGGGCGGCTCAAGACATTTAGAGGCCTAAAGCCAATTTAAAAATTGAGGCCTTTTATAATTTATAATTTAATTATTATTATATAAAATTTATTTTTCTAGCTTTCTTTGATCCAAACTCTTTAATTATATTTTCAAAATCTAACTATTTTAAAGAATTTTACAAGATTCAAACAACTATCTTGTAAATTTTTTTCAACAAGAGATTCCAATTTTTTCAAGCTAAATTTAAAACCAAAAATATTTTCATATATTTAATTGTTCAAATCTACTACTAAGTGATGAAATAGGATGATCAACTATATACCAAAAATGATCAATTTAAAAAAATTCTTCTGAAGTTTTTCTAGTTTCATTGCCAACATTATTGCCAACATTGTCATCAAAATATCTATTTTTATGGATTACACGTTTCTTCCGAAATATGAATTCTATATTCATTTCAAAAATAATTTATTTTGCAACACTCATAACATTTTCAAAACCAATTATTAATATGAATAATTAATAATATTTTTTTGACTAAGCAATTAATAATAATTTAGAATAGTTACCATTAGAATGAATATATTGTTAAACATAAAAATTAAAATTTATGACTTTCTTTTTTTACAATTTTCATTAAGTATTTTAACTTTTTTTTTGTTGAGTAAAAATATTATAAAAATTTTAAATAACAATACAGATGTGTATGTATTTGGAGGCCTAAAATTTTTTGAGGCCTAAAGCCATTGCTTCTCCCGCCTTAAGGAAGCACCGCCCTGGAGACAATGTATTTTTACTTTTTATTTTTACTTTCCATGAAGTAATAAACCTGATAAAGTAATATTTTTTTCTATCCTTAAATGTATTAGCTTATAGCCCGTGCAAAGCAAGGGTTACTTTTAATTTTTTATAATTTATTTATAATATTATATTATAAATATTAATTTAAATATGTTATTGATTCGAACCTTACATCTTTATATATAATAATTTTTAGTATTAAATATAAATTAATATGTTATTGGCGGGAATCGAACCTTGAACCTCTGCATATAACAATTTTTAGTATTATTATATCTAACGGTCATGATCTACTTGAGTTGTTGATCTAACGATGATAAATGAGGGATAACCAAAAATGGGGATAACCAAAAAAAGGATAACCAACTACAAATTATACCCCTTTTGCTTATTATGATATAGTATAGATTACTTTAAAAGAGATTTAAGTGTATGTATATAACATACACAGTGTATAGGTAAGTATGATAGCCTTAGAAAAAATGGTAAATATATTTAAACTAACATAGCCAGTCAATGATTCAATTAATCGATCATGTGCTGTATTTAACCTTACTTTCAAGTTGACCATAAGATAATAAAAAAACAATCCTCACAGGGTGTCTCAGATGGTTGAGCAGTGATGCTTAAGGCTTGTTGTCTTGAAGTCACGAGTTCGATTCCCTAGGACGCTCTGGGATTAATTGGGCTACCATGCTCGGGATATGAGTGTGCTAGTATGCCCTCCGAATTAGTCGAGGTGCGCGCAAGCTGTCCCGAACACCGGATTATAAAAAAAAAAAGATAATAATAAAAAAAACACCCTTGAGCAGTCTTACAGGAAGGGAACTCGAATAACTTTACCACAAGAAGCACATTAAGAAAAGCAAGTATACAAAGTAACCTCTCATCTACTCTCTCTTTTCTCTCTCATGAGAGTCGGCCGGATTCTTTAAATCTGATCCTCCTCCTTCCTCCTCCTTTCTCCTCCTCCTCCCTCCTTCTCCAACCAAGAATTCATCCACCTTCTCAATCCCCCTTCATTCCATTCATAAATCGAAATTTTTTCCTAAAAATTTCGAAAAATTCATTCGAGTTCTTTTCAGATCTGTTTTGATTTAAAACTCGAAATATCAAATAAACACATTTCTTAGACTCAAAATCTCATGATTAACATCATATCAAGATTTGGTTGCAATTCGAGATCTTTGAATTTTCGAAGTGATTTTCTCTACCCATTTTTTTGGTTGTTGTCCCCAATTGTTTGGGGTTTTATGTTTGTCCCCAATTTTTTGGGGTTTATGTTTTGGGTGTGTTTTGGTTTGATGAAGGTCCACGAGATCTGGAAAGTCTGCATCGAAGCTGGGATGCGGACGATTATTGCAAGAGCTCACAACTCACAATCGACTGTTCTTTACCTGTGGGGGGTCTTCACTTTCGGCATGTCTATAGCTGGTATTCGGCATGTAGATAGCTGGGGTATTGCTCGTCCTTTGGGGTTTTCTTTTTTCGGCATGTCTATAGCTGATATCCGGCATGTAGATAGCTGTAGTGTCGTTCCTCTAACCATTGTTTATGCAACTGAGACTTCTGAACACTGGATTCGGAATTTGCTTGAGGGTTGGAGGGAATATCAGATTGGAGCGAGCTGTTGTCAAGAAGCCATTTCTTGGACAAAATCTTTAAAGCACAATTATCACGTGCTAATAGTTCGAATTTTAGTCTGCGAATCATGTGGTTCTTTTGCTTGCAAATGCTGCATAAATTATATGTCAGGCTATGGAGAGTGGTCTGTCACTCCTCCTATTTTATTAATCATGTACTCGAAATTGATATTGTTTGAGTAAAAAAAAAAAAGAAAAGCAAGTACTATTCTGAATTCTCTTAATCATAAAATTAAGAAAGATATACTCCCTCCGTCCCTCATGGTTGTTTACACGAGGGATGGGCACAGAGACCAAGAAAATGTGTAAAAAATAAGTAAAACTAGATGAAAAGTGGGTAAAGTGGTGGGACTTATTAATATTTAATTATAGATTTGAGATAGTGGAGGAAAGTAGTGGGTGTAATAGTGTTTTTTATTGTTAAATATATGAGATAGTAGGTGTAATAGTGAGAGAAAATTACTATTTTTGGAATGTAAAGAAATGAGAGGGACATCCCAAAATAGTAACTGTAAAGAAATGAGAGGGACAGAGGGAGTAATTGGAGACAGATGCAAAATCTTGAAGATTAATTTGAAGCACAATACATATATATTTTGAATCTGTAAGAACTTACTAATCAAGTTAATTAGTTGATTGGAAAACGTTCTCCATTCTTTCTGCCATTCCATGGAGTGATGACTCAATGTAACCTACAAATTCTTCAAACTTGGAACTTTCCACAGGTTCAGCAACAAACGACCACTTGATTTCACAACCATTTTCATCATCACCCTCCTCCATTGGCACCACTTTGATAGTAGCCTTGTACATCTTCATTCCCATGTTGTTCTCAATGATCTCATAGCTCAACATCCGTCGGGCCTCATCAATCTCTACCAACTTTTCATGGCACCATAACGTGATCGGTTCGTTTGATGGAGATGTCATAGTGGTACCACAGTATCGGATCAGACCTGGTTGGCCATCAACACCTTCAACTTTGTAACATGTGTCAATACCTGGAAGCCATTTGTGAATGCTGCAAAAATCTTCCAGAACTGACCATATTGTTTCTGCTTTTGGGCCTCGTAATTTCGCACTCACTTTACCTTCCCACAGCTTTGCTTTTGCTTCTTCTGCCATGTTGAGAAAAATGTAATGATGTGATCTATGACTTGTTGCTAGCTAGATTAGCTGCCGTTCATATACAATTTACAAGTATCACAATTACATTGACTATAGTAATTAAAGTGTCATAAATGTGAGCATCTTTTCATTTACAGAATATAAGCTTGTAATGGTCCCTACTAGTGAAAGTCAACATATACATTACATGTATTCTCATGGATTTTATTTCGATTGTACAATAAGAGTAGGAGAGATATAATAAAGGAGTATAGATTGAAGGTTCGACTCACCAACTATGTAATACTAGCGTAATAATCTTTTAGCCATTGATATAAATTCATACATTTTTATAATTAATTTTTTTTTTTGAGTATAATTGTACATACTATGTTCCCACATATTATAATATCACTACTTTAATTTATGGATCATTTTATTTATGCATAAATCATATGAGTACTAAAAAAAGGATGTTTTGTAGCATATAAATATATTGTATAGGCTATAACATAATTTCTTTTAGAGCAATAATAAAAAAACATAAAACAATATAAATCATCATTAACATATTTATTCAAAAATTAAATTAATACCAAAAATAGGAAAAAGGAGAGACCAGGTTTAAGTAATACGTTTTTTTAGTTCAAACTCAAAAACTTATGTAGCTCAATGGTTATAAGGATGAGTTTTTCCGAGGAGGACATGAGTTCATTCCCTATAAGAACATAATTTACTCATATTTTTTGTGTGAAGAAAAGAGTTTATTTATGCATAAATTATATGAGCACTAAAAAACACTAAAAAAAAGATGTTTTGTAGCATATATATATATATATTATATATAGGATATAACATAATTTCTTTTAGAGCAATGATAAAGGAACATAAAAGAATATAAGTCATCATTAACATATTTACTCGAAAGTTAAATTAATAGCAAAAATAGGAAAAAGGAGAGATCGGGTTTAAGTAATACGTTTTTTAGTTCAAACTCATAAACTTATGTAGCTCAATGGTTATAAGGATGAATTTTTTTGAGGAGAACATGAGTTTAATTCTCCATAAGAACATAATTTACTCAAATTTTTTGTCTGAAAAAAAGAGTAGTGGCAACTTCATGTAATTTTCTAAAATCTAAAGGTAAAATTGTACTTTCACAATGGGTTTATTGACTCAAAATTATTCCCATATATTCTGTTACTATATAAATAAGATGATTTAATAAATTTTTATTGTGATAACTAAAGTTTTTAATTTGGTAAACTAATGTTAAAATATGCGTGAAATACTATTCGTGAATTCTACTCTGTGAAAGAATCATGCGTTAATTGTTTTAGTAGAAGACATCAGTTAGTAGTAGTCAGTAACCAATGTACTCCCTATCCCGTTGATGAGTTGTATTTTCTCCATATATAGCAGTTGAATCTATGCACTTAGAGCATCTTCAAGGGTGTAAAACTTTTAGCTAAATTATCTACATGGCATCTAGTTGGCATCTAGTGGCACTATTTAGAAAATCTGTAAAAATTTGAGGTCTCCAACGATTAATTCCTTAGCAAAAAAATATAGATAATGATATTTGGTGAGCTATATTTGTTGAACCAATAAAGCCTTTATGTATAATTTTACATGACCGTGATTATAGATAATCCCCTTGGAGCACACATATCCACCCTTAGCAAAAATTTTACATTATGATTATAGCTAATAATTATAGCTAACCATTTTACATAATATCCTTGGAGATGCTCTTAGAGCATCTCCAACCTTCACTCCTGTTAGCCATAAAAATCTACGTATCATCATTTATAGAAATCCTTCAAAAAAATCACCACTCCAACCGATCAACCTGTTAGCTATAATTTTAGAAAACAAGATACAGATCCTCTATATTTGGAGGATATCCAAAAATTTATACATAACATCTAAAAATATCATATCCACTTATATTGTGACACGTCATCAATTTAGTTTAATCTTATATATATTTACTAATTAAAATAACAATAAAATACTTTTTTTGAAATATAGCTAACAATTATAGCTAACACCATTGAAGTACAACTCTTTACAGGTTCAATTAATTTTACATAATCATTATTTTATATTATTTTAGCTAACCATTTTAGCTAGTACGGTTGGAAATGCTCTTAGAGCATCTCCAATGGGAGAGATCCCTTATGTAAATTTAAAAATTAATTACCATAAATAAGAATTATAAAGAATATGTAAAAAAATTTACACTCCAATGGGACAAAACTATTATCTATAATTATAGATAATCTCTTGATGTTGACTATATTTGTCGAACCTCTAAAGACCTGTAGTGAATTGTCACATCACTTATTTCTATATTAAAATTATATATTCTATTAATAACAACTTGAAATATTAATAACATACCATTTTTAAAATATAGCCAATCATTATAGCTAATACCCTCGGAACACAATGTCTTACAGGTTCGACAAATTTTACATAATCAATATTCACTACGCCATAAGTGAGCATACGCAACCCTTTTTACAAAGCGTTGCACAGAAAGCGTTTCATTAGATAGAAGTTTTGGGTCTTTTGCAACTGAGCTGAATTGGTGTTGCGTTAGATATAGATTAGCGTTACGTATTACCTACAGTGTTTCACATTATGCAACACTAACTGATGGCGTTGCGTTAGATAATTTTTTATTTTTATAAATGGTGACGTGGCAGGAGTGGGACCCACATGTGCTGACGTGGCATTTGCTGACGTGGCACATGTGGGACCCACATTTGCTGACGTGGCAGAAGTGGGGCCCACCTTTGCTGACGTGGCAAAAAACGTTGCATTAGATACCAATAGTGTTGCGTTTGCTCTTTGAAGTGTTGCATTAGATATATTCATATTTTTTTTAAAAAATATGACGTGGCAGATGTGGGCCCCACAACTGCTGACGTGGCAGTGTGGGACCCACAAGGATGACGTGGCAGGAGGCCCATCATGCTAACGTGGCAATTGTGGGACCCACAATTGCTGACGTGGCAGAAGTGGGGCCCACCTTTGCTGACGTGGCATTTGCTGACGTAGCAGAAAGCGTTGCATTAGATACCTGTAGTGTTGCATTTGCTGTTTGAAGTGTTGCATTAGATAAATTTATATTTTTTTTAAAAAAATATGACGTGGCAGATGTGGGACCCACCACTGCTGACGTGGCAGTGTGGGACCCACAAGGGTGACGTGTAATATCATTATATTAGATATATATTGACATCCGTACGGTTGGATCGTTCAAAAATATTTTTTTAAAAATTGAAATAATAATCCGTAACAAAGCACTAGTTACGAGACATATTGAAAATAGTAGTGATCTACTAAGATCTCCAATCAAATTAATTTTTTATTTTCTGAAACTTGGGGAATATCATTATATTAGATATATATTGACATCCGTACGGTTGGATCGTTCAAAATTATTTTTTTAAAAATAGAAATAATAATCCGTAACAAAGCACTAGTTACGAGTCATATTGAAAATAGTAGTGATCTACTAAGATCTCCAATCAAATTAATTTTTTATTTTCTGAAACTTGGGGAATATCATTATATTAGATATATATTGACATCCGTACGGTTGGATCGTTCAAAAATATTTTTTAAAAAATAGAAATAATAATCGGTAACAAAGCACTAGTTACGAGTCATATTGAAAATAGTAGTGATCTACTAAGATCTCCAATCAAATTAATTTTTTATTTTCTGAAACTTGGGGAATATCATTATATTAGATATATATTGCCATCCGTACGGTTGGATCGTTCAAAAATATTTTTTAAAAAAATAGAAACAATAATCCGTAACAAAGCACTAGTTACGAGTCATATTGAAAATAGTAGTGATCTACTAAGATCTCCAATCAAATTAATTTTTTATTTTCTGAAACTTGGGGAATATCATTATATTAGATATATATGGACATCCGTACGGTTGGATCGTTCAAAATATTTTTTAAAAAATAGAAATAATAATCCGTAACAAAGCACTAGTTACGAGTCATATTGAAAATAGTAGTGATCTACTAAGATCTCCAATCAAATTAATTTTTTATTTTCTGAAACTTGGGGAATATCATTATATTAGATATATATTGACATCCGTACGGTTGGATCGTTCAAAAATATTTTTTAAAAAATAGAAACAATAATCCGTAACAAAGCACTAGTTACGAGTCATATTGAAAATAGTAGTGATCTACTAAGATCTCCAATCAAATTAATTTTTTATTTTCTGAAACTTGGGGAATAACATTATATTAGATATACATTGCCATCCGTACGGTTGGATCGTTCAAAAATATTTTTAAAAAAATAGAAACAATAATCCATAACAAAGCACTAGTTACGAGTCATATTGAAAATAGTAGTGATCTACTAAGATCTCCAATCAAATTAATTTTTTATTTTCTGAAACTTGGGGAATATCATTATATTAGATATATATTAACATCCATACGGTTGGATCGTTCAAAAATATTTTTTAAAAAATAGAAATAATAATCCGTAACAAAGCACTAGTTACGAGTCATCTTGAAAATAGTAGTGATCTACTAAGATCTCCAATCAAAGTGGACCTCCTTTTAACTAGTCTTGTCTCGAATGATGAATCTATTTTTTAAATTATTTTTCCGACGTTCCAATCGTACGGATGTCAAGGTATTAAGATTTTAGTGATGTGACAATTATTTAAAAAATTTTCTATATGTATTTGGTTTGGTTTTCTAACGGTCAAACCGGTCAAAGTCGATCTTCCTTTAAACTAGTCTTGTCCCGAATGATGAATCTATTTTTTTAAAATTATTTTTTCAACGTTCCAATCGCACGGGTGTCAAGATATAACGATTTTAATGATGTGGTAATTTTTTTTAATCCTATATTTATTTTGTTAGGGTTTATAACGGTCAAACCGATCACAGTCGACATTCCTTTTAACTAGTCTTGTCCCGAATGATGAATTATTTTTTTAAATTATTTTTTCGACGTTCCAATCGTACGGATGTCAAGATATAACAATTTTAATTTTTTTAAATTCCAAAATTTATTTAGTTTAAAAAATAAAATTACATTTTTTTAATTTTTTTAAAAATAAAAAACCAACAACGTAACACCAGGCCCAGCACACTCCTCAAAATTAAATTTTGGGCACAGGGCACGAGGTGAAAATTTTGGGCGGAAAATTTCCCCCTTAAACGAAATAATTCATCTCAAACTCTCTTATTCTCATTTGAGCACTACTCTCTCTACTGTCTCACTCTCTCTCTCTCTCTCTCTCTCTCTCTCTCTCTCTCTCTCTCTCTCGTCTCAGATCGGGTTACGACCAACACAAAAAATCACCCTCTCCAAACACTAATCTCAATCTTTTCATTTTGATGAAAAGCTTTAAACACTAATCTCATTCTGCTCATTCTAGGGCTTTCAATCTCTAACTGATTTGGGTTTCAATTTAGGGATTCAAATTTAAACACTAATCTCTAATTTTGGTTGGTTAAGTATTTGGGGTTTTTTTGAATTTGAAGTTTAGTCCTCAGATCTTTTGCAGAGTTATGGATGTTCAATTTTTGGTATGCTAGATTTCTTGTGCATTCTTGAAATTTGAATAGTTTTCTTTAAATTTCGAAACTTTGCTTGTCTTATTTTGGCTTGTTTCGATTTTTTTTGTTTAGGCTAATAAAGAGGATGTTGAGGTCTATACACAGCTGAGCCTACTTCCTGTACCAGAGGTATGAGTTATAATATTTCACTGTTAGTCTTTCTCGAATGAATCCAAGCCCTTTATATAGGCCAAAACCTTGACTGGGCACCTTCTTGACTTGATATCACTCTTTGTTTAGTAATTATAGTTGTTGCTTATTATAAAATGTTTATGACTTTTTTTATGTGTACAAGTTTGGTATACGACAATTTATGTTTTATATCTTTGGTAACCAGGGACTTTGATCACTTTGAGATCATATCTTAAGTATACTTAATTGTGTTTATTAAGTATTTATCATACATACTTAATTATGGTTATTAAGTAGTTTCATACTAATATGTGGTTGTTAATTGTTAAGTATTTATCAAGATGCTTTTGATTTTGTAAATCTTATATTTCCAAAATTTGACAGACTTGAAAGTTATACTCTCACAGTCATGTATATTTGTATGCACAGCTTAGGCCAATACAATTATTTGGTAAACCAAATAATTATTTGGTAAAGTTTTGAAATATTGTAGCGATGTAGTATTTGTGGATGATGGGGTTTTGGGCATTAATGTATTGGCAACTCTAACATGTAAAGTTTCACATGGTTCTTGCTGTTTACTAGAGAAATGTAAATATGAGCTTATTATTCTGTGAGGGGTTTGTTGGTAGGTCGATATATCAGTAACAAATTTTGCAAATCAGAGATATATCAGTAACAAATTTTGAAAATCAGAAATTGAATTTGATATGAAGAGGTATCAATAAATTTCATGATTTTTGATAAACATTATTTTCTGTTAATGCCGTACTTTTGTCATAGTATTGCTTGTATCTGTTTGCAGGAATACAACGATTCTCAGTTCTAATGCACTTCAAATCCACACTAGTTCTGCTGCCATCATAATTCGAGTTCTTTACCGCCTGCTGGTAGCTAGAGGTGTGCTATCCTGTGACTTTCTGCTTTACTCTTTTTGTTGAAATTGTACTTAAGTATCTGAAAGGTATGTACATCACTTTCAATAGGAATCAGACAGAATAATTTACCCTTTCCATGAGCAATAGTAGTATCTGAAAGGTATTACTACTGCTGATGCATGTGCTCGAACTGTTTGAATAGGGTATACTCGTGATAAAGAATTCTGGGCAGAATAAACTGCTGAGAAAAAGAAGTAACATAGTGAAAATGTGCTGGAACATATTTCTACTGAAAAAGTAGCATATCCAGAAGATGTTTTATTTTGATGTGTTGCCTGACATTATTGCTTTGTTTTGTTATTTAATTGGAATCTACATTGCACCTTTGATGTATTAAGTATCTTAGCCCTGATACTATCCTGATGTTTTATATACTGGATAGGTGAAAATAGAAGACAATGATGCTTATGCCCCAAAAGATTTGCTGATCGTGACAACAGGTTCCCAAGTCAGTCAGAGTAAGATTTACCAGTTTCCAGTGATAGCTTCCTTCTAGAAAGCAAACCATCTCGAAAAATATATTATTTTCTTTACAGCGCATGTTATACTGTTTGCCATAGCGTACAACCTATTTTTCCCTCTTTATTGTTGATAAGGTCATAATTTGTAATGTACTAACTACATTAATATTGTCCATGCAGAGGTAAACCCAATGGATGTGACACCTGAAGTGGACAACGCTACTGCAAGCACACGAGAATGCCATTTCCGAAGAAGATTATGTTGCTGTGCGTGGGAAGGAGGCAGATTCTGACATACATCACGCAACTGAATTGGAAGTCCTTGGTTGATCGTGTAAAAATGAAAAGTGCAAATAAGTGAGCATACGCAACTCCCAAATAAAGTTATTTGGTTGAATTAACCATTTCTTGTAGACCAAGAATGTAAACTGTTAAGCATAGCTTGGTTTAGTTGATGTTGGTAAGAATATGTATACTGTTAATTACTTATGTTGGCAATGACTATTAAGTACTTTTGTTGGCTGCATAATTGTGGTTGGTTTTTGGATATTTAGTTGTTTGGATTGGACAGGCTGCTATCATGTATGAACAAAGCTGCCATTTCAATTTTTTTTATCAAAAACCGTTGCATTTGACTCTATTTAATGTTGCATTAGTATAGTTTTAATGTTGCATTTGAAAAGAATGGGGTTGCTTAAAAAAAAATAAATTAGCGTTGCATTAGACACAAATAGCGTTGCGTTAGATAGTGGACCCCACTGCTGACGTGGCAATGTGGGTCCCACTGCTGACGTCAGCATGTGGGTACCCACTGCTGACGTGGCATGTGGGCCCCACTACTGATGTGGCAGGTGGGCCCCAATGCAGACGTGGCACCTTGGTGGGCCCCACTGATGATGTGGCATGCCCCCTGTGACGTGACACTTGTGGGCCCCACTTGTGACATGTCAGCATGATGACGTGGCACCTTGCTTCCATGTCGGCATGCTGACGTGGCACCTTGCTTCCATGTCGGCATGCTGACATGGCTGAAACATCTTATGCAACCCCATGAAGTGTTGCGTTTGCATGCTTTTGGTGTTGCATAAGGCCTCTTATGCAATGCTTTTCAAAGTGTTGCAATAGCTTGGAAAAGCATTGCGTTAGGGGTCTTACGCAACGCCAGTATTGGTAACGCCCCAAAAGCGTTGCGTAAGACCTTACGCAACGCTTTTCAGGCCTTACGCAACTGAAAATGGGGGTTGCGTATGTGCGTTTATGGCGTAGTGATTTTATGTAATTTAGCCAATCATTTTTACGCCGTTAGAGATGCTCTTAGCTTCACATTTTGTGAAATTAAATAAAAAGAAAAGAATAAATATAAAATTGTGTCAATTATATTTTAATATATACTATCGGAATCAAGATTTTGGAACAGTCGAGATTAAAATAAAACGTTACTAATTAATGGTAGCTCGGTTGGGAAAAAAAATTGGGTGAGTGCCCTAAATACCCACTTTTTAATATTTCTTAACCAAATTGCCCAGATCCCGCGCTGCGCGCCCAAAATACTCACGGGATACGCCTATCACAAAGGAGTATCATGGGGATACGCCTACTGAAGACGAGCAAATATGTGGTTACGCCTGTAGAGTAGGAGTATAGAATCGATTACGCCTGTTGCGCCAGAGCATATCCTCCAGTTACGCATTTTCTAAAGGCGTATCGCGTGTTGCGCATGTGTGATATGCGTCTTGACGTCATCTGTCATTTTTCTCAGATCTTACGCGAGCTCCTCTTTCAATGGCGTTTTTTAGGCGATTTTCGCCGGAAAAAGGAAAATCCGGTCACGTTCTGTTCCAGATACTTTCCCATAGCATGTTATACACTAATCTAATCGTCTCTCGACGATCTACACGACTACACTAATTTCAACCCATTTTGTTCGCCGGATTTTCAACACCAAAGATCTTAGTTTAGTTTTTCCGATTTGTTCCGATGAGCTTCGTTTGACCTCTCCGTTCAACCTCCGTTCACGTATGATACATCAATGGAATCGCCTTTCAATTATCTACACAACCATACCAATTTTAATCCATATTCATCACCATATTAGAAACCCCCAAACTGAATTTGACAGAGATTGACGGAGACGGAGCGCTACAGTACTCGTGGGATGCGCCTTACTGAGTAGCGTGTCGTATGGGTAGTTTGGTCAGTGTTTCACGCGCGTGAGTATTTCAGTCATTGGGTACCCAAAAAGTGGGTATTTTTTTAATGTAGCTCGGGTTTGATTCAAAGTTTGTACTGAATTGCAACCAAAAATCTAGATTTTAGAAAAAAAAATTATACTTAAATTTTTGATTAATGAGTATTTAAGCCTAAATCAACTTTTATCCGATTTTACCCATATTTATATACAGTAAGTACTAGCCTATAGTAAGTACTAGCCTATAACATGTGCGATGCACGGTTGTTCGTAATTTTTTTTTATTATATTTTATTATTAAAATTTTAAGTTGTATATATATTTTTATTATTAAAATAATTTTTTAACTTTATAAATCTCATCTATATAAATATTACTAAAATTATTTATTTTGAATTGTTACTTTAAAATGCATATGCATACATATAAATATTACATAAAAATTGTTTTTTTAACTTTTATTTAATAGAAAAAGTGAAATTTATCTAATCATATAGACTTTTCTTCCAATTTTATACAAAATTTTCTATACTGTAAATGTTTTCCAGATTTTGTGTAACTTTTTACTATATAGCTGATATGGGTTAAAAATAAGCCCTAAAGACATATTTAATGTGGCATTAATTAGGCCCAATATGGTCAAAACGTGGAGCCCATTATATGGGCCCAAACCCTATTTATGATATTAATTTCGTAATTAGTATTAGGGGTAATAACCAGCTCAGCAATAAGAGTCAAATAAGGATATTACTCCTGCTTGACTTAGCCTCCAAGGCACCTACTTCAACAGGGAAACTGATTCCTACAAGGAAGGGGTCTAGAACCTTCCTCAAGGTGCTGACTTGCCCACCAAGTCACCTAATTCTACCACGATTCTAGGACTTCTCAGCCTATATAAAGGGTCTGACCCCTCATCCTCAGAACTACGTTTTGGCTTGATTCTCAATACGAGATACATAGGCACTCTGTGAGGACCGATAAGTCTCGAACACGGAAACAGCCATTAAAGCACGAAGCTCCCGAACCCTAGCATTAAATACAATTTCGTAACCTAGTTTTTATTCCACAACATTTGGCACCGTCTGTGGGAAGAAGACATCAACCATGGTTCAAACACGAAGGACACCAACAATTACCGAGCCTTTGCCACTCAGTTCTGCACCGCCCACTACGGATCCGGTGCCCCCGATGACCAGGGCGATTATTCAACATCAAGTTTCTCAACCTCTAGGGACAACTTCCCATGTTGAGAGTACATTACCTCCGATCGTCCACACAAATCAAGGGACCAATCCTCTTCAGGTGGTGGTTTCTCCCTTGGTTGTCGATCCTAACAACCCCCCACATGGGGTCCAGATCCATACTACGGATCTCCCCGTGAACACCAACCCAATGTATGGGCTGCCTAACTACCCTTCTACTCAAGGAGTTGGACCAAGTGGTCATGCTTTGCAGATCCTAGATCGAGAGTATCATGACTACTCTGGTCCCTATACTGATGAATCGTCTTCTGATGATGATGATCGTGATGAAGCCCCGAGGAGGCGACGTGCTAGCAGGGAACCTCGAAGGAGGCGTCAAACTATCCATGATGGACCCCCTTCGACAACTGCTGAAAGGATCAAGGCTCACGAAGCCGAGATCTTAAGGTTGAAGGAAGATATGGCGAAAGAACAAGCTAGGTTAAATCAGACTCAACCTCCCCCAACCTCAGGACCGATTCCTATCATAGACTTAGAAAGGTCTTCAAGAAGGCAGAGAAGGGCTGACGCCCCAACTGGAAGAACAACGAGGGTGGAAACCCCCAGGGGCAACCCCAAGGATCTGATGCCACTTGGGGATCTTGATGATCCCACACCCCCGTTTACCGAGGAGGTGATGAATACTCAAATCTCCAGGAAGTTTAAGATGCCGACAATCAAGGCTTATGATGGAACGGGTGATCCCGCAAATCATGTTAGGACATTCTCAAACGCACTGCTGTTGCAGCCTGCAAGTGATGCCTTAAAGTGTAGGGCGTTTCCCCAAACCCTGTCGGGCATGGCTCAAAGGTGGTACAGCCGCTTATCAGCGAATTCAATTGGTTCTTTTAAGGAGTTGAGCGCCGCTTTTGTTAACCAGTTCATCAGCGGGAGAGTTCATTAAAAAAGATCTGCATCTCTCATGTACGTGGTGCAAGGTAGAATGAAAATTTGAGAGACTACCTCAAGAGGTTCACTAAGGAGACATTGAACATCACTGATTTAGAAAACAAGGTGGCCATGGTAGCCCTGGAACACGGAACCACTGATGAATTATTTAAAAGGTCATTGGCAAAGCATCCTCCTGAAAACATGGCCGAACTCCAACGAAGGGCTGATAAGTATATCAAGGCTGAGGATAGCATGAAGAAAGAGGCCACGGGAGGTAATGGCAAAGGTAACAATGACTCCAAAAAGAGAAAGCAAGACCAGGAGTATGATGCTAGGGACAAGTATCCCCGTACTAGCAAAGACTCCGAGTTAACACCAAAGAAGAATTTGGGGCCGAGGTTTTCTGATTATGCAAGGTTAAATGCACCTAGGAGTCAAATCTTGTTAGAAATTGAGAAGGATAAGGACTTTCGATGGCCGAAGCCACTCAGGGGTGATCCCGCCAAGAGGAACAAGGATCAATACTGTAGGTTCCATCGAGATGTGGGACATGATACGGATGATTGCAGACAGTTGAAAGACGAGATTGAATTCCTGATTCGCAAAGGGAAACTGAATAAGTTCACCAAGGGTGAAGATCGTGGAGCCCAAAGAAGGGATTACGACAGGAGAGACAATGATAGAAGGGATAATTATCGTGATCGTAACACACAGCCCCGAGGGCCAGTTATCAACATGATATGGGGAGGCCCGACAGCGGCCGGTACAACTCGAAACTCTCGAAAGGCATATGCCAGGGAGGTGATGCATATCGTGGGAGAGGCCCCGAAGCATGCTAGAACTGAAATCGTAATTGATTTTGATGATTCTGATCTTGAAGGGGTGAAGTTCCCCCATGACGACCCGTTGGTCATAACCCCTGTGATTGGGAACTCAGAAGTGAAGCGAGTCTTGATAGACAATGGAGCTTCTGTTGATATTCTGTTTCATGATGCGTTTGTAAAGATGGGGTACACCGACTCTCAGTTGACCCCAACCAACATGCCAATTTACGGATTTAATGGAGTGGAGTCCAAAGTTGAGGGGACTATTCAGTTACCCATGACAATTGGCAAGAACCTAAGGAGGCTACTCAGATGCTAAATTTTTTGGTGATCAAGGCATCTTCTACTTATAACGCAATCCTGGGAAGGACTGGACTTCACGCGTTCAAGGCTGTTGCCTCTACTTATCATATGAAGATTAAGTTTCCAACCCGAAATGGAGTTGGAGAACAGAAGGGCGACCAAAAGATGGCAAGGAGTTGTTATGTATCTGCTTTAAGAGCTGATAGAGTCGGGGGGCAGGTACTTCCAATTGAAGACATGGATGTTCGTGGAGATGATGAACATCGTGGGAAGCCAGCAGAGGACTTGGTTCCCATACCTCTGGAGCTAGGCGACCCTGAGAAAGTTACCTATATAGGAGCTTCTCTGAAGGAACCTCTGAAATGAAAGTTGATAGCATTCTTACAGGAGAATAGTGATGTGTTTGCTTGGACAGTTGCTGACATGCCAGGGATTGATTCCCAACTCATACCTCATAAGTTGAATGTTGATCCTGACCGGAAGAAGGTAAAACAGAAGAAGAGGAATTTTGCTCCTGAAAGGCAAGAGGCCATTAAGCAAGAGGTTGATAAGCTCTTAGAGGCTGGATTCATTGAAGAAATTCAATTTCCCGAATGGTTAGCTAACCCTGTGATGGTCAAGAAGGCGAATGGGAAGTGGAAGATGTGCATAGACTTTACTGATTTAAATGACGCATGCCCAAAGGATTGTTTCCCTCTACCAAGGATTGACACCTTGATTGATGCCACAGCTGGGCATGAGATGTTGAGCTTCATGGATGGATTCAGTGGCTACAATTAGATTAAGTGCATAAGGATGACATCCCTAAGGTATCTTTCATAACTGACTTTGGTGTTTTCTGTTATCTCGTTATGGCTTTTGGTCTAAAGAATGCAGGAGCTACTTACCAACGACTGGAGAATAAGATATTCGCCCATCTGATTGGAAAAACCATGGAGGTCTATGTTGGTGATATGTTAGTTAAGAGCCTTTCCAAGGCAGACCACATTAAGCACCTCAGAGAGGCATTCGAAGTGCTGAGGCACCACAAGATGATGTTGAATCCAGCCAAGTGTGCTTTTGGTGTTGGATCAGGAAAGTTTTTGGGATTGATGGTTTCGAAGAGAGGCATAGAGGCCAACCCTGATAAGATCAAAGCGATCTTGGACATGGAACCACCCCGTTCTATACGAGATGTACAGAAGCTAACTGGCCGAGTTGCAGCCCTAGGGAGATTCATCTCCAAGTCTGGCGACAAGTGTTTGCCTTTCTTTCAGGCTTTAAAGAAAGTGAAAAATTTTGAGTGGACTCCTGAGAACCAAGAGGCCTTTGAATAGCTGAAGAAGTACATGGTTGAAGCCTCGTTGCTGGCCAAACCAAGTCCTGGGGAAACTCTTTATCTATACCTGGCGGTATCCGAACAAGCACTAAGTGCTGTTCTCATTCGAGAAGATAACAAGGTTCAGAAGCCTATCTACTATGTGAACAAGGTTTTGCATGGGGCTGAGTTGAATTACTCGACCATAGAGAAGTTTGCATTGGCATTGATAACGGCCTCGAGGAAGCTACGACCGTAGTTCCAGTTGCACAAAATTGAAGTCCTGACGGACCAGCAGTTAAGGAACATATTGCATAGCCCAAAGGCCAGTGGAAGGCTAATCAAATGGGCCATTGAGCTTGGAGAATTTGATATCAAGTATAAGCCTCGGACAGCCATCAAGGCTCAGGCATTGGATGACTTCGTGGTTGAATGCACCATTAACAACCAAGAAGTCGGGGGGCAGGAGATAGTAACCACCCCTGAAAGTGGAGATAAAGATGAAGAACTTGTAGCCGATAAGAAGGAATATTGGGTGCTCTATTTTAATGGAGCATCAAAAAAAAAATCTAGTGATGCAGGTTTGGTTTTGCAAAGCCCCGATGGGTTCACAATTGAGTATGCTTTGAATTTGGATTTTCCTACTACTAACAATGAAGCTGAGTATGAGGCATTGATAGCTGGATTGGGCTTGGCTAGAATCATGAGGGTCAAGAACCTCAAAGTGTGTGGAGATTCAAGACTGGTAGTCTCGCAAGTGAATGGCGAATTTGAGGCCAAGGATGAAACTATGGCAAAAAACCTGAGAGTCGTGAAAGCTGTTATGACTCAGTTTGAGGAGTGCTATGTTGAACATATTCCGAGAGAAGAGAACATTAAGGCCGATGCCTTGTCAAAATTCGCTTCTTCTGAAATCGAAAACTATGCAGGGAGTGTTTACTTCCAGGTCTTGAAGGCCCCGACCATAAACTCTAAGTTGGTAGCACCGATTGATGAAGGAAGCTGCTGGATGGATCCTATCAAAGCTCACTTAGAAACTGGATGGCTCCCTGATAATGCCTCGGAGGCACGAAAGCTGTCAGTGAGAGCATTGAGATACGCCTTGATCGAAGGTATCCTTTATAAAAGATCGTTCGTCATCCCATATTTGAAGTGTTTGAGGCCCTTAAAGGCTAAGGAAGCCTTGGAAGAAGTTCATGAAGGGATCTGCGGGCAACACTTGGGGGGCAGAGCCTTAGCCCACAAGATCACCCGTCTGGGATTCTATTGGCCAGAGATGCTGGTAGATGCGCAGAATTATGTCAAAAAGTGTGACAGATGCCAAAAGCACGCCCCTATTGTAAGGCAGCCGCCTGAGATGTTAACGTCAGTTAACTCTCCTATCCCGTTTGCAATGTGGGGAATGGACGTACTTGGTCCTTTCCCTATGGCTTCAGCACAAAGGAAGTTTTTGATAGTGGCCATCGACTACTTCACCAAATGGATTGAAGCTAAACCTCTAGCCAAGATAACCACCAAGCAAGTTACCCAGTTCTTTTGGGAGAACGTCATTTGCAGGTACGGAATTCCTCGAATCCTTGTAACGGATAATGGGACACAGTTCAATAATGAAGAGTTTAAGAAGTACTGCGAGGAAAATGCAATTGAGCTTCGTTTTACTTCAGTAGCACATCCACAAGCTTATGGACAGGCAGAGGTAGCTAATCGAATTATCCTTGATGGACTGAAAAGAGAGTTCAACGCTAAAGAAACACTTGGGTAAATGAGTTACTACCTATACTCTGGGCATACCGCACCACTTGTAAGGTGACAACTGGAGCAACCCCATTCTTGCTGGCTTACGGAGCCGAGGCAGTTGTGCCCTTGGAGATTATGCATGCATCACCTCAAGTTGAGGCATACGAGCAAGAGACTAATGAAGAAGGCATGAGGCTTGCACTTGATCTAATTGATGAAATCAGGGATGAGGTAAACACCAGGAATGTGGAGTATCAGAAGAAGACATCCTTTTACTACAACCATAGGGTTAAGGAGAGGTTCTTCCAGCAAGGTGACTTGGTTCTGAGAAAGATAGAGGCTTCAGGAGTTGGACAAAAAGGAAAACTAGCCCCTAATTGGGAAGGACCATATCGAGTCAGGAAGACACTAGGACGAGGATCCTACAAGTTGGAGACATTAGATGGGAACGAAGTGCCACGTACTTGGCATGCTTTGAACCTGAAGATTTATTATGTTTGAGCTATCCTTGTAAGGACTTAACTCATTATCTATTTATTAGGAGAAGTAGAAATAAGGTTCGATGAAACCATTCCAGGGTCTAGTACCCCGAGTATGACCATAGTAGCTATGTAAGGGTTGAACCCTCTTTTAAGTTATCAATGCAAATCTATTTTCCATTCCATGATTTTATGTTTTATTTATGTACCGAGCACCTGTTGAGTGTAAGTCTAGAAAGATCAAGTACTGAAAATAAATGAGCATATGAATAAAGGAAACAAATGCATAAATAAAATGCCCCGAAGGGCCATGGTTCGAGTTAAGTTACAACGAACAAATAAAAGTTAAGTCCCGAAGGACATTGATTGAAAGCTAAGTAAATAAAGCCACAGGCGGCTAAACAGGGCCGTGCAAGGACATGAAGTGATCCCAACCTACTTAGCCGGGGATTTTTCCTCGCCCGACTCCTCTTCATCTGAATCCTCCTCCTCATCCGAATCTTCATCTGAAGTTTCTTCCTCAGCACCGCCTTGTTCAACAACCACCATCGGCTGGGCAGTAGTTTCCACATCCTCAATTTCCTCCTCTCTGGAAGATGAGCTTGAACTGACTTCATTTCGGATCATCCTCTTGCCAGGGATCGGTTGTCGAACTACTCCAACTTTCCTGGCAGGCGGGGGCTTCTTTCCACGGGATCCCGAAGAGCTTGAGTCTTGACTAGTAGCTGGGGGATGCCTTTTGGATCCCGAACCAGAAGATCTATGGCTGCCTCTAGAACCAGAACCTGATGCTTGAGGAACAATTTTGGTCCCCGAACCGGAAGCAAGGTTTACACGGTTCTCGCCGCCCGTAGTCCAGTTAGGGCAAGGAAAGTCAAATGGGATGACAACTGAGGGATGTTTGTTACTCACAGCACTGATTGCCTTGTCCCAACCAATAGACATGTTGAAAGGGCGCACCTCATCATCATGTTCATCCAGGAATTCCACAAACTCTTCAGTCTTATGATAGGCCTTAATCACCTTGTTAGCATCATCCATTCTCTTTCGGGCCAAAGAAGCAAGTTGCTTTCGGGAGGATAAAGCATACGCTTTGGCACGGGTAACTTGAGAATGTAGATCATCAATCTCTTCCTTGAACCTCGCTGAATTAGTCTTCAAGGATACATTCTCATCCCTGAAGGCCCGGCCTTGAGTAGAAACAGCCTGGAAGTAGGCATTAGCCTGCAACAGAAAAGTTGACAAGGCATAAGGAATTTATAAAGTCAAAATCACACCGAACTTACTAAAAGGAGTGTCATACCTGATATAAGGATTGAGCGCCCAGAAGCTGATTTTCATCCATCTTGTCCCCGGCATGCAAAGTCACTCTATCAGGAGGAGTGATTGAAAGCTTGGACCAGTCCAGAGCTAGGTGAGGACTCCCACTGACTGAATCTTGTTCACATATACCCCAAGACGGTATAAAAGGGGTCCTGATACCCCTCATCAGCGTTTCGGGATCTTTTCCCACCTTGGGAGCAGCCTTCCAAGAAGTGGGGGACTCGAGGCTTAGTGGGATTCAGTAGCTCCGCAACCTTTTTCTTCATTCTCTGAGTCATAGTCGGTTGGTTCTGAGGACGACTGTCAATCTCCTCAGCAGCTGAAATGCAACATGAAAAACATCGGAATAAGAACAAATAGAGTTCATAATATGGCTAAGTAAGAAAGTTACCCTCAATAGAAAGAAAGCTAAGGCCAGTCTCAATAAGATTCTTTTCATTTAGAAAAGTCTTATAATGGGTACGACCATCATCAGCCAGGAGCCTATCTCGATCTAGTAGCTCTGAATCCTTAAGTTCACACACAAAATGTGAACTATCTTCTACATGCCCGAATCTCTTCACAAAGAATTGGCCCCAATCACCACCTTCCCATTCAAGGACTACAAACTCCCTTTCCCAAAAATGTTGAGAATCCGGGAAGGAAAAGGGATTCACCATGTGCGGTATTTTGGCTCGGTGTTGAAGGCTGACCCATCCTTTCTTGCAGTCAGTAGAGTTTCTGGCCCCGAAGATACTCCGAAACATTGTAGTAGACAATGGGATTTTCAGCTGACGGCATCTTATTATGAAAATAATGATGTACCTCCAGGCATTGGGATACAATTGACAAGGGTGGATTTGATACTCCGCCAGCAATCTGATGATAAAATTATCGACCGGAAATATGAACCCAGCTTCTAGGGCGCCCCAGGGAACACAAATCCTCTCAGGATGCCAGTTGCAAGTTCTGTCAGTTAAACTTGGAAGATGAACCTTAATAGCATCTGGAAAGTAATATGTTCTCCTGATCTCTTCGACATCTTTCTCCTTTAACTTGCATGGACTATTAAATGAGTCTAAGCTTGCACTATTGGGGAATACATCCCTCATGATGTTTAGTAGATCTAGTAGAGATTCAAATTTATGCTCAACATATGAAGGGGGTTTTATTTTTTCTTTACCTTTGGTTGTCCTCATCTTGCTCCTCTTGGCAAGTGCTTCCATCATGGAGACTGGAGGAGCAACTGGGCGGTTATCTTCTGACATCTTGATCTTGAAACTGGAAACTTGATCTTGAAACTTGATCCCCGATTGGGACTAGAAATCTACAGAGCTAAGAACTTGAAAACTTTGAAATGAAGAAGTGAATGAAATGAAGGCTACCACTCTTCTTTTATAAAATAAGCATGACCTGCTATGTCAGGTTGAAGTTCAGCTTGGTTCACGTTTATAGGTCATCTTTCGTTTGAAGATGAAAAAATGACGGAAATTGCTCGTTGCATACAGAAAGGATCGTTATAATTCATACAAGCTAGAGGAGAAACATCTGATATAATTGCTAAAGCTGCAAAATGAAGGACCTCTAAAAGGCTAATTATGCTTAAGGGGTTAATTAAGGAGATCAGCCGTAAGTACAAAGTTAGCAATGCTAATTGTTAATTAAGGAGTAATATTGTTAGAAGTCACGAATGACCAAAAGAATGACTTCAGATCAAGATCAAGATTCTTGATCCTCAAGACCACAGAGGGGTTTCAGGTCCGGGTTTCCTAACCAACCACGAGGTGGCCGACCACGACACCCGGAGGGCCATAGCCGACCACCAAGAGGCCGACCACGGTGCACGAGGAGCCGCAGCCGACCATGGCATTTTGGGAAGTCCCAGCCGACCACGGAGTGGCCGACCATGGAGCAGCCGATCACCGTACCCGAAGGAACAGCAGCCGACCACGAGGTGGCCGACCACCACGCCCCGGGAGCGCCAACCGATCACCACTCGGCCGACCACGGTGAAACAAGGCCCTCCGGCCGATCACGAGCTAGCCGACCACGAGCTACCCGTTGATCCGGCCGATCACGGGTAGTTTGTGGTCCCAGAACTTGACTTTTTTCTGCAAATCTCGGATGCTTTTCAGCCCCAGAACTCGACTTTTTCGGCGAGTCTCAGATGATTTTTAGTACTGAAATAAAGCACAGATTAGTGCCGTTTAAGCACAGATTAGTGCCGATTAGCACCGAATAGTGCCAATTAGCGCCGTTAGTGCCGTATTATGCCGTCTAACATCGTTTAACACTGTTTAAACGTTGTTTAAGGCTAATTAGCACTGTTTAGTGCCGACTAGCACCTAATAGTGCCGATTAGCGCCGATTAGTGCCGTATTATGCCGTCTAACATCGTTTAAACTGTTTAAACGTTGTTTAAGGATGATTAGCACTGTTTAGTGCCAACTAGCACCTAATAGTGCCGATTAGCGCCGATCAGTGCCGTATTATGCCGTCTAACATCGTTTAACACTGTTTAAATATTGTTTAAGGCTGATTAGCACTATTTAGTGTTGACTAGCACCTAATAGTGCCGATTAGCACCGATTAGTGCCGTATTATGCCGTCTAACATCGTTTAACACTATTTAAACATTGTTTAAGGCTGATTAGCACTATTTAGTGCCGACTAGCACCTAATAGTGCCGATTAGCGCCGATTAGTGCCGTATTATGCCGTTTAACATCGTTTAACACTATTTAAACGTTGTTTTATGCTATTTAGCACTGTTCAGTGCCGTATAACACCGTTTAGTGTCATTCAACATCGTCATAAACGCGTCGGTCGCTCCACGCTTTTCATTAAGATGATATTGTTGAAAATTTTTGCATATGAGCAATAAACCCTGACCCGAGTCTCAAATAAGGCCGTTAAAACTTCAAGGAAAACCTGATCAGTTTTCCTAGAAGTTGGGGGCAAATGATATGGGTTAAAAATAAGCCCTAAAGACATATTTAATGTAGCATTAATTAGGCCCAATATGGTCAAAACGTGGGGCCCATTATATGGGCCCAAACCCTATCTATGATATTAATTTCGTAATTATTTTTAGGGGTAATAACTAGCTCAGCAATAAGAGTCAAATAAGGATATTACTCCTACTTGACTTAGCCTCCAAGGCACCTACTTCAACAGGGAAACTGATTCCTACAAGGAAGGAGTCTAGAACCTTCCTCAAGGCGGTAACTTGCCCACTAAGTCACCTAATTCTACCACGATTCTAGGACTTCTCAGCCTATATAAAGGGTCTGACCCCTCATCCTCAGAACTATGTTTTGGTTTGATTCTCAATACGAGATACGTACGCACTCTGTGAGGACCGATTAGTCTCGAACACGGAAACAGCCATTAAAGCACGAAGCTCCCGAACCCTAGCATTAAATACAATTTCGTAACCTAGTTTTTATTCCACAACAATAGCTTATTACTCGTGTGATGCACGGTTGTTTTTTTTAAATATTTTTTGTTTTTTTATTCATATTTTAATATATATTTTTTAATTAGTAGTAAATTAAATTATAGAAGATAATAAAATATTATAATACATGTTTGATAGTATTTTTAACGATAGTGTTTTAATAATTAATAATATATTGTTGACGGGAATTGAATCATAAACTCGTGAGAGTAGTTTATAAAATAATATATATGTTTAATTGAGATATGTTGTTGGTTATATTTGAACTTGGAACCTATAATAGTATTTCAAAGAGTAAAGTGCACTTTGTGTACCTGCACTTAGGCCGTGACACCACTTGCAATACTATACTTTAAAATCGAGCATTTGCAATTCTGAATTTTTAATTTACTTACACTTCGTGTGCTACCGTCTATTTGGCCCTAACTCCGTTACTTAATCAGGGGTAAAACAGTATTTTTGCATCTCTTTCTTTGCGCGGGCGCTGTAACGCGGGAATGTCTTCTAATACCTAACGTAGATTGCAGATTGCAGCTTCGATTACAGATTACAGCTTCGATTTTGGGGGAACTAGTTGGGAGGCACGATTGATGTGCAGGAGCCAGGCCAAAGGAAGCACTTTCTTGAAATGGTTTGGCAGAGAATCAGATTTTTGACCTTCAAGCACAATGTTTGTACCTGTCAATGATAATTCTGAACATAGCTTTTCAATCACCTCATCTAAACTTGTCGTCTCAGAAGATATGTCCGAACTTAATAAACTCCTCTGCGCCTGACATCTTCTTTCCAGATGGAATAAATCCTTCTACTTTCTTTGAGCTCCCAACTGGGCTTTGAATTGCAGTTCTGATTTCAGGCAAACAAGTTGGTAATTGCGATTGAGATTGCTCTTGAGGCACATCAGGACAAGCACATCTGAACGTCTTATATTTTTGTTACATTTGATATTCGAGCTTTAGTAAAAGCATGTCCAATCAAACAACAAACTACTGTGTTAGTGTTGTGTTTCCAATTATTGCATTATATTCATTAGAAAGACAAACATGTTGGTAGGTGCTAAGAGATGCCAAGATGGAGTCTCCAATCCAGGCATAGGAAAAGACTTGAGGACATAGGAAAAGTTCAGCCCTGATTTTATGATTTGTCCATCTGGTTATTCATAGCTCTTCTCAATGGAAGGTGGTATTTGATGTCTCTAGTTCTTGCTCAAAGCCAGAGTTCAATGTAAGCTAGCTTCTCCTTCATGTCCCTCACTATTTCACGAGTTAATATTCTGCTGTGGTGGTAAAGGAGTAACCACATTTAGTTAAGATTTTCATGACGGCATCATTCAAGTTACGGCCAGCCAAGCTTGTTGTCGGCAGCTAAAATCAATAACACTTCTACACACTCTCTGGGAATGGTATCAAATGCAAGCTAAACGCATAGTATTTGCTCGAGCAGCTCTCATCATGTGAGGTGGAAAAGGGTGACATATATGTCCAGTTGGTGTTTGATAATTTTCCTCAAAGAAATATCTTTCTTGGACAGTTATGATTGCTGGGAAAAGACTGTTTTACCCCTGATTAAGTAACGGTGTTAGGGTCAAATAGATGGTAGCACACGAAGTGTAAGTAAATCAAAAATTCAGAATTGCAAATGCTCGATTTTAAAGTATAGTATTGCAAGGTGTCACGATCTAAGTACAGGTACACAAAGTGCACTTTACTCTATTTCAAATATTAGAAAAGGAATATTAGTTTAGCATTAGATCCAACGGTTCTCATTTATTTATCTTAAAATCCAACGGTTGTTATTGAGTGATATGGGCTAAAAGTAAGTCCTAAAAGACACATTTAATGTGACATTAGTTAGACCCGATATGATCCAAACGTGGGGCCCAATAGTGAGGCCCAAACCCTTAATTTCAATGTTAAATTCGTAATTAATAATGGAAGGGATAAACATCTCAGCAATAAGAGTCAAATAATGATAGTACTCCTACCAGACTTAGCCTCCAAGGCACCAAATTCAATATGGAAGCTGACTCCTACAAAATAGGATCTGGAACCTTCCTCAAGGTGGTGGCTTACCCACCAAGTCACTTAACCCTATTACGATTCTAAGGCTTCTCAGCCTATATAAAGGGCCTGACCCCTCATTCTCAGAATTACGTCTTGGTTTGATTCTCAATAACGAGATACGTAGGCACTCTGTGAGGACCGACTAGTCTTAAACACGGAAACAACCATTAAAGCACGAAGCTCCCGAACCCTAGCATTAAATATAATTCCATAACCTAGTTTTTATTCTACAATATTTGGCGCCGTCTGTGGGAAGACAACATCAACCATGGTTCAAACACGAAGGATAGTACCGACGTCTACCGAGGCCATACCTCTTAGCTCTACTCCACCCGTCACTTCTGATCCACTCATCACAACTGAACAGGGGCAAGTGCTCCCAACAACAGGGGCGATCACCCAACCTTAAGTTTTTCAACCTTCATGGACGAAACCCCATGCTGAGAGAACATTACCTGTGGTCGTTCACCCAAATCAAGAAACCAACCCTCTTCAGATGGTGGTCTCTCCTCTGACCAGTCGTCTACCACTCTCAGGAGTTTAGACCTCCACCATGGTGCTCCCTATGAATACCAACCCGATGTATGGGCTGCCTAACTATCCCCCTCAACAAAGAGATCCTGGACCAAGCGGTCATGCCTTGCAGATCAATGAGTCGCTTCAACCTCCCTACATCAGAGTCTTAGCCCCCCCCGAAGGAGGATACTATGATTATGCTGGTCCTTATACTGATGATTCATCATCATCTGAGGATGACGATCGCGACGAGCCCCCAAGGATGCGACGTGCCAGTAGAGAACCTCGAAGGAGGACACAAACTATCCATGATGAACCCCCTTTGACAACTGCTGAGAGAATTAAGGCTCATGAGGCCGAGAGCTTAAAGCTGAAGGATGATATGGCGAGAGATCAAGCGAGATTGAACCAGAATCGACCTCCTCCTACCTCAGGAGGGATTCCCTTTATTGATTTGGAGAGGTCCTCAAGAAGACATAAAAGGGCTGATGCCCCAACTGGAAGAACAACAAGGGTGGAAACCCCCAGAGGCAACCCCAAAGATCTGATGCAACTTGGGGATCCTGATGATCCCACACCCCCGTTTACTGAGGAGGTGATGAATGCTCGTATCTTAAAGATGTTCAAGATGCCGACAATCAAGGCTTATGATGGAACAAGTGATCCCGCAAATCATGTCAGGACGTTCTCAAACGCACTGCTGCTGCAGCCCGAAAGTGATGCCTTAAAGTGTACGGTGTTCCCTCAAACCCTGTCGAGCATGGCTCAAAGATGGTATAGTTGGTTGCCTGCGAATTCGATTGGCTATTTTAAGGAGTTGAGTGCCGCTTTTGTTAGCCAATTCATTAGCGGGAAAGTTCATGAAAAAAGCTTCGCATCCCTAATGTACAAGGACTCTGTATTTGTATCTGACGGTATTTGAACAAGCACTGAGTGTCGTTCTCATCCGAGAAGAAAGCAAGGTTCAGAAGCCTATATACTATGTGAGCAAGGTGTTGCATGGGACTGAGTTAAATTACTCTCCCATTGAAAAGTTTGCTTTGGCATTGATAACAGCTTCGAGGAAGCTACGACCATACTTTCAGTCAAACAAGATTGAAGTCCTGACGGACCAGCAGTTGAGAAATATTTTGCACAGCCCAAAAGCCAGTGGGAGGCTTATTAAGTGGGCAATCGAACTCAGAGAATTTGACATCACATACAAGCCTCGAACAGCCATCAAGGCTCAGGCATTGGCTGACATTGTGTTTGAATGTACCATTAACAACCAGGAAGTCGGGGGTAGGAGATAGTGACCACTCCTAGAATAGAGGATAAAGATGAAGAGCTTGTACCTGATCAGAAGGAATATTGGGTGCTCTATTCTTATGGAGAATCAAAAACAAAATCTAGTGGTGCAGGTTTAGTCTTGCAAAGCCTCGATGGGTTCACAGTTGAGTATGCTTTAAAGTTGGACTTCCCAACAACCAACAACGAAGCTGAATATGAAGCCTTGATAGCCGAATTGGGCTTGGCCAGAATCATGAGGGTCAAGAACCTCAAAGTTTGTGGAGATTCAAGACTGGGAGTCTCGCAAGTGAATGGTGAATTTGAGGCCAAGGAATGGCAAAGTATTTGAGTGTTGTGATGGCTGTGATGACTCAGTTTGATGAGTACTATGTGGAGCATATTCCGAGAGAAGAGAACGTTAAGGCCGATGCCCTGTCCAAGTTCTCTTCTTCTGAAATAGAGAATTATGCGGGAAGTGTTTACTTCCAGGTCTTGAAGGGCCCGACCGTCAACTCAAAATTGGTGGCACCGATTAATGTAGGGGGCTGCTGGATAGATCCTATCAAAGCCCACCTGGAAACCAGATGACTCCCTGACAATGCCTTGGAGGCACGGAAGCTGTCTGTGAGAGCATTGAGATATGTCTTAATTGAAGGCATCCTTTACAAGAGGTCTTTTGTCATCCCATACTTGAAGTGTTTGAGGCCCCAAGAGGCAAAGGAAGCTTTGGAGGAAGTCCATGAAGGGATCTGTGGGCAACACTTGGGGGGCAGAGCCCTGGCTCATAAGATCACTCGTTTTGGATTCTACTGGCCAGAGATGTTGGCCGATGCATAGAATTATGTTAAGAGGTGCAATAGGTGCCAAAAGCATGCTCCGATTGTAAGGTAGCCGCCTGAGATGTTAACATCGATTAACTCTCCTATCCCGTTCGCAATGTGGGGAATGGATATACTTGGCCCTTTTCCTGTAGCTTCAGCACAAAGAAAGTTTCTGATAGTAGCCATCGACAACTTTACCAAGTTGATTGAGGCTAAGCCCTTGGCCAAGATAACCACCAAGCAAGTTGCCCAGTTCTTTTGGGAGAGCATCATTTGCAGGTATGGAATCCTAAGTATCCTCGTGACAGATAATGGAACACAGTTCAACAATGAAGAGTTTAAGAAGTAATGGGAGGAAAACGCTATTGAGCTTCGCTTTACTTCAGTGGCTCATCCTCAAGCTAATGGACAGGCAGAGGTAGCAAACCGGATTATCCTTGATGGACTGAAGAAAAGGGTCGAGCACTCGAGGAACACTTAGGTGGATGAGTTGCTGCCTATACTCTGGGCATATCACACCACTTTTAAAGTTACAACCGGAGCAACCCCGTTCTTGTTGGCTTACGGAGTCAAGGCAATCGTGCCCCTGGAAATCATGCATGCATGCATCCCCTCGGTTTGAGGCATATGAACCAAAGACTAATGAAGAAGGCATGAGGCTCGCCCTCGATCTGATTGATGAAGTCAGGGATGAGGCAAATGCCAGAAATACAGAGCATCATAGGAGAGCGTCTTTTCACTACAACCAAAGGGTTAAGGAGAGGTTCTTTCATCAAGGCGATTTGGTTTTAAGAAAGATAGAAGCCTTAGGAGTAGGCCAGAAGAGAAAGCTAGCCCCGAATTAGGAAGGCCGTATCGGGTCAGGAAGACACTAGGACGAGGATCCTATAAGTTGGAGACGTTGGACGGGAACGAGGTGCCTCGTACTTGGCATGCCTTGAACCTAAAGATTTATTATGTTTAAGCTATCCTAGCAAGGACTTAGCTTTTTATCTATTTTTTAGGAGGAGTAGAAATAAGGTTCAATGAAACCATTCCAGGGCTTATTGCCCCGAGTAGGATAGTGGTATTATATATGTAAGGGTCGAGCCCATTTTCGAATTATTAATGCAAGATTGTTTTCCATTCTATGATTCTGTGATTTCAATTATGTACCTAGCACACGATAAGTGTAAGTCCAAGGTGACCAAGTACCGGAAATAAATGAACATACGAAGAAAGGAAAACAAATGCATAAATAAAAGAGCCCCGAAGGGTTAAGGTTAAAGTTTAAGTTACAAACCCAAATAAAAGTTAAGTCCCGAAGGACCTTGAACGAAAGCTGAAAAGATAAAGCCACAAGCGGCTAATACGGCCATGCAAGGCCACTTACTCCCACGGAGCAATCTCATCCTACTCTTCCGAGGACTCTTCCTCGCCACTCTCTTCATCTGAATCCTCCTCTTCTGAATCTTCTTCAGAACCACTGTCCGCTTCGACTGCCTTTCCCGACGACTGTGCTGCAGTCTTCTCCACCTCATCTTCTTCCCCGGAGGAAGATGGAGATATGATATGCTAAGTGGCTGGCGAATTATCGCCACCTTTCCTCCTCTTGAAGGCATATCTGTCTTTCCACGAGTGCTTGAAGAAGTTGACTCAGTGCTGGCTACACGGGCTGCCTTTTTTAAGCCAGAGCCAGAATTTCTATGGCTATCTCCAAAGCCAGAACCTGATGCCTGGGGAACAGTTTTGGTTCCCGAACCAGAAGCATGATCAACCCAGTTTCCACCGCCAGCAGCCCAGTTAGGGCAAGGAAAGTCCGTCGGGATGACAACAGATGGATGCTTGTGGCTCACAGCATTGATAGCCTTGTCCCAGCCGATGGACATGTTGAAGGGGCGCACCTCATCGTCATGGTCATCCATGAACTTCAGAAAATCTTCTGACCTATGATAGACGTCGATCACCTTATCAACCTCGGACGCTTTCTTCCTGGAGAAAGAAGCAAGTTGCTTCCGAGAGGATATAGAGCATCCGCCTCGGCACGTACAACCCTGGATCCTAGTCTTGGGCTTCTTCTTTAAATCTTGCCTTGTCACTCTTCAAAGTTACATTCTCATCCCTGAACGCCCGACCTTGACGGGAAACAGTCTAAAAATAAGCACTGGCCTGCAGTAGGGAAATTGATAAGGTACAAGGAATTTATAAAGTCAAGATTAATAAGAGCACCGAACCCACAAGAGGGAGTATCATACCTGATACAAAGCTGGAGCTCCCATAAGCTTAGATTCTTCCATTTTGTCACTCGCATGCAAAGTCACTTGGTCGGGAGGAGTGATTGAAAGCTTGGACCAGTCCAGGGCTAGATAAGGACTCCCCAAGACAGAGTCTTGTTCGCAGATGCCCCAGGGTGGTATGAAAGGGGTCCTGTTATCCCCGTCAGCATTTTGGGATCTTTTCCCGCCTTGAGAGCAGCTCTCTAGGAAGTGAGGAACACGAGGCCTGGTGGGATTCAGCAATGCCTCAGCCTTCTTCTTCATTCTTTTAGTCATGGTTGGCTGGTTCTCAGGACGATTGTCCAACTCCTCAGCGGCTGAAATGCAAAAAGAAAAAATATCGGAATAAGAACAAAGTTCATAATAGCTAATGTAGAAAGCATTACCCTCAATAAAAAGAAAGCTGAGGCCAGCTTCAATAAGTTTCTTTTCATTCAGAAAGGTCTTGTAATGGGTGCGACCATCATCCGCAAAGAGCCTATCTCAGTCTAGTAATTCTGGATCGCTAAGTTCACAGACGAAGTGGGAACTTTCCTCCACAGATCCAAACCTCTTCACAAAGAAATTACCCCAATCGCCACCTTCCCACTCAAGGATTACAAACTCCCTCTCCCAAGAGTGGTGGGAATCTAGAAAAGAAAAAAAGTTCACTATGTGTAGAAGTTTGGATCGGTGCTAAAGATTGATCCACCATTTCTTGCAATCAGAGGAGTTCTTGGCCAAGAAAATACTCCGGAACATTGTAGTAGTCAATGGAATGCCCAACTCCCGGAATCTTATTATGAAAATATTGATAAACCTCCATGCGATGGGATACAGCTGACAAGGGTGGACTTGAAGCTCTTCCATCAATCTGATAATGAAAGGATCAACCAGGAATCTGAACCCGGCTTCAAGGGCGCCCCGGTTGACACAGATCCTCTCGGGGTGCCAGTTGCAGGTTCTGTCGGTTGGGCTTGGAAGATGAACCTTGATAGCACTTAGAAAACTATATTGTTAGGAATATGTTGTACTTGATGATAACTTCACAATCAATCAAAATTGTATAAGTCAAGTTTTGTAACTGTCAACGGATTAGACATTATAACTCTATCCGTTGACAGGTAGCTCATCAACGGATGAGGTTTTGTAGCATACTGCAGTACCTCTATGCTATCAGTTGATAGTGTTTTTATTCAGAGTCATGTTGACCATCAATGGATAGGCAGAATAGGGTAGCCAATTGTAGATAAGCTATGCTATGTAATTCTGTCTAAGTGAAAGTGTATCAACGGATGAGAACAGGACTCTATCAACGGATACAACTCAAATCTACTCTATGAACGGATACAGCTCAAACTACCATCAACGGATGACTGTGTACAAAATCAACGGATAATCATTAACACTTTCTTCTATGCTAGCTGGGAATTAGTAGTTGATAAGGACAGGTTTGACTGACAGATCACATGGGTTGATAGTAGGTATAAAAAGCAGTATGGCAGCCATACTTTGGAAAAGCAGAAGAAAGAAGCATTCCATTTACACAGTACATACAAGAAAGGTGCAGGGGACATATCTGTTCACAAGGATAACCTTTCGGCTACATGTGGATTTGGAGTGGAGTAGCAAGTCAACTTGAATTAGATTAATATTATCTTATTCCTGTAGTACTTGTAAACTTGGGATATATAACCAAGTGTAGCAACTCTTTAGAAACTAAGAAAACAGACATATTTGCTTAGGGTTTCTTGAATATCCTTAGAAGCAAAGAGTTGTAAAACAGAAGCTGTGTACATCTATATCACAGAGTTTCCTTCGAATAAAAGTCTCAGGTGGTACATTTAATGTAACACCCCCAGATCCGGGGTCAGGGATCTGGTCGTTACGGTCTCAATAACCATTCACGAAACCAACATAATTTAAATTACAACCTTGTGACCCAAAACAACAACATAGAACACACCCGTTATAGTCCCAGAGATGAAATCAGAGTAACCATCAATATTATTAATCACAAGTTTGAGTTCTTACAACCCAAAGAATTACAATTTTACCATTACATACTCTTTGCCATCCATGGGTATATGTCATATTATAAATACATTGATACTTGAAGGCCAATCATCTAGCCTACCAATAGCTTCTTAATCGACAGTGGCAGCTAGGATCTCAGCGGTTAATCCTCCGACGGGTGTCACCTGCTTGCACCAAGTGCGCCTTGTGCGACCATCAGATCTAACTGTTGTTGTGATATAAATAAATAAAGCAAGGGTGAGCAATAGCCCACCAAAAATATAATTGAACTGTTGATAATATATAACAGTTCAAAATATCTTTGAAACCATATGCCATGCATTTACGGAAATGATGCCAGTATAACTTAAAAGATGAAGTTACTAGGTAACTCAAAATATATATTCTGTGGACATATCTGCTATGCAAAAGATAAGCAAGATATTCTCAATCATCATAAAAGAGGAACTTGCAGGAAAAATATTACAATTCCAGTTTCAACACTTTTTCACCTTGCCAACACCAATAGTGTTGCAAAAATTTCTCACTTTGGAAGATGAACTAATACGGGAGCATTGCCGCTCCAGATGCCCTGACGTTTATGATGATCAGTCGTATGTCATGCATCTCATCAGTCGTTCTCTACATGTAGAAAGTAGTTCCGACGGATTTACTTGTCTACCGCCCTCTGGAACTCCTCAGCCAACGGTTGGGCTATTGCTGGACCGGCGCCACTCGGCCACTTACGCGTCTCCTAGTTCGAATATCATCCATGACTCTGAAACGTAAAGTTCGTTCTCCTTTTCCCCAAGTATAACACTTGTTGATAGGACTCCACAAAGTAGTCGTATCTAATTGGAAAGGAAAATTCACCAATATTTTCCCAAGCTGATGCTTGTTAATGGATATAAACTTGTTCCATCAATCTTACCCCTCGAGCGTTGAGAAGGTAACCAAAAGACTCATATCGATGTTTGAACGAATCAAGATGTGAGTGACAAGATAGTTTAGCAATTATATTACCGGGCAGTCAAATAAATAACAGCTCTCAAGTGAGGTCCCCTTATATGTTTTTGGAGGTTTGAGCGAGTATTTAAATCTTCTTATAAGATAGATTTAAATGAAAATAGAGTTTTGGGAACCTCCCCTTGATAAAATAGTCATAAACGACTCCGAAATATTTTACATAATATCTGTAGGTGAAATAATCTTTGAATAATATAAATCATTATAAAAAGAATTCAAAAGAATTTAATTAAATATTCCAAGAATATTTATTAAGTCAATAACAATTACGGAATATTATTAAATCATAATATTGCTCGTAAGTAATTCTCGAATGAATGTATAGAATTATTTACTAAATAAATCTCTTCTTAAATGAATATTCAAAATAATATTTATCAAATAAATGAATTTAAATAAAGATTTTAAATAATATTCACTAAATAAATCAATCTTAAATGAATATTTAAAAATAATATTCATTTAATAAATAATATTCTAAATGAATATCCAAATAATATTCTTTTAGTAATCAAAACTGTAAAGGAATATTTGAAATAATATTCCCTAAGTAAATAGAATTTCAAATGATTATTAAAAAATAATATTCATCAAGTACATAAAATCTTAAATGAATATTTGGAAGTAATATCCATTTAATAAATAAAAATTCCAATGAATATCAAAGTAATTATTCATTAAATAACCAAACTCTAAATGAATATTCGAAACTAATATTCATTTAAATAATTAAAGCTCAAATGAATATTAAAAATAATATTCAGTAAATAAATAAACTCAAATGAATATTAAAAATAATATTCATATAGTACTTCTCGATTGAGATAGTGTTCAAATAACATTCCTCGAATAATTTCCAAGTAATTAATACTTTATGGAAATATAAATAATGTTCGTAAATAACAATCCTCAAAATGAATACTAATCTGTCGTTGGAATCCCTCCGGGTTTCCATGACTATCTCTATATCTCAAAATACCGACTCCCGGTCTATATTTAAAGAATGAATATCATACGCCCTTCACTAAGGGTCTTAACACAACAATCCGGCTTATAACTGATAATTCATATCTAGTCTATAGGCCAATATTAATTCAGGGAACAAGTATTCCAATATACTTTGAAAACAAGTATGCATGCTATGGCATATGTAAACAGAATCATATATATATATTATCACAACAACAGCTTCAAAGTTTTGAAGATTTGCCTGGAAATCCTGTAGGGGTAATGTGCCTCGTGTCAATCCGGTGATCTATAAATAGTCACAATAACCGAGGTCAATCACTTAACACTTTTTAAAAGGCTAAGTATAAACTTAACTTAAGTCGAAACACGTGGTCACGTTATCTCGTTAAACACCCTTTAGTGCAACTCTCTTTATTATCGCTATGACCCGTCATTCGTTCGCTACTAAGGCACGTCATCATACTTACACTTGGTATATACTTAAGTCGTATAAATTCTAAGGTCGGTCGTTTACGAATCAAGATTATACCTCGAGTTTTATCACTCATTTTCTAAGTTATAACCAAAGTCATACTTTTAAGGGGTTCGTTTGCGTTTAACCTCGATTCGAACATTTTTATAAAATCGGAAAACGATCCGTTTGACATGAGGTTTTCTCCCAAACCTTCCTTTTTATCTCTAATATTTAATTATCAAGATTTGCCACTGATTTCCTAATATTAAAGGGGTCCAATCTCAGTTACAAACTCTCGTTTACGGTTTCGAACCACTTTTACGAATTTATCCATAACTCTTAAACCGTAAGTCCGTTTCACATGAGCCTTATATCAAAAAGAATCTTATAACATAATCTATCTTGTCATGGCATAATATGAAACTGGACTGTGAGTTATATCTACTGTGATGATCGGTTTTTAAGGTTTATCGAAATTTCGGCATTACGACGGCTATAAATCGAACGTTTCTAAATTCGTTACATCAACACCAAGCCACACCGGGCATCCATACAACTTATGCACATGATTATCAACTTAATAGGTCCAAGAACATGTCCCTTTATCATCATAATCATCATGCTATTAAATCAACCAAACAAACTAATTAATCATACTTACATGCTTATAATCATGTCATAATCATATCTAAGATAAAACCCACCAAGAGCATGATACAACTCAAAATAAAACCTAGGGTTTGAGATGTTCATACCTTCCTTGAAGTGTTCTAAGACCTTACTAAGCCTTGATTATCTCTTGCATATCCTTAACCAAGCTTAGATCATTCAAACAAATCAAGAAATCAAAGATTAGATCTTGAAAACACTATTCATCATCACTTTGATGATTTTTTAAAACTATGCTAGAGATGGAATTTGAAGCTCAAATTTCTAGGAGATCATGTTGATATAGTAAGGAACGTACATGATTTATTTCATGGCCATTAAAGATCAAGAGGTTGGACTTTGATTTTGCTAAAAAGGGGCAGATTTTTTTTACTCTTCATGGAGTTCTTGGCTTTGCTTCATTTGTTTTGCTTTGTTTGATCAATAATGACCAAGGTGAGTGGAACTAGATATTATCTCATCCAATCCTACTTTATTAAAGTGATGAGGTAAGGGATGATGCATTTGGAAGCTTATCTTGGAAGCTTGGTGGATTAAAGATTGTTTGTGCTAAGTACAAGGTTTAAATCACTAAGTGCAATGGTTACTCATATGACCACTTGATATAATTTCCTTGATGATCATGTAGGATATTTAATCTTGTAATGAACTCAATCCAAATTCCAAAATTCGTTCGCTTTATCTTTTAATCTCGTTGTAAAGTTTTAACGGTTTCTAGAACGCTCGTTTCACTATCTCTGCGGTTTTCGTTCCAAATCCCCAAATCAAATATAATAAAATTCTAAAATATTAAATCCTCAAATTTAATATCTCATTTCTTGAATATAATAATATATAATTCAGTGTCTTGTCAAATTTTACACCAAAATAGAAATTGGAATTTCTGAATTCCGATCGTCTTTGCATACACTTATTTACTCCGTGAATCACTAATATGACTTCAAAATATCCATACCATGTCTCGTACATAGGGTGGCGTGAAAAATTTCTTGGTTCCCAAAATCACAATTCATCCATGAAAAACACTATTCACGTATGGAAACATTATTCACTGATGCACTTAATCCAAATAAGAAAAGTTTTAATTCTACCAAAAAATTGGGTTCTTACATTTAACCACCTGATTTTTTTATGTGTTTGTGAATCATTTCTCATTTAGCAATTATCTCCTTATAGATTTTTGTGGTTTTTATCAGAAATTTATAATTATCAAGAATTGTATTCAACCCCCCTTCTACAATTATACAAGTGTGTAATCTGGGAATAACAATTGGTATTAGAGCAAGCTTCTAACATATTTGAAGTTTAAAGATCAACACACCTCCAACATGTCTAAGAAGGATTATGGAGTGAAGATACCGGTTTTTGATAGAGAAAATTACTTTCACTGGAAAGTAAAAATGCGTCTACATCTCATGTCTATTGATGAAGGTTTTGTAGATTGCATTGAGAAGGGTCCTCATGTTCCAATGAAGGCGGCTTCAAGAGTTGGCCTTGCTGCAGATGCACCAGACACTTACATTCCCAAACCTGTTTCTGAGTAGAGTACTGAGGACGTTGCAGAAGTCCACAAAGATAAAAAGACCATGAATATTCCGTTTAATGGCTTAGAAACAGACATGGTTGACAATGTTATCAACTGTACTACCTCTAAGGAAGTATGGGACATTGTTCAAACCCTTTGTGAAGGTACAGAACAGGTAAGGGAAAACAAGATGCAACTACTGATCCAACAGTATGAGCACTTCCATTTCAAGAATGGAGAGACATTGAATGACACATTTAGTAGATTTCAAAAGCTACTGAATGGCTTGAAACTGTATGGAAGAATCTACTAAGTGAAGGATTCTAATCTCAAATTTCTGAGATCACTGCCCAAAGAGTGGAAGCCAATGACTGTTTCTCTAAGAAACACTCAAGAGTACAAGTCATTTACTCTTGAAAGGCTCTATGGAACTTTAAAGACATATGAACTAGAAATGGAGCAGGATGAAGAAATTGAGAAGGCCCAAAAGAAAAGTGGGTCAGTTGCACTTGTTGCCAACTTGGAACATGATGAGAAGAGGACTGAAGCTGCTAAATCTACACCAAACAGGGAGGTTTGTGAAGGTAGAGCAGAATCAAGCAAAAGCAAGGAAAAGGTGTCTGAAGAAATGAGTGTCCTTCAGCATGATGAATTGGATGAGATAGATGAGCATTTAGCCTTTCTATCTAGGAGATTCTCAAAGCTAAAATTCAGAAGAAACTCTGGGGTGGCTAAGACATTTAACAAGGATTTTTCCACAAGCAACTATGTGGATAAATCCAAAATTAAATGCTACAATTGTGGAATTGCTGGTCACATGATAAGTGAATGCAGGAAGCCTAGATCTGAGAACAAGGGAAAGCCAACTGAAACTGTTGACTACAAGAAGAAATATTTTGATCTTCTCAGACATAAAGGAAAGGCATTCATGACCCAAGAGTATGACTGGGCTGCTGATGGAAATCATTCTGATGATGATGCTGAGTTTATCAACCTTGCATTGATGGCTGATTCTGAGCAGGAAGCAAGTTCAGCTAGCAATCAGGTATTTTCTACTAATCTCTCTGAGCTCACCAAAGAGGAATGCAATAGTGTTATAGATGATATGTCTACTGAACTATATCACTTGAGTGTTACTCTTAAATCACTTACTAAAGAGAACAATAGGATTAAAGAGACTAATCTGTTTTTAAGTGATAGAAATGCTGCTCTAGAAACTCAATTTCTAGAATTTGAGAAAATGAGAGTTGATTGCAATGAAGCTAAAAGTGAACTTGAAGTTGTGTTAAAAAGAGAACTGATTTTAAGAAACCAGCTTGAAAAAGAACAAGGGATAATTGCTAAATTTCAAAGCTGTAGGAATATTTCTCAGAACATAATAGAAGTCCAGGGAATAGAATCATTTGTGAGGGATACCTGGACTCAAAAGAAAAAGGAGCTAGAACCTTGCCTTGAGGATCTAGAGACTATTTGTGAATCAACGGATAGTGATCATCCGTTGATAGATGAACCATCAACGGATGAGAGGTATCCGTCGACTAACAAAAAGTCCGTTAGTAAGAAGGAACTCAAGAAACTGAATAATCAGTATGGTCCAGTAGCCAAGAACTTTGTTTCTGGTGAAAGTAGCCAAGCCAAATCAAGTGAGAAGGCTAAGGCAGGTGATTTACTTAACAAAAAGGCTGTTGGTAAATCAATTAATGATAAGGTAAAGATTGAGGGTAAAAAAAAGAACAGAAATGGTAAGATAGGCATTAACAAGAAAAACAATTATTCTCCTGACAAGTTTGCTCCTAGGAAAACTTGTGGTAATTGCAATAGTGTCAATCACCTATCTTCTAATTGCAAGTCTGTTAAAAGGACTCCTGTTCATGTACCTCAATCTATGCCAAGTATGCCTGCAATGCCTGTTATGCCTGGTTTGTATCAGAATGCTAGTTTTTCAAATCCGTATGTGAACATGCCATATGTGTCTAATCCCTATTTTCAATCTGTGAATATGCCACAAATGTCATGGAGCATTCCTAGCATGGATAATATGTATGCCAATTTTCCACAAATGCATGCATCAAATATTTATGCAAATGAGCATCTGTCAAAACCTATCACTCAAGCATCTACACCTAAAGTGAATATTGCTAAGAGTGCAAAACCAAAGGCTAACAAGAAAGGACCCAAGGAAACTTGGGTACCAAAATCAACTTGATTTGTATTTTGGAATGTGTGCAGGGAAATAAAAGGAATCTATGGTACCTAGACAGTGGATGTTCTAGGCATATGACAGGAGATTCAACCCTGCTCACAGAGTTCAAGGAGGCAGCTGGCCCTAGAATTACTTTTGGAGATGACAACAAAGGATATACTAAGGGATATGGATTGATTTCAAAGGACAATGTCATCATTGAAGAAGTGGCTTTAGTTGAAGGTTTGAAGCACAATTTGCTGAGTGTCAGTCAGATTTGTGACAAAGACTATGAAGTAAAGTTCACTAAAGAAGCCTGTGTTGTTTCTGCCAAGGTAAACAACAATGTGGTATTGACAGGCTTTAGAAAAAGAAATGTTTACATAGCTGACTTCAACTCAGTATGCTCAGAATCCATTACTTGTCTCTTCAGCAAAACAAGAAAGGATAAGAGTTGGCTATGGCATAAAAAGCTGTCACATTTGAATTTTAAAGTTATGAATGATTTGGTAAGAAAGGATCTTGTTAGAGGAATCCCTCAATTGGAGTTCATCAAGGATGGATTGTATGATGCCTGCCAATTAGGGAAACAAAATAAATCATCCTTCAAGAGCAAGACAGAGTCATCCATTGTTAAGCCCCTTCAACTGCTGCATATGGACTTATTTGGTCCAGTAAATGTCATGTCCATTTCAAAGAAGAAATACTGTCTGGTGATTGTAGATGATTTTTCTAAGTTTACAAGGACCTTCTTTCTGCACTCCAAAGATTGTGCAAGTGAAATCATCATCAATCATCTCTGACTAGTAAACAATGGTTCTGAAGTAAAAGTGCAAAGAATCAGGAGTGAAAATTGCACTGAATTCAAAAATTCCACAATGAAGATTTTCTGTGAAGAGAATGGAATTGTCCATGAGTTTTCTGTTGCTAGAACACCTCAACAAAATGGGGTTGTTGAAAGAAAAAACATAACTCTCATTGAAACAGCTAGAACAATGCTAAGTGAATCAAGATTGCCAACATATTTCTGGGCTGAAGCTGTCAACACTGCCTGTTTCACTCAGAATATTTCCTTGGTCAATCAAGCTAGAGGAATGACTCCTTATCAGTTATTCACTAACAAGAAACCAACGTTAGCTTTTCTTCATGTCTTTGGATGTAAGTGTTTTGTGCTAAAAAATCATGGAGATAACTTGGGCAAATTTGAAGCAAAGGCAGATGAAGCTATCTTTGTTGGATATGCAGCAGGGAAAGCCTATAGAGTCTACAATCTAAGAATCAACATTGTTATGGAATCTGTACATGTTGTGTTTGATGATCAAAAGATTCTAGGTCTAAATGATGAAGGCTTCCATGAAGAATTGAGATTTGAGAATGAGGTAGAAGGTAGAATGTACATTGATGATGATGAGGAAAATGAAGATCATGGCCATGGAAATTCACCTAGAGTTGTTGGTCCAACTAGAAGTGATGCTAACACTGGAAATGAAGCATCCGTTGACAGTCATACTGGAGCATCAGATACATCCGTTGACAGGCATTCTCATGCATCCGTCAATAGGCAAAATGGAGCATCCGTTGATAGACAAAATGATGCATCTGTTGACAGTCAACTTCATAATTCCGCAAGGACAACAAACTCAGGGGGAGTTTCTCAAAGTCAAAACTCAATGACCAATCAATAAGATCATGCTCACTTAGATGAAGCAACCTCATCTAGATCAAACCTTCCACCTTCAAGAAAATGGACCAGAGATCATCCTTTTGAGTTAATCATTGGTGACTCAAACTCAAGAGTCCAAACTAGGAGGGCCACACAAGAAGAATGTCTATACAGTAGTTTCCTGTCTCAAGAGGAACCTAAGAAAGTGGAAGATGCCCTTCTAGATCCAGATTGGGTCTTAGCAATGCAAGAAGAGCTAAACTAATTTGAGAGAAATAAAGTATGGAAGCTTGTGCCCAAACCTGATGATAGAGGTGTCATAGGTATCAAATGGGTTCTCAAGAATAAGATTGATGAAAATGGCATAATTGTGAGGAATAAAGCTAGATTAGTGGCAAAGGGCTATTCTCAAGAAGAAGGGATAGATTTTGATGAAACTTTTGCTCCAGTGGCAAGACTTGAGGCAATTAGAATTTTCCTAGCCTATGCAGCACATGCCAATTTCAAAGTCTATCAGATGGATGTCAAAAGTGCCTTTCTAAATGGGGAACTGGAAGAAGAGGTATATGTCCATCAACCTCCTGGCTTTGAAGATCCAGAATTTCCAGAATATGTATATCTTCTCTTGAAAGCACTTTATGGTTTGAAGCAAGCACCAAGAGCCTGGTATGACACTTTATCTCAATTTCTTTTGGAGAATCACTTCACTAGAGGTACAGTAGATAAAACCTTATTTCATAGAAATGTCAATGGTTCTTCAATACTTGTTCAAATCTATGTAGATGATATTATTTTTGGGTCTACAGATGAGAAGCTTTGCAAAAGGTTTGCCAAACTTATGCAAAGTAGGTATGAAATGAGCATGATTGGTGAATTAACTTACTTTCTTGGTTTACAAGTAAAGCAAGTTAATGAGGGAATTTCCATAAGTCAAACAAAATATATTTATGATCTTTTAAAGAAATTTGACTTAATGGATTGTGCCTCTACAAAAACACCTATGGCCACTGCAACTAAGCTTGAGTTGAATACTAAGGAAAAATCTATGGACATCTCAAGCTATAGAGGCATGGTAGGCTCACTTCTATATCTAACAGCTAGTAGACCTGATATAATGTTTTCCACTTGTCTTTGTGCTAGATTTCAAGCTGACCCTAGAGAGTCTCACTTGATTGCTATTAAGAGAATTTTCAGGTATCTCAAGGGAACACCAAACCTTGGCATTTGGTACCCAAGAGATTCTGGCTTTGATCTAATTGGCTATTCAGATGCAGACTATGCAGGTTGCAGAATTGATAGGAAAAGTACTACAGGCTCCTGTCAATTTCTAGGGAACAGGCTTGTGTCATGGATCAGTAAGAAACAGAACTCAGTCTCCACTTCTACAGCTGAAGCTGAGTACATTGCTGCTGGAAGTTGTTGTGCACAGATTCTTTGGATGAAAAATCAACTTATTGACTATGGTCTAAAAGTTGAGAAGATTCCAATTTTCTGTGACAACACTAGTGCTATTGCCATCATAGAGAATCCAGTGCAACATTCGAGAACCAAGCATATTGACATCAAATACCACTTCATTAGAGAGCATGTGATGAATGGTACAGTAGAAATGCACTTTGTGCCAAGTGAAATGCAGCTTGCAGATATCTTCACCAAGCCTCTTGATGAATCTTCATTCACAAGGTTGGTAGGTGAACTAGGTATGCTTAATTTTTCGTATTTTCTAGTGATATCTAATCATACTGTATTGTAGCTAGAAATGTGTTTTGATTTACTTGAGAATTAAAAACTCTCAGAAATTTTTTTAGCAGAAATTTTGTCTAAGGCAAACACTACGCCATAGATGGCCTATTGCAACTTTTGGGCATGGGTGTTACCACTAAGGATGTTACCATAGGTATGAAATTTTTGAGCTATCGCAACCTTGTGATTGTGGTGTTACCAAATCCTCAAAAGTATGTTACTATACCTATAAAGGTGTTAACAGTGGGTAACACCATGTGATGTGTTACCATAGAGTATTCATGAACAAAATTTTTATGTTATTTAAAATTAATGATTTAATAATTATTTGACTTTAGAAAATAATTAATTTTGACAAAATTGTTGAAGTTATCATTTTAAAACGTAATATTCCATCAAATAATTAAATTATTGATTTTTCATAAATATTACCTTTTGTTTATAAATTTCAAATAAAAAGGTTTTAAAATAAAATAATATCAAAAAATTATTAAATTTTACCTAAATTCATTAAAAAAATTAATAAAGAAAACTAAGTTATGTATAAATTGTGAATTATTGCAAAAATAGAGAGCGGGCAAACAAAAATTTAGAATTGGGAAAAAAAAAAGTTAAAATTTCATTTCTCATTTCTCTCTTTCATTCCATTAGATTTAAATTTTTATAATTATTAAAGCTAAATATATATTTTCAAGAAAAGGAAATTTAAATTTTGTTATGTTACTTACTTTTCGAGTTTTTTTATAGTTATTTTTTTGAATATTACAAAAAAACATAAATATTATAAGAAAAATACAAAACTAATATATCATAGATTTTAAATTTTAAAAAATTTTAAATTGTATTACAAATATTTATTACAAATACATATCATATTTTTATTACTAAAATATTAAAATTTAAATTAACAAATTTAGTTGTAAGACATTGACAAGAACATACAACATAGGCGCACAACAATACAGAGGCGGGAGGTGAAAATTCTGAGGAGTTTAGCACACAACAGTAGGCGGGAGGTGAAATTTTTTAGCAGCTCTTAATTCCCCCTTTGTCAAATAATTCTCCAAATCAAACTAAAATCTCTGTTTTATCCTAATTCACTAACCCTAACACTACCTCCCTTGTCTTTCTGAGCTCGTACTGGATCTCCCTTATCTTTCTTTTTGCAACCCAAAAAACAATAACAACGACCCAATCGGGCATTCTTTCAGATCTGTATCTAAAACCCAACTTCTTTTTCAGACTTTCAGATCTGCCTTCATCACTAGTCAATCCAATCGGGCATTCTTGGGTGTTAATCTTGGTCTTATTCTTTTTTATATACATAAAAAGCTTCCTCATAGAGCCTTCAATTGAGTTTGAAGTATTATTGAGCAGTCAACCACTATGTCAATTCGAGTCTTCTCACAAAGCCTTGGTTTCCAAGGCGATTTGAATTTCTTGGCTTCTCCAAATACGAAATTCAAAGTATTACAAGGTCTTCTCTTTAGATTTAAATTTTATGTTTGTTTATGATTGAGTGCTTAATTGAATTTTAGGAGTCTCATTTGTATTACATGAATTTTAGGTTTTTATTTAATTTTCTTGATTCACACCATTGTTTTCGAACAGTGACATTGTTTGAATTTGGGGTTTAGTAGTGAAGGCGCTGCTTCTAATCGGAGGTGCATTTTCAAGACTATTTTCAAGGTTCGAAATCAAAACTTAGCTAATTAAACCTGAATACTGTGCCAAGTCTTAATATTTCACTTAGTGGAAATGCAATTTAATATTTTGGATAAATGTGCAGGAGTGACTTCATTCAGCATTGATAGAGCTACGAAGAAAGTGATTGTGATCGGAGAGGTGACACCTTTAGGAGTACTTTCAAGCATTTCAAAGGTGAAGAATGCTCAGTTCTGGCCATGTCCAGCTTCTTTATCTTCTTCGTAGTTATTTCTTTGCTTGTTCTGAACTTTATGCATTTCCCAGTAGGATGATTACGTGAGTTTTAAATATTAATTCTGTCCGTACAATGTTTAAGCCATACTGAATGATTAAATAGATTATAGACGGCTAGACCAACACTTAAAACAGAACTATATTGATAAGAAATAAGAAAATTAAAGAATGTATGCAAGTGAGGCTATACATGTTCTTAGTTTTGTGCTGCAGGTGATGAGACGGCTAAGAATCTTTCTTGGACAGCAAGATGGTCTATCGCTCTTGATATAGGTGCAGCTATCCGCTATCTTCACGAGAAATGTAGCTAGTGATGGGCCTATAGTTGATGTCTTTTTAGATTCCTGGAATGTAGTAATATGTCATGGTTTTTCCTCCTTAGTAAGTACATTACTCTATCATGCTACTGGTGTCAAGAAATTCAGGTGGTGTATGCTAGCCATTTAACTAAAATTATAAATCTCCAATATGTACTCCATTCCTCAACAAACTTGTGGCTAACTACCCGAATTTCCTGCTAATCCAGAGTCCCTCTCTTTGAACACCTTGGCGCGTAACTGACAGTTTGTATCTGATGATCATTCAAGCTAAACATTAACCACAAAACAAAGTGGCTCAAACATGATAGTTCCTGTGGCGATCTTTCACAAGAAAAGTAAGATGTCATTATTATACTTACTACTGCTTTTTTTCCTTAAGCACATGTTTATCATGAATATTTTTTCTGCATTTTTTTCTTGCATATTGAAGATGCCAGGATATAGAAAAAGAAAAACGACTTTCGGCTGATGCCAGGATACAAAGGTATAATCATTCTCACACTTAGCACTATATTTTGTTTCATAGTTATTATATGTGTTGTACTTGGACAGAATTTTACAACCGTGTACAAATAATTCTCTAGAATGTATCAGCGATAACTTGATGTAGTTTGTATGTAATATAGTAGAGAGCATGTTTTACAGAGCATGTTTTACCACTATGAAATTATTCCGAGCTGGCTTAATAAATGACCTCTTTTTACGTAAAACAGGCAAGAGATTAAACAAGCAGCTGGGTTGGATTACAAGAATGGTTGGAATTTAATTTGTTCTTGTGCATTAATATACAACCAACAAACTTGGATTATTAAACCTTTCTTTCATGGAATTTCCAGCCAAGTACTTGCTGCATGAAGAGAAAGGATTCATCAGAATATTTATGCATAAAGATTCGACTGCTGGAGATGTCTTGTAGGCATACATTCATGCACTTGTCATGGCACATCTTGTTGACAAGAAAGGCTGTCCACCTGGAGAGTCATTCACAGTATATATCTCTCAACTTAAGCAGTTTTCTTGTTGGAGACTAAGGGTAAGCAATCTAATATAAAGCCTGGCTGTCTGTGTGATAATTTACAGAAATTATTTCTCCCCGCGTGCTCATATTTGTGAGTGTAATAATTGTTTTTTTTTATTTTTGTTATTTTGCAGTGTAGATTTGGAGTCTCCTGGAATGGTGCTGCAACCTTTTCTTGTTTAATATTTGCAGGAAGAACCAAAAGAAGGAAGTGATGATGAGAGGGAGGAGACTCTCCGTTGGATATTTATTTTGCCAAGATGTATTTGGAAATTTGGTGTTTGTAAATTTTCTTAGATGTATTTGAAATTTTTGTAAATTTGAACTAGATGTATTTGGAATTTTTGGTGTTTGTAATTATGAAGAATTTCTCTCTTTAATATTTCTAATTTTTCTAGTAAATGCAAATTTCATAAAAAAATTCATTTTTTGAATTTTATCTCTTGTGGAGCCCACACATGGATGGGTCCCACACGTGGGTCCCATAAGTAGGCCTAAACAGTGGAACACAGATTGTGGACCCCACCTAGATGTGGGCCCCACAATTGTCCATGTGCAAAATTATATCCCCTATTGTAACACACAAACTATGTTACTGTAGAGTGTTTAAGATGTTGCTATAGAGGTCTTTAGTAACCACATTTGCTATGTTACCTTAGGCTGTGTTTTGATGTTACCTTAGATATCTATAGTTACTGCTGAGAACCTAACACAGCTGAAGTGTTACTATAGCCCTATTTTGGCCTATGGTAACTTCAAACAGGGGTCTATGGTAACACAGTTTGGGGGTTGCTATAGGCCATCTATGGCGTAGTGAAAATTTGCTTATCAACGGATATTCTTTTATCTGTTGGTAGTATAAACACATTACTAGATTTTCGTATGTCAACGGATAACAGGTTGTCCACGTCATCGATGGATAAACTGTTTTCTCAACCGTCCATTCTTTATCCGTTGATATACATATTTTTTTATATAGCCGTTGGTAAACATGTATATTTAGTCACGGCTGTACTTCTTTTCTTTTCATTTATTATATGACAGTTACTTTTGTCCAATGGAGTAATTACTTTTAATTATTTCAATTTTAATTCTTGAAAAATATGAAAGGCTGTCTTGTGCTCTTACATCTCACTTTTACTCCCTTTCAAGAATCTCATAAGTTAACTGCATCTTCTTCACTAAAACTCTCTTCAACAAAAGTTCAAACACTTCAATGGCGCCTATTATTAAGATGATGTCTTCCACTGGGTTTACCTATGAGAAGAACAATTTCGCAGCCTTTGTTGATACAGTGAACGCTCCAGAAGCATATCACACCATGATGAATTTCGTGAAGAAATGCAAACTGTCATATGCTATGACTGCCACCACTCCTCTAATCCACGAGGTAATTGAAGAGGGGTGGGCATCTGCTGAGTACATTGGCACAGACGGTACACTTGCTTTTTCTTTAAAGGGTAAAAACTATGTAGTTAACTCTGATGTGATAACTGCTTGTTTAAAATTGCCTGAGAATAACTGTCTGGAAATACCCAGTAATGCTGAAATTGTTACGTACCATGCTAAAATCCATAAACTATACCCTTAGTACTGAGAACTTAGGGAAAATTGTTAGGAAAGGTATGGTTAAAGAATGGAGTTATTTTTGTGATGCCTTCATTAAAACTTTTTCTGGCAAAATTAGTAATTTTGATGCTGTTACCAATTCCATGCTAGTTATGCTATGTATTCTCTTGAATGATAAATTTTATAATTTTGGCTCACTAGTCATGTATGAGATAGCAGCTAAATTAGGTAAAAAGGAAACTAGGAGCAAGAATATTTATTTTGCTAGATTTTTTATGCTCCTAGCACTGCATGTATCTGAGAATGAGCTATCCATTGCTAACCCGGATAGCAAGTTCAATTGTTTTGTTCAGGAGAAGAGAGTCTTAAGTGATCTGATTCGAATGAACCTAAATGCAAAAGTATAATTGGTATATCTGCCAATTGTTCAGGTAACAGTTTCAAACCCTGAAACTCCTATCTCCAACCCCCAAATTTCTTTGCCTTCTAGTGTCACAATGGAGTCTGTGGCTGTGACCAAATAGGCTCCTACCAAAGTGACCAAATCCAAAGTTCTAAAACCACAATCAAAAAGACAAACCTCAGGTGTCTCTCAAAAGGCACCTATTGCAAAAACTACCAAAACTCTTGAGGGGAGTGTGAAGGTGGAAGTGAGTGGTGAGGGACAGGGTGAACATCAAAGAAGCCCTAAGGATAAGGAAGGTGACGCAGGTGCAACCAACATTTCAGTCTCTCAAAAGACTGTTAATGAACCTTCAAGCCAAATTCTAGTTGCACCCTCTCAACAGGGTGTGACTACTGATTTAAGTTCCACTCCAGGAACACTGCACAAAAGGGCAAGAGACACAGATAGCCCTCACTCAAAAACCTATGGTAGAAGAGTAAAATCCAAAACCATTGGGGAATCACAGGGTGCACACACAGTACAGCAAACTGTACCTTCTCGAATTCAGTTTGATGTGACTTCAATAAATGTGGAGTCACAGCCCCTTGATCTTAACCTTCAAATCGATACACATTTTAATCCACCATCACCAACTCCATCTCTGAATGTGGATATGATATCTATATCAATTCCTGATTCTCCATCTTTAAAATTGTTGGAGAAGCCCCACTCAACAATTTGTGGTCATCATCTTTTAGATGATTTGTTGGGCCATCAATCTTCCATTCCTGAATTCACAACACTATTTGTGGCCTCTTCCTTAAAATCAATCACCACAGATTCAGTGTTGGTTTTCACTTCAACGGATACTCTTTTTCCTTCATCAACGGATATCCTTCATCCATTGACAAGTGTTTCTCCATCAACGGATGTGTCTACAGCTAATCATCCGTTGACAACAATAACTACTACATCAACGGATACACTTTATCCGTTGACAACTCTCTCTACCACTGCAAAATGTGACATTCCCATGTCAACTATGGAGGAGTTTGTAGTAGTTGAAACACTTTTAGGAATGAGTGAAGGGAGTGAGAGGCTGCCTTGTGAGCAGGCAAAAGGAGAGAAAAATAATAAGAGGCTGACCATTTCTTCTGGTCAGGCAAAAGGAGAGCAAGAGAGTTCCACCTTAGTAGGTGAAGGTGAGGGTGTGAGAGGTGTGAGCCAGGGGGAGCCCCTGATGCAAGAAAAGAGAGATGAGAGGAGAGAAGGGACTACAGGAGAAATAAGGCAGGAAGATTCAGCCATTGCTAGTGAGTTAATGGAGGTTAATGAAGCCTCTAAGGAGATGGAATTTCGACAAGAATATCAATCAATTATTGACTCCATCTCTTTGGATCCTGAAACCTTTACTCATCCTGTTTCTGCCTATCAAGTCATGGCACAACAGGGCAATGTGGAGGCAGAGGAGGCAATGCACCTAGTGCACACCTCTCAATCTCTACAAAGAGCAAAGGAAGCTTTGACAGCTCTGCCTTCAGATGCTAACAGTGAAGAGTTTGGCAATAATGACAGTGTTGGCACCTCAAGTGATGAAGAAGTCAATATGGAAGATACTCCAGAATGGCTATTTTCTTCTACCACTGTGGTTGGTGACTTCAATGTGGAGATTATGAAGCAATATCAATCTGCTATGGCTGAGCACCAGAATGCAGATCCACATAGGAAGGTTGTCCTTCAGCAAATATTGGCCTCCCTCAAACTTCACAAGATGCATATGGTTATTCAAAGAACCCAACATGAGGAGGTGCAAACTGCAATAAGGGAAATGAAAGTGGAACTAGATGCCAGGATTGAGGCACTAGCCCCTACTACCACTCAGAAGGTGCTGACCAGCAAGTTATTGAAAGAAGATAGTCTGGCCAAATCAGTTCAGCATCTTTCCTCCAGAGTGGATAGTATGGAATCTCAAATGCAGACAGTAATTGCCAATCAAGCCAAACAGACTGAGCTACTGGAAAAACTACTTGCAGCCTCATCTCCAACCCTTGATGCTAACAAAAAGGGGGAGAAAAAGGTTGTTGCAGTCAGTCAAATTCCAGCATCCAGTAGCAAGATAGCACAGAGTGAGGGGGAGCAACAGCCAATTATAGTGGTCAATCCAACAGAATTCTCTATAGAGGCTTCCCCTGTGAAGAAGAAGAAAATGGTGTTGCCTGAGGTTCAAAGTATATCAGAAATCTCAGATGGTGAAAGGCAAGCCAGAATAGAAGCCTTAGAAAAGATCAACAAGGAGGCAAATGAAAGAATTCTGAGGATAAAGAGAATGATCAATGAATCAATTGTATCAACTCTGTTCTCTACTCAGTCCTCAGCCCCAACAACATCAACTACAATTCTGAAGGTGCTCACTCCAGAAATTGTGGCTCCTACATTCTATGATGCTGAACCATCCTATGTCAAAGAATTTGAACTATACATAAGAACCAGAGCCTACTCTCCACCAAAGGCTAATGGGAAGAACAAGTTACAATTGGACTTTCCATTTCCCAAGGATGATGATGAGAAGCTAATGGGAAATACAATCAAAGAGTTCAAGGAAAAGACAAATAAGAGTGTAAGAGATTGGATGGCTGTAATTATAAGGAATGGAAAAGTGTTAAATATATCCAACAGCCATCCTAGATTTGTTGAAGCAAAAAGAGAGGAAACCTCCAAAATTCTAAGGGAAGCTCATCCAAGTGTAGAAAATCAATATGAAAACTCAGAAGAGAAGCAAGCTAGACTAGCTCAGGAGTTAATGGATGAGGTAGAGGATGAAATGAGGGAACCTAAGGAAGTCCCCAAATCCAAAACTAAAAGGAGAGTGAAATCAAAGGCAAGGAGGCCTGTCTCTCCAGAAATTGTAAGGAGAGAAACTGTTGGCTCATCACAATCCTTTTCTGCACAAGTAATCGACCCAGCTGTGAACTTCCATGGTGATCCTATACTCCCTAAAGAGGAACCAATGAACCTTGACTCCATTGAGGTTCCTTCATTCTTGCTGAAGCCTCAACAGAAGCCTAATCAGAAGAAAAGGATACCAAGGAAGCAACCTTCAAAGGAACCAATTCAGGTTGCTAGGGTACCTGCTATTGTCAAGCAGTCAATCTTGGAAAACAAGGATGATTTTATCTATCAGGCAGATATTGAAGAATACTCTGGCATGAATCTGTATTTGGATGAATTGTCAGAAGTAAGAGGAATTGACAAATATAAACATTTGCCTGAGAGATTGGTCTTTGTATACAAGGGAGGAAAGGACATGGCCACTACAGAGGGTTCTTGGAGAAAACTATCTGACCTTAACCAAAGTATTCTCTGCAATCAAGAGATACACAGGGTTCTCCAGGATAGCAAAAGGGGAGATACTGGACAGAATAGAACAAATAAGGAGAGAATGGAACTCACCATCAAGACTACCAAGGAAGATGAAGATCCCATTCAATGGACAGAAAATTCATCTTCAACCCTTCTGGATGATGGAGTTCAGGGATGAAGATGGTAACAGGAGATTCTTCAGGTTAGAAGACCAACTATCAAAGGCTAGTTCTCAATACCTGAGATGGTTACAACAAAAGCTAAATCCAAAAGTTGTTGAAGAAGATGCCTTCTATAGGCAACTCCAAATGCAAATTGAGTCCAACTCTGCCAAAGAAGGAAAATCAAGGGTGATGCCAACCAGAGAGAAGAAATAGTATTAATATGCTCAGTCTAGAGGAGCACTTCTCTGTAAATTTCTCAAACTTGCTGTATTTTAATTTTTGTAGCTTAATACAATTTTTGCATAGTTCTATATATATTCTTAGGAATGTTCTGTTATCATCAAGGTCCTAAATTTATGCTTTATTGCCATCAAGTATAAATTTGGGGAGATTGTTAGGAATATGTTGTACTTGATGATAACTTCACAATCAATCAAAATTGTATAAGTCAAGTTTTGTAACTGTCAACGGATGAGACATTATAACTCTATCCGTTGATAGTTAGCTCATCAACGGATGAGGTTTTGTAGCATACTGCAGTACCTCTATGCTATCAGTTGATAGTGTTTTTATTCAGAGTCATGTTGACCATCAATGGATAGGCAGAATAGGGTAGCCAATTGTAAATAAGCTATGCTATGTAATTCTGTCTAAGTGAAAGTGTATCAACGGATGAGAACAGGACTCTATCAACGGATACACCTCAAATCTACTATATCAACGGATACAGCTCAAACTACCATCAACGGATGACTGTATACAACATCAACGGATAATCATTAACACTTTCTTCTATGCTAGCTGGGAATTAGCAGTTGATAAGGACAGGTTTGACTGACAGATCACATGGGTTGATAGTAGATATAAAAAGCAGTATGGCAGCCATACTTTGGAAACGCAGAAGAAAGAAGCATTTCATTTACACAGTACATACAAAAAAGGTGCAGGGGACCTATCTGTTCACAAGGACAACCTTTCAGCTACATGTGGATTTGGAGTGGAGTAGCAAGTCAACTTGAATTAGATTAATATTATCTTATTCCTATAGTACTTGTAAACTTGGGATATATAACCAAGTGTAGCAACTCTTTAGAAACTAAGAAAATAGACATATTTGCTTAGGGTTTCTTGAATATCCTTAGAAGCAAAGAGTTGTAAAACATAAGTTGTGTACATCTGTATCACAGAGTTTTCTTCGAATAAAAGTCTCAGGTGGTACATTTAACCACCTGATTTTTTTATGTGGCTGTGAATCATTTCTCATTCAGCAATTATCTCCTTATAGATTTCTGTGGTTTTTATCAGAAATTTATAATTATCAAGAATTGTATTCAACCCCCCCTTCTACAATTATACAAGTGTGTAATCTGGGAATAACATATATGTCTTTCTAATTTTCTTGACATCGTACTCCTTCAATTTACAAGGACTATGGAAGGCGTCTAAGCTCGAGCTGTTAGGGAATGCTTCCCCCATAATGTTTAATAGCTCTAGCAAGGATTCAAACCGATGATCAACATATGAAGGGGGTTTTACTTGATCCATACCTTTGGCGGTCCTCATCTTGCTCCTTTTGGCCATCGCTTCCATCATGGAGACAGGGGGAGCAGTTGCACGGTTGCCTTCTGACATCTTGATCTTGAACTTGGAACTTGATCTTGAACTTCAACTGGAGCTAGAAAACTAGAGAGCTTAAGAACTTGAAAATTTAGAGAAATGAAGAAGTGAAATGAAATGAAAGCTACTTCTCCTCTTTTACAAAGGAGGCACGACCTGCTACACCAGGTTGAAACACAGCCTGATTCGCGTTTACAGGTCATCTATCGTTTATAGATAAAAGAATGACATAAAATATCCATTTTACATGGAAAGAATCGTTGTAATTCATATAAGTCCGGGAAGAAACGGCAAATATATCTGGTGAAGTTACAAGGAGATGATTTTCAAGAAGCTGATTGTGCTTAAGAAACTTAATAGAGAAATTAACCTTAAGCACGGGATTAGCAATGCTAATCTAAGTTTAAGTGTAATCTCACTAAAAGTCACGAATGACCAAATTAGTAAGTTGTGATTAATAAAATTCAGTGTTCAACGCTGAGGTTTCGATATCAACGTTCTAAGACTGATGTTCAATCCCTGGCCAACTGAAGATGGCCGACCGTCGTTAGCTGACTGAGCTCCAAGGGAAGCGTCAGCCGACCGAGCCCACGAGGAGCCCCAGCCGACCGCCGTTGGCCGACCGAGCTCCAGGAGAGGCGTCATTCGATCGCAAACGATCGACCAAGGCACGTACGGAGGCCCAACCGACCGCGATCGGCCGACCGAGACACGCACGGAGGCCCAGAGGACCGCGAACGGCCGACCGAGGTACGCACGGAGGCCCAACCGACTGCGAACGGCCGACCGAGGCACGCACAGAGGCCCAGCCGACCGCCGTTGGCCGACGACCCCCGCACGGAGTGTCAGCCGACCCCTGTTGGCCGACCGACCCACGAACGGTGCTTCGGCTGACCGCGAACGGCCGACCGAGGCCTTCCCTCCTACTCCAGCCGACCGAGATTGATCTTCAGTCCGAGTCCTCGAGCTTTTCAGCCGACTGAGACTGATTTTCAGTCCGGGTCCTCGAGTTGGTATTGAAATTCAATCCTTATGTGTTGAACGTGAAAATCAGTATGAAGCCGAAATTAAAGGCTAGCACCGTTTAGCATCGTTTAGCGTCGTTTAGTGTTGTTTTATGTCATTTAACGTCGTTTAACATCGTTTAAACGTCGTTTAAGGCTGATTAGCGCCGTTAATGTCGTTTAGCATCGTTTAGTGCCGTTTAGCGTTGTTTAGCGTCGATTAACATTGTCGTAAACGCGTCGGTCGCTCCATGCTTTACATCAAGATGATACTCGTGAAAATGCTAGTGTATAAAGATAAACCATGACCCAAGTCTCGAAAAAGGCAATTAAAACTTCAAGGAAAACCTGATCAGTTTTCCTAGAAGTTGGGGGCAATTGATATAGGCTAACAGTATGTCCTAAAAGACACATTTAATGTGACATTAATTAGACCCGATATGGTCCAAACGTGGGGCCCAATAGTGGGGCTCAAACACTTAATTTCAATGTTTAATTCGTAATTGATATTGGAAGGGATAAACAGCTCAGCAATAAGAGTCAAATAAGGATAATACTCCTACCAGACTTAGCCTCCAAGGCACCAAATTCAATATGGAAGCTGACTCCTACGAAATAGGATCTGGAACCTTCCTCAAGGCGGTGGCTTACCCACCAAGTCACCTAACCCTATTACGATTCTAAGGCTTCTCAGCCTATATAAAGGGCTTGACCCCTCATTCTCAGAACTACGTCTTGGCTTGATTCTCAATAACGAGATACGTAGGCAATCTGTGAGGACCGATTAGTCTCGAACACGGAAACAACCATTAAAACACGAAGCTCCCGAACCCTAACATTAAATAAAATTCCATAACCTAGTTTTTATTCTACAACATTGAGTGTACCAAAAAAAGTGTACCAAAAATATACCCTATTTCGCTGTACGGTTGCTTTAAGTTACTAATTTAAAATACATACGTATACATATAAATATTACATAAAAAATATTTTTTAAAAAAGTGAAATTTATCTAAGCATGTAGACCTTTTTTCAATTTTTATACAAAATTTTCTATATTTTAAATGTTTTTCAGATTTTGTGTAATTTTTTACTATATAGCCTATTACTCTTGTGATGCAAGAACGTATTTTTTAATATTTTTGTTTTATTACTTATATTTTCAAATATATTTTTTAATTAGTAGGAAAATAAATTATAGAAGATAATAAAATATTGTAATACGTGTTTGATAGTATTTTTAACGATAGTCTATTAATAATTAATAATATGGTGTTGGTGGGATTCGAACTTGGAACCTATAAGAGTATTTCAAATATTAGAAAAGAAATATTCTTTTGGCATTAGATCCAACGATTTTCATTAATCTATCTCAAAATCCAACGGTTGCTATTGAGTGTAACAAAAAAGTTTACCAAAAAAAGTGTACCAAACCGACAACCAAATATACCATGTTTCACTTATAATAGTATAGTATAGATATAAGGAATTTTATCCAAAAATTTGGTCCTTAACGACCAAATTAATATGGATGAGTAAGTCTCAAAATACAAATGAAAAACGTTAGATTTAGAATTTTAAAAATTTATTTGATTGTTAGTAAAAATAAATTGAAAGACTATAATTTATATTTTAATAATTTAAATCAAATATAAATAGGTTTTTTTAATTAAAAAGAATTTTCACTATATAAATTTGTATCTTTCTATTCCCTTTAGTTCTTGTGTACATAATAGTTAATATCCACCTACTTGCATATTGCTCTGGGCTGGGGTCTTATTTTGGCATTTGGAAAATTTACAAAATTTAGCTTTCTTGCTCTTGCCCCGGGCCACCAGGTTGCTTATTGCTGAGGACCAGGATCTTATTTTTGCACTTGGAAAAAATTTCCAAATTTTTTGTTTGATTATTGTCTTTGTGATAGGTCGCCTAATTGCATATTGCTCTTGGTGGGGTCTTATTTTTGTACTTGGATAATTTTTGAAAATTTAGCTTGCTTATTGTTCTTGCCCTAGGCCACCAGTTTGTTTATTGCTCCGGACCAGGGTCTTGTTTTTGTACTTAGAAAAATATTCCAAATTTTTTGTTTGCTTATTGCTCTTGCTCGGGCCACCTAGTTGCATATTGATCCGAGCAGAGATTTTTTTTTGTTTTTGGAATAATTTTCCACATTTAGCTTGCTTATTGCTCTTGCCCCGGATCACCTAGTTGCATATTGCTCCGGGCCGGCATCTTATTTTTGTACTTAGAAAAAAAATTCCAAAATTTTTGCTTGCTTATTGCTCTTGTCCCAGACCACCTAGTTGCATATTGCTCCGGATCGGGGGGTCTTATTTTTGTACTTGAAAATTTTTCAAAAATTTAGCTTTCTTTTTACTTTTGTCCCGGGTCGCCAAGTTGACCTGCAGGGTCTTATTTTGTACTTTAAAAATTTTCCAAATTTTTTGTTTGCTTATTGCTCTTGTCCCGGGCCACCTTATTGCATATTGCTCCGAGCAGGGGTCTTATTTTTGTCATTGGAAATTTTTCAAAAATTTAGCATTCTTATTACTCTTGCCCTAGGCCTCTAGGATGCGAATTGCTCTGGACCAGGGTCTTATTTTTTTACTTGAATTTTTTTTTTTAAATTTTTGCTTCCTTAATTGCTCTTGCCCGAGCCACCTAGTTGCATATTGCTCGGGCCGGGGTCTTATTTTTGTATTTGGTAAAAATTTTAAGTTTTTTTTTATTGCTCTTCCCCCGGACCCCCTAGTTGCATGTTGCTCCAAGTCGGGGTCTTATTTTTGTACTTGGGAAATTTTTCTAAATTGTTGTTTGTTTATTGCTCTTGCCCCGGGTCACCTTGTTGCATATTGCTTCGGGTCGAGTTCTTATTTCTGCACTTGGAAAAAACTTTCACGAATTTTAGTTTTCTTCTCTTGTCCCTGGCCTCTAGTTGCATACCGCTCTGAGTCGGGGTCATGTTGTACTTAGAAAAATTTTCATTAATTTTTTTATTGCATATTACTAGACCCCAAACCCATGTATGCTTATTGTTCCGGTCCGGAATTATTAATTATAATATAATTTTTGATTGCATATTGCTTGACCCCGGATCCATGTATGCTTATTGCTTCAATCTAGGATTTTGTTTTTTGATTTTTGTCTATGGCTCATGGCCTTGGACACAAAAGAGTAGTTCGGGGCAAGGAGTTGTTTCCATCTCCACAAGTTACAAGTTTAAAGTTTCTATCTCCACAAGTTCAAAGTTTAGAATTTCGAGTCATTTAGAAGAAAAAGTTGGCTGATTCTTGCCCTGAGATCTGGAGTCATGACATAGTAAGGAGTATCTGTCTTTTAAGTTCTTAAAAATATATTTTAATGTAGTACAATCTTCTATGTTCCTCTCAAATTAATAAAGATGGAAGCTGGTCCCTGACAATTGATTGTCAGGGACCGGTTATTTAACAATCAGTTTCTAAACCGTTGGATCAACGATCCAACGGTCCCCCTGGATTACAAAAAAAAAAAAAAAAAATTACGCTCCGCGGAAATCTTCCGCAGATCGGTCCGCGTAAATTTTCCGCGGATCTGTCCGCGGAAAATTTCCGCGGAGCGTAAATTTTTTTTTTTAATCTCAGCCGTTGGATCAACGATCCAACGGCTGAGAAACTGATTGTTAAATAACCGGTCCCTGACAAACGATTGTCAGGGACCAGGACCCAATAAAGATAACGTGAAAAGAATTTTTAGTAATGCAATCTTCTATGTTATTCTCTGTCCAAAAGAAATTCTTAGTTATTCACAGAAATAATATATGAACAGACAACTCAGACTTATAAAGAATATACCATCTCCATATATCTCATCCATTTCTTTATACTTTTTTATGGATATTTCGTTCTCTCAGTTCTTTACATTTTTAAATTTTTGAAAAATAATAAAAATTATATATTATAAAATTTAATTACACTCATTACTTTACTCCACTTTACCCATTTTATACATTAAAATTGATTAACCCACAACTTTACTCATTTTTTTTTACATTTTCATATTACTTTATACATTTTTTTTAATATCTATGTCCAACGCATAAATAAATAAATAAATGGGTGGGAACAAGATAGTATACTTTCAAAAAGAAAGCTAGTAATACCAAAAATTAACATAAGGAATAAATTTTGGTAAGTTTTGTTGGTATTAACATAAAGAGTATAATATAAAGCTCCATGTGCAAGAAGTGCATGTTAAAAATTCGACATCCACCGTTTACTACATTAAATATGGACTTTTATGACAAAGCGTCTATCTTACGACAGATGGCCTTTTTTGTTCTATATTTTACGACGGAATCTGTGATAAATATTTATGATTAATATATCTTTCCTAGTAAGGACATTCCATTTGATACCATTGTAAAAATGATTTTTTTCATTTGGTACCATTTTTCATGTGATACCATTCAATTGTTAACTTATGTTGGGCTTGCTTAGTAGGCTTAAAGAGTGGTATCAGAGCTATGATTGTTATTGGACCATTACAACCATAGCTCTGATACCACTTGTTGGGCTTGCTGAGCAAACCCAAAGAGTGGTATTAGAGCTATAGTTGTAATGTCCAATAACAATCTCAATGGACTCTAGAATGGATCCAGGAAGAGGCAGATGAGTTATCCCAGGTTGGGATTAAGGGGAGTAGGTGAGTTTTCCAGTATGGTCCTAGGGGGAGCCAAATAGCCAGGAACTTCTAATATGGGTCAAGGGGAGCTAGATCACATAGAAAGGAGGTAGATTCGGCAAGTGTCGTGCACGATGTGTGACGGGGGAGATTGTTGGGAGTTGTCCTACATCGTTTGTGGGATGAGCAAAGAGCTAATTTATAAGCAGCCATATAACTCCATTAATATGAGGCCTTTTGGGATATGCCCAAAAACAAATCCGTGTGGGCTGGGCCCAAAGCGGACAATATCATACTAATGTGGAGTTAAGGCTTGCTTAGCAAGCCCAACAACTTATAATGATACCATTTGAAAATATAGATACTAACGTTTTGGTTGCGAAGTGATATTCCATGGAAAAACCAATTGTACAATGATACCATTTAAAAGTGAAAAATAGTGAATGGTATTTCATGAAAAAATCAGTTGTACAATGGTATCATTTGGAATTTCTCTTATTTAAATAATATATTTTGCCGCTAAATCATTCCGCAATGGAGAACGACGTTGTTTGATACTTACGAAAGATTATAACTCTGTTGTAAGGTCATTATAATAAATTTGTAATTAATTATATAAATAAAATAATTTCATCGTAAAATGGAACATTTACGATGAATCTAGTGTAAAATTTCTGTTGTAAAAAATGTTATGTGTTGTAGTGGTTTGTGTCATATAAAAATTTATTAATTATATTAACTAAAATTATAAATACAATAACACAGGAATAAGATATACTTTTAGTAAAAGAAATTATTCTAGTAATACTAAGATAACAAAAAATAAAAAATATAATGAGAAAAAGGAACCTGAGATACATTTCAGGTAATTTTTATGAGATACTTATATATTTTTAAACAAAATGGGATCCCAAGATTTTTTAATTGATTAAATAGAAGTTTGTATAAGAATCTTAGGATGATAGCTAAGATGCATCTTGAATTCCCCATTCTCAAATATGGGTCCGTTCCCTAGCAAACATATGCTAGGGAACTGTTTCCCAACATATGGCTTCAGGACCGTTGGATCGTTGATCCAACGGTCCTGATTTAAAAAAAAAATTATATCGTACCGCAGAAACTTTCCGCGGTACGGAGAAATTACAAAAATGTCCTCACTGTTCACGTACCGCAGAAAGTTTCTGCGGTACGGTGAACAGTAGATTTTTGATGTGAAAACAGTGGGCATTTTTGTAATTACCCCGTACCGCGGAAAATTTCTGCGATACGATATAATTTTTTTTTTAAACCCATGAGTAACAGTTCAACCCTCAAATTTAATATCTAGCAAATTTGTAGGTATCAACTTTTTATATATTAGTATAATACAAAGTCACATGAAAAACTGTAAGGATTTCAACGTGCATCCTTTCTATCATTTGAAATTTACAAATCATAGTAGCCAGAAATCAAAACTAAGAAATAAAATGAACTGGGGATTGAGAAAATGGGGATTTGGTGGTAACAAAGATTTGGACCAAGCTTCCAAGTTTACAGTGAGAGGTGTCCTTGACACAATTACAGCGAATATAAGAAGTGATTGGAAGCCTGCAATTCCTCTGGGCTTCGAAGATCCGTCTGTATTTCCTTGCTTTAAAACCGCTCATGTCGCAGAAGATGCACTTGTCGATGCCATTCGTTCTGCTAAATTTAACTGTTATGGCCCTGCTGCTGGACTTCTTCCCGCAAGGAGGTAATTACGACATCACTAATTACGTTCTCTATGCATGACTCCTAAGATTAGAATACTGTTATTGAACAGTCCAACAATGGCCATCAAAGGCTACTTTTGTAGTTTTGGATTTTGTAAACTTTTACTTTTATCATGCATTGTTAAATATTTGAGTTACCATAATTTTCAATCCGGGTTCTGCCACCACTATGTGTCACTAAACTGACTTAACTAATTGACATATATACAGGTCTGTTGCAGATCATCTATCTAAGAGTCTTCCATATAAATTATATGCTAATGATATTTTTCTCACCGTTGGTGCTGATCATGGAATTGAAGTACTATTATCAGTTCTTGCTCGGCCTGGAGCCAATATATTACTTCCGAGACCAGGTTACCCATTGTATGAAGCTCGTGCAGCATTTAGCAATATTGAGATTAGGCACTTTGATCTTCTCCCCGAAAAGGGTTGGGAGGTAGACCTTGAAAGTGTTGGAGCACTGGCAGATGGTAATACGGTTGCTATAGTTATTGTCAACCCCGGAAATCCCTGTGGAAATGTTTTCACGAAGGAACACCTAGAAAAGGTAAAATATATACCAAGAAACTGTAAAAATGATCTATTTATACGTTGGGTAAGTGATTACAGATTTTTAATTTGATTCCTATATTAATTTCTGTTTGTTCCTTTCTAAAAGGTTGCTGAGACTGCGAGAAGGCTTGGGATACTTTTGATTGCAGATGAAGTTTATAGCCACCTCTGTTTTGGATATAAGCCATTTGTGTCAGCGGGAGTATTTGGACCATTCACCGCTGTTGTTACACTTGGCTCACTATCAAAACGGTGGAATGTACCCGGTTGGCGACTAGGTTGGATCGCTATAAACGACCCAAATGCCATTCTGCAGAAAACTGGGGTTTATTCTCTACCTATCTAAAACCTTTGCATCCCCAAAACATACACACACACACACACACTCTGCATTCACCACACTTCTACAGAGATAAAAAGTGTTTTCATGTATTTGTTCTTGTTCAGTTTCTATATTTTATGAAGATATAATCGTATTATTTATATCTAAGGGCATTAAAAAGGTATATGATCACTTCATCTAATGGAACTAAAATTAAGTAAAAAAAAAAAGAATCAAACAATGATTAAGGATTGATAAACTTCGCAAATATTATCTTTTGTGGTTATAATCTAAAAGAAAAATCACTAGGTGTATACCAGAGTAATGTCATATACAAATAAGCTGCACTATCAGCACAGGAGATTAGAGCTTGATGTCAATCTTGGTTTAAAATTGTATGCTTTCTTCCATCACCATGTAAGATTCAAGGACCTTGATTTGAGCCAACATGCTTCGATAAGTATATATTTGTAGCTCACTTTTATTTTTATATATATATTAGTCCATTTGCATATATAACATCAACGGCAGTTACTAAAGAAATTTGCTGGTACAAATCGAGACTTTAAACTCCAAGTATATCTGTTTATGTATGATACTAATACTTTCTAACTGTATACGTATATTTGTTATGAAGATATAATCATCTTACACTTCATCATAATTGCACAGTTCCCAGTTGCATAATCACGTATTTCCGCTAATACTACTAGTAATTTATTCTTTATTTTCCTTTTGACTTAGTTTGTTGAATCCATCAAGAGCTACATCAACATCAGTGCTGGACCCCCAACTTTCATTCAGGTAGACGCCTCTTCTGAATTAGCTCTTGCATTTTTCTTCTTTTGGTTTGTTGTTGAGATCTGTTTTGTTGTTGTGCATGTGGGAGTCACAAGTCAGGAATTAATAAATGGTTCTCACTTCTCACAAGTCAGGAATGAACAACCATTGCATTCCCTTTTATATTTTAAAAAAAGTTGGAAATACCTGATTTTAAATTTTCAGGATGTATATTTGACGATAAGAGCATTTCCAAGAGTTTCTTAATCACTCTTAAATATATTAAAAACAAGGAAAATGTTAACCACAACCCTTAGGGCTATGGTTAAGGTGTTATGTGGTAGTTTTTAATTGGCTCAAGGTTGTGCCCCACTTGCAAAAAAGTATGTGCCCCCATGCATTCACATAAATCATCCAATAAAAATCCACCACATGGGAAAAATTAATCCTTAAACATAGCCCTAAGGGCTGTTGTTAACAGGACCCTAAAAACAATTAAGCTCTTAACAAGTTATTACATTGATTTGTGTGTCAACTCCAACAATATTCCCTATAATTGTTCTTTATTTTATATTTTATTCACATTTCAATCCCACTTGAACAAACATTCAATAGAGGAGAGACAAGAACCAATATCTTATACGTAAATAAAATATTAAGTTAACTACTAGTTGCTCTTAAAATAGAGGAGAGAGAAGAGGCTCCGAGAGTCTTTTCGAACTTCATTTTAACTCATACTCTTTATATTTTGATTTAAGAGCTTAAATTAAAGAGCCTCTAGGAGATGCTCTAATGTGCTAAATCCATGAATGTAGAAGTTTGTAGTCTACTTATATTTTTGACAGACAAAGTCCTGAAAAACAATGATACAGGGAGCATTACCTCAAATCCTCGAGAAATCAACAAGTGTGTTCTTTATTAAGGCTCTTAGCACACTCAGAAAAGCTGTGGATGTCTTTTATCGTGAAGTTCAGCATATTCCTTGCTTTACTTGCCCTCAAAGACCGGAAGGAGCTATGTTCTGTATGGTATGGAGACACATCCTTTTTTATTCTAATCGAGATTCAAGCCCTTACTAAAATTTAGAGGTATTTGAATTTAAATTTCTTTGATTGAAGGTAAAGCTAAACCTGTCACAGTTGGAGGATATACGTGATGACTTGGATTTTTGCATCAAGTTGGCGAAAGAGGAGTCTGTAATTGTTCTCCCAGGTACCAAATCTGTTTAAAATAATACATACACCGAAGAAGTAAAGTTTAATTATATGAGTATGCTAACATGATATATAGTTTGAGAATTGTTGAATATGGACTGGTGGATACAGGGCGCTTAATTATGTTATGTCTGTTGCTGCAGGGTTTGCATTAGGAATCAAAAATTGGTTCCGCATTTCTATTGCAGTAGATCCAAAAGTTCTTGAAGATGCTATTGCACGAATATACGCTTTTTATCTAAGGCATGAGAAGAAGTAAGGAGAAGTCCATATTGCTCAAATTGCGAACTATAAAATATATAAATTTTTTGAGTGCTAATGAGCCGTTTAGCGGCAGTTCCTAGGATGTTACCTACTAAGAGCCTGTTTGGGAACAAGCACTTAAAGCAAAAAGGAGCTTTAAGTTGTTCTGGACCTGTTTGTGTAAATGGTTTAAAGCCCGGCTTTAAGTTAAAAAACTGCTTTAAGTCATAAGTTCCATTTAGGTACTTTTGACTTATGACTTATGACTTATGAAGTTTTTTTTTTTTTTCTTTTTTCACGATTCTTGTAAAGTTCAAATATTATGAATTTTAAATTTTTTTAAGTCAAATTTCATTTTAAGTCAAAATTATTAAATCCTCATTTAACTTTAAGTAAAATTACCCAAACACTTTCATTCAACTTAAAGTAAATAACTTCACTTTCTCCTTTAAGTTAAAAACACCTCCTTTAAGTCAAAAGTAACTTATTTTAAGCAATCCCAAACACCCTCTAAATCTTGATCTCTTGCACCAAGATAAGATGAGTACCTGTAGAGCACAAGCCAAAGGATTGTATAAAGCTAATAATACATGGACAAGGTTGTGCTCTATCTATTGTATTTGTCGAGTAGGTCACTCATTTAAGCTGAGTAATGCTTTCATCACAAAAATCAGTGTGCTTGTTCTAAACTTTATTAATTCAAATATAGTTAACATTCTATGAATCGCCTATTAGAAAATTTGTGTTCGTGAAAGAGAGAGTATAGCATCAGAGTGACAGAAAGTCCAACTAGCTATGACTGAATAATTAATATCAGGGGCGAAGCTTCATGGGGGCCAGAAGGGCCATGGCCCCCTAGGGTTGTCATAATATTAGTGATGTATATTAAATTTTTATTTAAATTTTTATTTTTACTTATATATTTATGTAAAAAAAAAAATTGGCCCCTGTTGAGTAAAAATCTTGGTCCTTACAAAATAAAATTTACTAGATTGTCTAGTATTTCTAAGTTGTGCCGATGGTTGGTACATTCAAGAAAGTTGAATATTTATCCATTTATTTGTTTGTAGATTAATTAAGTTGGTGTTGGTTTTGCCTGTTTCAACGGTTACTACCGAGTGTGCTACAAGATGAGTGATGGATTTATTGATAATTGTATGCCTATCTATATCGAAAGGGAAATAGTCAAAAATTTTAGTACTGATTCAATTCTAAATGGTTTCGTGATTTGAAGGAACACGTAGAGTGCTAATATAAGTATTTAACTAGTACTTTTGTGTATTTAATTTATCAAACATTCAAGCTTTGTCAAACATTCAAAGATAGATTTAAGTTACATAACGATGAGGTAAACGGGCAACAAGCTGCGCCGCAAGACCTCGTTGAAAAAAAAAATTGTGTTGATCGAAAAAAAAATTGGCCCCCCTTGTGAGGGAGTGCTGGCTTCGCCCCTGATTAATATACTAGCTTAGCTTATATCGGGTGCTCATTGTCTTTATACTTCTATATTTTAATATTTTAATAAATTTATTGGTAGATAATAAAATAACTCATGTTTTTATGTGTATTTATAAAAAAAAAATATTTTAATTAGAGAATATATATATTAATAAGTGGAAAATATATTACAATTGGTATTTTAAGGTGTTTATAAAATAATCGGTTGCAGGTTGCAGGTTGCATTTGGTTTTACGATGCACTTGTTAAGCACTTATTAAATTTTTAAACTTGCATTTTAAAATACCAAATATCATTAATATTTGATCTAGCATTTCTCATCTATTTAGATTTAGGAAACTTAACAAAAATACCATGTTTTCTAGTTTTTTTTTGCGATTTTACCATCTTTTGAAAATATTTACAAAAATACATTATGCAACATATTTTTATATTTTTCTCAAAAATAATTTGAAGTTGATTTTGGTTTTGCTTACATTGATTTTGGTTGGAGGTTGCATTTGGTTTAAGGATGCATTTGTTAAGCAATTATTAAATTTTAAAGTTACATTGTAAAATACCAAATATCATTAATGTTAGGTCGAATACACAATATATATATATAATCAAGTACTGTATGAGTAAATAACAAGAACACACGTTTTAGTACTTAAAACTGTTTGGAATTAATAATTCATCTCTCAGTGATGTAAAATATCACACAGAGCTGCTTAGGTTACAATGAATGATATTCGTTCACGATGGATACCCTTCTAGGGTTAACCTAACTGTATTTATAAGATATACAGCTACGTACAATCGTTAATTGATTCTCCTAAAATTAAGCTATACAATTGATATCAATTACGATTGCTACACGTCTTCTAAGTCAACTCAATCTCTTTGACAGTTATCCAATCTTCAAAGATATTGCTTCCATATTAATCTTGAATTAATCTTCAAACTCTGTTGACTTGTAGACGCTTCCAGTAGACAGACTTTAGCAAACTCTGTTGCTCTCCTAGCCAGCAGTGTTTGCGCTTCCTTGTATTCACCTAGCAGTGTTTACGCTTTCTTCTGTCAGCGTTTGCGCTTCCAGCTATCAGCGTATACTCAAACTCTGCTACGATTGCTTTCAATAACAAGTTAAACTCTTTTTACCTGTAACACTTAAACACTGACATTAAATCACATCAATTATATCTAACAATCTCCCCCAACTTGTTCATTAGAAAAATGTACAAGTTCACAGTAATTGATGATGTCAAAACAATCAAATAAAAACACAGTGTTTAACATATAATCAGAGTTTAATCTTGACTTAACAAAATCTACAGAAAATTCAAATTACTTACAAATTCTGTCTACCCAACCTCCTCAAGATCTGGAGTTGTTCTGAGATAATCTATCAACAGTCTTCTCTCAGCATTTTCAAGTTCTCTATGCATGGCTTCCTTGATTTCTTTCAAATCTGGATCATAGATTTTATTTCTCCTCATCTCATTACCCAGTCTAATGAACTTGACTTCCTCTGATTGTGAATTAAAATCAAGAACTGTAATCCCCAGATCAGTCTTTAATTTAGCAGTTCCTTTCTTCATCTCTACAAGATTTCCATTCAAATCTCTGTATTTAGGAACATACTCTTTAGTAGTCTTCGATCCTGTAAAAGCTTTGGCTCTCAGCATATATTCCCTTATAGAATTTACAATAAGCTCTGTTCGTCGGTTTCTGACTCTGAATATATGCAGGACATACTGAAGTTCTTCAAATAACTTTAGCTTGATTACTTCTTCATTCACTCTATACACTGTTCCATCTGTCATAAAGTATAACAGAAAGTGAATATCTAAGCTCCTTTGATGAACTAGTTGAACTGATTCCAACTTGTCTAGATTTTCTTGAGTAATACCAGAACCAAGAGAGACAAGTGCAGAGGGATCTCTTGGACTGTTACTAACTCTCAAATCTCTTCTTGAACCTAAGCCAGAAGTATTCCTGCCTGGTGGCTTTCCTGAACAAGCAACATTATGTTGATACCCACCAGTCACTCCTGTTTGTGCTTGAACTGGAATCTTTGGCCTAGAAAACCCAGGTAAAGGTTTGCTTTGAATCTGTACAACTTGTGTGGCAACAGAGGTTGTAACTATCATTTTGTCTTTGCTCTCTTCACCCATCACCCCTTTCAGTTTTAACTTGACATCAAGAGAAGACTTTCTTACCAACTTTCCTTCTTCTTCTTCTTCTTCCTCTTCTTGAATACCAGATAAATTCTCTTTGATTTTAATCCCTTTCGTTGCAGGCTTTGAAGCTTTGACAGTCTTCTTTCCTTTCTTAGACTTCATTGATTTTAAATGTTCTTTTTGCAACAACTTTTCTTCAGCTTGTATGTCTTCAAGTGTAGCCTCAGCATTTTCCTCACGAAAGATCTTAGCAGCTAACTCTTCATCTGTTTGTGGATTGTCAGTGAATGACAAATCATTTTGCCTTGAAGTAGAAGTACTCTGAAGATTTGTATCTGCCACAAAATTTGGCTTTGACCTTGTAGACCTTTCATAGCCATGTCTTGGATTTGCACTTCTTAACCCCTTATCAGCATTTGCACCTTCTTCATCCAGATGATCCTTCTTTGACAGAGTTTGATTTTGCTTACACTTAGTTTTAGCAATTCTCTCCCCCTTTTTGACATCATCACCATCTGGAATCAGAATAGAGGTGATTAACTCAAGAGAGTTTGCAATAGAATCAACCTTCTCAGTCAGCAAAAGCTGATTCTGTTCAACTTTGCTCATTCTGTCATTAAGAGTCTCCTGAGCTTTTGAAAATTGTTGAAATAGCTTAGAATTAGCTCTTTGAGATTTCTCCTCATGAGTAGCAACCTCTGTTCGAAGATCAACAATTGCCTTCGGATTATCATCAAATCTGTGATTCAAGGACTTGATCTGAATCACTGTTCCTTGTAGACAAGTGAAGATATCAGGATTTGAAATCTTTGAAGAATTTACCTTGAGAAAGGTAGCTGCTCTGCCATGAGGAAAAATACAATCTGACTTGTATCAATCTGCAGTTTGCTTTGTCAAATAATTATCATCAATTTCATTAGCAGAAGGTCCAGCAAAGTCTGGTTTTTCTCCTGTTTTCTGACCATCAGTTTGAAATTGTTCTTTTTGAGCTTCTGTACTCCTTTCTTCAAAAGAATCACTAACTGAAACATCAGTAGGTGCAACTGAAGCAATGTCCTCATCTTGAGCAGCAACTGGTTCTTGAGCAACCTGTTTTCCTTTATCACCTTGGATATGCTCTGAAGAAATAACTTTTTCTGGTTGATCAATCTCCTCACCATGATCAGAAACATGATGTGCATCAGAGTATAATTCTGTGTGTGATGCAACCTCAGTGTCTTCCAGGACAACAGTAGGCCCATCTGCAACACCAGTATCAACAGAGTTTGTAACCACCATGGGTGTTGGAGTAGATGCTTCATTGTCAAAAGAAAATGGAGTGGGAGTTTCATCAAACTCTTCCATTGTAGGCAATGCATCTCTAACATCTTCATCAGTCTGAACCTTAGCAAGTTCTGGTTCAGCAATCTTGAAACCTAATTCTTCTACAAAAGGTTCTATGATAACCTCTATCTCACCAGTAGGAATATCCTTAGAAATATTCTCTTGAGCCTCAACAACTTGCTCATCATCAGAGTCTGTAAGAATCAGCCTCCTCCTCTTTGCTTGAGGCACTTCAATCACTTCTTCTTCTGCACTAGAACTGTCCTCAGCTGGTGGTAAGGAAGGCCTATTTGCCCTTTTAATGATTCTTGTGGAATAAACAGCTCTAGGAGATGTCTATTTAGCCTTGGAATGTTTTGTGTTGAGGGCAGTATGCTTTTTCCTTTTTGGTTTAGATGTTGGTTGAGGTTGAGTAGTAGTGACAGGCTCAGGGTTTGTTGGTTCAGGTTGTGTGTGTGTTGATGTAGTAGGCACAGTGTTTGTTGGTGTTGGCTCAGGTGATGGTATAGGATGAGAGTGTATGGTTTCAGTGTGGTCAGTGGCTAGAGGTTCAGGCATATTTTGTGTTTCTGGTTGTTGTGGCTGTTGTGGTTCTTGTGATGGTGATTGGGAATCTTGGGGTTGATTTAGAAAGTTTTGCAGTGCAAGTGGAAAGACAAGTTCAGGTACATCTTTACCAGCATCTTTATTTGTCATATCAGAGAATATTCTCTTATTGACTCGAAAAGGTTGAATCACATCAGCTGCATCTATTTCTAAACCAGGTACACAGGCATTGAACAACAGTTAACAAAATCTAGCAAAATAGATTGTACTAGACTCTGACAATTTATCACCTAAATTCATTAACACATATCGACCATAATCAAAATTACTGCCATAGAGTAGAGAGTACCCAATTTGCAGACTATCCATTGGAATGGCATCCCAGTTGGTGACTTTCTTCTGGAATGTCCTGGTGATACAATCGAAGAAAAAATTCCATTCCTTTCTAAGATTCGGCCGTTTGACACTACCAAGCTTTGCCAAAGAATCCATGTAACCTATTTCTGTTAACATGTCCCTCAGATTCTGCTCAGAAACAATAGCATACGAGGTATGTGTGTCGAAGTCCATGGTCTCTCGAACAGTTTGTGGAGTTATCACAAACTCCTGTTCATCATGAGTGAAGATGATAGACGGAGTCCCATTCTCTCCTCCATCTATATACCTTGAGTTTTGCCAGAAAGTGACAATCTGAGATGCAGATAGAATAGCAGGTTCAATCAACGCTTGCCCAATCTCAGAGTCACGAAGAAAATTTTGCATAAGGTGAAACGCTTTAGGAGCACGGTCATTCTCAAGTAGAGCTGCAAAATTGTTAGGCACAAAATGAAGACCAAACGAAGTAAAAGGTTTTGTTGCCATTAGATCAAGAAATAAGCAAGAATTAACAGTGAGAATGATAGGTAGGAAAGGTGTTTGTGAAAATGTCAAAGTGAAAACCAAAGGAGATCTGTGTTTTAGTAAAGTGAATATGAGTGGATGTGGAGTGATAGTAACAAAAAGTGATTTGAGTAGTAAAAAAAATAAAACTCAATCGTTTTTACATTGAAAACACGCAACCATTCCTAGAATAGTATGAAAGTGGGACACAATGATGGGTGAGTGGGTGAAAATGGGACACGTGTCAAACATGCAGCGGATCACTTAATCACGCGCAGTAAAAGCAATTATTACTGCTGTCTTTCCTATTATCAAGACACTTTACCACAATTACACTCTATTTACTCCAAAATTTTCAAATTATCTTAATGAAAATTTACCTTAGAGTACGGAACACAATCCATCAGTGTTTGTCAAATTTTCCAACTTTATCACTAAAACCCTTTCAAAAAATGCACAGTCGTGAATATATGTGTGTGTGTAGCAGAGGTTACCAAATCAATTTTTATAGCATCTAATATTTCATAAAATCCATAAATCAAATCAATAAATACTGAATGCACAAACTCTCATATTAAACACGGAGTATGTGATGAATGCTAAACTCTGTAGTTCCTTAAATACAAAAATCTGAATAACCCTATTCCCATTAATGTTCATGATTATCCAAGTAAGCACACAGTCATTATAGACAAAAAGATCAAGAGATAGGCATCAAAGCATCATTCAGTGAGTAACATGTCAAGGATTTCCTTACAAACTCTCAAGGCACACAAGTGTTTAGGTGAAGTGTTTTCTCTCAAATTCAATCAGTAAAAGCAGATACTTCCATAGGCTTGAATTTCCACCAAATCTACACTACTTTGACTACATATATGCACAAATCAAAAGGACTTTATTCAGGGTTGTAATTTATTAAAATCAAACAGATGAGAAAAGATGTTGTAAATGAATAAATTTTGAACTGAACAATTTGACAGACCAAAGTGTTCAGTCACACTATTAGTACATATTTGTACAAGATGATCAGTATATACATTTTTTTTATATATACTGAGTAAACTTTCCTTTTGACGAGAAAATCTCACCTGCTTGCATTTGATTTTCCAAAAGAATAAAACTGCTCTTAATACGATAGAGTTAAAAAAATTGAGCAGTTAATAAGGCTCAAAGGGGTTTACTAAGGGTGGTATTTTTGAACAGTGTTTGAAGAAAGATGGTAAATCCTAGTGCCTTTATCATTTTCATGCACACACATATCATGTAGTCTCAAAATGATTTAATACAAGTTTTAGAGCAACATACTCACTGATGAACATCACACATCAATAAAATTTGATTGATATAAAATGTATCAATCACTTATTTGGCTCAAAATCTCACACGGTGCAGACATGAATTGTTTCTCAGCAAACTAAACAATGACACATCTCAAGTTTTAAAATTTTCACAAGTACAAACAAGGAATCATCAAGAACTATGTATGTCTTGGAAACAGAGTATTACTAATCAAAGTTTAGAGTTCATCAATATCAGAAGTTATTCATGAGAGGCAATGCACACAGTATTCATAGACTCAGAGTTTAGGACCAAATAAACCACGAGATGCTCTAAATATGAAACAGTATCATGCTGTGTTAACTTACTGCACAGTTTCTGATTAGATCACAGTGACTCAGAAAAAAATCTTGATTTATTCACTGAGAATCATGCTTCATACATATTTCTTCATTGGTGTTTTCATCCAGACAAAGATCAATTCAGAATTCACAGAGTTTATCACACATATTAATAGTGTATGACAGAAAGACATGCTGACAGAGTTTAACAGTGTGAGGACAAAAACATGTGAACAGAGTCTGCATAACAGAGTTTAAACAACAAAGTTCATATAGCACTAACAATTCACAGAAATATGAGCAACACATTTTATAAGAAAATTTTGAGTCTGACCAACATGTTTAGTCAAAACCAGAGACCATTCCTAGTTTATTGACCAGCCTTGTAAATGCTGCTTCACTCAAAGGCTTGGTAAAGACATCTGCAAGTTCTTGATCTGTAGGCACAAAGTGAAGCTCAATGTTTTCTTCCTCTACATGCTCTCTGATAAAGTGATACCTTATGCTGATGTGCTTGGTCATTGAGTGTTGTACTGGATTACCTGTCATTGCAATAGCACTTTGGTTATCACAGAAAATAGGTATTTTGCTATACCTCAATCCATAATCCAGTAATTGATTCTTCATCCATAGAATCTGTGCACAGCAGCTACCAGCAGCAATATACTCTGCTTCAGCTGTAGATGTTGATATTGATTTCTGTTTCTTGCTATACCAAGAAACAAGTCTGTCACCAAGAAATTGACAACTTCCACTGGTGCTTTTTCTGTCAATCTTACAGCCTGCAAAGTCTGCATCAAAGTAACCAAGTAGTTTGAAATCTGATTCTCTTGGGTACCACAGCCCTAAAGTTACAGCGCCCTTGAGATACTTGAAAATCCTCTTCACAGCTGTTAAATGTGGTTCCCTTGGATCTGCCTGAAACCTTGCACACAGACATGTTGCATACATGATATCAGGTCTACTTGCTGTTAGATAGAGAAGAGAGCCAATCATTTCTCTGTAACTTGTCATATCTATGGATGACCCTGTATCTTTGTCCAATTTTGTTGCAGTTGCCATGGGAGTTGTTGCAGATGAACAGTCAAGCATGCCAAATTTCTTGAGAAGATTTCTGGTATATTTTGCTTGATTGATAAAAATTCCATCATCTGTTTGCTTCACCTGTAAGCCTAGAAAATAACTTAGCTCTCTCATCATACTCATTTGATATCTGGACTGCATGAGCTTGGCAAACTTCTTACAGAGTTTATCATTAGTAGATCTGAAAGGCAGAGTGTATTAACTTGTAACACTATAACTAATGTAACTCAATTAAAAGAAAAGATACTTAACAAGAAGACAATCAAGAACAAGAAGTCACAAGAAATCAACACTATATGAAGACAAGGTAATTGATACAATTGAACATGTTAACTATGATCAAGCCAAGAAGAAATCATTGAGAGAAGTTCAAGTCAAAGTTGTTCAGGCCTCAGTGATTTGAGAAATCGAGAATCAAGATCATAACTATCAGTATCAACAAGACCAATTGATTTCAAGTGAACAAGAAGGAAAGCGAATATTGGAAAGCCAAGTTACTAAGTGAATATGGTAATTTATTCAAGAAGCAGAAACACTATCAAGACTAGTCACTTATGAACCAGACCAGTGCATCAAGTGTCAGGACATTGATAGCAAGTTTATGTCAGTAATAAAGATCCATGTTCAAGAGCTTGCTGAAGAATAAAGAAGACATGAAGATATCACAAGCTCAAGATGTGCATTGAAGTTTCAAGTTGAAGACCAGAATATTTTCTAAGTACTAAATGTTCTGGATGGCCAAGTAGAATATTTCTAAGTAGAAGTTCGACTTAGAAATTTCGAGATGGCTAAGTAGAAATTCTCAAGTAGAAGTTCTACTTAGAGTGCAGCTTCAACATGACACATGGCATCTTCTGATTGGCAGATTTCCAAGCTTTCAAGATAAGGCAAGATTTATGTGGACATCATTGGGCCACGTACATCTTAGTCTTTGAAGACTACAGGACATAGATTACATGTAGTATAAATAGAAGCACTTGTGTAATGTTTTGAGTTAGTGAGCAATATTGAGAAAAACACAAGAAAAAGAGAGAGAGTATATTCACAGAGCTTAGAATCATTCACTTCTCTCTCAACTTCTGTTATACTTTGTAATGAATGTTGTAGCAACCTTTTCAAGTTATATATAAAGAAATATATTCCTTGAATCTGTGTGTTCATTTATTGCATCGTATTTATTGCTACTCATATTCGAAAAGTTGTATTCACCCCCCCCTCTACAACACATTTGGACCTAACAATTGGTATCAGAGCGGATGTTTAACATACAAAACATAGATCCTTGTGTTTGGTAGAAGAATCGTGAGTTTTCATTTTCTAGATCTACTTTTCATTTTTTCGAAAAGTGTGCTTTAATTCGTTTCCAGTGAAAACTCATCCGGGAAAAATTATTTAAATACTCCAGGTGTGATTATTTGGCTTGGGTGTATTTTAATTAATTTTTGTGAATTAATCTGGGTTCATTGATATTTGGTGTTCTTGAGTGTTCATCATCTGTTCTTATCAAAGAAGATAACCCAACAACTTTTTGATCTCCTTTTTCAAACAAATAAGATAGTCAAAAAGGTGTTTTTGTACTTTTGATTTGATTATTATTCCTTGGCCGAAAGCAAAAGAAAGTGTACTCAGTGCTTAGCAAGTGGGTTAGTCACTTTCGGCGTGTAAAGTATCAAAAGTCAAAAAGGTGATATTGTTTATTCAATATTAAAGTAATCTGCAGAAAATTATTCTAAGGACAAAAAGTTCTACATAGAATTTCTACTTGAGATTTTCTACATAGAATTTCGACTTGGACAATTTCTACTTGGTGAATTTCGACTTGGACAATTTCTACTTAGAGAAATTTCGACTTGAGCAAAATTTCTACTTAGAAAAATTTCGACTTGGCAGAAGTTCTACATAGATATTCTACATAGCCTAGTCTTGGGTACTTAGAATTTTTTAGTGACAAGATTTGAAATGGCTCCTAAAAATTCTTTCAAGATCCCAATGTTCAACCGAGATCACTATGAAGAATGGGTTTTCAGAATGAGACTCTACTTAGAGACAATTAACCCTGAGTATCTGGAAGTCCTTGAAAAGGGTAAATTCGTTCCAATGAAAGCTATTCCTGAGTGTACGGAAGGAGAGGAGGTTATACCTGCTCGGTCTGAGCCTAAAAAGGCAGCGGACTTTACGGATGCTGACAAGGAGCAAATAGCTTATGATACTTCTGTAAGACAAACCTTGATGGAATCTCTTGATCATGAAATGTTCAACATAGTCAAAGGTTTGAATACAGCAAAGAAGATTTGGGACAAGATAGAAGTTGTCATGGAAGGATCTGCAGAGGTTAGAAGCAACAAGACACTTATACTCAAGATGGAGTATGACACCTTTAGAATACGAAAAGGAGAAAGCATAACAGACGTCTATCTACGATTCAGTCAGTTGGTATTAGATTTGAATCTGAGAGGTGTTACTCTCCCCATGGTTGAGACCAATACGAGATATCTGAGGAACCAGCCAAAGAGCATTGAACATAGGGTCTACGCAATCAGAGAAACCAGAGATTTGCATACAACTTCTCTGGAAGAATATTATGGAATTCTGAAGACCTATGAGCTGGAGACACTTCAAGATCAAGCATGGGACAATGATTCAAAAGGAAAAGAAACTGCATCAGGATTAGTTGCTGATGAGGAAGAGTCTAAGAAGGCAATGGTTGCAGCAAAGCCTAAATCATCACCTGCACCGCATCAAGTTGATAATGATGACGAGTGTGCATCTAACAGTGATGATGACTACTTCACCCAAGAAGAGCTGGACAACATGGACGATAGTGTCGTGGCATACATGGCAAGGAAGTTCAGCAACATGAGATTCAGAAAGAGCAACCGACCACAGAGAAATTCTTCATCTTACTATCGGGCTGCTAAGGGTGGTGGTAGTTCATCAGGCTACAAAAGCAAAGGCAAGAGTACCAGCTACAAATCTCCGTTGGATTTCAAAATGAAGTTCAATTGCTATAATTGTGGTGAACCTGGACATTTTGCCTCGGACTGCAAAAAGCCTAAACAGACTTATCCAAAAGAGACATTTGAAGCCCTCAAAAGCAAGTATGAATCGCTGGTGAAAGAAAAACATGGTAAAAGAGCTTTAGTAGTAACAGAAGGAAGAGCTTGGGATGATTCAGATGAGGAAGATGTTACTCATGTAGCAAACTTTGCGCTCATGGCTGAGACATCAGAGGAACCAGAGGTACCAGTTCTAACCCTTAAAGTAGAAATGTCTATTGATGATTATAAGGAACAGAACGGGGCTCTTAGCGAAGAGATCTACATGCTGTGCAAAAGCCTAGACACTTCTCAAAAGGAACAGAAAACACTTGTCGCCAAAAGCAGAATGCTTGAGGCAAAAGTGGAAGAGTTAGAGGCTGCTTGCACTGTAGATACTTCTCTAAGAGATTTTATCAAATCTTTGGAACACAAGCTCGTCCTTAAGGCAGAAATAGAATCATGTTTAAGGAACAAACTAGCTGAGTTAGAAACTAAATGTGAAGCTTATAAACTAGCTGCTAGTAAAGTGTATGTAGATAATGACGTATTTAAGAAGATAACTGGAGTAGGTGTAGGACTTGATTATTCTGATCTTTCTAAGAAAGAAGGCAAGAGAATTATCGACCCTAGTTCCAGTGACCTTAAAAAGGAAACACCTAGTATTCTTAAATCAGTTGTCAAACCTATCTACAAACATCTTGTTCCTAGAATAGAAGAAAAAGAGACTGAATTGATAGCTAGATATGAGATTGAGGTAGAAGATCGACAGGAAGTACAACCTATAACTCCTATAAAACAAGTTAAAATCAATTTTCCTGGAGATGAATCTAGACCAGGATTAGGAGCTAAGGCTGTTAAACAGCAAGGGAAGAAAGGCATAAAAGAGGTTAAGGCTGAACGAATAAAGAAAGCATGTTATCACTGTAAATCTACTGAACATCTTTCTTATGCATGCACTGCTACACATGCCATGCCTACCACACACACTATGAATAATCTGCATCAGAATCATGCACAGTGTGGTCAACCTAATTGTATGCCATGCACTTTTAACGTCATGCAAACTTTTGTGAATTTAATGAATGCATCTAGCCAGTCATGCTCAAATACTGCTGCTAGTTCAAACATCAAGAAAAATCATGTGAGAGCTAAGACTGTCAGTCCTCCTAAAGTTAGGAGTGACAAACCTTCTCCTAGGACTGATAAATATGTCAAGTCTGAGAAAGGAAAGGAGGAAGTCGAAAGCTCTAGTAATGTTAAGAAAAGTGCATCTCCTGTTGTTAAATCTGTTGATTATCAATCTTATCGAAAAGCCGGGCCCAATCAAAGTTGGGTTCCGAAGAAAGTCTAACCAATCTGTCATTGCAGGGCATTAAGCAAAAGAGAAATAAAGTTATATGGGTGCTAGACAGTGGAGCATCGAGGCATATGACTGGAAACAAGTCCCTGCTTACAGAGTTGGTTATGAAAGCTGGCCCTTATGTTACCTTTGGAGATGACAGCATAGGTGTGACAAAGGGATATGGCAAACTGAAAACTGGCAATGTCATCATTGAAGATATTTCCTATGTTGAGGGATTAAAGCACAATTTGTTGAGTATCAGTCAATTCTGTGACAAAGGTTACGAAATTGTCTTCAACAAGAAAGGTGTATCAATCACTCACATCAAGGAAGGCTCACTGGCTTTGAGAGGAGTTCGAAAGGCAGATCTTTTTGTTGCAGACATGGATTCAGCAAATCAGAATGAAGTCACCTGTTTCTACAGCAAAGCTTCGGATGATGAAAGCTGGTTATGGCACAAAAAGTTATCTCACTTAAACTTCAAAACGATGAATGCTCTCGCGAGGCGAGAATTGGTGAGAGATCTACCTCAAATGGAGTTCGCTCCGAAAGGACTCTGTGAAGCCTGTGAAATGGGAAAGTCGAAACGAGCATCGCATAAAAGCAAAGAAATTTCTAGTATCACTGAGCCTCTGCAACTTCTTCATATGGATTTGTTTGGCCCAGTGAATGTCCTATCTTTGTCTAGGAAAAGATATGCGTTGGTAATCGTGGATGACTTCTCCAAGTATACATGGGTATTGTTCGCAATGACGAAAGACGAAGTACCTTTCCTAATCATTGATCACATCACTCAAATTGAGAATGTTTCAACACTTACTGTGAAGACGATTAGATCAGACAATGGCACTGAATTCAAAAACGCAGTGCTAAATGACTTCTGTGTATCTAAGGGAATACGTCGTCAGTATTCAGCCCCGAGAACTCCACAACAAAATGGAGTAGTTGAAAGGAAGAATAGAACTTTGGTTGAAGCAGCAAGAACTTTGTTGTGTGATTCGAAACTTCCTCTGTATTTCTGGGCAGAAGCAGTGAGTACCGTGTGTTACACTCAAAATCGATCCTTGATCATAAAAGATAAAGAAAAGACACCATGTGAGCTAATGAACGGAAGAAGACCAACAATCAAATACTTTCATGTCTTCGGAGCAAAATGCTATGTACTAATAGATGATGAAAATCTAGGCAAGTTTGCAGCAAAAGCTCGTGAAGGAATCTTTGTTGGTTACTCCACAGATGTGGTAGCAGCTTATAGGGTGTTCTTAGTAAATGATCGAAAAGTGACTGAAAGCTACAACGTCAGATTCGACGATACCAAACTCTCATCAATTTCAAGAGATTCTAGTGAACCCGAGTCCCTAAAATTTCAGAATCTGGACTTAGAAGATCTTGAAGATGAACCTGAGTTGGTTGTCCCATTAAATGTTCCAAGTGTACGTGAAGAACCTGAGTCTAGTGAACAAGCTAATTCTACAAGATCAGGAGAGACTTCTTCAGCACGAACCAGTAACAACTCAGGGGGAGTAAATAGCAGCTCAAGGACTACTGTTCAAGGCTCGAGTCGAGTTGACTCTAGTTCTGTAGGAGCTGGTACTAACTCAGGGGGAGTTAGTGAAAGTGATCAAAGTAGTCAGCACCACAACTTAGAAAGTCACGCTGAATCATCAAGACAATTTCCAAGAGAACGGGTATGGAATAGAGACCATCCGTTTGAATTAATTATTGGTGATCCAGATGCTGGTGTGTCTACTAGAAGAAATGCAAGAGCTGACCTGGCTAATATTTGCTTATATTCTGGGTTCTTATCCAAGCTTGAACCTAAAGAAATAGAAGAAGCTCTTGGTGATACTGATTGGGTGATTGCAATGCAAGAGGAACTCAATCAGTTTGAAAGGCAGAAAGTTTGGAAGCTGGTACCCCGACCAAAGAACAAATCAGTAATTGGAGCAAGGTGGGTATTCAGAAATAAAATGGATGAAAACGGACTTGTAACACGAAACAAGGCTCGTTTGGTTGCAAAAGGTTATTCTCAACGAGAAGGAATTGATTATGATGAGACCTATGCACCAGTTGCAAGACTTGAGGCAGTCAGGATGTTTTTGGCATTTGCAGCACATAAGAACTTCAAGGTTTTCCAGATGGATGTGAAAAGTGCCTTCCTGAACGGAGAGTTAGAAGAAGAAGTGTATCTGGAACAGCCGCCTGGCTTCATTGATCCAGAACTTGTAGATTTTGTGTATCTTCTCTTCAAATCTGTCTATGGCCTCAGGCAATCCCCAAGATGTTGGTATGAAACCCTATCCGTATTCTTAATTGAAAGTGGTTTTACTAGGGGAGTAATTGACAAAACATTGTTCTATAAGAATGTGAAGAATGATCTAATACTTGTTCAAGTCTATGTGGACGATATTATCTTCGGGTCATCGAATGAGCGCTTGTGCGAGAAATTTGCTAAGCTAATGCAAGACAAATACGAGATGAGCATGATGGGAGAGCTGTCTTTCTTCCTTGGATTACAGATCAGTCAGAGAAAAGATGGTATCTTTATCTGTCAATCCAAGTACGTCAGAGATTTACTCAAGAAGTATAATCTAGAAGATGCATCAGCAGCTAAGACTCCCATGGCAACAGCCACAAAGCTTGATGAAGACAAATCAGGTAAATCAGTTGACATCACAAGCTATCGAGGTATGATTGGCTCACTTCTCTATTTAACTGCAAGTAGACCAGACATAATGTTCGCAACTTGTTTATGTGCAAGGTTCCAAGCGGATCCTAGAGAATCACATCTCGTAGCCGTCAAAAGAATTTTTAGGTATCTCAAGGGCACACCAAATCTAGGGATTTGGTACCCAAGAGATACAGGTTTTAATCTAATTGGCTATACGGATTCAGACTATGCAGGTTGCAGGATTGATAGGAAAAGCACATCTGGTGCCTGTCAATTTCTTGGCAGAAGATTGGTGTCCTGGCAAAGTAAAAAGCAACACACAGTATCTACTTCTACTGCTGAAGCTGAGTACATTGCTGCTGGAAGCTGTGTAGCTCAAATACTGTGGATGAGGAACCAATTGAAGGATTATGGCATGGAGCACAAGAAAATTCCAATTATGTGTGACAACACAAGTGCCATTGCCATAACCAACAATCCTGTAGATCACTCAAGAACCAAGCACATCGACATCAGGTATCACTTCATAAGAGAACATGTCGAGGAGGGGACTGTGGAGCTACATTTTGTGCCCACAATGCAACAAATTGCAGATATATTCACCAAACCTCTTGATGAAGTAACATTCAATAGGTTGGTTGGTGAATTGGGAATGCTTAACTCAAGTTAGTAAAGCCTTCTATCTGTAAAATCCATGGTTTTGTTTGTATGTGCAAGCTATTTAATCATTATGTGTTTAGACTTTAAAATGCCTAATTAATGATTATTATAGGGTGCATATAGTGTGATTTTGCATGAATTCAGTGTGTTTTAAGTGTCTTTTATAGCACAAATCTTTGAATTTATGCTTGTTAGATTGCATGATCATAGGGGGAGTTAAATTCATAATATTCTAAATATTGCATGATTTTTAGATGAATTTACCTGTGTTTTTCATGTAATTAGAGGCCTTAGAATTATCAAGGAATGTTTTAATTATGTCATATATTAAAATCCTTGAATTGATATTTATATTAATTTGGCAAAATTAATTGTTGAGTTTTTCAAAGAAAAATTGTCAAATTAATCTAAGTATCTTCAAAATTTCGAGTTGATCATTATCTCGAAACTCATCTTGAAATTCTAGTTGAATTTCGATTTGAGCTTCCAGAGTGAAGTTTTGAAAATTCTAAGTCTGGGAAGAATTTCGAGTTAGCCTCTATCTCGAAATTCAACTCGAAATTCGACTTAGAGTTCGACTTAGAGTTACCAGTGTGCCTATTTATTTATTATCTTCAAAATATTCGAGATAAAGTCTATCTCGAACTCCATCTCGAAATTGAGATGTGGTTTCCATTTTTGGGGATATTTTGAAATGATCTGAGAGAATAACTTCGAGTTAGTTAATAATTTCGAGTTAGACTCTATCTCGAAACTCAACTCGAATTTCGACTTGATGTTCGAGATAGAGCTCTCAGTTGGTTTTAAGGGGATTTTTCGAGTTAACTCCTAACTCGAAGTCTATCTCGAATTTCTACTTAAATTTCGAGATAGGTTTTCCTAATGCTGTTGGTGGTTTGTGCTGTTTACATGGTCATTTATAAGTTAAATGGTAAAGTTTTTCGAGTTAACAGCTATCTCGAACTCTATCTCGAAGTTCGTCTTAAAAAGTTCGAGATAGACTTCGAGATAGACTTCGACTTAGACTTCGAGATAGAATTTCGACTTGAGTTCTCCCTGTATGTACTTAGAGTTTTCATAATTTTTAACAGGGACACTTTAGTCATTTCACATTAATGTCTATATATACATATCTAACTCGATCTTTTCTTTCACTTTTACCTAATAGAGTTTTACAGCCGCCCCATATACATACAGGCGATTTCATAGTTTCAAATCATTGTTCGTGATTTTTGTGACTAATCTCATACGGACAACGAATTTATGCCCATTTTTAGACTGCTATCTTCTGTGTGTCATCATTGATCTCTGTGATTGTGTCTTGTATACCTGTTCATCTTCATCGATATATACACACACGTATATACACACAAAAGTTCACAGATTTGTTCACACACGATTTCACTGGTGTATACACATACAACTTCACTGTTATACATACACGTATATACATCCCCATTGCAGATTCAGTTATTGGGTTGTTGTTATTCGCCTCTTGTAGTTTTAATCCCGTAGTTTAATTTTTCTAAAAGGGGACTATTGTTGTTCTTGATAAATTAAAAGGGATAAAATTGTTAATTAAAAATTAATTGTTTTTCAGAAATTAAAATTAAAATTCACATTTTTTTTTAAAGAAAAACTTTTAATTATAATGGCTCACCAATTTTCACTTGCCAAAAACAATTTTTATAATATTTCTACGGAAATTGGTGATCAACTCCCACGCTTTAAGTCTTGGATACGATTTCTCAATTTGTATTCCAAAGCTAGCGATGCTTTTACTGCTAAACCTACACTAGTACATGATGCTTTACAGCAATTATGGACTAGTGCAGTTTCTTTTGGGAGCAAATCTACCCCCTTTGGTTTCAGGTTTACCTTAGCGGGTCAGGAATATGAGGTGACTGAACAAATTGTCAACAAGGTTCTGGGATTCCCCATTAAAGATGCTTATGATTCAGAACCTACAGCTGCAGAACGCCTCAGATTCTTTGAAGAAATAGGGTGTTATCCTCCGACTGGCCGGATCACTGGAAACATCCAAAAACAATTTCTTCATGTGGAATGGAATTACTTTTTCGAGGCCATCACAAGATGTTTTCGGGCACGAGAAAGCGATTACCATCAAATTTCCATTCCCATGCAAAACCTCGGAATTGCCCTAGCAAGAGAGCTGGATATAAATTATGGACGAATAGTTCTCTCTGAGATAGTGGCTGTGATGGGATCTCCTGCAAGCAGAGACCTCAACACAACAGATGTTGTCTGCTGGTTTCCTCGGTTCTTACAGATGCTGATTAATCATTTAATACCGAAGGATGCTCTTGCAGTTAGACAGAGTTTTGCCAGAAGCCAAAAATCTGCACCACTAGGGATGGGCACTAAGTCACTTTCAACAGTTGAAAATCAGGATAAACATCATGGAAAACCGATGTCTGTTCCTGATACCTTACAACAGTGGCTTACATATGATGAGGGAGTTACCACTTTGATGGAATTCTCGCAAGTTTCATCACATGCTCAGAATCGATCTGCTCATGCTGAGGCATTTGAAGAGATTCCTGATGAACAAAGCGGTGATGAACAAGGTAATGAATCAGGTAATCTCTCTCTACATTCTATTAATTCCTCTTCCTATGTTTCTGATTCCCAGACCCAAGAGACTGCTAGCCCGCAGGATCTATCCCAGGGTGAGAGCTATATTTCTAATTCTATATCACCCCAGTCACCGGAATCCAAACAGCCAGCACAAGTAAATGTAGGATATGATGAAGAGAGTGAACCCGAAGAGCAGCAACTCATTCGAAAGAAACCCAAAATTTCTCATGCTGCTACTTCTAAATCTCAGTCAAACCCTAGAGTGTCACACGCAACCACTCCACCTCACGAGAGTGGTTCACCCCTTGAACAATCTGCACATAGGGATTTTGATTTTGATGATGATTATGTACCTTTTGAAGATACTGTTGCTTCCAGAGGACATGAAGCTTTAAAAGCTTCAGCCGTACCTTCACCGGTACGTACTGATGCTACAAAGAGGATCGGTTCTGATGTCGTACAAGAACACTTTGTAGCCTCTCAGCCTGAGATTCCAACTCAGGAACAAACAGCATTTGATCCCATAACTGCAAATTATATTGCATATCCAGTTTCTGCAGGTACTGCTTCATATTTTGGATCATTTATTGAAGATATACACGAGCGTGAGACAGGGAGTGTGTGTGAGAGGTTAGGGAGAGAGGGACCTTCATTTTTAAGGCCCGAAACCGAGCGCCAAATACCAACAGAACGAGAATTAGAGCGAGGTCACCTAAACCAAACACCGTCCCTCAATACTGAAAATCTTGATACTCGTATGTCTTCTATGGAAAATCAAATGAAGCAGTTTGGGCAGACGATGGGGCAGTTAGGGATGAACGTTGGGAACAATCAAAGGGCCCTTGACGACTACGCAGCACGAATGGCAAGTCAAGCTACAGCTTTTAATGATTTGACAAACAAGGTAAATGACTTGGGCCATGCTGCTGGTGTCTTGGGAAACACTCTGAATGACAGGATGGGAGCAATGGAGCTTACAATGGATACTCTGGCTGTGGAGATCAGTAGAGTTATGTTCGCAATCAGAAGTTTTGTGCCCCCAGAGTGTTTCGCGCCGCAACAACCTCCCCCCGATGCTGGTACAGGTGGTGCTAGTGGAGCAGGACCCTATGGTTCTGGTTTTGAAGATTTTTATGCAGCTGGTGGATCTGGAGACCAGGGTGGAGTTCAGGATAACTCACCTAAGGGGGAGAGTATAAAGGAGACGAGACAGCAGGGAGTTCAAATCGAAGAAATTCCAGAACAAGCTGATCTTGTAAAAGAAATAGAAATTGAGCCGTCTATTGATGAAGAGGCTCTGAGAAGGAAAAAGGGTAAGGCCATAGCGATTGAGCAAGATGAGCCATTCGTTGACCTGAGTCATCAAGAAAAAGTACAGGTGGTACTTGACTCAGATTCCGATATGGAAGACGCACGTTTGAAACATGCTATAAAGAGATCATTGAAAGATCAAGGTGGAGGTGCTGGGATGTCTGTCGGAAGGCCTGAAGAAATTACTGTTGATGAGGAAACCCTGAAGTCTCAAAAGTTAGCCTTAGATCAAGCTGAGTTCTTTAAAATGAAGGCAATGCAAGATCGTGCTGCGTTTCAGGAAAAGAAAGCGGAGCTACAAGGGAAGCAGTACGATTATGAGCTTGCAAGGCTAGCTGATCCTCAGATTGATCTGGACAATAGAAGGATAGGGCAGAAGTGGGATGACGCAAGGAAGATATTGATGGGACCATGTACAAAAGGAGATCATAACAAGGAGGCAGATGATCTGTTCTACAACCTAAATTTGCAGAATCCAATGGCTGCTGACTACATAAGTGCTTTAAAGAGATTAATTTCTAAAGTCAGGGTTGGATACAATTCAACGCAAAAGGAGTGGCAGGTTATTTTGTCTTTCACAGAAGGAGTCCCAATGTCTTTCATGTATGTGGATGACCAATTCATGACGAGAAGATCTGCATCAGAGTTGTTCTTGCTAGCAACAAAAATTCAATACTCTCATTCTGAGAATCTAAGCATTCTGTATAGGGATCACTTAATGCAGCTAGCAGAGGACAAGGGTCCAGAATTCTCAGCATATCCAAATGTTGTCCGGATGGTGGTTGACAGTAAAATGAAGAGGGTGAGCTTGGAGGAAAAGGACTTAATGGAACTTTCAGTGGAATCTCTTAAGGCCGTCTGTAGGCAAATGATGAGTAAGGGATTCGCTTCTGAGCTTAAAGATAAATCAGTGAAGATCATTGAAAGCGTCATACTCAAGAAGAGCAATGAGGTGTGGAAGTGTGATGTCATTGCTCCAAACCCTCTTGATAATGTGAAGATTGAACCAGAGCTAATGGAGAAGAAATGGAATATTCTTCAAGCTATGAAGAATGTAGATGAAGCTCTGAATCTTCCTACTGGAGAACTGGAACAAGGAGAGATAAGGGAGGCAGTTGGTGTTCCAGGAAGAGACAGTGTATACTGGATACACTCTTTTGTTGATAATACAGCTGATGCCTTAGTATTCATAGATGCAGACCAGAATCAAACATTCTTGCATATGAGTAAACAATGGCTGCTGCAGACTCAAGATGCTGCATTTCTGGAGAAAGTGTTATATGTGTTCAAATGGGAAGATGTGGAAGTTAAGTATGTGACAGAAAAGCAGAGACTCGTGAGTTACCTGTCTGATGTAGTAGTGGAAAAGAAGCGATTGGAGCGAGATGCGGCTAGTGTCCACAATACTAACCGTGTCATAGGCTATCCCAAAATGATCTATTGTCAGTTTAAAGCTGATAAAACTCATAGGAAACCTCGGCTTATAATGAAGAAATTTGAGGAAATTCCAGAGATCAGGACTACTCAGGAGGTGGACAAACTCAGAAGGCTTTTCAAACATCCTTACCCAGAACCCAGGAACCCTCTAGAAATGGAAGCAGTAAGTTTGTTGAATACTAGGTGGACGCAACTTCATGATCCAGTATATAAGAAACAAAAGCAGCAAGAGGAGAAGCGCAGAAGGCAGAAAGAAGAAAAGGACCAAGCTGCTGAAGCTAGGAAGAGGAAACGGAATTAGGGTTAAAGGTCAGAGTGGTGTGAACTTGAAGTTGGAAAAACTTCATGTCTTTCGGTTGCTTTAACTCACTTGAGGAAAATTTATCTTAGAATGAATCCAATAAGGTGATATAAGTTTGACTAAAAGATATGAAATAATCCAGGTGATAGGAATCATTCAAATGATCTTTAATTCGAGGTTCGAATTCTGTTTCTAGTTTAAGTTCTTTGTATTGTTTTCAAGTACTTTTCAATTGTATATTTTTCAAGACTGTAATGTTAATTATCTTTTCTCGTCTCATTGTTTAGTTGAGTTATCCTTCATTAATTTGAATGTCATTGTTAGACAATCAAATTGGGGGAGATTGAAAGGCAGAGTGTATTAACTTGTAACACTATAACTAATGTAACTCAATTAAAAGAAAAGATACTTAACCAGAAGACAATCAAGAACAAGAAGTCACAAGAAATCAACACTATATGAAGACAAGGTAATTGATACAATTGAACATGTTAACTATGATCAAGCCAAGAAGAAATCATTGAGAGAAGTTCAAGTCAAAGTTGTTCAGGCCTCAGTGATTTGAGAAATCGAGAATCAAGATCATAACTATCAGTATCAACAAGACCAATTGATTTCAAGTGAACAAGAAGGAAAGCGAATATTGGAAAGCCAAGTTACTAAGTGAATATGGTAATTTATTCAAGAAGCAGAAACACTATCAAGACTAGTCACTTATGAACCAGACCAGTGCATCAAGTGTCAGGACATTGATAGCAAGTTTATGTCAGTAATAAAGAGCTTGCTGAAGAATAAAGAAGACATGAAGATATCACAAGCTCAAGATGTGCATTGAAGTTTCAAGTTGAAGACCAGAATATTTTCTAAGTACTAAATGTTCTGGATGGCCAAGTAGAATATTTCTAAGTAGAAGTTCGACTTAGAAATTTCGAGATGGCTAAGTAGAAATTCTCAAGTAGAAGTTCTACTTAGAGTGCAGCTTCAACATGACACATGGCATCTTCTGATTGGCAGATTTCCAAGCTTTCAAGATAAGGCAAGATTTATGTGGACATCATTGGGCCACGTACATCTTAGTCTTTGAAGACTACAGGACATAGATTACATGTAGTATAAATAGAAGCACTTGTGTAATGTTTTGAGTTAGTGAGCAATATTGAGAAAAACACAAGAAAAAGAGAGAGAGTATATTCACAGAGCTTAGAATCATTCACTTCTCTCTCAACTTCTGTTATACTTTGTAATGAATGTTGTAGCAACCTTTTCAAGTTATATATAAAGAAATATATTCCTTGAATCTGTGTGTTCATTTATTGCATCGTATTTATTGCTACTCATATTCGAAAAGTTGTATTCACCCCCCCCCCTCTACAACACATTTGGACCTAACAAGATCCAAAAATGATATCATCAACATATATCTGAACTAAAAGCAAGTCACTTCCAGTTTTGAAATAAAACAGAGTTTTATCAATTGTACCTCTGTTGAATCCACTTTCTAAGAGAAATTGAGCCAGAGTTTCATACCATGCTCTTGGTGCCTGCTTAAGTCCATAAAGTGCCTTGTCTAGCCTGTAGACATGGTCTGGATATTTTGGATCTACAAAACCAGGTGGTTGTTCAACAAACACTTCTTCTTCAAGTTTTCCATTCAGAAAAGCACTTTTCACATCCATTTGAAAAACCTTGAATTTCTTGTGAGAAGCATAAGCAAGGAACATCCTTATTGCCTCCAATCTGGCAACTGGTGCAAAAGTCTCATCATGATCTATTCCCTCTTGCTGTGAATAGCCTTTTGCTACAAGTCTGGCTTTGTTTCTTGTAACAACCCCTTCACTGTCACTTTTGTTTCTGAAAACCCACTTAGTACCAACAATAGACCTGTTCTTTGGTCTTGGTACTAGTATCCACACTTCATTTCTCTCAAATTCATTTAACTCTTCTTGTATTGCTGTTATCCAGTCAGCATCTTTAAGAGCTTCTTCAACTTTCTTTGGTTCATTTTGTGACAAGAATGCATAAAACAGACATTCATTTGTTGTTGCACTTCTTGTCCTTACTCTTGCATCTGGATCACCAATGATCAAATCAGGTGTGTGAGATTTGGTCCATTTCCTAGCTGAAGGCAACTGACTTCTTTCAAAGTTGGATCCTCCCCCTTGATCCATGTTCTCCTGATTTTCTTGATATCTTTCTTCATTCTCTGAGGCTCCCCCTGAATGTGACTGCTCAGTGTGTGAACTGTCAGATTTTGAACTTTTAGAGTTTGAGTCACCAGAGTTTGATTCAGAATTTTCAGTTGAGTCATTATCAGAATTTGAGTTATCACTTTGATGAGTTTCTTCATGCTCCCCCTCAACTGGTTCTTCTCTTGTTTCTGGCTGAAAGGTCTCTTCAGTATTTACCAGTAGAGGTTCAGAGTTTGTCAGATCAGACTCATCAGAGTTTAATTCATCAGAGATTAAATCTTCATTTTCGAAATGCAGTTGATCATGTTCATTTACATCTTCAAGTCCAGTTATTTTCTTGTCATCAAAAGACACATGAATAGATTCCATGATCACTCTAGTTCTCAGATTATAAACTCTGAATGCTTTAGTTGACAGTGGATAGCCAACAAAAATTCCTTCATCTCCCTTCAGATCAAATTTGGTCAACTGTTCAGGATGAGTTTTCAGCACAAAGCATTTGCACCCAAAAATATGAAAATATTTCAGGTTTGGCTTCTTTTCTCTCACCATTTCATATGGTGTTTTTCCATGCTTATTTATCAGAGTGGTATTCTGAGTAAAACAAGCTGTTTGAACAGCTTCTGCCCAGAAATAGGTTGGTAATTTTGCTTCATCAAGCATAGTTCTGGCAGCTTCTATCAAAGTTCTGTTCTTCCTTTCAACTACACCATTATGTTGTGGAGTGCCAGGTGCAGAAAACTCTTGTTTAATTCCTTTGTTCTTGCAAAATTCTTCCATTGTTGAATTCCTGAATTCAGTTCCATTGTCACTTCTGATAATCTTCACTTGATTCTTTGACCCTTTGTCCAACTGCTTTATATGTTCAGCCAGAGTTAATGCAGTTTCATCCTTCTTTGCTAGAAAATACACCCAAGTGTATCTGGTGTATTCATCAACAATGACTAGAGCATATTTCTTCTTTCCAAGAGACATCACATTCACTGGTCCAAAAAGATCAACATGAAGAAGATGATAAGGATCAACAATTGAAGACTCAGATTTGCTTTTGAAAGAGGCCTTTCTCTGTTTGGCCTTTTGACAAGAATCACACAGGCCTTCTGCATTCAACAAAGACTTTGGTAGTCCTCTCACAAGATCATTCTTAATTAGCTCATTGATGTTTTTCAGATTTAAATGAGAGAGTTTCTTATGCCACTTCCAACTCTCTTCACTGGACATCCTTGTAGATAGACACAATGCTTTGCCATCAGAGTTTGTTGACAATTTTATTTCATAAATGTTATTGTGTCTGTTTCCAACTAGAGCAACTTTCCCTGTAGATTTACTGATGACTTGACAATATTCAGGCTGAAAATCTACATGGTATCCTCTGTCACAGATTTGACTCACAGAAAGCAGATCATGCTTGAGTCCTGGAACCAGAGCTACATTTGTGATGATGACACTTCCAAGATTAATATTGCCATATCCCAGAGTATGTCCTATGTTGCCATCTCCATAGGAAACTTTTGGGCCAGCCTTCTCCACATACTCTGATAGCAGGGCTTTATTTCCAGTCATGTGTCCTGAACATCCACTGTCCACGACTAGGGTACTTACCCTGGTGCCCTGCAATCACAAACAATCACTGATTGTTAGTTTTAAGGATCCAGACTTGCTTGGATCCTTTTGCTTTATTGAATCTGTTAGTTTTTGCAGCGGATTTGTCATTATCAGAGTTTAAACTAACATTTTCATTCTTAGCACTTGCAGAATCAACTTTAACCCATTTCAAATTAGGTTTCAGTTCATAATAATTATGATAAATAGCATGATAATTCTTGCAAGTATAAATTGAGTGCCAAGTACTTCCACAATGTTTGCACAGAGTTTGTGGTCTTGGTTTGACATTATCCTTTTTTACTCCAGATTTGGAGGGTAAAAAATTAATGTCTTTGTTCTTCCTGCAAAAACTAGCAAGATGATTAGTGCTACCACAGTTATGACAAGTTCTTCTAGGTGCAAATGTAGCAAGCATTGGCTTAATTCCTGATGTTATGCCTACCTTTCCATTTCTGTTTTTCCTAGGCATTTTCTGTTTGTTGACAGATTTTATTTCTTTAAGTTTATGCTTGAGTTGTTTATCTGTCATTGAACCAATATTAACCTGTTTGACACAGGTTTTTACTGGCTCACTTTTAACAGCTCCATGTTCAGTTTTAACAGTACCATGAACAAATGTTCCAAATTTCTTAGAAGAAAGAGGTGGTCTAATCTTGACTGTATTCTGAAACCTAAGCACATCATCCTCAGAATAACCTAGACCTACTGTGTCTTATTGAAAAACCTCTTGAGTGTCTTTTCCAGAATGTGTCCAAGTTTTAATAATGTGCTTTGCATCCTCCAATTCAGATTCTAGTTGCTTATACTTACCTAGCAACTCCTGTTCTATAAACACAGCATCATCTCTCTCTTTCTGAATTTTATTCATGTTTTCAAGTTGTTCCTCAACAAGTTTATTTCTCTCTTTGAGTTGAGAACACTCATTCTTGATTCTCTCATTTTCTAAAGTCTGATCCCTATAACTGATATGTAATGCTTTAAGATAAATTCTCAATTCAGTTATATTATCAGTATTATAAGCATAGGTAGTTGGAGGTACCTTTAGTTCAGAATCTTCATTCTGAGTAGAGGCCATGGGTGCATAGTTCACCTCCTCATCTGAATCTGAGGTGTCTGCCCAATCTCTGCCTTTGGTGTAGAGTGCCTTTTCAGTTTTACCCTTTTTGCACTCAGGAGCATAGTGACCCATCTCCTTACACTTGTAGCATTGAATCTCAGACTTATCTTTCTTACCAGATTTGAAGTCCTTTCCCTCAGATTTTTTGAAATTTTTCCTGTCAGACTTTGAGTAATCCTTGGGGAATCTCTTTCCCTTCTTGAAGTTCTTGAATCCCATCTTCTTGAAGGTCTTTACCATCAATGCAGACATTTGCATCATCTCTTCATCATCTTCAGAATCAGATGATTCATCTGTGTTTGAGTCAACATCAGTGTTTGATGACTCACTTTCTGAATGAATGACCAAGGTTTTTCCTTTTGCCTTCTTCCTTGATGCTTCTTTCTTTGAAGATTTTTCTTCAACTTTCAGAGCAACAGATTTTGACTTCCTGCTCGATCTTCTGTTTCTCTGCTCCATTTCCAATTCATGAGTCTTGAGCAGTCCATAGATTTCATCAATCTCAGTATCAGCAAGATCATAGTTGTCTCTTATAGTGGTTGCTTTCACATCCCACTTTTCAGGAAGAGAGAGAAGAAACTTGAGATTTGAGTCTTCTAGATCATATTCTTTGTTAACCAATGATAGATCATTGAGCAGTTTACAGAATCTGTCAAATGTTTCTGTCATGGTTTCTTCAGACTTTGCCTCAAAATGCTCATACTCCTGTGTGAGTATGTTCCTTCTGTTCTTCTTGATTGCAGCAGTTCCTTGACATCTAACCTCAAGTGCATCCCAAATTTCCTTTGCAGTTGTGCAGTTAATCACTTTGTTAGACATAACATTGTCTAGAGCACTGTGAAGTAAATGCCTTACTTTGGCATCCTTAGCAATAGATGAAAGATCCTCAGCAGTTAGATCTTTCTTTTCCTTAGGAATCACCTTCGATTCCTCACCAGCAACAGCAGCAGTTAACTTTGTAGGTTTATGAGGACCTTCATAGATTCTATCAAGATATTCTGGATCTGTGGCTTCCAGAAACATGGTCATCTTTACCTTCCAGATTGCATACTCAGATGGCTTGAGTATTGGAACCCTAATCGTTTCATACCTACTAACAGTAGTAGGTGCTTTCTCAGAACCTGATGGAGGAGGAATCTCTGCCATTGATTACTATTGTGTTTTGGATCTTGAACTGTAATAAAGTAACAGATTGTCTCTGATACCACTTGTTAGGTCGAATACACAATATATATATAATCAAGTACTGTATGAGTAAATAACAAGAACACACGTTTTAGTACTTAAAACTGTTTGAAATTAATAATTCCTCTCTCAGTGATGTAAAATATCACAGAGAGCTGCTTAGGTTACAATGAATGATATTTGTTCACGATGGATACCCTTCTAGGGTTAACCTAACTGTATTTATAAGATATACAGCTACGTACAATCGTTAATTGATTCTTCTAAAATTAAGCTATACAATTGATATCAATTACGATTGCTACACGTCTTCTAAGTCAACTCAATCTCTTTGACAGCTATCCAATCTTCAAAGATATTGCTTCTATATTAATCTTGAATTAATCTTCAAACTCTGTTGACTTGTAGACGCTTCCAGTAGACAGACTTTAGCAAACTCTGTTGCTCTCCTAGCCAGCAGTGTTTGCGCTTCCTTGTATTCAGCTAGCAGTGTTTACGCTTTCTTCTGTCAGCGTTTGCGCTTCCAGCTATCAGCGTATACTCAAACTCTGCTACGACTGCTTTCAATAACAAGTTAAACTCTTTTTACCTGTAACACTTAAACACTGACATTAAATCACATCAATTATATCTAACAATTAATATTAGATCTAACGTTTCCCATCTATTTAGATTTAGGAAAATTAACATAAATACCATTTTTTATAAATTTTTTTGCGATTTTACCATCTTTTGAAAATATTTATAAAAATACATTCTATAACCAAATGTAAAATATTTTTATATTTTTTTGAAAATAATTTGAAGTTGATTTTGGTTTGGGTTACATTGATTTTGGTTAGAGGTTGCATTTGGTTTAACGATGCACTTGTTAAGTAATTATTAAATTTTTAAAGTTGCACTTTGGTTGATATCGATTGCAAATTTGATTGCAAATGTTGCAGAACGTATTGCAAAAAAAAAATTATAGAAAAAATTTTGGATTTGGATATTTATAAAAAAACTACCTTTAATTTAAAATATCTAATGTTATTCTTATTTTGTTGGTTAACCAAATTACAAAAATTCTGAAATTTGTTTATGTATTAGTATAAACTAGCTTATAGCCCGTGCAAAGCACGGGTCACTTTTATTTTGTTATAAATTTTATATAGTGTAATATAATATTATAAATATTAATTTTAATATGTTATTAGAAGAATTTGAACTTTACATTAATTTATAATATTAAATATAAATTAATCCCTTTTTCCCTTATTATAATATAGTAATATTATTTGTAACATTAATTAATAAAATTATAAGTAATAATAATAATAGTTATTTAATAAATGACATGTATTTTTTAAAGTAATAATATAAAATCTTAATGTAAATTTGTTGTTGACGGGATTCGAACCTTGGATCAGAGATTTAAATATATAATATTTCTTATATAGAATATTTTTTATTATTAGATCTAACGGTTATCATTTGTTTACTAAATATCTAACGGTCACTATTCTTTTAAGGCTTGGTTGAACCAAACAACCAAACTACCAATTATCCCCTAGTTTGCTTATTATATATTAGTATAGATTAGTATTAATATAGATATATATTTTCAATGAACCACATGAAAGAACAATAACTCATTGCTTCCGGTTACATCATATAACATATAAACAAAAAATTATATTATATCCCTATATAGGGCATGGAGTTTCTAAAGCACAATATATAGAATTTCTCTATTAGTGCACCTTAAATCTTGTATTTCATTATTATTTTTGATAATCCAACCGTACGGATGAAAAGTTAATGTCGAAATAACATTGTATACAAATATTTATTATACTAGCTTTATACCCGTGCGATGCACGGGTAACATTATTAATGATTTTTAGTACAATTTTCATTACAATTTTTTTTCTTGAAAAATTAGTTTTATAACATTTTGAATAATATTTTTACTTTTAATGATAATAATACATATGTTACATAATGGGTGATGGCCCTAAATAATCATTTTTGGGATCCATTTGCCCAAAATACTGATTTCCAAATTTTTGGCCCTAAATATTGACGGGATAGGTTGTTTCGTGCTCCGTATTGTAAAGATACGTTACACCTTCCTCTGTATTGCTTGGATACGTTGTCCCTTGACACGTGATAGAAACAGTTACGTTACTCACTCCTCCGGAACGTGCAGACACGCTACTAGATAAGTGAATAGTAGCTGAAGACACGCATTTACAAAATGCGTATCTCCTGATACGCATTTTGTAAATGCGTGTCTGACGTCAGCATCGTCGTCGAGAGCTCCAGAAAGGCGATTAATGGCGATTCAGGTGACTTATTTGGTTTCTCTCCATTCGTCCATATCCCGAACTTACCCATTACATAATATATACCATTAGAATCGTTGTTTCATTATCTACAAACCTATATCATTTTCATTGCAATTATAATGTCGGATTGTGAAACCCCAATTTGAACCCTAATCGCGATTCCGATGAACTCGAAGCATTCCGACTAGCTTCGTTAAGCCCTTGCGGGGCCGGAGCGGATAAACGATTATGGGAAATATGAAGGTGATGATTCTGGGATCCTGTGGTAGTTCTTTGGTGATGGGAAAGCTGCCTGATTGAGAGATCAAGTGAGGATGACGGGATAAGGAAGAAATCGTCGGCGAGAAAAGTTGCAGAAAAACGACGTGGAAGATACGATTTCTGACCGCTACAGTACCGTTGGGTTGCGCTACACGAAGTAGCGTACGTATCCCATCAGTAAAAAGGGCTAGCAATCTGAAAATCAGCATTTTGGGCAAAACGTTCTCAAAAATCGGCATTTTGGTAATTCTCTCTTATATGATTGGTAAGTATACGTTTTTTTTTTCTTGTAAATGATTTTTCTATAATTTATATTTCAAACTTTAGGCTAACATATTTTTTAGTATTTCATAATTATTTTTTATTATTTTAGATTACATATGATATACTTGAAATATAGGTATTATATTCGTATAACAATTTTTTTTTATCTTTTTATCTTTTTGATTATGTAATTTAATGGTTATCTTAAATTTTTTAGATATTTTGTTATTGTGTTTTTATAATTTTTAAAGGCATTTTTTAACCTTTTTGGAAATATGTGTGGTATTAAATTGTTTCATTTGTTTGAATATTAATTATTTTTTCATGTTAATTTTATATTTTTGCCATGTGATGTTTATTACGTGTTTTGTTTAGAGTAATATTAGGGGTTTTTATGTTGTATTATATTTAGATATTAATATAAATTTATTTTCTGGGTATTTAGATTGCTATCTAATTTAAAATATGTTCATTTATTGATTTGTGTTCACTTTTTTAATTAAAATTTTTTTCTTTGTAAGTTAAGAATTTGTTTATTTGTTGCTTTGTGCTCACATTTTTTTAATTTTTATTTTAGAAACATATTAATTGTCAAACCTAAAAACAGAATCTTTAATGATTTTCATTAAAATAATTTTTTCTTAAAGCACTTTTATTTGGTAAACGATTTGTTTTTTGTAAATTATATTTTAAGTTTTAGGATTTAAATATTTCATATTTTTTGGGGAGTTTCTTCTATTTTATTAGAATACATATAATATACATTAGACATGTAGGAACTTATTGGTTTAACTATTCTTTATATATGTATATGTGATTATGTAATTGTGAATATACATACATTTGTACTTTTTTTTAAAGAATGTTTGCATTATTTTTTTATGTTTTTCTGTTGGTATATATTTGTTTTAATTGCATTATATTAAAGTTTATTGTTGCTTCTAGTTTTTTACATTTAGAACTTTTTTTTTGAATTGACGTTTATTTTGTATATTATATTTTATTGAATTTTGGTGTCATTTATGACATATTTTTTTATTACTTTTTTATTATCTTATTTACCATATATTTTCTTCAAAACTTCTTTTTTGTTTTGTAATTAAATGTACATTCTTGTTTTTTAAAAATTATTTTTTGAATTGATATTATAATGATATGCTTTGTTTACTTGTTTATTATATATAAAGAATGAATTTGAGACTTATTTTTAATTATGATTTTTTGCTAATTTATCCTGTTAATATTAGAAACATATTTGTTGTCAAACCTAAAGAAGAATCTTTAATGATTTTTATTAAAATAATGTTTTTATTAAAACACCTTTATTTGGTAAATGATTTGTTAAATTATATTTTAAGGTTTAGCCTAACATATATTTTAATATTTCATATATTTTTTTATTCAAAAAAGATATTTCATATATTTTTCCGTTTTCTCTTCTATTTATTAAAATATATATAATATATTTTAGGCATGTGGTAACTTATTGTAATTTAACATACATGTGAACACTTTTTTAAAAAGAAAGTTTATACTATCTCTTATATTTTTGTGTTGGTTTATATTTATTTTAAGTGCATTATATTAAATTTTCTTGTTGATTTTAATTTTCTAAATTTAGATTTTTTATTTTGAATTAGTATTTGTTTTGTAAATTATTTTTTGTTGTATTTTTGTCATTTCCAATTATAAAATGTTTTTGATTACTTTTTTAATATCTTGTTTTACATATATTTTCTCTAAAAAATTTGGTTTGTAATTAAATGTAAATTCTTCTTTTTAAAAAAAAATTTATTTCTGAATTGAAATTCTAATGGCATGCTTTGTATACTTGTTTATTTATATAAAGAATGACTTTGTGATTTATTTTTCATTATGTTTTTTTTGTATTTTATCCTTATTTGTTAATTGTATGTAAGTTTTGTGCTATTACAACTATTTTGCCTATAATAGTAATTAATTAAGTTGATGATAATTAATATTTTATTAGTGTTATTATTTGTTAATTTATTTTAAATTTTATTGTTGATATAATTTAATATAGGATTTTTTGTACTTATTACATTTAGATTCTCTATTAATTATTTTATTTTAGATTTTCGGATTTTTTTTAATTTATTTACAACTTTAATTCCAAATCTAGAATCTTTGCAAAATAATAAAATGTTAATTTATTGATTTGTGTTTATTTTGTGTTGACTTTTGTTAGTATAAATTTTAAAAACATTTTTGTTGTAGAATCTAAAAGTAAAATTTTTTTATGACTTTTTTTTTAAAAAAATTAGGTTTTCTTGATTTTTTTTTGGTAAGGTTTTTGTTAAATTATATTTTAAACTTTAGTCTAAATTATTTTGTATTAATTTTAGTTTCTCAACTATAATTTTTTTGTTTTATCATTTGTTATTTATTTTAGTGCACTTGATCTTGTTTGTTAAATTAAAAATACCATTAGTTACTTTATTTTTTGAATAGTTTTGTTTTTTTGTTTTTTTTTGCAAAATACCATTAGTTACTTGGTAGCATAATTTTAGTTTTTTTGGAGCATAGTTTTAATTTTTAAACCAATATTGTGGCCCAACTTCAATTTATTCTCTATTTGTTTTTTAATGAAATTACTTTTACGACCAGACCACTGATCCTTCTTACGCCAATTGTAAAGTAAGAATATATATAATATATTTTAGGCATGTGGTAACTTATTGTAATTTAACATAACACTTTTTTAAAAAAAGTTTATACTATATCTTATATTTTTGTGTTGGTTTATATTTATTTTAAGTGCATTATATTAAATTTTCTTGTTGATTTTAATTTTTTAAATTTAGATTTTTTGTTTTGAATTAGTATTTGTTTTGTAAATTATTTTTTGTTGTATTTTGTGTCATTTCCAATTATAAAATGTTTTTGACTACTTTTTTAATATCTTGTTTTACATATATTTTCTTTAAAAAATTTGGTTTGAAATTAAATGTAAATTCTTCATTTTTAAAAAAATTATTTCTGAATTGAAATTCTAATGGCATGCTTTGTATACTTGTTTATTTTATATAAAGAATGAATTTGTGATTTATTTTTCATTATGTTTTTTTGTATTTTATCATTATTTATTAATTGTATGTAAGTTTTGTGCTATTACAACTATTTTTCCTATAATGATAATTAATTAAGTTGATGATAATGAATATTTTATTAGTTTTATTCTTTGTTAATTTATTTTAAATTTTTTTGTTGATAAAATTTAATATAGGATTTTTTGTACTTATTATCTTTAGATTCTCTATTAATTATTTTATTTTAGATTTTCGGATTGTTTTTAATTTATTTACAACTTTAATACCAAATCTAGAACCTTTGCAAAATAATAAAATTTTAATTTATTGATTTGTGTTTATTTTGTGTTGAGTTTTGTTAGTATAAATTTTAAAAACATGTTTGTTGTAGAATCTAAAAGTAAAATTTTTTTTATGACTTTTTTTAAAAAAAATTAGGTTTTCTCGATTTTTTTTGGTAAGGTTTTTGTTAAATTATATTTTAAACTTTAGTCTAAATTATTTTTGTATTAATTTTAGTTAACAATAATTTTCTCAACTATAATTTTTTCTATTTTATCATTTGTTATTTATTTTAATGCACTCTTTGTTTGATCTTGTTTGTTAAATTAAAAATATCATTAGTTACTTTCTTTTTTTTGCAAAATACTATTAGCTACTTGGTAGCATAGTTTTAGTTTTTTTGGAGCATAATTTTAATTTTTAAACCAATACTGTGGCCCAACTTCTAATTTATTCTCTAGCCCATTTCTTTTTTTAATGACCCTGACGATCAGACCACCTATCCTCCTTACGCCAATTATATATAGGATATAATTTGAAATAGTGGAGTATCACTTTTATAATAATACTATTTTCTACATATATTCAACGACACTGATTTATCATAATCTTATTGCTATAAATTTATAGTTTCAAATAATAAAATTACACGAAAATTTGTACATTCACATATTTTTGTATGAATTTAACATCTGTACGGTTGGATTGTTAAAATAAAAATAAATTATCATATTTTAAGCCGCACTAATAGAGAACTTCTCTATTGTACGTGTGGTTTAGATACTCTTTTCCCATATATAATATGCGTAAAATAATATTATATATAATATAAGTAATATGATCTTATCGGTAGTACGGTCGTTGACCAAAAGAACTATTGAATATTAAAATAGATAGATGTGATCGGTTAGATTAACTTATTTAATTGATATTAGGATTATATCGAGATACCAAAAACTAAATTTAATAATCTTAATCAAATATAAATAGGTCTTCTAAATTAAATAGAATTAGATATTATATTAAAAGTAAGTTTATTTGATTGATAAAAAGATTTATATATAATAAGCGTAAGAAAATCTTGTCATTATCGTATTTTTGGTAATACGGCGTTGACCAAAAGAGTATTGTGATGCCCCGAAACCGGGAAATCACTAAACACTATAATGAACAACAATAACTATAAACAACCCCACAAGCTAGGATCGTCAACAAGTTAAGGCAAAATAAAACAAGAACTACCAGTTTTATTACAACTTATGTTATCATGTTAACTTCGAAATGAAGTCAAATAGATAACCAAAATGTCGAGATGATATATATTTACAATGATACAAGTTTTACAAAACCTAGGTAATTACTACATTACTATCCTCAAAGCCCCTTCGGTATCTTGAATCTAAAGATTGTTAGTTTTAATCTAAGATCCGCTATAATTATTTACGCGTATTTGTTTTAATAAAACATGGGTGATGACACCTATATTGATTTAGTCAGTCATGAAATAAATGGTAAGTGTTAGAGTCGGAGTGGGAAGGTTGATTATTAGATCTTATTTCTTAGCTAGGTAATTGTATTGCTTTCATTATATATATTGTAAAATTACAGTGGAATTAATATACAGACAAGAGAGTTTGTCAGAGCGTTTCTTGTGTTTCATCAGTTTACATGCATATATATTATATATCTGTAGGACATTCACTTCACAATATTTTGGTATCAGAGCCTGGTTGAGTGGTAAATGTCTAAGGTAACAGAGATGGAGACGAACAAGATTAAAGAAGGCGCAGTTGGTCTGAATTATCCGATGCTGGAGAAAGCTAATTATACAGCCTGGTCATTAAAGATGAAGGTGTATATGCAGTCTCATGGTGTTTGGGAAGAAATCGAACCCAAGGATCCTAAGTTAGACATCGATGAGAGAACTGATAAGGTCGTTATGGCAGTGATCTCTCAAGGAATCCCCGAAGACGTGTTATCATCGGTGGCCGAGAAGAAGACAGCCAAGGAGATCTGGGAGGCAATTAAGACTATGTGTCTTGGTGCGGATCATGTTAAACAAGCACGAGTTCAAACTTTAAAATCAGAGTTTGAATCGATGAGTATGAAGGATTCTGAACAAATCGATGAGTTTTGCATGAAGCTTAATGGCTTAGTAACCAACATCAGAGCACTTGGTGAAGAAGTCAAGGAAAGTTACGTGGTGAAAAAATTGCTCATGGCAGTACCAAACAAGTTCTTGCAGATTGCATCGATAATTGAACAATTCGGGTAAATAGAGGATATGTTCGTGGAAGAAGCTGTTGGTTCTTTAAATGCACACGAAGAGAGGTTAAAGGGAAAACAAGAAAGTAGTGGAAGCCAACTGTTACTTACTGAGGAAGAGTGGACAAAAAGGGAGGCTGGTGAATCAAAGCTACTAATGACAAAGGAAGAGTGGTCAAGATGGACTGGAAAAAATGTCACAAGTCAGTCGACAAATCAACGAAATTATGGTGGTCGTACTGCGCGTGATAAGACTAGATTAAGATGTTATAATTGTGGCAATTTTGGTCACTGTGGTGTGGAATGCAGAAAACCACGGCGAGAGAGAGAACAAAGGCCTGAAGCTAACATGGCACGAATTGATGACGAAGAACCAGCACTATTATTGACTGAACATGGAGAAAACAATAAAATGGTGTTGGATGAGGGAAAAATCATGCCAAAGCTAAATTCAAACAGGAATCCGAAGGGAGTTGAGTCGACCGTGTGGTATCTTGATAATGGAGCTAGTAATCATATGACGGGGCAAAAGTCAAAGTTTAAAATGCTGGATGAGAGCATCACTGGACAGGTAAAATTTGGAGATGGTTCGATGGTCGAAATAAAAGGGAAGGGATCAATTACAATGAAGTGCAAAGATGGTGTGGATCGTGAGCTTAAGGAAGTACTTTTTATTCCAACACTTTGCAACAATATCATCAGTATCGGACAATTATCGGAGATAGGCAATAAAGTTGTGTTGAATGGAGAGTACTTATGGGTGTATGAACAACAAGGGAGACTCCTGAGGAAGGTTAAAAGGTTAGCCAATCGCTTATATAAGATAATCATTAAAAATGGAGAAGATAAGTGTTTTCTGACAAAAATTGGTGAGATCGCGTGGTTGTGGCACTCGCGGTTTGGACACATAAACTTCAAGGCAATGGAATTGATGTCACAGAAGAACATGGTATATGGCCTTCCAAAGATTGTACCACCTGAAGGAGTATGTACTGGATGTCTTATGGCCAAACAAGTAAGAAAATCATTCCCATTAAAGGCGAGTTATACAGCTACGAAGCCTCTAGAGTTGATTCACGGAGATATTTGCGGACCTATTACTCCTACCACACCCGGAGGTAATAAGTACTTCATGTTGTTGATTGATGACTATAGTCGTTCTATGTGGGCATATCTATTGAAAAGTAAAGATGAGGCATTCGAAGTTTTTAAAAAAATTCCTTCTTTGGTTGAAGATGGAGATAAAAACTGACCGTGGTGGAGAATTTAACTCGAGAGATTTCAATACTTATTGTGAGAAAATGGAATAGTTAGACATTTTACAGCTCCTTATACTCCGCAACAAAACGGAGTAGTGGAAATGCGAAATCGAACTGTGGTAGAAATGGTGAGAAGCTTGCTGAAACAAATGCAGATGCCGGTTAAGTTCTGGGGGGAAGCGGTTCGACATGCTATATATTTGTTAAATCGACTACCAACAAGAGCCTTGTCTGGAGTAACACCCTATGAAGCCTGGTACAACAAGAAATCGCAGGTTGGGCACATAAAGGTGTTTGGTTGCACAGCTGACATGAAAGTGCCCAATACCAAGAAGCTTGATGATCGTAGCAAAAAGGTAGTGAATTTGGGAAAGGAACCTGGGACAAAAGCCTACAGGTTGTATGATCAAGAAGGTCGTAGAATTTATATTAGTCGAAATGTTATTTTTGAAGAAAATAAGGCCAGGTTATGGGAGAAACAGAACAAGGAAGAGAGTGTGCAGCTGGAATTGCTTGTGTTTGTAGGTACTTACAGAGAAAGCGAAGAGGCCGAAAATGAACATGAAGAATATACTACGACACCTATACGCACACAATCAGAGACACACGGAGATGATAATTTTACTGATGGTAGTAGCAATACTGGTGGTAGTAGTGAGCCTAAGAAATTCAGGAGCATAGCAGACCTTTATGAAGTAACTGAACCCATAGAGTTCCAGGAAGAGTTGTTACTCATGGGTATTGATGAACCTGTGAATTACAATCAAGCAGTGAAGGACAAAAACTGGAAACAAGACATGAAAGCGGAGGTGGACGCTATTGAAAGGAATGGGACATGGGTGTTAACTGAACTTCCTAAGGGGCACAAGGTGATTGGTTTGAAGTGGGTTTTTAAGCTAAAACGGGATGCAGGTGGAAAGATTGTCAAGCACAAGGCTCGATTGGTAGCAAAGGGGTATGCACAGGAACACGGAGTTAATTTTGATGAGATTTACGCACCTGTCACACGACTTGAGACAGTAAGAATGTTGCTAGCTTTGGCTGCAAAGAACAAGTGGGAGGTGCACCACATGGATGTTAAAACGGAATTTTTGAATGGAGAAATACATGAAGAAGTCTTTGTGTGTCAGCCTGAAGGTTTTGAAAGGAAGGGAGAGGAAATGAAAGTCTACAGACTAATAAAGGCATTATACGGGCTTCGTCAAGCACCACGTGCATGGTACGCAAAACTCAATAGGTGTTTGGAATTTCTTGGTTTCACAAGGTGCCCATATGAGCATGATGTGTACACACGGAAGCTGAAAGATGAGGTTCTTATTGTAGGTGTGTATGTTGACGATTTATTGATTACGAGTACAAGCACAACAGCAATCATTGATTTCAAGAAAGAAATGAGCAAGCAATTCGACATGAGTGATCTAGGGAAGCTTCCGTATTATCTGGGAATAGAAGTCGAACAGGGTAGTGGTTATATTTAGTTGAAACAAGAAGCATATGCACGGAAAATACTTGAAAAGGCTGGGTCATTAGACTGCAATCCTTCGAAATACCCAATGGATCCGAAAGAGCAGCTCACTAAAGATGAAGGAGGTAAGTTAGTTGATGTTACTCAATATAAAAGCTTAGTAGGTGGTCTTAGATATCTGGTGCATACAAGGCCGGATATTGCCTACGCGGTAGGAATTGTTAGTCGTTTCAAGGAGCATCCTACTGTTATACACCTCAATGCCGTGAAACGAATCTTGAGGTACATAAAGGGTACTGTTGGTCATGGTCTAGTATACTCAAAGGAGAGTGGAAACAGTGTGTTAACGGGTTATTCAGATAGCGTCTTAATTGGCAGGCAATGTAGAGGACAGGAAAAGCACCAGTGGAATAGCTTTTTATTTAAATGATAGCTTGATCACTTGGGTTTCACAAAAACAAAGGTGCGTAGCTTTGTCTTCGTGTGAAGCTGAATTCATGGCTACTACAGCTGCAGCATGTCAAGAAATTTGGTTGCGTAATGTATTGTCACAGGTGACTGATGAAGTAACTGGTCCGATTATAATCTACATTGACAATATCGGCAATTGATCTTGTTAAAAATCCGATGTTTCATGGTCGGAGTAAACAAATAGATACAAGGTATCATTTTATTCGTGAATGTGTAGAAAGGGGTGAGATTGTGGTCAAGCACATTGCAACAGAAAATCAGAGAGCTGATGTTCTTACTAAGGCGCTGACAACTATGAAATTCGAGAAAATGAGAAGAATGCTGGGAGTCAAGAAACTGGTAGGACAGACTTAGATTACGGGGGAAATTGTTAGTTTTAATCTAAGATCTGCTATAATTATTTACGCGTATTTGTTTTAATAAAACATGGGTGGTGACAGCTATATTGATTCAGTCAAATAGTTGTAGGGTGATTGTAGGAAGTCATAGAATAAATGGTAAGTATTAGAGTCGGTGTGGGAAGGTTGATTATTAGATCCTGTCAGGACTCAAAATATGCCTCGATCACACCAATCCTTCGGTATGCCAAGAACAAGTATCAGTAGCTCCTGCAAAGAGAAGAATGCGAGGGAATTACCCCCCGATTCACCTCCGGTGTGAGAATCAGTAGAATGTGATGGAAACGTAAACGTAAAGCCTTATGTAAACCAGTGTATTTCAGAGTGTGTGTGATTGTCTTTTATCACCTGACCATTGAGTCTATTTATATTGTGTCCAGGAGTACACCGTTGTTGATTCTCTTGATTCTCATTTATGGAGGGCAATGAATGTTAAGGCGTTACACTGACAACGGTCGATTGTTCTTTTTAGCAACTTCGGCTGGGCTGTTCGGATGGGCTTGATCCATTCATATAGTTCCAAAGGTAATGAGCCCAAAGGCTTATTGAATTGGGCCCCAAATGCTTACAATATTCGGGCCCCCTAACATGTCCCCGGGCTTCGGTCGGTTTGGAAATAAGGCCGAAGCCTATCTTGACCGAAGAGTCCAGTTGATCGGTGTCTTCCCCTTGAAGGCGCGCCTTTTGAGGCCATAGTTGTATTCAATTTACATCCCTTTTATTTAAACGGTGCTCCACGTGTCATCATCTGGGACAGGGATATTGAACCATCTATGCATCGTAGCCATTCATTTCTATATATATTCATGTCCTTGTATCTCTCTTACTCTATTTGCCTTCTGGATTATTTTTGTGCGAGACCTCGGAGCAATCAACGGACTTTCAACTTTCATCGTCGACCACTCTCTTCAACAAGTAAGTTTATTTTTTACCGTATTTCCTTACATACGTTTTTCTTTTAAAGTACTTTCTGATAATGCACTTTGTTTTCACAATGTGTTGAGTCTCTTCGAGTATCCGATTTTTTTTTCTGGATTCTGAGTATAAGAACTTCTTTCGCCGTAGGCCCCCCCTTTTCTTGGTCTTTTTCAATTCGTCGTTGGTCGATTCATACTCGGGGATTTCCTTTCGGCTGTAGTTTTTTATTTGCCTTTATCTTTCTGTCCCCGAGTATCGGACTAACGACTCACCTTTCTTTTTCCAGATTCGATGGCAAACCCTGAAACAGGCCCTTCGGGTCATGCAGTGGGTCATGTTCCTGCTTTGCTTTTTGAGGATGGCACTGTATACGCTGCTGCCAATCAATCATCTGTTTTGAGACAAGAAGACTTAGATACCTTTAGGGTTAGATTCGACTTTCCCGAAGGTTATCGTTGTTTTCTTCCTGATTCTACCGATCGTATATATGACACTCCGGGCATATCAGTCAATGATCAACCCGAAGAGATAGCCACCGGTATATCGAAGACCGCTTTCGTTTGTGGGCTCCGGTTTCCTTTGTTGCCTCTTGTAAAGGTTCTTCTGAGGGACATGGGTATAGCGATCGGCCAGCTAGACCCGAATAACTTCATTCATATGAACGTTTTTCAGTACCGATGCCTGCAGCACGAGGTGCCTCCTTTGTCGGTTCTTTTTTGGCACCACTATGATTTTCGAAAGAATGCTAAGTCTCCGGGTTTTTGTAATATTACCCGAAGAGTGGGTCGCGCCGATTGGGCGGCTACTAACTCCAGCAATAAGAAGACGTACGACCATTGGTGCTATGTCACGGGTCCTGGTATTCATAGATTTTCGGAGTGGAAGGAAGTTGAGACTGATAGAGTCAAGCTGAAAGCTCTTTTCGATGAAGAAAAACTTCTTTACCGAAAGCTTAATAACCCTTTAGTTCCTGATAACAAAATCCCCTTGTCTTCTACTAGAGATGGAGCTTGGCTGAAGAACATGATGGGTACTTTTAGCATTATTTTACTTCTTCGCCTCATAATTTCTAATAACTGACCTCCTTTTATTGTTTTTCTTTCAGTGTCTGCAGCGGCCGATATGAGGAGGAGAGTAGCCGAAAGGAAGGCCTTGTTAGCTGGTGGCCCGGGGAGCACTTCTCAAGGGCATGTTGCTTCGAATCCTCAAGAGGTAGAGGCTGCTCTGTCGGTGCAAGAGAGTACGCCAATGCAGACCGAAGGGGTAGAGATTCCTGCCATTAACACTGTTATTGCGATCCCTTCGGATTCTCCCGTATTGGATGGAGGCAAGTCTGAGAAGAAGAGGAGAACCGATGATTCGATTCTTGTCTTGAAGACTTACCGACCTTCTTGGGGTGTAGTGGATACTGATTCATTCGGTGCTCCTACGCCGAAGCCTGCCAAGGAGCTAAGCCAAGACTTATGCAGTGCTTTTATTCTTCCAGCCGATCGTTTGGTTTATGATGCAGCTCCTACTGTGGAGGCTTGCGAGAATATGCTGGGGCACCTTAGTCTGGTAAGTTTCCTTCAATATATTCCATAAATAATTTTTCCTTTGTTCATATATCTCTGTTTTGATACCCTTTGTGGTGCATTTTCAGGCCGTTTCTTGGGCCGCCGCTGTGACCGAAAAGGTCAAAGATCAGGCTGTCATCATTCGGGGATTCAATGCAGAGATCGGTTCTTTAAAGGATAAGGTTAATCCTTTGGAGAACCAGGTAAAGAAGCTTGAGGGTCTTCTAGCGGAGTCTCAGCGGAAAGAAAGCCTTCTTCAGCAAGAGAAAACCGATCTTATCCTTCGGAATGACACCCTGATTGGGGAGAAACAAAAGCTGACCGAAGACAAGGAGGCCGATCGGTTGGAGCTACGCCGATTGAAGAAGGAACTGAAGAAGGCGAAGAAAACCATCTCCCGATCCGAAGACAGGGGTTTTGTAGTGGGATATGATGATGTTGTCATGGCTGCTCACAAGGCAGGTCTTGACTATAAGCAAATCATTTTCAACCCCAAAGATGATCTAGTCCTTCGTCTGGAGATCCCTGATGTGCCTCTGATCGTTTCCTCCGATCCCGATTCGGAATGATGTAATTTGAACTTTGTGTACTGAACTTATGCCTTCGGGCGTTGTGATGTAACTATGCCTTCGGGCTTTTATTGCTGAATTTCTATTCATTTTTTGTTTCCATAATCAATTTTAAATAACTTTTTTTTAAGTCATTTTCCCCTTGCTAATAAATCATACCTGAAATAATATGTATGCATTTCTTGATAATTCAAAATATACTCGAAAATCACTTACTTGGAGTAATTTTTGGAAATTCAATGTTTCGGGCGAAGCCTCTTCGGGATTTTTCACCCTTGTAATTTTTTCTTTATTTGAAGTATCGAGTCTTTTCGGGCTTAAGTCTTCGGACATTGCCTCGTGTTGCCCCCGAGTCGCAGTTTGGCCGAAGGATTCTTCTTTCGATTTTGGGCGAATCCTGCCTCCCGAAGACCTTTTGGGCAAACTGGGACTTAGTTACTTGTGTCATAGCAAATATCTCTTCTCATATAAATATCCTTTTTTTTCAATGCGGAGACTCTTAGTATTTCCCCCCACTTAATGGCAGTTTGACCGCTCCTTTCTTAGGAAGACACGTGTCTATATCCTAGGCAGAGGTTAATCAAGCGGCACTTCATCAGGGTCGTGAATTCTTTTATAAATATATACTGTCAATCACGTATTACTCCATCTTTTATCTCGCTCAAAATTTCTCCATTTTTTCCCTGATTTCTCTTCATCTCCTGTTTCTTCAAACTCATCTTGCGAATAATCAGTAAGTATGTTCTGGTGTTTGTTTCTTTCATATTGATATGTAATCATTTTGACTAACACTTTTTCCCTTTTGCTCCAGTGTCGAGTCGATCAGAAATGAGGAGGAGAGCGGCAGAGAGACGTGCTAAGAACATGCCAACTGCTAGTTCCTCTGCTCTTCCTTCCTCCCTGAAGGATGTTCCTCCGGGCATCTCGGAGAAGAAAAGTCCTGTTGGGGAAACGGATGTTAATAAAAACTCTCATCGGCCCTCGTGGGCGGTGATGGAGTTGTTAGTGTATACTGAAAATATTTATTTTAAGTATATACATTTAATTTTGGCCCAGTTTTATTGAGAATCATTTGAATGTTTACATGCCGTCTGATATTATATATTGTGGACAATCTAGTATCAAATGGGATACAGAATATTAGATTGTTAAATACGGTTTATATAATATAATAAGGTTCACAGCACAGGTGGTGTTGGACAATCCACTGGTATGGCTGTAGTATTATTTAGATTAGTTTATATTGACTAATAAACAATACTTGTATACTTTGTGTATATTGAACAGGATCAAATTTAGAATTGTTCCCTTATACTGATTAAGAAGGAGAACTAAGATTCTATGTTATTATTAATGCTTAGGTTCTTAATCCCGATATAGTAATTGACACGTGTATATTATTTACATGCTTTGATTTATATATGAAATAATTCTTTTGAATTATATCATTATATTTTGGGTGATGGAATTATATACATGGTGAATATTATTTATAGAAGGAATCCATGTCCTGATAATATTCGGGTTAATGATGTCCCCTTGAAAGCTCAAAAAGATTTAATTATGTGAAACCCTGCAGGTGGATTTATTCCGGCATAATTAAATAAAGGTTGAGTGGATAATCAAGGATAAAAGATATTAATTAAATAAATTATCAGTAATTTATTTAATTAATGGGCATGCGCTATTTTAAACATGGGGAATTTAATAAGCAAATAATATTGGAACCCAATTAAATAATTAAGTTGCGGTATTAGGAAAGGTAGTGCAAATATTAATTCTTTAGTGGATTGAATTAATATTTAATTACATTGGGCTAGGTCCAAGATGTAATTAGAAGGCCTAACCTAATTATCCATGATCCCTATTGTAGCCCTATATATATTCTTATTCTCTTCTTGCTAGGGTTGGTTGAGAAAAATATTGTAGCCACCTAGGAGCAAGAGGAGAGGTTAACTTGAGGAGACGAAGGCCACACTTCGCTCAAGGGAATTTGGGAATACAAAAGAAGAGCGTGGAATCAACCGTTAACAAGGTGACTTTTGTATTTGTATTCGTTAATTTATTGTATCAAAAATCGCAGGGCCACGATCTGATTGTCCCAACAATTGGCATCAAGAGCTAGGTTCTATGGTTATGCGATTTTTGATACGATGTCCATGTCGTAATTATATATGCATGTATGTAGTGGTAGGCTTGTATATTCTGTTTTGCAGGTTGTTATCCACTATTATGGCCATGTATATTTTAATTATGTGTTTGGATCCCACGTGGTTTAATCGTGGTTATTTTGTTTGGTTTCCACGTGGTTTATCGTGGTTGTAAAACACGAGGGTTGATCGTGTTAGAATAGATTTTACAAAATTAGTTTTGTATTAGATCTATTTTTATGTAATTGTTTGATGGATTTTGTAAAGATCCGGGTATCTTATAACAATTACGTGCGATCGGAAATCAAATTCGGTAAAAACTTTTATCCGCTGCGTAACAAGAATACGGCTTGCGAGTGATGAACCAGAAGTAAGGGACATCGGCAGAAATCAGAAAAGGGCTGGTAGGCGCGTGTGACAGGCGCGTGGACCACAGGCGCGTGGGTCACACGCGCGATACTTCACCTTCCAGACGCGCGTGGTCATCAAATCTGCATGTTTTTTGTTTTCCTATTTGTTTTCAGCCGAGAACTGTTGGAGGAACAATGGGGCTGCAACAGGAGTTAATTAACAGGGGCCATAGTAGTGGATTATAATTTTAGTTCCGCTATTTTTTATTTATTGCTTTAATTAATTAATTATGTGTGTTGTTAATTATGTGTGTAATTTTTGATTGCATGTTTAACATAATTAGGACGACATGGACATAAATTTTTATTTATTGCTTTAATTAAATGTTATATGTTGTTAAATTATGTGTGTATTTTGAATGCATGTTAGACATAATTATAATGACATAGGCCCCATTTAATTTTTAAAATTCCTCAATTTTTAATAAAAATTCTAAGTGGGTGAGGGAATTAATTAGGAATTAAATCCCACGGTCTCCATTATTGTTTGTATGTAATTTAACACTAAGACGAATATAGATTATATATTGTCCACCCTAACGTGGCATATGATTTATGGTGTCAGATAGTGTTATGGATATTACTAGGACAAACTTCCTAAATTAATTACGAATATTGAAAGGTATACATGCCACCCAACGTGGCGTACCAAGTTTCATAGAATTCGATTAATTAGACGGGTACCAATTATTGAATACAGATTTTCAATATTGAGAGAAAGGATGATTCTGTCTAGAAAGGGGTCTTAAGTGACGCCTCTTGACAATGCTCCCCCCGATCTGGGAATTATTCTATTATCGATTATTGATTTGAAATATTTAATGGTGGCATCCGGTCTTATTATTATTAATTTAAGATTTGATAATGGTATACACTTAGCTATGAAAAATAATATATAGTCCACCCTAACGTGGCGTATTATTTAGTAATAGGACCGAAGTAATATTTAAACGAATTTAAGTGGTATATATGTCACCCATCGTGGCGTACCAGATACTTATTGTGTTTAAATATTAGTGCATTAATTTTAATTAATTGTTAGAGGAAACCAATAGGTTTTAAGATTTGTGCAACTCTCTGATTATGTGTTACATGTATGATTCTCAGGATTAGATCATTATGGGCTTTAATCCACTATTCACCATACTTAAGGATAACAAACTTACTGGACCAAACTATATTGAATGGAAACGTAATTTGGACATAGTGTTGACTGCTGAGGAGTACAAATTTTGCACTTATGAACCCAAGCCAGATCAGCCTGCTGAAGATGCTCCTGAAAGTGAGAAGGAGTATTATAAGCGGTGGATTAAGGCTGATGAGATGTCGCGATGTTACATTCTGGCAGCAATGTCGGGTGTTTTGCAGCATCAGCATCAGGCTATGGCCACTGCTTCAGATATGCTCTTTAATCTCAAGGAACTTTTTGGAGAACAGAATAGGGCTGCTAGGCAAGTAGCAATGAAGGCTTTAATGAACACTCAGATGGCTGAAGGAACACCTGTAAGGGATCATGTTCTCAGGATGATGTCTCATCTGAATGAGATGGAGATCCTTGGTGCTGATATTGATGGGGAAACCCAGATCGATATCATCCTTATGAGTCTACCCAAAAGTTTTGAGCAGTTCCGCTTGAATTACACCATGAACAAAAGGATGTATAGTCTCGCAGAACTTCTGATAGAACTTCAGGCAGCTGAAGGACTCTTTAAACAGAATGTTCAAGTGAATGTGGCTGAGAAAGCTTCTTCATCTAAGCCGAAAGGTAAGAAGAAGAAAAAGACTCAGACACAGAAAGCTGGAAAGTTTACTAATGCAGTGGGAGTTCAAGGTGGTGTGAAAAAGCCTAAGGGCAAGTGCTTCAGGTGCAAGCAGTCAGGTCACTGGAAACAGGATTGTCCTCTTCCTAAGAAGACAAACAATACTGGTATGTCTCTTTCTCTAGTTACAGAAACATATATAGCGGCTATATCTTCGAGCACTTGGTGTGTAGATACAGGAGCCACTGACCATGTTTGTAACTCTATGCAGGGGTTCCAGCAAACCAGAATGCTTAGAGATGGCGAGATATATGTGTTCATGGGAGATGCTACGAAAGTAGCAGTAGTTGCAGTTGGAATAATTACATTGTCTTTTGGCGATGATAGGATTTTGGTTTTGAACAATTGTCTTTATGTACCTTCATTTAGAAGGAATTTGATTTCGGTTTCTAAACTTGCTATGGATGGTTATAATGTTTGTTTGGATCGTAATGTTTCTATTATGATGAATAAACGAGTTATATGTTCTGGTACATTGCAAGACAATTTATATATTATTAATCCTATCCAACCAATGCTGCAACAAAAGGAATCTAATAATATTCTTTCTAGCTCAAACAAAAGAAAGAAACCTTCCGAATTGAACCAAACATATCTTTGGCACTTAAGATTAGGTCATATTAACTTGAGGAGGATTCAAAGACTGGTAGTAGATGGGCCATTAGGCTTGTTGGCAGTTGAGCCATTTCCAGTTTGTGAATCTTGCTTGGAAGGTAAGATGACTAATAGGCCTTTTAAAGCAAAGGGGAATAGAGCCAAAGAAGTATTAGAATTGGTTCATACTGATTTATGTGGTCCTATGAGTATCCAAGCAAGAGGAGGTTATGAGTATTTTGTCACTTTCATTGACGATTATTCTATATATGGGTACATTTATTTGTTGCGCCGCAAGTCTGAGTGCTTTGAAAAATTCAAAGAGTATAAAGCAAGTGCGGAGAAACGACATCTTGGAAAATGTATCAAGTCACTACGATCAGATCGTGGTGGCGAATACTTGCTTGGAGAATTTAGGGACTATTTATCAGAAAATGGGATTACATCCCAGTTGTCTGCACCTGGCACACCTCAGCAGAATGGTGTAGCAGAGAGAAGGAATCGGACTCTTTTGGAGAGTGTTAGATCAATGATGAGTTATTCAGATTTACCTAAGTCGTTCTGGGGATATGCTATAGAAACAGCGGCTTACCTTCTGAACTTGGTACCTTCTAAGTCGGTTCCCAAGACTCCAATAGAATTGTGGACTGGTAGCAAACCAAGTCTAAGACATATTCGGATTTGGGGTTGTCCAGCACATGTGCTTAACAAGAACGCGACTAAGCTAGAATCTCGCACAGAAGTAAGGCTGTTTGTAGGCTATCCCATGGGGACGAAAGGTTATTCATTTTATAGTCCTAGGGATCGAGATGTCATTGTTAGCACCAATGCCAGATTCTTAGAGGAAGACTATATAATGAACCACAAACCCATGAGTAGTGTTGTTTTAGAGGAATTAGTGGGAGGGACAGATAATCCCCAAGTGCCAATAGTACAAGTAGAACAACCACAAGAAAATGCACAACTTGACACTAGTACCGCACCAGTGCCTCGTCGTAGTGGGAGGGTTGTTCGACAACCTGAAAGATTCATGTTTTTGGGAGAGTCTTCAGACTTGGTCTCTGGTGAACATGATGAGGATCCCAGGACATACGAACAGGCAATTCTAGATAAAGATACAAATCTTTGGCAAAAGGCAATGGAATCTGAGATGGAATCTATGTATTCCAATCAAGTTTGGGAGCTCGTGGAACCACCCAAAGGTATAAAACCCATTGGAAGTATGTGGATCTACAAGAAGAAAAGAGGATCTGACAAAAAGGTGAAAGCCTGGAAAGCACGACTTGTTGCGAAAGGGTATACTCAGAAAGAAGGAATCGATTATGAGGAAACCTTTTCACTAGGTGTTATGCTTAAGTCGATCCGGATTCTTTTATCTATAGCAGCTCATCTCGATTACGAGATTTGGCAAATGGATGTCAAGACAGCTTTCCTTAATGGAAGTCTTGAGGAAACCATCTATATGCAACAACCAAAAGGATTCATTAAAGAAGGCCAAGAGCATCTGGTTTGTAAGCTTAAGAGGTCTATTTATGGACTTAAACAAGCTTCTAGGGACTGGAATATTCGTTTTGATCAGGCAGTCCAGTCATATGGATTTGATCAAAGTCCAAGCGAGTCATGCGTGTATAAGAGAAGTGAGGGTAATGCAGTGGTTTTTCTAGTACTATATGTAGATGACATTTTACTCATTGGAAACAATGTTAAGATGTTGTCATCAGTAAAGGCATGGTTGTTCAAACAATTTGACATGAAGGACTTAGGTGAAGCGGCATACATCCTTGGGATCAAAGTAATAAGGGATCGCAAGAAAAGGATGTTGGCTTTATCTCAAGAGCCTTACATTGATGAAGTATTAGCTCGTTTTAACATGCAGAACTCTAAGAAAGGTTTTCTACCTTTTAAGCATGGAGTTGCTCTATCCAAGGAGCAGTGTCCTTCGACACCTAAGGATATAGAGAGCATGAAAGCAGTTCCTTATGCTTCGGCATGTGGAAGCTTAATGTATGCTATGTTATGTACGAGGCCTGACATCTGCTTTGCTGTAGGCATGGTTAGTAGATATCAGTCGAACCTAGGTCAGGAACATTGGAGTGCAGTAAAAACTATACTCAAGTACCTGCAAAGGACTAAGGAGTATATGTTAATTTACAAGGCCTCAGATCTATTTCCTTTGGGATATACTGATTCAGATTTCCAATCAGATAGAGATAAGAGGAAATCAACCTTGGGATACGTTTTTACTTTGGGAGGTGGAGCCGTTATATGGAGGAGTGTAAAGCAGAAATGCATTGCAGACTCAACCATGGAAGCCGAGTACGTGGCGGCCTCTGAGGCTGTAAAGGAGGCTGTATGGTTCAGGAACTTCCTTTTGGACTTGGATGTGGTACCTAATTTGCCTAGGAGTCTGACAGTGTATTGTGATAACACTGGTGCTGTGGCAAATTCAAAAGAACCACGAGACCACAAAGCAGCTAAAGATATTGAACGTAAGTATCATCTCATACGAGGAATCGTAAAGCGAGGAGATATAGTTGTGGCTCACATATCATCAGAAGACAACCGGGCAGATCCTTTCACAAAGAGCTTGCCAGCCAAGGTTTTTGACAGGCATGTGGAAGCGATAGGAGTCAGATGGATGGGCACATAGTTTTCAATGTAATAGTGGATTAAATAAACACTGATATACTCATAGAATATTTTGAGTATAAGTGGGAGATTGTTAGTGTATACTGAAAATATTTATTTTAAGTATATACATTTAATTTTGGCCCAGTTTTATTGAGAATCATTTGAATGTTTACATGCCGTCTGATATTATATATTGTGGACAATCTAGTATCAAATGGGATACAGAATATTAGATTGTTAAATATGGTTTATATAATATAATAAGGTTCACAGCACAGGTGGTGTTGGACAATCCACTGGTATGGCTGTAGTATTATTTAGATTAGTTTATATTGACTAATAAACAATACTTGTATACTTTGTGTATATTGAACAGGATCAAATTTAGAATTGTTCCCTTATACTGATTAAGAAGGAGAACTAAGATTCTATGTTATTATTAATGCTTAGGTTCTTAATCCCGATATAGTAATTGACACGTGTATATTATTTACATGCTTTGATTTATATATGAAATAATTCTTTTGAATTATATCATTATATTTTGGGTGATGGAATTATATACATGGTGAATATTATTTATAGAAGGAATCCATGTCCTGATAATATTCGGGTTAATGATGTCCCCTTGAAAGCTCAAAAAGATTTAATTATGTGAAACCCTGCAGGTGGATTTATTCCGGCATAATTAAATAAAGGTTGAGTGGATAATCAAGGATAAAAGATATTAATTAAATAAATTATCAGTAATTTATTTAATTAATGGGCATGCGCTATTTTAAACATGGGGAATTTAATAAGCAAATAATATTGGAACCCAATTAAATAATTAAGTTGCGGTATTAGGAAAGGTAGTGCAAATATTAATTCTTTAGTGGATTGAATTAATATTTAATTACATTGGGCTAGGCCCAAGATGTAATTAGAAGGCCTAACCTAATTATCCATGATCCCTATTGTAGCCCTATATATATTCTTATTCTCTTCTTGCTAGGGTTGGTTGAGAAAAATATTGTAGCCACCTAGGAGCAAGAGGAGAGGTTAACTTGAGGAGACGAAGGCCACACTTCGCTCAAGGAAATTTGGGAATACAATAGAAGAGCGTGGAATCAACCGTTAACAAGGTGACTTTTGTATTTGTATTCGTTAATTTATTGTATCAAAAATCGCAGGGCCACGATCTGATTGTCCCAACAGGAGTCGGATTCCTTTGGGGCCCCTGCTTCGGCGGCTTCAAAGAAGATTATCGGGGATCTGTGCCAGCCCTTCATTCTTCCGAAGGACCGTTCCCTTTATGACGCGGTTGATACGGCTGAGGCCACTGCCAACCTTTTGGGGCATCTTTCTCTGGTAAGGAGTGTTTTTCTCATCGAATTTGTTTTTGTCTTATACATGGTTTTTAATTCACCCCCTTTTTTTCCCAGGCTACCCCTTGGGCCGCTTCTGTGTCTGAAAAGGTGAAGGATCAGGATCTCCTGCTTTATCACCAAGGGAAGCAGATTCCTTCGCTGGAGAAGGAAGTCAAGGAGCTGAAGTTCAAGCTCTCTTCTGTTCGGGCCGAGAATGCTGAACTGCTTCGATAAAATGATTCCTTATGGCAGCAGAATGACAAGATGATGGCCGATACAGAGGAACTGCTCGACTGGATGGCGAACCGAAAGGTCGAGCTGAGCCAATTGGGGGAATCGGAGAGTGCAGTTCCTTGACTCATTGTATATTTTTTTTATTTTCCACCTTTTTTAGGCTAATCTTTAATTTTAAATTAATGAAATCAAGGCCTTCGGGCACTTTCGTTTCATATTGTTTATTGGGCAAAAATTCGGATTTTAGTTACTTTTTTTCCCTATGCATGTGCAATCCTCTTAGAGGTTTTCTGGCTGGGTGTTCCTATACTCGAAGCTTTCTTTACTTGTATTTAATTCGGATTTAAGTAACTTGTATTTCCTTTTGCTTAAACAATTTTTTATATTTTTGGCCATCCTCTTAGAGTTTTTCTGGCTGGGTGTTCCTATACTCGAAGCTTTCTTTACTTGGAGTAACTTTCGGAAATTCAATGTTTCGGGCGAATCCTGCCTCCCGAAGACCTTTTGGGCGAACTGGGACTTGTGTTTCGGGTTTTTTTTCTTTTTTTTGTTCCCAACCGAGCAATGCTTCGGCCATTCGGGTTAGATAATCGATAGAAATATAAATGGGCCAAACAAAATCAAGCCTTTATTGATAATCGAAATTGAAATTTTTCTTACAAAAGCTTACTGATAATATTTGCGTAATCGGGAAGCATGCCACGTGTTTTTGATCGGACTTCCATCTAGTTCAGTTAGTTTGTAAGTCCCTGGTCGAACGACTTAGATGATCACATAGGGCCCTTCCCAGTTTGGCTGAAGCTTCCCTTGCTTGTTTGGCATAGAAGTTGTTAATTCCCGAAGGACTAAATCACCGACTTTAAAAGACCTTTTCTTTACTTCTGAGTCATAGTATTGAGCAGTTTGCTGTTGATACTTGACATTTCTTAGGTGTGCCACTTCTCTGGCCTCTTCCAACAAGTCCACATTAGCTCTGAGGCCCAACTCGTTTGCTTCGAGGTTAAAACCTTCGCTTCGGTATGATTCTAGGCCGACTTCCACTGAGACCATTGCATCAGTGCCATGTGCTAGACTGAAAGGAGTTTCTCCGGTTGAAGATCTTGGTGTGGTGCGATAAGCCCACAGCACATATGGTAACTCCTCAGCCCATAACCCTTTGGCTTCACCGAGCCTTTTTTTATCCCATCAAAAATGAGGATTCTGTTTGCGGCTTCTACTGCCCCATTTCCTTGTGGGTGACCGACCGAACTGAATTTCTGTTGAATCCCGAAGAAGGCTAAAAACTTCTTGAATTTCTTTCCGATGAACTGGGTCCCGTTGTCCGATACACAAATTTTGGGAATCCCGAATCTGAGGATTACTTGTTCCAGCATAAATTTCTTGGCAGCTTCTTCGGTAATGGAAGACAAAGGACGTGCTTCTACCCACTTGGTCATGTAATCGATTGCCACAATGCAATATTTGGTTGTCTAGTGCTGGTAGGTAGGATTCCAACAATATCGACGGCCCACATGGCGAAGGGAATGGGGTTTAAGATAGAAGTCATCTCTTCGGGTGGTTGCTTCGGAATATTACTGAAAAGCTGACATTGCCTGCATTTCTTCGCATAACTTAGTGCGTCGGCTCGTAGGGTCGGCCAAAAGAATCCCTGCCTTAGGATTTTGAAGGCCAAGGAACGACCTGCCAAGTGTTCCCCACAGATTCCTTCGTGAACCGCTTCGAGAGCTGTTTTTTGTTCTTCGGGAGCCAGGCATCTTAGCAGTGGTTCGGTTGCCGATCTACGGTACATTTTCCCTGCTATGATTGTGTACTTGGTGGCCCGATTTTTGATCTTTTGAGCCTCGGTTTTTTTCCAGTGGCAGCGTCCCCTTTTCTAGGAATAGTCGAATTGGAGTCATCCAATCTATCCCTTGATGGATCTCGAAACATACCTTCTTATTGATGGAGGGTGCTTTGACTTCAGTTAGGTAAATTGAACCCATGAGATTCTGAGTGTCGGCCGAAGCCAGTCTGGATAATGCATCCGCTCGGTTGTTGTTTTCTCTGGCCACGATGGTTAATTCAAAAGACTCGAATAATAGAGAATTTGCTTTTACCTTGGCTGCATAGGCTTTGGTTCGGGCGTCCCTTTGTTCATATTCTCCTGAGAAATGCTTTACCACCAGCATCGAATCACTGAATGCCCGAAGATGTCTGACTTCTAGGTTTTTTGCCAAGTTCATCCCAGCCAGAAGTGCTTCGTATTCAGCTTCGTTGTTGGTTAAGGAAAAAGTGAATCGGATGGCCTGACATATCTCGAAACCTTCAGGACTTGTAAGAATTAGACCTGCTCCGCATTTACTTCCGGCCACCGAACCATCTACGAACAACTTCCACTTTCCAGGAGTTTAGATCAATTTTTCTTCAACTTGCACCCCCTCGGAACCAGCGAACGAACACTCTACTATGAAATCCGCCAGGGCTTGTGCTTTTATCGCGGTTCTTGGCACATATTCTAGGTCAAATTCTCCCAATTCGATAGCCCAGGCAACAACTCTGCTCGAAGCCTCTGGTCTTTGTAAAATCTTTTTCAGAGGTTGATCGGTCGTAACCTGTATCGTTCTCCCCTGGAAATAATGTCGCAGTTTTCTTGAGGCCATGACCAACCCATAGGCAAATTTCTCGACATTCGGGTATCTGGTTTCTGCTTCTTTTATCATGTGGCTGATGTAGAAAACTGGATATTGATTTCCATTGTGTAGCTTGACTAAGACGGCCCCCAACGTCCGATCATTCACAGCCAGGTATAGTTATAAAGTCTCTTGTGGATCCGGTCTCATTAACAATGGAGCCTTCGTTAAATACTCTTTGATTTCTTCGAAGGCTTTTTCACATTCTGGACCCCACGAGAAAGTCTTTGTACCTTTCAATACCTCAAAGAAGGGTAAAGCTTTATCGGCCGATTTGGAGATGAATCTTCTTAGGGTAGCCAATCTTCCTGTCAGTTTCTGAATATCCCGAATTGTTTTCGGAGCTTCCATGTCGATTATTGCTCTTATTTTTTCTGGATTGGCTTCAATGCCTCGAGCACTTACCATATAACCCAGAAATTTACCGCTGAATACTGTGCATTTGTTCGGGTTGATTCGCATGTTGTTTCTTCTTAGAGTCTCGAAGCACTCTCTCAAGTCATCGGCGTGATCCCGAAACAAGGATTTTACTATCATGTCGTCCACGTAACACTCCATATTTCTTCCGATCTAATCTTTAAAAACCTTGTTGATCATCTTCTGAAAGGTGGCCCCCGCGTTCTTCAAGCCAAAAGGCATAACAATGAAAGCATATGTTCCTTTCGGAGTGATGAATGCTGTTTTGGGGATGTCTTCAGATTTCATGGCGATTTGATGGTAACCGGAGAAGACGTCTAGGAAACTCAGAATTTCATACCCTGATGTAGCATCAATAAGTTGGTCAATGTTGGGAAGCGGGTAATGGTCTTTCGGGCAAGCGAGATTGAGATCGGTGTAATCGACACACATCCTCCATTTGCCATTTGCTTTTTTGACCACTACCACATTGGCTAACCATTCGGGGTATTTGATCTCTTCGATAAAATCTGCTTCCAAAAGCTTTTCCACCTCTGTCTGAATTACCTTTTGCCTTTCCATGGCGAAGTTTCTCTTTTTCTGCTTGACTGGCTTGGCACCTTCTTTCACATTCAAACTGTGTTGGGCAATGCTCGGGTCAAGTCCGGGCATGTCTTCGGGACCCCAGCCAAATATGTCGTGGTATTCTCGAATCACAGCAATCACCTTTGCTTTCAATTCTTCGTTCATGTTTCTTTCGATGCGGATCTGTTAGATATAATTGATGTGATTTAATGTCAGTGTTTAAGTGTTACAGGTAAAAGAGAGTTTAACTTGATATTGAAAGCAGTTGTAACAGAGTTTAAGTATACGCTGATTGCTGGAAGCGCAAACGCTGACAGAGGAAAGCGTAAACACTGTTAGCTGAACACATGGAAGCGCAAACACTGTTAGCTTGAAGAGAACAGAGTTTGCTAAAGTCTGTCTACTGGGAGCGTCTACAAGTCAACAGAGTTTGAAGATTAATTTAATATTAATATGGAAGCGATATCTTTGAAGATTGGATAGCTGTCAAAGAGATTGAGTTGACTTAGAAGACGTGTAGCAATCGTAATTGATATCAATTGTATAGCTTAATTTTAGGAGAATCAATTCACGATTGTACGTAGCTGTATATCTTATAAATACAGTTAGGTTAACCCTAGAAGGGTATCCATCGTGAACAAATATCATTCTTGTAACCTAAGCAGCTCTCTGTGATAATTTACATCACCGAGAGAGGAATTATCAATTCCAAACAGTTTTAAGAGTTAAAACGTGTGTTCTTGTTACTTATTCATACAGTACTTGATTATATATTGTGTATTCGACCTAACAAGTGTTATCAGAGACAAATCTGTTACTTTATTACAGTTAAAGATCCAAACACAATAGTAATCAATGGCAGAGATACCTCCACCATCTGAGAAAGCCCCTACTACTGTTAGTAGGTATGAAACAATTAGGGTTCCTATACTAAGGCCATTAGAGTATGCAATTTGGAAGGTGAAGATGACCATGTTTCTGGAGGCTACAGATCCAGAATATCTGGACAGAATTTATGAAGGTCCTCACAAACCTACAAAGTTATCTGCTGCTGCTGCTGGTGAGGAATCAAAAGTCATTCCAAAAGAGAAGAAAGATCTAACTGCTGAGGATCTTTCATCTATTGCAAAGGATGCGAAGGTAAGGCATTTACTTCACAGTGCTTTAGACAATGTTATGTCTAATAAAGTGATAAACTGCACAACTGCAAAGGAGATATGGGATGCACTTGAGGTTAGATGTCAAGGAACTCCTGCAATTAAGAAGAACAGAAGGAACATACTCACTCAGGAGTATGAGCATTTTGAGGCAAAATCTGATGAAACCATGACAGAAACATTTGACAGATTCTGTAAACTGCTCAATGATTTGTCATTGGTGAACAAAGAGTATGATTTAGAAGATTCAAATCTCAAGTTTCTTCTCTCTCTACCTGAAAAGTGGGATGTGAAGACAACCACTATAAGAGATAATTATGAACTTGGTGAAACAGAGATTGATGAAATTTATGGACTGCTCAAAACCCATGAATTGGAATTGGAGCAGAGAAACAAAAGATCTAGTAGAAAGTCAAAGTCTGTTGCACTTAAGGTTGAGGAGAAACCATCAAAGAAGGAAGCATCAAGAAGAAAGGCAAAAGGAAAAGCTTTAATCATACACTCAGAAAGTGAGTCATCAAACACTGATGTTGACTCAAACACAGATGGATCATCTGATTCTGAAGATGATGAAGAGATGATGCAAATGGCTGCATTGATGGTAAAGACCTTCAAGAAGATGGGATACAAGAACTTCAAGAAGGGAAAAAGATTCTCCAAGGACTACTCAAAGTTTGACAAGAAGAATTTTAAGAAATCTGAGGGAAAGGACTTCAAATCTGGTAAGAAAGATAAGTCTGAGATTCAATGCTACAAGTGTAAGGAGATGGGTCATTATGCTCCTGAGTGCAAGAAGGGTAAAACTGAAAAGGCACTCTACACCAAAGGCAGAGATTGGGCAGACACTTCAGATTCAGATGAGGAAGTCAACTATGCTCTCATGGCTACTACTCAGACTGAAAATGATGATCTCAAGGTACCCCCAACTACCTATGCTTATAACACTGATAATATAACTGAACTGAGAATTTATCTTAAAGCATTGCATATCAGTTATAGGGATCAGACTTTAGAAAATGAGAGAATAAAGACTGAGTGCTCTCAACTCAAAGAAAGAAATAAACTTGTTGAGGAACAGCTAGAGAACATGAATAAAATTCAGAAAGAGAGAGATGATGCAGTGTTTATTGAACAGGAGTTGCTAGGTAAGTATAAGCAACTAGAATCAGAATTGGAGGATACTAAACACATCATTAAAACTTGGACACATTCTGGTAAAGATACTCAAGAAGTGTTTCAGTCAGATACAGTAGGTCTAGGTTACTCTGAGGGAGATGAACTTAGATTTGAAAATCAGGTAAAAGTTAGACCACATCGTTCATCTGAAGGTAATGTCATGGGAACAGGTGGACCTAAGACTGAAGCACAGAAAAAGGCAGTTAAAGAGTCATATGCTAAGACTTTTGTTAAAGAGGCTAACATTGGTTTAATGATAGATAAGCAACTTAAGCATAAGCTTAAAGAAATAAAGTCTGTCAACAAACAGAGAATGCCTAAGAAAAACAGAAATGGAAAGGTAGGCATAACCTCAGGAATTAAGCCAATGCTTGCTTCATTAGCTCCCAGAAAAACATGCTTTAATTGTGGTAGCACTAATCATCTTGCTAATTTCTGCAGTAAGAATAAAAACATTAATTCTTTGCCCTCTAAAACTGCAGTAAAGAGTGATTATGTGAGAACAAGACCACAGACTTTATGCAAACACTGTGGAAGTACTTGGCATTCTATTTACACTTGCAGAGATTATCATGCTATTTACTATAATTACTATGAACCCAAGCCAAATTTGAAATGGGTTAAAGTAAACTCTGCAAATGTAAATTCTAAAAAATTTAGCTTAAACTCTGTTAATGTGAATTCCGCTGCAAAAGCTAACAGAATTAAGAAAGCCAAAGGATCCAAGCAAGTCTGGATCCTTAAAACTAATAATCAGTGATTGTTTGTGATTGCAGGGCACCAGGGTCAGTACCCTAGTCGTGGACAGTGGATGTTCAGGACACATGACTGGAAATAAAGCCCTGCTATCAGAGTATGAGGAGAAGGCTGGCCCAGAAGTTTCTTATGGAGATGGCAACATAGGACATACTCTGGGATATGGCAATATTAATCTTGGGAATGTCATCATCACAAATATAGCTCTGGTTCCAGGACTCAAACATGACTTACTATCTGTGAGTCAAATCTGTGACAGAGGATATCATGTAGATTTTCAGCCTGAATATTGTCAAGTGATCAGCAAATCTACAGGGAAAGTTGCTCTAGTTGGAAACAGACACAATAACATATATGAAATTAAATTGTCAACAAACACTGATGGCAAAGCAGTGTGTCTGTCAACAAGAATGTCCAGTGAAGAGAGTTGGAAGTGGCACAAGAAACTCTCTCATTTGAATCTGAACAATATCAATGAGCTCATAAAGAATGATCTTGCAAGAGGACTACCAAAGTCATTGTTGAATGTAGAAGGCCTGTGTGATTCTTGTCAAAAGGCCAAACAGAGAAAAGCCTCTTTCAAGAGCAAATCTGAGTCTTCAATTGTTGATCCTTATCATCTCCTACATGTTGATCTTTTTGGACCAGTAAATGTCATGTCACTTGGAAAGAAGAAATATGCTCTAGTCATTGTTGATGATTACACCAGATACACATGGGTGTATTTTCTAGCAAAGAAGGATGAAACTGCTTTAACATTGATAGAACATATAATACAACTGGAAAAAGGGTCAGAGAATCAAGTGAAGATAATCAGAAGTGACAATGGAACTGAGTTCAGGAATTCATCAATGGAAGAATTTTGCAAGAGTAAAGGGATAAAACAAGAGTTTTCTGCACCTGGTACTCCACAACAAAATGGTGTAGTGGAGAGGAAGAACAGAACCCTGATAGAAGCTGCCAGAACCATGCTAGATGAAGCAAAGTTGCCAACATATTTCTGGGCAGAAGCAGTTCAAACTGCTTGTTTTACTCAAAATGCAACACTGATCAACAAGCATGGTAAAACACCATATGAAATGGTGAAGAAGAAGAAGCCAAATCTAAAATATTTTCATATATTTGGATGCAAATGCTTTGTGTTGAAGACTCATCCCGAACAGTTGACCAAATTTGACCTAAAGGCAGATGAAGGAATTTTTGTTGGCTATCCACTGTCAACTAAAGCATTCAGAGTTTATAATCTGAGAACTAGAGTGATCATGGAATCTATTCATGTGTCATTTGATGACAAGAAAATAACTGGACTTGAAGATGTTAATGAGCATGATCAACTGCACTTTGAAAATGAAGATTTATTAAACTCGGATAATACAGATCTGACAAACACTGTTGAGGTCAATTCTGAACCTCTACTGGTAAACACTGAAGAAACTTTTCAATCAGAAACAAGGGAAGAACCAGTTGAGGGGGAGCATGAAGAATCACATCAAAGTGATAATTCAAACACTGATAGTGACTCAATTGATAACTCTGAATCAAACTCTGTTGATTCAAACTCTGAGCAGTCACATTCAGGGGGAGCATCAGAAAGTGAAGAAAGGCACCAAGAAAATCAGGAGAGCATGGATCAAGGGGGAGGATCACATGATGACAGAAGCAATCTGCCTTCTGCAAGAAAATGGACTAAGTCACATACACCTGATTTGATTATTGGTGATCCAGATGCAAGAGTAAGGACAAGAAGTGCAACAACAAATGAATGTCTGTTTCATGCATTCTTGTCACAAACTGAGCCAAAGAAAGTAGAAGAAGCTCTTAAAGATGCTGACTGGATAACAACAATGCAAGAAGAGCTAAATGAATTTGAGAGAAATGAAGTGTGGACCCTTGTACCAAGGCCAAAGAACAGATCTATTATTGGTACTAAATGGGTTTTCAGAAATAAAACTGACAGTGATGGTGTGATCACAAGGAACAAAGCAAGACTGGTAGCTAAATGCTATTCACAGCAGGAAGGAATAGATTATGATGAGACTTTTGCACCAGTTGCCAGATTGGAGGCAATAAGGATGTTTCTTGCCTATGCTTCTCACAAGAAATTCAAGGTTTTTCAAATGGATGTGAAAAGTGCTTTTCTGAATGGAAAACTTGAAGAAGAAGTATTTGTTGAACAACCACCTGGTTTTGTAGATCCAAAATATCCAGATCATGTCTACAGGTTAGACAAAGCACTCTATGGACTCAAACAGGCACCTAGAGCATGGTATGAAACACTTGCTAAATTTCTACTAGAAAGTGGGTTTCACAGAGGTACTATTGACAAAACTCTGTTTTACTTTCAATCTGGTAATGACCTGCTCTTAGTACAGATATATGTAGATGATATCATTTTTGGATCTACTAATGATAAACTCTGTAAGAAATTTGCCAAGCTCATGCAGTCTAGATATCAAATGAGTATGATGGGAGAACTAAGCTATTTTCTAGGCTTACAGGTGAAGCAAACAGATGATGGAATTTTCATTAATCAAGCAAAATATACCAGAAATCTTCTCAAGAAATTTGGCATGCTTGACTGTTCATCTGCAACAACTCCCATGGCAACTGCAACAAAACTGGACAAAGATACAGGGTCATCAGTGGATATGACAAGTTACAGAGGGATGATTGGTTCTCTACTCTATTTAACTGCTAGCAGACCTGATATCATGTATGCCACCTGTCTGTGTGCAAGGTTTCAGGCAGATCCAAGGGAACCACATTTAACAGCTGTGAAGAGGATTTTCAAGTATCTCAAGGGCACTATAACCTTAGGGCTGTGGTACCCAAGAGAATCAGATTTTAAGCTACTTGGTTACTCTGATGCAGATTTTGCTGGCTGTAAAATTGACAGAAAAAGCACAAGTGGAAGTTGTCAATTTCTTGGTGACAGACTTGTGTCTTGGTACAGTAAGAAACAAAAATCAATATCAACATCTACAGCTGAAGCAGAGTATATTGCTACTGGTAGTTGCTGTGCACAGATTCTATGGATGAAGAATCAATTGCTGGATTATGGGTTGAGGTATAGTAAAATACCTATTTTCTGTGATAATCAAAGTGCTATTGCAATGACAGGTAATCCAGTACAACACTCAATGACCAAGCACATCAGCATAAGGTATCACTTTATCAGAGAGCATGTAGAGGAAGGCAATATTGAGCTTCACTTTGTGCCTACAGATCAACAACTTGCAGATGTTTTCACAAAGCCTCTAAGTGAATCAACATTTACAAGACTGGTCAATGAACTAGGGATGGTATCTGGTTTTGACTAAACATGTTGGTTAGACTCAAACTTTTCTAATAAAATGTGTTGCTCATATTTCTGTAAATTGTTAAAGTGCTATGTGAACCTTGTTAATTAAACTCTGTCAGAATGATTATTGGTCATACACTGTTAATACGTTTGTTAAACTCTGTGAATTCTGAGTTGATTTTTGTCTGAATGAAAATACCAATGAAGAAAAATGTATGAAGCATGATTTTCAGTGAAAAATCAAGATTCTTTCTGAGTCACTGTAATCTAATCAGAAATTGCACAGTAAGTTAACACAGCATGATACTGTTTCATATTTAGAGCATCTCTTAGTTTATTTGATCCTAAACTCTGAATTTATGAATACCGTATGCATTGCCTCTCATGAATAACTCTGATATTGATGAACTCTAAACTCTGATTAGTGACACTCTGTTTCCAAGCCAAACTTGATTCTTGATGTTTCTTTGTTTGCACTTGTGAAAATTTTAAAACTTGAGATATGTCATTGTTTAGTTTGGTGAGAAACAGTTCATGTCTGAACCCTGTGAGATTTTGAGCCGAATAAGTGATTGATACATTTTATATCAATCAGATTTTATTGTTGTGTGATGTTCATCAGTAAGTATGTTGCTCTAGAACTTGCATTAAACCATTTTGAGACTACATGATATATGTGTGCATGAAAATGATAAAGGCACTAGGATTAACCATCTTTCTTTAAACACTGTTCAAAACATCTTTGAACACTGTTCATAAACACGACCCTTAGTAAACCCCTTTGAGCCAAATTAACTGTTCATTTTTCTTGAATAGTGAAGTATTAAGAGCAGTTATATTCTTTTGGTAAATCAAATTCAAGCAGGTGAGTATTTTTCAAGAAAAGAAATCTTACTCAGTATATATATATATGTAAATAAAAAAAATAAATAAAAAAAAGGAGGTATATATACTGATCATCTTGTACAAATATGTACTAACAGTTTGACTGAACATTTTGATCTGATAAATTGTTCAGTTAGAAATTCTCATTCGAAAAACATCTCTTCTCATTTGTTTGATTTTACTCAATTCCAACCCTGAATAAAGTCCTTTTGATTTGTGCATATATGTAATCGAAGTGGTGTAGATTTGGTGGAAATTCAAGCTTATGGTAGTATCTGCTTCTACTGATTGAATTTGAGCGAAAACACTTCATCTAAACACTTGTGTGCTGTGAGAGTTTGTGAGGAAATCCTAGACATGTAACTCACTGAATGATGCTTTGATGTTTATCTCCTGATCTTTTTGTCTATAATGACTGTGTGCTTACTTGGATAATCATGAACATAAACTGGAACAGGGATATTCAGATTTCTGTAATTAAGGAACTACAGAGTTTAGCATTCATCATATACTCTGTGTTTAATATGAGAGTTTGTGCATTCAGTGTTTATTATTTTGATTTATGGATTTTATGAAATATTAGATGCTATAAAAATTGATTTGGTAAACTCTGCTACTCACACACAAAAATCACGACTGTGCATTTTTGAAAGGGTTTTTGTGATAAAGATTGAAAATTTGGCAAACACTGATTGATTGTGTTATATACTCTAAGGTATATTTTCATTAAGATAATTTGAAAATTTTGGAGTAAATGGAGTAGTTGACAACTATTAATTAGTGTATTTAGTGGTAAAGTGTCTTGATAAACGGAACGACAGCGGTAATAATGGCTTTTACTGCGTGTGTATTAAGTGAATCGTTGCATGTGTGACACGTGTCCCACTTTCACCCACTCACTCATCATTATGTCTCACTTTCACACTTTTCAAGGGAACAGTTGCGTGTTTTCAAGTAAAAACGTTTGAGTTTAGTTTTTAATTACAACTCAAATTACTTTTTGCCACAATCACTTTCATCCACTCATATTCACTTTACCAAAACAGAGAGAACATCTTTGTTTTTCACTTTGGCATTTTCACAAACACCTTTCTTGCATATCATTTTCATAGCTGCTTTTTGCTTATTTCTTGATTCAATGGCAACAAAACCTTTCACTGTGTTTGGTCTACGTTTTGTGCCTAACAATTATGCAGCTTTACTTGAAAATGACCGGGCTCCAGAGGCGTTTCATCTAATGCAAAATTTTCTTCGAGATTCTGAGATTGGGCAAGCGCTGGTTGAACCGGCTACTCTATCTGCTTCTCAGGTTGTTAATTTCTGGCAAAACTCAAGATATATAGAAGGAGGAGAGAATGGAACTCCGTCTATCATCTTCTCTCATGAAGAACAAGAGTTTGTGATCACTCCACAAACTGTTCGCGACGCCATGGATTTCGACACACATACTTCGTATGCTGTTGTCTCTGAGCAAAATCTGAGAGAGATGCTAACAGAGATTGGGTACATGGAATCACTTGCCAAGCTGGGCAGTGTGAGGAGGCCAAATTTGAGAAAAGAGTGGAACTTTTTCTTTGATTGTATCACCAGGACATTCCAGAAGAAGGTCACCAACTGGGATGCTATTCCAATGGATTTTACTGATGGTAGAGCTTTATCTGGTAAAATCGCATACAACAAAGGAGGCATAGGCTCACATAGAGATAAAAGACAGAATGTTGCTCCCAGAGATCCTTCTTCATTGTCTGTTCCAGGTCGTGGTGTCACTCAAGAGAGTTTAGACAGACTGGAGTCAGTACAGCTTGTTCATCAGAAAAGTTTAGGAAAGGATTTCTTGTTATACTTCATGGCTGATGGAACGGTGTTCAAGATTGCTGAGAATGATATTGATTTGAAATTCTGGGAAGAACTAGAGTATGTTCTGTACATTTTCAGAGTAAGAAATCAAAGAGCTCAATCAGTTGCAAATGTGCTCAGACAAAAGATGATACAGAATCTTGCAAATAGAAATATGAAATACAGCAAGTATGTTCCAAAGTACAGAGACTGGAATGGGAATCTGATTGAAATGTAGAAGGGAACTACAAAGCTAAAGACTGATCTTGGGATTACTGTTCTAGATTTTAATGTAAAGTCTGAAGAAGTGAAGTTTATCAGATTGGGAAATGAAATGAGAAGAAACAAGATCTATGATCTCAGAGCTGCTATTTTTCAAACTGATGATAATGATCCAGATTTAAGAGAAATCAAGGTAGCTATGGAGATTGAACTTGAAAATGCTGAGAGGAGGTTGTTGATTGATTATCTCAGAACAACTCCAGATCTTGAGGAGGTTAGGTAGACAGAATTTGTAAGTAATTCGAATTTTCTGTAAATTTTGCTAAGTCAAGTTTAAACTCTGATTATATGTTAAACACTGTGTTTTTATTTGTTAGTTTTGACATCATCAATTACTGTGAACTTGTACATTTTTCTAATGAACAAGTTGGGGGAGATTGTTAGATATAATTGATGTGATTTAATGTCAGTGTTTAAGTGTTACAGGTAAAAGAGAGTTTAACTTGATATTGAAAGCAGTTGTAACAGAGTTTAAGTATACGCTGATTGCTGGAAGCGCAAACGCTGACAGAGGAAAGCGTAAACACTGTTAGCTGAACACATGGAAGCGCAAACACTGTTAGCTTGAAGAGAACAGAGTTTGCTAAAGTCTGTCTACTGGGAGCGTCTACAAGTCAACAGAGTTTGAAGATTAATTTAATATTAATATGGAAGCGATATCTTTGAAGATTGGATAGCTGTCAAAGAGATTGAGTTGACTTAGAAGACGTGTAGCAATCGTAATTGATATCAATTGTATAGCTTAATTTTAGGAGAATCAATTTACGATTGTACGTAGCTATATATCTTATAAATACAGTTAGGTTAACCCTAGAAGGGTATCCATCGTGAACAAATATCATTCTTGTAACCTAAGCAGCTCTCTGTGATAATTTACATCACCGAGAGAGGAATTATCAATTCCAAACAGTTTTAAGAGTTAAAACGTGTGTTCTTGTTACTTATTCATACAGTACTTGATTATATATTGTGTATTCGACCTAACAGGATCATTCGACCAGAGGTGCCTGCATATAATTCGACCTCTTTAGTCTCCACCGCTGGTTCGGCTATCGGATTTAAGAGATTGTCCCCAAATTTTTCTAACTCAATGTTCATAGCGTGGTGAATGCTTCCGGATTGATCGTTCATACGCCTTTTCTTCTTCCCTTCTTCTTCGGTTTCTTCTTCGGATCTGTCTAGATCTTCTAGCATAAGGATCCTGGCTGCCTTTTGATCTCCTTTCATTTCACCGATGCCATGATCGGTAGGGAATTTTAATTTCAGATGGGGTATCGAAGCTATAGCTTGGAAAGCCGTTAAGGTAGGGCGCCCGAGGATGCCATTGTACGGGTTATCCACTCGGACGACATAAAATTTCACCTACTTTTCCACAGTGCAGGGAGGTTTGCCCAATATTAGAGACAATACGATCGTTCCCTCGATCGGAACTGATGAGTTGCCAAAGCCATAGAGTGGGGGTTCGTTTCAAGACTCCAGTTGTTCTCCCCCCAAATTTATTTTTTCATAAGTCCGGTGATACAAAATGTTGACCAAACTACCACCGTCTATCAGTACCTTCCATACTTTGTTCTGCCTGATGATCGGATTTACTACCAAAGGGTCTTCATGCGGCCAAATGAAATCTTCGTAGTCTTCTTCAGTGAACATGATGGGTTGCGGCTGTTTGCCATGTGCGGTGTGTTGATACAGATTGTATACTTGTTGGGCATACCTCTTTTTAGCCATTTTGCTACAACGATCCAGTATTGTACCCCCCATGATTGTCCTTACCTCCCCTCTATATCGGGGGACTTCGTCTCTTTCCCTTTGCCTAGGGTTGTCCTCCTCTTCGTTCCGGTTTCTGGCCTCTTTCGAGCCTGAGTCATTCCTCTTTGGCTCTAAACGGTCCCTTAAATCTTTGACAAATTGATTTAGGTCGCCTGTTTTGGTGGTAATCACAGTACTTATTCCCGTTCTTCTTATGATCAGGCACCCTCAGCTTTGCCGGCCTTCGAAAATCAGGCCTGCCTTTGATTTCGTTCAGTATCTTGGAGATGGGAGTGTTTAGTGGGGTAAATACCATTGGCTCCCTCTCCATCTTTGAATCATTTCTTCTATCATTCCTTCGATCATTATCACGCTTGTCATCTTTCCTTCGGTCGTTCTTCCCCTGATTTCCGTTTCTTCTACTATCTTTGGACGATTCTTTGTAACCGTCGATAGACTCCATTTTCCTTCTGATACTCTCTCCTCGGATATAGATGTCATTTAGAGACTTCGGGGGAACATCATATAAGGACGACCGAAGCTTTCTCCCTTTAACTGAGTCGAGGCCAGCCGTCAGAAATCCTGCTGCCTTTACTTTATCCAAGTTGGTTACCATGCCAGCTTCTTCTTTAAAACGAGCTAGGTAGTCCCCCAACTCTTCATCGGATCTTTGGCGACAATGGATGAGTGATTCGGTATCCTTCTCTCTTCGGCAAAGATTGGAGTAATGCCTCAAGAACTTGCTTTTTAGTCGATCGTAAGAAGGTATGGATCTAGGTCTCATCGATCGATACCACAAGGAGGCGGAACCCTTCAAATAAGTTTTAAACATTTTGCAGAGCATAATATCATCATGGCCCATTCCTGTCATCAAACTTTCATACTTTTCACAGTGATCTTCTGGGTCTCCCTTGCCACTAAATTCGGTCATTTTTTGGAACTGACGACCTGGGGGTGGTCTATACTGTTCGATCTCTTCTGTCACGACGGGCTCCCGGCGCGTCCTCTTTTGATCCCCGAACATACATTTTTCCATTCTTCGAAGCCTGTCTTTCCATTGAGAGCATGTTTCTTCTTCCTCTAGGTCCGAAGGATCTTGGGACGGGTGTGAGGAATGTGTGTCGGATTCTGAAGACTCTCCCTGGTGAGGTCGGGACCTTTTTTCTCTTCGACTTCTAGAAGTGGTTCTCTGAGGTTCGCTTGCGGGCTCCTCTTCTCCAGCTTGAAGGGCTTCTCGTGCTAGCTTTTCTTCTAACTCAACCTCTTCGCGCCGGAGTTTTATGGCCTCCAACCTTAACTTATCGGCCTTCTTTTGCAAGGCTCGTTTCTTTGCTCCTTAGGATCCTTCCGCTTCAATGGCTTTTCCTTTCTCCTTCTGTTGCCTTATTTTTTCGGAGTTAGGAGTTTCTGTATTGATATTTTCGGAATCCTCTGGTAACATGGTTCACAAAAGAAGCTTATACGTTCCCACAGACGGCGCCAAATGTCAGGACTCCAAATATGCCTCGATCACACCAATCCTTCGGTATGCCAAGAACAAGTATCAGTAACTCCTGCAAAGAGAAGAATGTGAGGGAATTACCCCCCGATTCACCTCCAGTGTGAGAATCAGTAGAATGTGATGGAAACATAAACGTAAAGCCTTATGTAAACCAGTGTATTTCAGAGTGTGTGTGATTGTCTTTTATCACCTGACCATTGAGTCTATTTATATTGTGTCCAGGAGTATACCGTTGTTGATTCTCTTGATTCTCAGTTATGGAGGGCAATGAATGTTAAGGCGTTACACTGACAACGGTCGACTGTTTTTTTTAGCGACTTCAGTTGGGCTGTTTGGATGGGCTTGATCCATTCATATAGTTCCAAAGGTAATGAGCCCAAAGGCTTATTGAATTGGGCCCCAAATGCTTACAATATTTGGGCCCCCTAACAGATCCTATTTCTTAGCTAGGTAATTGTATTGCTTTCGTTATATATATTGTAATATTGCAGTGGAATTAATATACAGACAAGAGAGTTTGTCAGAGCGTTTCTTGTGTTTCATCAATTTACATAAACAACATATATATTATATATCTGTAGGACATTCACTTCACAATAAAGATGCGGTTACGAGAGGGCTGCGAGGCTGACTTATGAGTAGATTCTAAGTGTCGTCATCAATCCTGTCTCAAAGAGTTAATGAAGCAAGAGTGAGCAATAAAGCTTAGCAAATGAGCAAATGATAAACAGTACATATAAAACCCTTTGAAAGATTAAAACATTATTCCTCTAAAAAGTATAGCTTTTCTGAAAGTATAATTCCACATTTGATAACAATCTTGCTTTAACCAATAGATTTTCTAAAACAAAAATTTTAAGTATTAGTGTAGCAAAAGGTTGGTACTAAATTACCATTTCTTCGCAAGCATTTATTAGTTAAGGCTAATTTTATGTAGTGGAGTAAAATGACACTAAGTTGATGATCACTCACGCTAAACACCGATTCTTATAGAAATGGATCTGAAGGCAACACATGCCAAAAGCATTTATTGGCTATAATATTTACACGACGGGCTGGTGCCACAAAAAAATAATTATCTTAATCAAAAATTAGTAGATTTTTCAAATTGAATAGAATTCTCAATATAAAATTCGTAGTTTTCTTTTCTCTTCAATTTTGAGTAGTTTCAACTGAATAATAATTGTTACACCATCACTAAATTAAAGATGATTTTTTGTGTTTTGTGTGGATTGTAATATCCTCAAAATTTGATTTTTAGAACTCTAAGAAAGAGTAAAAATATTTAATCGATTGTGTAAAATCTAATAAATAATAATTTTTTATTTACTTATACTCAAATTTTATTATTTTTCTCTAAGTCTTTCAAATTTGATAAATTCTTATTTTTTTCAATAAAATATTAAAATTAATTGATAAAATTCAAATTAAATATAAATATTATGAAAATTTTAATTGTTAATATAATTATAAATATTATAAAAGAGTTGTGCATTGAACGACATCACACGGTTATAAGCTAGTAATTAAAATATAAGTAGTCGTCGTCGTTTCCAATCAAGAAACAGTCATCGGACATCATTGTCGTCGTCGTTTGTTATCGTTTCCAATCAAGAAACAACCATCCGATCGTCGTCATAAATTATGTTGTAGACCAATTTTCAGTCGAAAAACAATCGTCTAATTATGTCATAAGTCGTCACGTTGTCATTGGTTTGACACAATATCTTTCACAAATCATTCATCATCGTTGTTGTGATTTCGCTTTATCGTCATCTTAATTAATAATCTAGGTTCTTGATACCAACTTAAAATATTTTCAAATTCTCTCCTTGTTCGTTAAAACAGAAGCCTTAACTCGTTTACAATACAACAACCGCTTATATAATACATAACCAGTATTAAAGATAACTAATATAATAAAGAAACTATTCCTATTTCGCTAATAATGATTATTGTTAACATATAATACAAGATCCATCTAAGGCCTCCCTCTAACACCTTAAGTGAAAGGATATCTTCGATATATTATTTATTTTGGTATTTGTACGATTTAACATAAAATTTAATTACACTTAGTTATCCTCTCCACTAGGTCATTAATTTAATTGATTCCGTCAAAAGTCAAAAGTCAAATTCTAGCAATATCTATTATACGAGATATTCCATTATTGCGAAAAATTAAATTATACTTTTATGGAATATATCTCTACACCAAGGCAATAATATCGAAAAAGAAATATTGATCTTTGATATTTTTTAGATCTCCGTTGCAAAATTGATAAGGCGACAGGCTCGAACAAAGAATATTCGAGGATTAATATTCTTTAGAGAACTCGTGCTATATTTAAAAACGATCAGTTTTTATTCAAAAATATTCCGCCTTAGCACTCAAAATACTCTTATCCTCAAGAATATTAATATTCAGTGGTAGAATATTAATACTCATTTGTTATCTTGTGCCAGAAATATTTAAAGTAATTTTTCTCCCATATCTCAAATTTATTCTATTTTCGGAGAAAATTATTTTAAATACTCAAAAATATTTCCTACACTCTCAATATATTTTATATATTAGGAAATATATTCTAAGTATTTATTTTAGTCAAAACATTGGTCAAAAGATCTATCTATTTCACGGTAAGACCAATCGTATTTTATTTGGAACCGAAAGCTGATTTAATCGTATTAAATCCAAATAAAATACTTCCACTTGCTAGAATGACTTGAAACTTGAGATGGATCACTTAAATGTTATTTTCTATGCATGGTAAAAGTTTCGTAATTTTCTGAGAATTTTGGTCCGGGCACGAAAATCGAGGCAGTGGGTCCACGTTTGACCATAGTTGACTAAGTCAACGTTGACCATAGTTGACCAAAACTTCCAGAATTTCATTTTATGATATTCCTAAATGCTCCATAATTTTAGAATTATTTATTGGGAATTTTCGTATTAATCGGGTATTTAATTAACGAAATATGTTACGTATTTATTCGTTAATTGATACGAGTCCGATACATTAAATAGGAGTTCAAAACACAGCTGGGATATTTATGTAGAATACCATAAACCACTTGGAAGAAACACAAAACTACTCCAAACTAACACAAAACCACTTTCCACCTCATCAATCCAAGTGCTTTCAATCTCAACCACTCCTTTTTCCTTCAATCCTCACCCTTCCTTCCACCCAACTCCTCCTATAAATAAACCCCATCCCCCAACCATTTTCTTTAAGCTAAAGAGCCAAATAATTGCTGGGAATTTAGAAGTGGAAGCTCTCTCAATATATCCAAACACTCTCTACACCCACTTCATCTCAAAAACCTTCTCTCTCTTACATATACTTACATATATACAAGGTTTTTGTTCCAATAAGCTTAGTTCCTTCAACCAAGCTCTCTCCCACCTAGCAAGCTCCTCTACCACTACTATCCGGCCTCCCGAAGGGCTGCCCAAGTTCGTCCATAAGCCAAAATCCGGCCGAACCTCCGGCGAATTTTTCCGGCAAACTGTTTCCGGCGATCTCCAAAAAGTGGTAACTTTTAGCTTCAATATCCGAGTCTTAACCGACCATATTTATATACATATAAGAGCTCTATACCTTCATCTTATCTTCTTTATAAAGCTCTTATATCGGATCTCAAAACGAGACCATAAAAATCCGTACAAGGATTAATATTCGAACAACGATTCGAAATATTACATCACCTCAAAAAGAGGTTATATTTGACGACGGTCAAATTATTATATCGAGCTTGATTTAATTCCCTTCTATCACCTTAGTGTTCCGAGGGAAAAGAATCTATAAGCCACTTAACTAAAACTTTAACGCACTTTGGCCATTAATCTTTTATTATTGTGATATATATATAATTGTGCTAAAGCGTGATTTGTTTCCCTTCTATCACCTCTAGTGTTCCGAGGGAAATAAGTTGTTAAGCTTCTATTTATATATTTTCCGCACTTTTTATTCTCGTCCTCACACTTGTGAGTGATTCTACCTTCCGCTCTTTTTACTCTCGTCCTCACACTTGTGAGTGATTTTATTTTCCGCACCTTTTTTACTCGTCCTCACACTTGTGAGTGATTTTACTTTTCGCACTAATTTAACGCATAATAGCGGCCCTCGATTTATCCTATAGATAAAACGAGCTACTTTTCTGCACGTGTGTGTTATATTTGTGTGTGGTGTTTATTCGGCCAAATTAATATTAAAGTGCAAATTGTTAAAGTAAAATTGTAACACTCTCGTTTAAATATATACGAATAGTCCAATCAAGACTATATCAAACGAGAAGTTATTTATTAAAGATCCTTAAGCTATAAAGCTTATAAAGGACTTAATTTATACATTACTTCGAAAATAGACGTATTTTCAACAACGGAGTAATTTCGTGTATACTTCGATCTTTACAAAAAGACGAACCAAATTATACGATTATAAGCCTTATAAGCCTACAAGCTTAAAGGACTTAAATATTTACAAACTCCGAGATATATTTAAATCTCACTACACGGAGTATTGTATCATAAAGTCATAAGCAAATAAAGGCTTATTGAACTTAATTTTAATTAATATTCGGGTAAGAATACTATAGTCACCCTAGGACATATTAAGTCCAAAACCTCTCTTTATATTACGGTTTGTTTCGTAGATATTGTTTTCTAAGTTTTGCAGTGAGGTGAAGCTGGAGTGAGGTGATTCTCGTTCTAAGACCCAAGTCCTAGGCACTAGCGGGGAGTTAGTGGCCTTTGCACCGTGAAGAAGAGGAAAGACCCAAGACCTTTCATCTAAGATCCAAGACCGGCAAAAGCAAGGAATTCAAAGACTACACCAAGGGTTCTACATCAACTTTGAAGAAGTAGCGGGGAGTTGCTGTCTAAGATAAGTTGTGTAGGTTTCACAACGACTTTGAGGGAGTAACGGGGAGTTACGGTCCAAGACAAGTCTTGTGGGTATTACATTTATTTTGAGGTAGTAGCGGGTAGTTACGTATCAAGATAAATATTTGTAAGGTTGTGTAAGGCTTCTCCGCCTACTATAAAGGAGTCTCTTTATAGTGGAAGAAATCTCGAGTCCGGAGAGGAGCTCGGGGACTGGAGTAGGGGTGAGCGAATCCATTAGGGGTTGCGTCATCGCGAACCAGGATAAAATCTCCTGTGTGGTATTTTCTTTCCTTGTCTTTTATTTCTGCACTTATAAACTGCATAAACGACTCGGTAAAGTTTTAAAAAGGGAAAATTATTTTAAAATGCCATAATAATTTTTAAATTGGTAATTAAGCTATTCAACCCCCCTTCTAGCTTAATATAGCCCTCTTACGGGACCTAACAATTGGTATCAGAGCGGTACTTTTTAACGTGTTTGTTGAGTGATTTGCAGATTTACAGGCACAACAAAAAGCGATCCTACATGGCGTATCTAAATACCATCGGTTGCGGTGAAGGCCTATCTAGCTCTCGCCCTCCTCTATTTGATGGCACCAACTTTGCAACGTGGAAAACGAGATTTCGCATCTATGCTAGATCTCAAGGAGTCAAAGTGTGGATGGCCATAGAAGACGGAGTCGTTATTCCTACCGAAACAGTTGACGGTGTCATTGTTGAAAAGAAGGTTAGTGAATACACTCTCGCCGAGGAAAATATGATGAATATAGCCGCTAAAGCGGAAATGGTTCTCACAAGTGCACTTGCAGAAAAAGAATATAAAAGAGTAAATAATTGCAAGTCCGCACAAGAAATGTGGAACAAATTAGTGGTTACCTACGAAGGAACCGTTGATATAAAAGATTCTCGAATGGATACTTTAATCCACGAATACGAGAACTTTAAACTCCAAGAGGGAGAAAATATCATTGATATGGAAACAAGATTTACTCGTATAATCGATGAATTATCTCAACTCGGAAAGAGTTATTCTCGAAATGAGAAGAACCGAAGAGTTCTTAAATCTTTACCTCCTAGTTGGAAGGTTAAAGTTACAACTATAAAAGAAATGCATAATCTAAATGATTATGACATTGATAGTTTATTTGGGAATCTTCGTGCATACGAAGAAGACAATATTTCGGATAAGGTCATTCCTAAAGTGGAAGACAAAAAGAAAAATATGGCTTTAAAAGCTATATTAATTGATGAAAATGAAAACGACGAGGAGTTGAACGAAGAACTCCAAGATCTGGATGAAAGCGAAATTGTTTTACTAACGAGACAACTTCGTCGTGTGCTACAAAGCAAAGCTCAAAGATACGGAAAAGGCTTCCTTAAATCGAATAATCAACAAAGAGTTTTTAACTCTAAAGGAAGACCTAATTACTCCCAAAATTATAGTCCTAACTATAAAAGTAATTTTCCAACAACGAGCTATAATAAAGGCAAAGGCACTCAAAATACAAATGCCTATAATAATGCCAACAACAATAATAATCCTCCTTACACTCCTCCAAAATATAAGGAACAAAATCCGGAAGAAACACAAGAAGTGTGTTTCGAGTGTAAGCAACCGGGTCACTTCAAAAGAGAATGTCCAAAGCTTGCTAAAGGAAGAATTCTCGTGGCGGAAAACGGTTGGGATTTAAGTGAAGATGAAGAAGCTCCGGAAGCTAGTGAAGAAGTTGTCAACTTGTGCTTAATGGCTATCGGGGATGAAGCTACTTCAACGGGAGCCTCCACTTCTCATCAAGAGGTAAGTTCTAATCTCAATTACATCTCAAATAAATTGCAATTAGATGAATCTAATTTGAATCTAGTTGATATGAGTAAGTATGATTTAATTGAGCTTGTAGTAGGTATCAACAACAAATATAAGGATGTTGATAAGAGATTCCATCTACTATGGTCCGAGAAAATGAAACTTGAAGAATTGTATCACAATCAAAGTAAAGAGTTCACTCGGATGATGGATATACAAACTCAAAATGAGAATGAAATGACATTTTTAAATGATCAAAATCATCTCTTAAAAGTTGAAGTAAACAACTTCAAAGACATCGCTCTCAATCTTGAAGTGGAAAATGTAGCATTAGTACTTCAAGTAGAAGAGTTAGAAAATGAGAAGTTGCAACTCAATGACAACATTAGTAACCTTAATGTTGATCTTTTGAACTTAAAGATTCAAAACGAATCAATGGTTTGAAATAATGCAACGTCTCAATCTCATGAAACCAATCTTGAAAAAGAGAATGAGCTATCAAAAATCTTTGAGTTAAAAGAAAAAGAATTACAACAAGAAACTCAAAGATTAAAAGAAGAAAATTTCAAGCTCATATCTCAAGTTATGGATCAAGAAAGATTCTTTAACAACAAGATTAATGCCTTACAAAATGAAAAAGAAAATCTTGAAACGGTCGTTCAAAGATTTACTAAAGGCAATGAGATGTTAGATAAAATGGTACACTCAAATGTCTCCTATAACCATGAAGGTATAGGATATGATAGAAACGCTCCTCCTAGAGAAGTTGTTCAACCAAGAGTGCAACCTATAATGGCTCCTCCTAAACCACAAACTTTAAAATGTACTTATTGCAACAAAGATGGACATTCGGTCCTATATTGCAAATTCAAGAGTGGTGAATTCAAGGGGAAGCATGTATGGATTCGTAAAGGATCAAGACCATACAAGAAGGTTGAAAAACAAGTACCATTTAACAAAGTTGCTTATAATGGTCAAAAGCAACAAAGGTTTCAACAACCTATTATGTCTCAAAATAGAAACACAATGCACTATAACAATGCTAGTAGGTATGCATCTAGAAATCAACATGCTCCCATTCGTAATTTTTATCCTCAAAATGCTCCCTACTTTGCAAATGCTAGAAATAATATGCATCGTGTTAACTCTAGATTTTATGATAATGCTAGATATCCACAACATCATGTTAGACATCATGCACCTAGAAATATCTATATGCCTAACAATGATTATTCAATACCTAGATTTAATCATGCAAAATCGAATATTATTTATGATGGACTAACCCCAGGACCCTCAAGACAAAAGGGTACCTATAAATATAATTGATCTATTCTGTAGGTTTGTCTTGCCGCTAAACAAGACATGTGGTACCTTGATAGTGGTTGCTCGAGACACATGACCGGTAATGAGTCACTATTGAACAACATTAAAAAGGTCACTGCGGGGAGTGTCACATTTGGAGATAGTAGTAAAGGCATCATTGTCGGCATCGGAGACATCGGGAATAGTCGCTTCAAGATTTCAAATGTACAACTAGTCACGGGACTAAAGTACAATCTTCTCTCGATAAGTCAACTTTGCGACAATGATTACAAGGTAATTTTCTATACTACTCATTGTTGTATTTTGGATAAAGATTGGAAATTGATTCTCACTTGCCCTCGAAACAAAAATGTCTACACATGTGACATGAGCAAGAATGAGAATATATGCCTAATCACTACAAACGATGACCCTTGGTTATGGCATCGAAGATTAGGACATGCTAATATGAAGTTGATAAAAAAATATATCAACTAAAGAGCATGTACGAGGTATACCAAAATTGAATTATCAAAAAGATCATACTTGTGAAGCTTGCGAAATTGGAAAACAAATTCGAGCATCTCACAAAGCTAAATTCATGGTATCAACCTCTAGACCTCTCGAGCTTTTACACATGGATCTTATTGGTCCAGTTCCAATACAAAGTCTCGGAGGTTGTTCATACACGTTAGTAATCGTTGATGATTATTCACGATTCACGTGGACAGAATTCCTCAAATCAAAAAGTGATGCTTTTGAATCTTTCTCTTCTCTATGTAAAAAGATTCAAAATCAACAAAATAGTACCATCGTCTATATACGGACGGATCATGGTAAAGAATTTGAGAATTCTAGTTTTACGAACTTTTGTGATGAAAATGGAATTACACATAATTTTTCCGCACCATACACTCCACAATCAAATGGAGTTGTAGAAAGGAAAAATAGAACATTACAAGAAATGGCAAGCACTATGCTTAATGAATATCGTCGACCTAAATATTTTTGGGCCGAAGCAATGTCAATTTCTTGCCATATTCTTAATCGGGTTTTGCTACGACCAATATCTCAAAAGACTCCTTACGAGCTTTATTTTAGCAAAACACCGAAGTTAAGTTACTTTCGAGTATTTGGTTGCAAATGCTTCATATTAAACTCGAAAGACTACCTTACTAAATTTGATCCTAAATCAAATGAAGGTATATTTCTTGGATACTCCACGAATAGCAAAGCCTATCGAGTATTCAATCTTAAAACACTTGTGGTGGAAGAATCTATGAATATTGCATTTGATGAAAGAAAACCACCATCAAAATATAAAGATCTTGTTGAAAACGATAAAGTTGAACAAGACGATGTAGAAAATATTATTCGACAATTCGAAAATATGGATCTTGGAACTCCCATCCCAAGAAATCCATTAGAATTAGCCGAAACGGAAGTAGAACTTCCAAAAGAAATTCCTATTATTAGAAGTCATCCACTAGATAATGTTCTTGGAGACTTAAATAAAGGAGTTCAAACGCGGTCACAAGTACAAAACGTTGTGAATCATCTTAGTTTTCTTTCTTAAATAGAACCTAAGACCGCTAAAGAAGCTTTGCTAGACGAAGATTGGATCTCGGCAATGCAAGATGAATTACTACAATTCACTCGTAGCAAAGTTTGGGAACTTGTTCCAAAACCCAAAGATACTTCCATAATTGGAACCAAATGGGTATTTAGAAACAAGTTAGATGAAAACGGAACCGTTATTAGAAATAAAGCGAGATTAGTCGCTCAAGGCTATACCCAAATGGAAGGGATAGACTTTGATGAAACTTAGCACCCGTAGCACGAATTGAATCAATTCGAATGCTATTAGCATATGCGTGTCATAAAGATTTCAAAGTATACCAAATGGATGTCAAATCGGCCTTCTTAAACGGGATATTAGAAGAAGAAGTTTATGTCAAATAACCTCCCGGTTTTGAAGATGCCACACATCCGGAGTATGTATACAAATTATACAAAGCTCTATACGGCTTGAAACAAGCTCCAAGAGCTTGGTATGAAAGGTTGAGCAAGTTCCTATTAGAAAATAACTTTAAAATGGGAACGGCCGATAAAACCTTATTTACAAGACAAGAAAAAGATGATATCTTGCTTGTACAAATATACGTAGATGACATCATCTTTGGTTCAACCAATGATGCACTATGTAAAGAATTCTCTCAAAATATGAGCAAAGAATTCGAAATGAGTATGATGGGTGAATTAAATTTCTTTTTAGGATTGCAAATAAAGCAATCGGATGAAGGCATACATATTTCACAATCGAAATATTGTAAAGAAATGCTAAAGAAATTTGAAATGGAAAATTCAAAACCCATATCTACTCCTATGTCGACTTCTGATAAATTAACAGAAGATATCAACGGAATACCCGTTGACACTAAGAAATATCGAGGCATGATTGGTAGCTTGCTATATATTACCGCAAGTCGTCCCGATATTCAATATAGTGTTGGAAAGTGTGCTAGATTCCAAGTAGCACCAAAAGAATCTCACTTATCCGCGGTAAAACGGATATTGAGATATTTAAAAGGAACCACTGACGTAGGTCTTTGGTATCCAAAAGGAGTACCATTCGACTTAGTATGTTTTTCTGATTCGGACTATGCCGGGCATTTAGTCGACAGAAAAAGTACAAGTGGTACATGTCAGTTTCTGGGAGGATGCCTAGTATCTTGGTTTTCCAAGAAACAAAATTCGGTATCTATCTCCACTACGGAAGCGGAGTATATAGCGGCCGCAAAATGTTGTGCTCAAATATTATGGATGAAGCAAACATTAGCCGACTATAATACTAAATTTGATGTAATCTCAATCTTATGCGATAACACGAGTGCTATTGATCTTAGCAAAAATCCCGTGTTACATTCAAGATCTAAGCATATAGATGTGAGACATCATTTCTTACGTGATCATGTCAATAAAGGCGATATAAAATTGACTCATATAGAAACTGAGTACAATCTCGCAGACATCTTCACGAAACCATTGAATTCCGAACAATTCACTAAACTCCGTTTGGATTTAGGAATATTGGAAATTCCAAAATAATGGTTTATATTGATATATCAATATTATCAATAGTTATATATTCTTGTGAGAAAATTTATCATTATTTATAGTCATCTCACGAATTATACATCCTTCGGGATAACTGTTTCTCTAAAAACTCAGATTCATCGATAATGATAACATATGAAACTTTATCGATCGGGTTTTATCGAGAACTATTCGAGTAAATATTTATCGGAATTAATTTCGGAAATATTTCTGAGATACTAAATAAATGATATTTATCTCAAATACAAAGAATCAACACATTAGTATTATTACTCATATTTTAGTACTAATATTTAATATATTATTATAATAATATATAATTATTATTATTAATTTTCAAAACTATTTTCGAAAATATAAATATATTATTTTCAGATTATTGGTGTATTTTGACCCAATCCATGAATTTTGGCCCAGCCCAACTCAGCTGACCCAGTCCAATTCACTAAAACCCTACGATCTTGACCGTTTATTCTTAAGATGGGTTAATCCTAGCCTTTCGTTTGTAAAATATATATACTCATTATACACACAATTCATTTGTGCGTGTATACTATTCAGCCGCAGAGCTCTCGTCTCTCTCTCAAAAACCCTAATCTCTCTCTCACCGCGTTCTCAAAATCTCTCGATCTAAACCCTAATTTTCTTCTAAATTAGAGTATCTAAACACTAAATCGAGTCTATCTATCATTATTTATATCGATTAATCCAAGAATCGATGTGAATCGCAGCTGGGTTAGGTTAGAAAAATATGGTTTTGATAATCAGTCTTTATCGTCTCAATCGATCTCGATTCATGGTTCAAAACCAACAGATATACACATATACACACTATATACACATACTAGAGCACATCTTCTTCATTTTATTTTCGATTTATTCAAAACCCTAATTCGTACTTTGAGGGTTTGTGCAGGAATGATGAAGGTAACACGATTTAGTGGCTTTACTATGATGAGAAGCCCCAAATCGAGCTTCGTAAGTGCTTAAATCGGTGAAATTGCCCGCGACTCAGTGAGTTAACTGAGTGAGCCAACTCGGAACTCGTGCGAGTTCAGAGTATTAAAGATCGGTAAGTTCTCGAGAAGACTACGAGGCCTCGAGCACAGGTATAATCTCGATTAAACTCAGTAATTCGTGTCTTCTCTGTGAAGTTTAGTTGATTGCATGTTCTAATTTACTTGAACTTTAAAAGTTATTGATGTAGCATCTTTACTTAAGCTCGTATTTGAATCTCTCTGTGATGTGTTGAACTATGTGAGGTTTGTTAAGGCTACTTAAAGTATTCGAGGTATTGATATAATATTTGTGTGACTAAATAAAGTTCGGATATAAAAAAAAATTTGATTTATCTGTCTCTGACTTGGTAACATAAGTTACATTTTTTTTCATCTGATGGAGTTATGTGAGTGGACTGAGATATTTTATAAAATGGCATCTATTGTCACTAATGTGAGAATATGAACAGTGTCAAAACTGGTGTGACTTGGTCAATTGTTTGCTTCTGTACTGTGTTCTAATCTAGCTGTCTTTGATAAGAAATTATGATATAAGTGATGGATTAGTCAACTCAATTTATTTGAAATATCTTGTATACAGAAGTTCACACGGATTTTGTTTATTGGATAGTCAAGTATGGTTGTGATATTATCTATAACTGCTATGTCTGAACTCCTTGTCTAATCTGTGCAAGCTGACTTGGATATAATCTCTGGGAACTATATAATTGTTAACCCTTGTTGACACAGTGAGAGTTTGAGAAATGGAGATGGTTCATCTTAGTTACTTATTTGATGTGATTGAAATTCTCATATTATTATTTGTTAATGAACTTGAATTCTGTATCTTTATGTGATTTCAATTTGATGCTTGACTGTTTAGTGCAAATAATGTGTGCTGGTTACATTTTGTTAATTATGGTTTGATAGCTGGTAACTCAATACATGCATACACACTCACACACCTGCCCTCACTCAAAGACCTGGCTGGGACTCCCTTAGAGAGGTCCAGTATCTGGACACTGGGGTGCAACGGCCACTCAGAATAAATAGAAAGCATACATTGCATTCTTTTTAATTGTTCAAACTTTTGGTGTGTTCTGTGAATTGATATATGTGACCTGTCTTGTAATAAATGTATGGTTACATTGTCTGACTTGGTCTATGTGTGATATATGGTCCTTAAATGCAAGATAGTCTGTTTGTCTGGTGTGCAGAGTCTCTTTCAATCAATCATTAGTCATATATTGCCTAGAGTGATAAATATATTCTTATTCTTATAAAAGTAGTAACTTGGCATTAATTGAAATTGACAATAGCCTGGACTTTAAAGGATACTAAAATTGTCTTTAAGAGATAGCTTTTTGCAGAGTCAGCCATGTGTCCCCTTATGTGTACACTTTGAATAGTCAAATATGTCATACTCTTCACATACTATATGTATTTCCTGTCTAGTTTTGGTAATATGTGAGTATAATCTACACACACTTATGCACTCATGCATGTTATCACATATTCCCACACCTCTTTCTACACTGTGTAAGGTACAAACTTGAGTCATGAGTCTATCACCTGTTCATACTTGTATCCGGATGTAAACTTAAAATTTCATGCATTGAGCCACACAAGATTGTCCTCTGTACTATAGTTTTTCTGTCAAATGCATACAAATCTACATACACCATGCATGCTTTGAAATTCATTAAATGAAAACACTATAGAGTTTTAAAATTGCATCAGTTCTAGTGGGATTTCGTGAAAACTTGTGCATGCTTGAACTTATCTTGGTCTGTGCTAAATTGCTTATATATGTGTGGAGTTATACATTCATAAGCACACACTCACTGCACTTGCATCATTATCCTATGGAATTTACACCTTTACATCCAAACCCTAAAGCCAAAAATCTTACTCTTCTTCCTTTGTTTCCAACCATGAGTAGGAAAAATTTCAACCATTCTCTTTATCCTCCCTTCACATCATATTGTCACCCTGATAGTTCTAAGGAACACTACCACAAGAAAATAAAACAAGAACCTTCACCTCTAAATGAGTTTGCTTACTTCTCACATGGAAGCAAACTTCCAGTTTTTAGAAACCCTAACCCAAACATTGCTTTTCAAGCCATGCCAATTTCTGAAAAATCTGTCAACTCACACAAAGCAAGAACCAACATCAAACCTCCAAGCCCTACCATAGTAAGACTTGCAAACATTGGTAAACTCAATCGAATGCTCAAAAACAATCAGCCAGGAATGATGATCTTTGTCCCACCAAATGGTGATATTCACAGCATGTTTACATCTGTTAAATGGGAAAATTTTGTGTTCTATAGGGGTCCAAACTTCTATACTCATTTGATTGCTGAATACTATGCTAACTTAGAGGTACAACAAAGAGTTGATGGGGTTTATTACTTGAGTTCTTTTGTGAATGGTAAAAACATCTATGTTGATCATAAAGTGCTTAGCAAGTCCCTTAGGTTAGGAAATCACCATTCTGACCTACCTTGTGTCAACATATTTGAAAAATTTGTGTTTCTTCAAAGTGAATTTGAATTATTTCTTGGACTGTTTTGTGAAGAGGATGTACCTGATGGTCTTTGTGCTAGAGAATTTGCTGTCCATTTTAGACACTTTTTGCCTAGGTTTCAACAACTTGCCATAATTCTTAGGGAAAATGTCTTGCCAAAACCCAAACATGATAACTTCTTTGATTTTGTTGATCTAAAAGTCATGTTTAAGATAGTGTCCAATACCATAGATTTCAATGTTAGTTATGTGTTTGTGCTCAACATGATAAATGCTTACAACACTGATTACATGCCTTATGGTTTACTCTTAACTTCTATATTTGAGACTCATTATGTGCACATGTCTAGGATGCATCTAAACAAGATGGAATTTTGTGCCATTGATAGTCTAACCCAACCCAAAATTTCTTTGAAAAACTGTCAAACCAGTCACCCTAATAAAGTTGTCATACCCTCCCTTGCTCCTAAAACTGATATTTATGCTATCCTTAGGGAAGAGGTTAATAATATGAGTCTAGAAATTGATGTCCTTAAAGAGTCAAACTTTGAGCTTAACATTAGGGTTGAGAACCTAGAGGGAAGAGTTAATAAAGGAAAGGGTAAGATAGTTGAAAATGTGGTTGTTGTTGAATCTACTAAAGAAATTGAAACAAAGTTGGTTGATGAGTTGTGTGCTGTTGGTAATGATGATGATATGGAGAAAGTGTTTGCTGCCTTGCCTGATCTAGGTGAAGATCTTGGTGTCGTTTCTGCTGACCTTGTTATGGTTCATCCTGCTACTTGACTACATGTTCTGTGATTCTCTATGACGTTTTGTTATAGTTTGCAACATGTCCTTTAATTCTGCTTGATGTTTAAATCTGTTTTGCTTCTGGTATGATGTTGTTGTTGTTTCACTCAAAGGGGTTGTCTTTGAGTTAGAATAAAACTTCTGCAGGTAGTTCCTCATAATCAGTGAACCACACTGATTATCTTGGAACTTTTTGAATGTATATAGAACTTGCATTGACTAATTTATTATCTATGCACTTATCATATACATTTGAGGATATCATTGACATGGCATGCATGAGATTTAATCTAATAATAAAATATTGCATGTTCTTGATTCCTCTCTTGAGATAGCTAGTTAAATCTGGCAAAAGAATATTGAACGAACTCTATGCTCAATCGACTGATTCTTTTACTATAAACTATAGCTTGATCGTATGGTTTATTTGCAGATTATGATTTAAAGAACTGACCACTATAAGCTCACAGCAGTCTTATATGGAAATACGGTTCAGAAAAGAGTATCAGATACATACTTCGAATGATGGTTTATATTATAACTGAGAAAGATCATACTGGTTTCTCACGACTAATTGTATTCTGAACATTTTTCAAAGATATTGTACTATACGTTCATCAAAAACGTTATAGACTGATTGTTACTTATCTGTTCTTTAATTTAAAATGTTTATGTATGAATCAAGATTGCCAAATTTCAAGCAACTTAGATCAACATAAAACAATTTGGAAAAAAAAATTATGATAAGAATTCAGATTCATTTACAGATTGAAAAAAAAAATCGTAAGTAAATGAACTTTTCAAAGAGCTTACATAAGCCTTTCCAGATAAAACGGAAGTTTTAAAGCAAAAACTTCTGATAAACCGCAAGAAATCTCAGAAAAAGAAACGGGAAAGACTGAAATTGGTAGACATACCAATTATTAAGATCTAAACCGATTTATTCATAAGGAGAAGAGATAAAAGACTGCAATTGAAAAGATTTTGATTCCAAACGAATCATATTTCAAGGAGAAGTAACAAGGGGAAGAGAAACATTAGACCCCCACCCTTAATTAACAAGGAGAAGAGAACAATAGAAATTTTTTGGTAGTATACCAAACAAAAAGGGGAAGAGGAAATTAGACCCCCTAATTTAAAATTTTCAAAATTTATGATAGATATGAAATGAATTATGTCTAACAATTTTACTTTCTTAAATTCATCTCATAAGTTGTTTTGCAGGAATCAATTAGTGGAGAATCAGAATTGTAGGTGCTTCTAAATGAGTCTAAAATATTTTTCAAACTCATGCATACACTAAGGGGAAGCACACACGGGTAAATTTTTAAATTTTATGTTTTGTTTGGCAAATACCAAAAAGGGGAAGCTCTCTCAATATATCCAAACACTCTCTACACCCACTTCATCTCAAAAATCTTCTCTCTCTTACATATACTTACATATATACAAGGTTTTTGTTCCAATAAGCTTAGTTCCTTCAACCAAGCTCTCTCCCACCTAGCAAGCTCCTCTACCACTACTATCCGGCCTCCCGAAGGGCTGCCCAAGTTCGTCCATAAGCCAAAATCCGGCCGAACCTCCGGCGAATTTTTCCGGCAAACTTTTTCCGACGATCTCCAAAAAGTGGTAACTTTTAGCTTCAATATCCGAGTCTTAACCGACCATATTTATATACATATAAGAGCTCTATACCTTCATCTTATCTTCTTTATAAAGCTCTTATATCGGATCTCAAAACGAGACCATAAAAATCCGTACAAGGATTAATATTCGAACAACGATTCGAAATATTACATCACCTCAAAAAGAGGTTATATTTGACGACGGTCAAATTATTATATCGATCTTGATTTAATTCCCTTCTATCACCTTAGTGTTCCGAGGGAAAAGAATCTATAAGCCACTTAACTAAAACTTTAACGCACTTTGGCCATTAATCTTTTATTATTGTGATATATATATAATTGTGCTAAAGCGTGATTTGTTTCCCTTCTATCACCTCTAGTGTTCCGAGGGAAATAAGTTGTTAAGCTTCTATTTATATATTTTCCGCACTTTTTATTCTCGTCCTCACACTTGTGAGTGATTTTACCTTCCGCTCTTTTTACTCTCGTCCTCACACTTGTGAGTGATTTTATTTTCCGCACCTTTTTTACTCGTCCTCACACTTGTGAGTGATTTTACTTTTCGCACTAATTTAACGCATAATAGCGGCCCTCGATTTATCCTATAGATAAAACGAGCTACTTTTCTGCACGTGTGTGTTATATTTGTGTGTGGTGTTTATCCGGCCAAATTAATATTAAAGTGCAAATTGTTAAAGTAAATTGTAACACTCTCGTTTAAATATATACGAATAGTCCAATCAAGACTATATCAAACGAGAAGTTGTTTATTAAAGATCCTTAAGCTATGAAGCTTATAAAGGACTTAATTTATACATTACTTCGAAAATAGACGTATTTTCAACAACGGAGTAATTTCGTGTATACTTCGATCTTTACAAAAAGACGAACCAAATTATACGATTATAAGCCTTATAAGCCTACAAGCTTAAAGGACTTAAATATTTACAAACTCCGAGATATATTTAAATCTCACTACACGGAGTATTGTATCATAAAGTCATTAGCAAATAAAGGCTTATTGAACTTAATTTTAATTAATATTCTGGTAAGAATACTATAGTCACCCTAGGACATATTAAGTCCAAAACCTCTCTTTATATTACGGTTTGTTTCGTAGATATTGTTTTCTAAGTTTTGCAGTGAGGTGAAGCTGGAGTGAGGTGATTCTCGTTCTAAGACCCAAGTCCTAGGCACTAGCGGGGAGTTAGTGGCCTTTGCACCGTGAAGAAGAGGAAAGACCCAAGACCTTTCATCTAAGATCCAAGACCGGCAAAAGCGAGGAATTCAAAGACTACACCAAGGGTTCTACATCAACTTTGAAGAAGTAGTGGGGAGTTGCTGTCTAAGATAAGTTGTGTAGGTTTCACAACGACTTTGAGGGAGTAACGGGGAGTTACGGTCCAAGACAAGTCTTGTGGGTATTACATTTATTTTGAGGTAGTAGCGGGTAGTTACGTATCAAGATAAATATTTGTAAGGTTGTGTAAGGCTTCTCCGCCTACTATAAATGTAACAACCCAGATTTTTAGGATTTATTATTTAAATATTTTATTGGTTTTTCCATAAAGGAGGAATAATATTGGGAATATTTTATTCTTATTGAATGCTTGTACGTGTTTAATTGCCAATATGTTATTCGGGTAGATTGTGTTTGGTACCATTTGTGTTGGTGATTATTATTATTATTATTTTATTAAAAATCGATATTTTTATCGATATTGATAAATTGAGTTCGTTTTAAAATTTTATGGATCGATTTGGTATTTTATTTGTACCAAAATTATACCCGGTATTATAACCGTGTGCAAAAGTTTTATTTGTGTAAATTATCAAAGTATTCAAAATTTTAGTATTTTTACATTTTTGATAAATTGAGATTATTTTAAAAAATTTGGGATCGAAATTGTATTTTTCCGTGCAAAGATTTCACCCGGTATATTATCCTTGATCCCATTGATATTTGGGTGAGTTATGAAAATATCCGAAAATTATGTATTTTTATATTTTTGAGTAAATCGGGATTTATAAAAAAAAATTGTGTATAGTTATTTTAATTTTTGGAAAGAATAAAATTTTCAGTTTTATCCGAGCGAATCATTTCGGGATTAAATAAATGATTTTGAAAAATATTCATTCATTTTATTTATGAAATAAAAATTTATTATTTTCACCCGCTAATTATTTAGTTGACAATTTTGAGTCCAACTAATTTAATTATAGACCAAATATTATTTATGGGGTATTGTTTTTAAAATGTATAATATTCTAAGTTCTATCCTAATCTTATTCTATCCTATTTTCTACCCGTACGTGACCAGCCCCCCCCCTCTCCCGTCTCTCCTCCCCTGTATCACATCTCTCTCCCGTATCTCTCTTTCTCTCTCACCTCTCTCTTTGTTCTTGAAATTTTAAAGAATCAAAAGCTCCGTCGGTGGTGATTTTAGCATCTAAACCGGGCATATAAATATCCAAATCGATCCTCTCTCAACCCTCTATCCGATTTCATCAACAAATCGTTGTTTTGGTAACTTTTAATTTTCGGCTTAAATTCATTATTGAATTTCGGTTGATTATTAATTGTTGTTGATAGCATATATGTGTAGATCGTTGTTTGTAGAGGCTTATATAATTTTTTCGTAATTTTCTGTGTGATTTTTGTTTCGCCGGAAAATTTTCGAGGTGGCCGGAATTCGTTTTGTAATTGTTGGTTTAAAATTCTGTTTGTATGTATAAATAGATTGCGGCATGTAGTGTAACATATATTTTTGTTCGATTTTTCTGGGTTAATTTTAGACTCGCCGGAAAATTATTTGGTCGCCGGATTTTGATGCTTCCGGTTTGTTTTTGGTGGTTTTGAGATTGGTTTCATATACTGTTGGGTGGTGAATTGTTTGTATTTGATATGACTCGAATTGGGATGTTAAATGAGTGGCCGGATTTTTGGTGGTTGGCCGGAATTTTGCCGGATTCTAGAAAAATTCCGGTGATGTTCCACCGGTGTTCTTCATGTTCTTTGTAGTCTTCAATATGCGGTGTTTGATCTTCAAATCCTATTTCGATTTTGTAAAAACTGTTTGTGGAAAAAAAAAATTAAAAAAAAAATCCAAAATTCATAAATTAATTAAATAATTAATTGATTAATTATTTTAAATAATTAGTTGATTAATTTATTTAATTGATTTATTTATTTTGATTAATTTTGTTAAAATTCGATTAACTTTAATTGATCTTAATTAATTTTAGTTAATGATTTAATTAATTTAATTAATCGATTAATTTGCTAATTAATTGATTAATTCTATTAATTAATTATTAATTAATTTTGATTGATTTTAATTAATCTTAATTATTTCGATTCACGATTTTAGAAAGAAAAATGAGACGATTCGTTCTAAAGGAACAAAAATATTTTTGAATGGAAATGATTTGATTTTTTAAAAATTCGGAAAATGTTTTAAAATTAGAAGATCAAACGGGTGATTCCATATCAAGTCATAGTGGTATGCAGTATAATTTATTTTATTTGTCTATTTGTTTAACTCTATGAATTCTAAAAATTTGATTGATTTTCGATCTAAAAATGTTTTCTATTCAAAAGCTTTGTAAAATGATGATCAAATATTTTTCAAAAAGAGTTTTCGACTTTATTATGTGCCATGTGATTATGTGAATTATTTATCGAATTGTTGTACGTACAATTTGAATTATCTATGTATTATATATCGAGGATTAGATTATAAATCGAGTTTTGACCGATATATATTTAATGTGTGCTTAACTGTGTATATGATTTATATTATAAAATGTCTTTAAGGGTAAACAACGTTTTCTTTTGAGTTACTGATTAAGATTGTCAGATTACTTATATTTTTAGAAGGATTAATTATTGAATATTGACTTAGGGTTGTCAGCGGAGATAAGTAGATATAATGAAGAGGGTTAGAGATGGATGTAATATTCTTTGTGGGTTATGAAGAAGGTTGGAGATGGATGCAGTATTATTTGTGGATTGTAATGAAGAAGGTTGGAGATGAAAGTATTGTTTGTGGAATTGCTGGTTTACTTGTGAGGTGTTTTAACACCGGGAAAACGTCTATGTTCAAAGGGGACATTTCCAATTATTTTCTTCGGACAGAGATATTGGTAAGCATGGTTAATACGTTTAACTTGAGTTTGTAAGCGTTTATAATATATCAGAATCTCGTCTAGAGGCTGAAGTGTTGTCTGGTGTGTGACTATAGAAGTAGACGCGCAGGCTCGATGTCAACGGATCAGACTCGTGGCAATCGCAAGAGCGTCAAACCAGTGAATGATCAACAAAGGACATGATGACGTGAGATAGAAGAAGATAGTTGTATTACTTCGGCACTACGTAATAACAAAGGACCAGAGGCAAGTATTTTCTTGATCATCCTAAACACTTTTTATTTTCTGTTTCATTTATTCATATCATGATGAATAGCTATTGTTCAGAGCTATTTGTGATTCTTAAATATTTTTGTGCGAACACAGTTGCTTGATATTGTTACCCTTGATGTGGGGAATTGTTTAAGATAAACTCTTCATATCCTTATTATAGTATTAAATAATAAGGATATGAACTGTATGTGAAACTAAGCATTTCCTGTTGAATTCGGAAATTGCTCTATTGGATTGGAAAATGGTAAAGCGTAGGAGGCCACGTTGAGTAGTTGGTCCAGCTATATTTAAGGAGGATATGGTAACCATACCATCTTCCTATAGGCTAACATTACTTGCCTATTTTGGTACCCTCATGAAATCCGGACTATACACACACGGAAAAAAAAAGAGAATACCGGTGGAGTATAGAGGGTCCCATTGCTTATGAACCTGATCAGGGGGCAATGGTGTTTTATGTTTCAGTTATATAAGTGTATCCAATCCATATCGCCAGAATGGCTATTATATATTGTGAATTGGCAGATAATTCATTTTTATGACATGCCAAATGATTTCAGTTATGATTTGAATTATATCACAGTTGTTGATTCAGTTTCTCTATAAACTGTTTTACATTTCAGTTGATTTTTATGCCCCACTTATCCTGGTTTTATATCAAAAATTTTATACGCTTGCTGAGCATTTCTTTCGCTCATACTTGCTGTTGTAAATTCTAACATTTTAGTAAGGTAGTTTGGCAAGACGTATCCGCACAGTTCAGAAAGAGAAGAAGCGTGATGTTATTTCGAGGATGACTTGGCTCAGGATGTCTGGATTTAGAGTAAGATCTATTTTATATAATTGAGTTCTAATATTTATTATTATTATGTAATAGTCTAGTTGTCCTGGCGTACTTCTTATCGAAGTTACACCAGTGGGTTAAGATTTGATCAAAGAGAATGTTGTAAGGAAGGAATACTTTCTATTTAATGGAATTTGGATTCTTGTTTCTAGCCCTATAACCTTAAAAGATCTTGGTATGTTTGGGGTCACAGATGTTATATTTCCAGTGTTGGTCAATCACAAGTGAATGATTATTATTAACCGGATGTTTTATTTTGAGGATTCTCGCGTGACAACCAAATCTTCTGACCCCGGATTTGGGGGGTGTCACAGTTGGTATCAGAGCAGGGTTATAGTAAACTAGAAACGAGAGTGTGTAGGAGTGTGTATAGCTAAGTAAGGAACGTCAGAGCTCATGTAGAGTTCGTGTTGGACTATTGGATATAGTACCAATTAGTAAGTTAAGATTGGAGTACTCGTTTGAGATAGTTGTGCTGAATTGGATAGATCGCCTGGCGAATGGAGATGTCTACTGTGGAATCTTCAGAGAATATTACGAGTTGACGATGGCAAACGATATCGATATTCTTAAAACGTGGAAAGGAAGAAGCTTAAATTCGAATGACGAGCTATCGAAGGAATTGCCAAAGAAGGCATAAGTAGAGACCTTGGCAATACCTTTTCTTTCTATGAATTATTTTGATATTCCGCCTATAGAGGCATTTGTTAAAAGATATATCTCCTCTTCTAAATAGTGACATTTTGAATTTCAACTTTTTGTTTTCTCCAGTGGTTAATAACTTTATTTACAATATAGTACCACTTGTTCGGTACTTTCTTCCTGGTTTTTCTTTTCGGAAAATAACAAATTTGGAATTCCTTTCATATTTCTCTACTCCACTGAGACGAACAACCCTATTTATAGGGGACACCAGGTATATCTGTCTGTGTGATAGAAGTTGGATGGGACGCCATCACTGGTGTGTTGTGTATTACAATAAGGCTGATCACCTTTAATTGTAAATGTCGGAGCTAAGACACACAACGTCGGGTTCATGGGATCATTTTGATCTCTCAGTTATTCTTTTATTTCAAATCAGGTTGCTTTAAAATTCATAAATTGATAACCACAATTGTGGGATATTTGATATGATATGAAATTTCTTCTCTTCAAAATTTCTTAATTTTTGTCTTCTCTAAAAGTTTTAGAGGTATGCCAATCGGGTTAGAATAAGTTAACCTTGACAGGATGAATCAAGACTTTGCGATGGAATTACCATGAGCAAAAGCGGATCAAGTGTGATTAGAATACTGGTGGCGTATAATGAAGTCAATTTGCTCTCTCTCTCTCTCTCTATCGATTAAGGCTACGTTATTGCGTTTGTGGAAAGAAAGTAACGCGTTGTAAGATTTCAATAATAATTGTGCCAGACGGGGGATTCAAGATTACAATCGAGATTTTTGGAGAGGTTGCACCTAAGGTGGAAATTTCAGATAAGACACTACGAGTATCAACGATTAAAGAATTAGTCTTGTTGTAGATATTATTAGAATTGAGAAGTTGGCAAAAGGAACAACAGGGATTTTCTTCTGCTGATTCCGAGGACGGAGTCCTTATAAGGAGGGTAGACTGTAACAACCCAGATTTTTAGGATTTATTATTTAAATATTTTATTGGTTTTTCCATAAAGGAGGAATAATATTGGGAATATTTTATTCTTATTGAATGCTTGTACGTGTTTAATTGCCAATATGTTATTCGGGTAGATTGTGTTTGGTACCATTTGTGTTGGTGATTATTATTATTATTATTTTATTAAAAATCGATATTTTTATCGATATTGATAAATTGAGTTCGTTTTAAAATTTTATTGATCGAGTTGGTATTTTATTTGTACCAAAATTATACCCGGTATTATAACCGTGTGCAAAAGTTTTATTTGTGTAAATTATCAAAGTATTCAAAATTTTAGTATTTTTACATTTTTGATAAATTGAGATTATTTTAAAAATTTTGGGATCGAAATTGTATTTTTCCGTGCAAAGATTTCACCCGGTATATTATCCTTGATCCCATTGATATTTGGGTGAGTTATGAAAATATCCGAAAATTATGTATTTTTATATTTTTGAGTAAATCGGGATTTATAAAAAAAAAATTGTGTATAGTTATTTTAATTTTTGGAAAGAATAAAATTTTCAGTTTTATCCGAGCGAATCATTTCGGGATTAAATAAATGATTTTGAAAAATATTCATTCATTTTATTTATGAAATAAAAATTTATTATTTTCACCCGCTAATTATTTAGTTGACAATTTTGAGTCCAACTAATTTAATTATAGACCAAATATTATTTATGGGGTATTGTTTTTAAAATGTATAATATTCTAAGTTCTATCCTAATCTTATTCTATCCTATTTTCTACCCGTACGTGACCAGCCCCCCCCCCCCCCCCTTCTCCCGTCTCTCCTCCCCTGTATCACATCTAGAGATGGCAACGGGTCGGGTCGGGTCGGGTTTTTCAATATCCAGATCCAAACCCGATTTTTTTGACAGGACCCGGACCCGACCCGGACCCGAAAATTTAGATCCAAACCCGATCCAACGGATATCGGATCGGATCGGGTTTTATCCGAGACCCGAAAATTTGAACTGGATTTTTCGGCGGAAAGAAAAAAATGTAAGGAAGTTAAAGTGGATTGGTGGAGACGGGAAAAAATGCCTTGATTAATGTGATGGATGCTGTTGAATGTTGATGGGGGACAGTTGCATTATTATTGTTGACTGATGTACTATTTTTTAATTAAAGTTCATAACTTTTTCCTTTTTGACTGGTGTGCTGTTGAATGCCTTGATTTTTGATTTCATAACATTTATTTTAATACAGGTTATACACTAATATACACTAACGGATCACTTTAGCATATATACAATATATATTATATATATATATATATATTATAATATATATATATATATATATATATATATATATATATCGGGTTTTTATCGGGTTTCGGGTTCGGATCGGGTTTCGGGTTTCGGGTCGGGTATCGGACCGGGACACCTAAGATCCAAATCCAGATCCAAATTCTTTCGGGTCCAAAAATAAGATCCAGATCCAAATCCAAAAAATCGGGTTCGGGTAGACCCAAACGGATCGGATCGGGTCGGGTATCCATCGGGTCGGGTTTTTTTGCCATCCCTAATCACATCTCTCTCCCGTATCTCTCTTTCTCTCTCACCTCTCTCTTTGTTCTTGAAATTTTAAAGAATCAAAAGCTCCGTCGGTGGTGATTTTAGCATCTAAACCGGGCATATAAATATCCAAATCGATCCTCTCTCAACCCTCTATCCGATTTCATCAACAAATCATTGTTTTGGTAACTTTTAATTTTCGGCTTAAATTCATTATTGAATTTCGGTTGATTATTAATTGTTGTTGATAGCATATATGTGTAGATCGTTGTTTGTAGAGGCTTATATAATTTTTTCGTAATTTTCTGTGTGATTTTTGTTTCGCCGGAAAATTTTCGAGGTGGCCGGAATTCGTTTTGTAATTGTTGGTTTAAAATTCTGTTTGTATGTATAAATAGATTGTGGCATGTAGTGTAACATATATTTTTGTTCGATTTTTCTGGGTTAATTTTAGACTCGCCGGAAAATTATTTGGTCGCCGGATTTTGATGCTTCCGGTTTGTTTTTGGTGGTTTTGAGATTGGTTTCATATACTGTTGGGTGGTGAATTGTTTGTATTTGATATGACTCGAATTGGGATGTTAAATGAGTGGCCGGATTTTTGGTGGTTGGCCGGAATTTTGCCGGATTCTAGAAAAATTCCGGTGATGTTCCACCGGTGTTCTTCATGTTCTTTGTAGTCTTCAATATGCGGTGTTTGATCTTCAAATCCTATTTCGATTTTGTAAAAACTGTTTGTGGAAAAAAAAATTAAAAAAAAAAATCCAAAATTCATAAATTAATTAAATAATTAATTGATTAATTATTTTAAATAATTAGTTGATTAATTTATTTAATTGATTTATTTATTTTGATTAATTTTGTTAAAATTCGATTAACTTTAATTGATCTTAATTAATTTTAGTTAATGATTTAATTAATTTAATTAATCGATTAATTTGCTAATTAATTGATTAATTCTATTAATTAATTATTAATTAATTTTGATTAATTTTAATTAATCTTAATTATTTCGATTCACGATTTTAGAAAGAAAAATGAGACGATTCGTTCTAAAGGAACAAAAATATTTTTGAATGGAAATGATTTGATTTTTTAAAAATTCGGAAAATGTTTTAAAATTAGAAGATCAAACGGGTGATTCCATATCAAGTCATAGTGGTATGCAGTATAATTTATTTTATTTGTCTATTTGTTTAACTCTATGAATTCTAAAAATTTGATTGATTTTCGATCTAAAAATGTTTTCTATTCAAAAGCTTTGTAAAATGATGATCAAATATTTTTCAAAAAGAGTTTTCGACTTTATTATGTGCCATGTGATTATGTGAATTATTTATCGAATTGTTGTACGTACAATTTGAATTATCTAGGTATTATATATCGAGGATTAGATTATAAATCGAGTTTTGACCGATATATATTTAATGTGTGCTTAACTGTGTATATGATTTATATTATAAAATGTCTTTAAGGGTAAACAACGTTTTCTTTTGAGTTACTGATTAAGATTGTCAGATTACTTATATTTTTAGAAGGATTAATTATTGAATATTGACTTAGGGTTGTCAGCGGAGATAAGTAGATATAATGAAGAGGGTTAGAGATGGATGTAATATTCTTTGTGGGTTATGAAGAAGGTTGGAGATGGATGCAGTATTATTTGTGGATTGTAATGAAGAAGGTTGGAGATGAAAGTATTGTTTGTGGAATTGCTGGTTTACTTGTGAGGTGTTTTAACACCGGGAAAACGTCTATGTTCAAAGGGGATATTTCCAATTATTTTCTTCGGACAGAGATATTGGTAAGCATGGTTAATACGTTTAACTTGAGTTTGTAAGCGTTTATAATATATCAGAATCTCGTCTAGAGGCTGAAGTGTTGTCTGGTGTGTGACTATAGAAGTAGACGCGCAGGCTCGATGTCAACGGATCAGACTCGTGGCAATCGCAAGAGCGTCAAACCAGTGAATGATCAACAGAGGACATGATGACGTGAGATAGAAGAAGATAGTTGTATTACTTCGGCGCTACGTAATAACAAAGGACCAGAGGCAAGTATTTTCTTGATCATCCTAAACACTTTTTATTTTCTGTTTCATTTATTCATATCATGATGAATAGCTATTGTTCAGAGCTATTTGTGATTCTTAAATATTTTTGTGCGAACACAGTTGCTTGATATTGTTACCCTTGATGTGGGGAATTGTTTAAGATAAACTCTTCATATCCTTATTATAGTATTAAATAATAAGGATGTGAACTGTATGTGAAACTAAGCATTTCCTGTTGAATTCGGAAATTGCTCTATTGGATTGGAAAATGGTAAAGCGTAGGAGGCCACGTTGAGTAGTTGGTCCAGCTATATTTAAGGAGGATATGGTAACCATACCATCTTCCTATAGGCTAACATTACTTGCCTATTTTGGTACCCTCATGAAATCCGGACTATACACACACGGAAAAAAAAAAAGAGAATACCGGTGGAGTATAGAGGGTCCCATTGCTTATGAACCTGATCAGGGGGCAATGGTGTTTTATGTTTCAGTTATATAAGTGTATCCAATCCATATCGCCAGAATGGCTATTATATATTGTGAATTGGCAGATGATTCATTTTTATGACATGCCAAATGATTTCAGTTATGATTTGAATTATATCACAGTTGTTGATTCAGTTTCTCTATAAACTGTTTTACATTTCAGTTGATTTTTATGCCCCACTTATCCTGGTTTTATATCAAAAATTTTATACGCTTGCTGAGCATTTCTTTCGCTCATACTTGCTGTTGTAAATTCTAACATTTCAGTAAGGTAGTTTGGCAAGACGTATCCGCACAGTTCAGAAAGAGAAGAAGCGTGATGCTATTTCGAGGATGACTTGGCTCAGGATGTCTGGATTTAGAGTAAGATCTATTTTATATAATTGAGTTCTAATATTTATTATTATTATGTAATAGTCTAGTTGTCCTGGCGTACTTCTTATCGAAGTTACACCAGTGGGTTAAGATTTGATCAAAGAGAATGTTGTAAGGAAGGAATACTTTCTATTTAATGGAATTTGGATTCTTGTTTCTAGCCCTATAACCTTAAAAGATCTTGGTATGTTTGGGGTCACAGATGTTATATTTCCAGTGTTGGTCAATCACAAGTGAATGATTATTATTAACCGGATGTTTTATTTTGAGGATTCTCGCGTGACAACCAAATCTTCTGACCCCGGATTTGGGGGGTGTCACAGTTGGTATCAGAGCAGGGTTATAGTAAACTAGAAACGAGAGTGTGTAGGAGTGTGTATAGCTAAGTAAGGAACGTCAGAGCTCATGTAGAGTTCGTGTTGGACTATTGGATATAGTACCAATTAGTAAGTTAAGATTGGAGTACTCGTTTGAGATAGTTGTGCTGAATTGGATAGATCGCCTGGCGAATGGAGATGTCTACTGTGGAATCTTCAGAGATTATTACGAGTTGACGATGGCAAACGATATCGATATTCTTAAAACGTGGAAAGGAAGAAGCTTAAATTCGAATGACGAGCTATCGAAGGAATTGCCAAAGAAGGCATAAGTAGAGACCTTGGCAATACCTTTTCTTTCTATGAATTATTTTGATATTCCGCCTATAGGCATTTGTTAAAAGATATATCTCCTCTTCTAAATAGTGACATTTTGAATTTCAACTTTTTGTTTTCTCCAGTGGTTAATAACTTTATTTACAATATAGTACCACTTGTTCGGTACTTTCTTCCTGGTTTTTCTTTTCGGAAAATAACAAATTTGGAATTCCTTTCATATTTCTCTACTCCACTGAGACGAACAACCCTATTTATAGGGGACACCAGGTATATCTGTCTGTGTGATAGAAGTTGGATGGGACGCCATCACTGGTGTGTTGTGTATTACAATAAGGCTGATCACCTTTAATTGTAAATGTCGGAGCTAAGACACACAACGTCGGGTTCATGGGATCATTTTGATCTCTCAGTTATTCTTTTATTTCAAATCAGGTTGCTTTAAAATTCATAAATTGATAACCACAATTGTGGGATATTTGATATGATATGAAATTTCTTCTCTTCAAAATTTCTTAATTTTTGTCTTCTCTAAAAGTTTTAGAGGTATGCCAATCGGGTTAGAATAAGTTAACCTTGACAGGATGAATCAAGACTTTGCGATGGAATTACCATGAGCAAAAGCGGATCAAGTGTGATTAGAATACTGGTGGCGTATAATGAAGTCAATTTGTTCTCTCTCTCTCTCTCTATCGATTAAGGCTACGTTATTGCGTTTGTGGAAAGAAAGTAACGCGTTGTAAGATTTCAATAATAATTGTGCCAGACGGGGGATTCAAGATTACAATCGAGATTTTTGGAGAGGTTGCACCTAAGGTGGAAATTTCAGATAAGACACTACGAGTATCAACGATTAAAGAATTAGTCTTGTTGTAGATATTATTAGAATTGAGAAGTTGGCAAAAGGAACAACAGGGATTTTCTTCTGCTGATTCCGAGGACGGAATCCTTATAAGGAGGGTAGACTGTAACAACCCAGATTTTTAGGATTTATTATTTAAATATTTTATTGGTTTTTCCATAAAGGAGGAATAATATTGGGAATATTTTATTCTTATTGAATGCTTGTACGTGTTTAATTGCCAATATGTTATTCGGGTAGATTGTGTTTGGTACCATTTGTGTTGGTGATTATTATTATTATTATTTTATTAAAAATCGATATTTTTATCGATATTGATAAATTGAGTTCGTTTTAAAATTTTATGGATCGAGTTGGTATTTTATTTGTACCAAAATTATACCCGGTATTATAACCGTGTGCAAAAGTTTTATTTGTGTAAATTATCAAAGTATTCAAAATTTTAGTATTTTTACATTTTTGATAAATTGAGATTATTTTAAAAATTTTGGGATCGAAATTGTATTTTTCCGTGCAAAGATTTCACCCGGTATATTATCCTTGATCCCATTGATATTTGGGTGAGTTATGAAAATATCCGAAAATTATGTATTTTTATATTTTTGAGTAAATCGGGATTTATAAAAAAAAAATTGTGTATAGTTATTTTAATTTTTGGAAAGAATAAAATTTTCAGTTTTATCCGAGCGAATCATTTCGGGATTAAATAAATGATTTTGAAAAATATTCATTCATTTTATTTATGAAATAAAAATTTATTATTTTCACCCGCTAATTATTTAGTTGACAATTTTGAGTCCAACTAATTTAATTATAGACCAAATATTATTTATGGGGTATTGTTTTTAAAATGTATAATATTCTAAGTTCTATCCTAATCTTATTCTATCCTATTTTCTACCCGTACGTGACCAGCCCCCCCCCCCCCCCCCTTCTCCCGTCTCTCCTCCCCTGTATCACATCTAGAGATGGCAACGGGTCGGGTCGGGTCGGGTTTTTCAATATCCAGATCCAAACCCGATTTTTTTGACAGGACCCGGACCCGACCCGGACCCGAAAATTTAGATCCAAACCCGATCCAACGGATATCGGATCGGATCGGGTTTTATCCGAGACCCGAAAATTTGAACTGGATTTTTCGGCGGAAAGAAAAAAATGTAAGGAAGTTAAAGTGGATTGGTGGAGACGGGAAAAAATGCCTTGATTAATGTGATGGATGCTGTTGAATGTTGATGGGGGACAGTTGCATTATTATTGTTGACTGATGTACTATTTTTTAATTAAAGTTCATAACTTTTTCCTTTTTGACTGGTGTGCTGTTGAATGCCTTGATTTTTGATTTCATAACATTTATTTTAATACAGGTTATACACTAATATACACTAACGGATCACTTTAGCATATATACAATATATATTATATATATATATATATATATTATAATATATATATATATATATATATATATATATATCGGGTTTTTATCGGGTTTCGGGTTCGGATCGGGTTTCGGGTTTCGGGTCGGGTATCGGACCGGGACACCTAAGATCCAAATCCAGATCCAAATTCTTTCGGGTCCAAAAATAAGATCCAGATCCAAATCCAAAAAATCGGGTTCGGGTAGACCCAAACGGATCGGATCGGGTCGGGTATCCATCGGGTCGGGTTTTTTTGCCATCCCTAATCACATCTCTCTCCCGTATCTCTCTTTCTCTCTCACCTCTCTCTTTGTTCTTGAAATTTTAAAGAATCAAAAGCTCCGTCGGTGGTGATTTTAGCATCTAAACCGGGCATATAAATATCCAAATCGATCCTCTCTCAACCCTCTATCCGATTTCATCAACAAATCATTGTTTTGGTAACTTTTAATTTTCGGCTTAAATTCATTATTGAATTTCGGTTGATTATTAATTGTTGTTGATAGCATATATGTGTAGATCGTTGTTTGTAGAGGCTTATATAATTTTTTCGTAATTTTCTGTGTGATTTTTGTTTCGCCGGAAAATTTTCGAGGTGGCCGGAATTCGTTTTGTAATTGTTGGTTTAAAATTCTGTTTGTATGTATAAATAGATTGTGGCATGTAGTGTAACATATATTTTTGTTCGATTTTTCTGGGTTAATTTTAGACTCGCCGGAAAATTATTTGGTCGCCGGATTTTGATGCTTCCGGTTTGTTTTTGGTGGTTTTGAGATTGGTTTCATATACTGTTGGGTGGTGAATTGTTTGTATTTGATATGACTCGAATTGGGATGTTAAATGAGTGGCCGGATTTTTGGTGGTTGGCCGGAATTTTGCCGGATTCTAGAAAAATTCCGGTGATGTTCCACCGGTGTTCTTCATGTTCTTTGTAGTCTTCAATATGCGGTGTTTGATCTTCAAATCCTATTTCGATTTTGTAAAAACTGTTTGTGGAAAAAAAAATTAAAAAAAAAATCCAAAATTCATAAATTAATTAAATAATTAATTGATTAATTATTTTAAATAATTAGTTGATTAATTTATTTAATTGATTTATTTATTTTGATTAATTTTGTTAAAATTCGATTAACTTTAATTGATCTTAATTAATTTTAGTTAATGATTTAATTAATTTAATTAATCGATTAATTTGCTAATTAATTGATTAATTCTATTAATTAATTATTAATTAATTTTGATTAATTTTAATTAATCTTAATTATTTCGATTCACGATTTTAGAAAGAAAAATGAGACGATTCGTTCTAAAGGAACAAAAATATTTTTGAATGGAAATGATTTGATTTTTTAAAAATTCGGAAAATGTTTTAAAATTAGAAGATCAAACGGGTGATTCCATATCAAGTCATAGTGGTATGCAGTATAATTTATTTTATTTGTCTATTTGTTTAACTCTATGAATTCTAAAAATTTGATTGATTTTCGATCTAAAAATGTTTTCTATTCAAAAGCTTTGTAAAATGATGATCAAATATTTTTCAAAAAGAGTTTTCGACTTTATTATGTGCCATGTGATTATGTGAATTATTTATCGAATTGTTGTACGTACAATTTGAATTATCTAGGTATTATATATCGAGGATTAGATTATAAATCGAGTTTTGACCGATATATATTTAATGTGTGCTTAACTGTGTATATGATTTATATTATAAAATGTCTTTAAGGGTAAACAACGTTTTCTTTTGAGTTACTGATTAAGATTGTCAGATTACTTATATTTTTAGAAGGATTAATTATTGAATATTGACTTAGGGTTGTCAGCGGAGATAAGTAGATATAATGAAGAGGGTTAGAGATGGATGTAATATTCTTTGTGGGTTATGAAGAAGGTTGGAGATGGATGCAGTATTATTTGTGGATTGTAATGAAGAAGGTTGGAGATGAAAGTATTGTTTGTGGAATTGTTGGTTTACTTGTGAGGTGTTTTAACACCGGGAAAACGTCTATGTTCAAAGGGGATATTTCCAATTATTTTCTTCGGACAGAGATATTGGTAAGCATGGTTAATACGTTTAACTTGAGTTTGTAAGCGTTTATAATATATCAGAATCTCGTCTAGAGGCTGAAGTGTTGTCTGGTGTGTGACTATAGAAGTAGACGCGCAGGCTCGATGTCAACGGATCAGACTCGTGGCAATCGCAAGAGCGTCAAACCAGTGAATGATCAACAGAGGACATGATGACGTGAGATAGAAGAAGATAGTTGTATTACTTCGGCGCTACGTAATAACAAATGACCAGAGGCAAGTATTTTCTTGATCATCCTAAACACTTTTTATTTTCTGTTTCATTTATTCATATCATGATGAATAGCTATTGTTCAGAGCTATTTGTGATTCTTAAATATTTTTGTGCGAACACAGTTGCTTGATATTGTTACCCTTGATGTGGGGAATTGTTTAAGATAAACTCTTCATATCCTTATTATAGTATTAAATAATAAGGATGTGAACTGTATGTGAAACTAAGCATTTCCTGTTGAATTCGGAAATTGCTCTATTGGATTGGAAAATGGTAAAGCGTAGGAGGCCACGTTGAGTAGTTGGTCCAGCTATATTTAAGGAGGATATGGTAACCATACCATCTTCCTATAGGCTAACATTACTTGCCTATTTTGGTACCCTCATGAAATCCGGACTATACACACACGGAAAAAAAAAAGAGAATACCGGTGGAGTATAGAGGGTCCCATTGCTTATGAACCTGATCAGGGGGCAATGGTGTTTTATGTTTCAGTTATATAAGTGTATCCAATCCATATCGCCAGAATGGCTATTATATATTGTGAATTGGCAGATGATTCATTTTTATGACATGCCAAATGATTTCAGTTATGATTTGAATTATATCACAGTTGTTGATTCAGTTTCTCTATAAACTGTTTTACATTTCAGTTGATTTTTATGCCCCACTTATCCTGGTTTTATATCAAAAATTTTATACGCTTGCTGAGCATTTCTTTCGCTCATACTTGCTGTTGTAAATTCTAACATTTCAGTAAGGTAGTTTGGCAAGACGTATCCGCACAGTTCAGAAAGAGAAGAAGCGTGATGCTATTTCGAGGATGACTTGGCTCAGGATGTCTGGATTTAGAGTAAGATCTATTTTATATAATTGAGTTCTAATATTTATTATTATTATGTAATAGTCTAGTTGTCCTGGCGTACTTCTTATCGAAGTTACACCAGTGGGTTAAGATTTGATCAAAGAGAATGTTGTAAGGAAGGAATACTTTCTATTTAATGGAATTTGGATTCTTGTTTCTAGCCCTATAACCTTAAAAGATCTTGGTATGTTTGGGGTCACAGATGTTATATTTCCAGTGTTGGTCAATCACAAGTGAATGATTATTATTAACCGGATGTTTTATTTTGAGGATTCTCGCGTGACAACCAAATCTTCTGACCCCGGATTTGGGGGGTGTCATAATAAAGGAGTCTCTTTATAGTGGAAGAAATCTCGAGTCCGGAGAGGAGCTCGGGGACTGGAGTAGGGGTGAGCGAATCCATTAGGGGTTGCACCATCGCGAACCAGGATAAAATCTCCTGTGTGGTATTTTCTTTCCTTGTCTTTTATTTCTGCACTTATAAACTGCATAAACGACTCGGTAAAGTTTTAAAAAGGGAAAATTATTTTAAAACGCCATAATAATTTTTAAATTGGTAATTAAGCTATTCAACCCCCCCTTCTAGCTTAATATAGCCCTCTTACGGGACCTAACATTAAGATTTTAGATAAGTTGGTTACTTAACATGGTGTCAGAGCTCAGGCACGCAGAGGTCCCAGGTTCGACTCTCTGCGACCCCCAATATTCTCAATATTTAATATGGATACGAAGGCAAGTTATGCTCCAAAGATGATCGCCCGTGATCCACTCTTCGATCCAAAAATGGGCTTTCGAGTGAGGGGGAGTGTTAACATATAATATAAGATCCATCTAAGGCCTTACTCTAACACCTTAAGGTTTTAGATGAGTTGGTTACTTAACAATTATTACGATAATTTTCCGTATTAAATCAATAATAATATGTTGACAAGTTCAAAAAGTGCCTCTACTTATTCACAAGTTTAATCAAGACTCGCACTAATAAAATCTATTATATATATAATAGGCCAACACAAGAAGAAAATGTGAGATTTTTTAATGCACATGAAAATACCAATTTGCCCTCATGTTTAATATTTATTAAAAAAATGTGTTGTTCATGGGAATCTAACTTGAGTCTATCAAATAATTTAGGCATGCTCTTACCACTATGCTACAATGTCTCATGTGTTTTCAAACCATACACATAATAAGTCAATGTCGTTTAAGAGTAATACATTTGTAAATAACTATGAAGCTAAATTAAACTTAGCTAAAACACCAACACATTTTTATTAAAAAAAGTGTTGTTCATGGGAATCTATCAAGTAACTTATGCATGCTCTTGCCACTACGCCACAATGTCACATGTGTTTATAAATAATACACGTAATATAGTAATACATTTGTAAATAAATTTGGAGCTAAATTAAACTTTAAAATAATAATAATAATAATAATCAACATAATAACAATTCTTGACTATATTTTATTTTTACATTTATTGATTCGGATTATAGTATATTATGTTATATCATTTATTAATATTATTCTCTATCGATGTCAATATATAGAACTATATAAATTATTTATTTGACGAATTTATTGATTTATGAAATATTTATTTACCAAGACACAATTGATTAAAGGTAAAAATGTTGAATTTTTTTAAATAATTAAAATATAAATTAAAAAATTATAATAAATTTTAGAAAATAAGTAAAGCTAGCTAGAGGCTCGTAATTCGCTAAGAGAAACAACAAACTCATTCAAGTCTTTGGTCTATCTGTTCACTCCAATTAGGATCTTTGGATGAAACTGTATTTGAAAAAAGAAATGATTAATTCATTGTTAAAGCACGAACATAAGGCATATGAGCAACTTTAACTTATGATGATAAAAGTAGGAAAAAATATTCTAGAGTGTGATAAGCTTGTAGTTACACAAGATATATTTATTCAGTCAATTAGAATTATCTGGTGTTTTAGAAGTCTAGCGGACAGAGGAATAGTAAAGGACAGAGGATGCTTAAAATGAAGAAATTAGAAGAAAATAGATGAAAGAGTTGGAAAGATAGTTTTAAGTGAAAGCGCAAGGCCTGAGTAGAATTTTTGAAGATTTACGAAGTTTTTGATTAATATCAAGAGTAAAACCTACATTCGCATAATGCAATATCTTGAAGCCTATTTAGTTTGTATCTTGAATATTATTGAAGACCGAACTAAATGGATGTATCATTTTCAAAGAAGTGGAAGAACAATTTAGTATTGTAAGTGTTCTGAAAAATCCTCTTAATTAGACGATGCTTATAAAACACTCGAATTCTATTATATGACTCATAAAAAGAAAAATTAACATGACTACTATCAATATTACTCATATTAATTTTCAGATTACAAACTTAAACATACTTAAATAAGTACACAATAATCGCATATGTGCCATTAACGAGCAAAATTCCATTAATTAATCACATGAAGTACTTTGAAAGACATTGATCATGCACAATTTAAAATAGCGACCCGTGCCTCGCACGGGTTTTTATGCTAGTTGTTGTAATAAATCAAGATCTTTTGATTTCTATTTCTCAACTTTTTTTAATTATTATCACTTGAAAAAAACAGAGTAGAAGATTAAAATTTTAAATCCCTAATAGAAGATTAAGGCAACAAGAAATAATTAGTTGCATTTGATTTAATATATATGGGGTGAACCTGCATGGGGGTTTAACTTTCCATAGAAAAAGAATCAATATATCCAAGCAATGACAATGTTGGAGCAACTTCGTTTGTTTTTTTGCCACTTTTCTACCATTTTCCTTTTCTTTTTGTTTGCCACTATATTTTGTTTTCCTACATGACTATTGCTTTTGTTGAAATTTTAGAGAAAATCTGAGAAATACTTGACAAAATATATGATCGGTTACTAAATTTTGAAAATGACAACAGACCACCAGTACTAATCCATCTTGCTATTTTTTTATGTGTATTGCACAAACGAATTGAAGTAGTAGATGTTGTTATGCCATAATTTCGGCATGTCTAATAATCTCCCAAATTTCTAATATTTATTAATTAATAATTCTGATTAATAATTATTGCTTAACCGCTAAGTTTTATCCTCTCTCTGAAATGAGGAAAGAATCAATCACAATCAATCAATTACGGAAAATATCTCCAAACGATATTCTTCAAATCAGGAAGATATCACAACGATAAGATTAAATCAGATAAAATCAGTAATCACCCAAATTAACGTAACTTATCCCTTAAGTCTCTTGGGATAAGACCAATCAATTTCACAGAACTACGTGGGCTTGATCCTATATAAACATAGGTACGTAGGCATCTTGACGATATGGAATCCGATACACGAGACAAATCGAGACACCTGCCGAGTCCAGCCCCTCTTTTTTCATAAACCCTAAATCCTCTAAAACAGCTACATACTCAAAATTTCGCTCATTATTTCAGATTTCGTGTTCTTACGAAATTCCTCCAACAACATTTGGCGCTAGAAGGAGGGGCTAATTTATTATTCGAGGAGGACGAATAATTATAAAATTCACGGGGTTTTTTGGGTTTTATCAATACATACAAGTGGGGGATTCAATGATGTAGATAGACTACAATTTTGGAGTGAGATGACAACAAAAAAAAAGGTTTCGGTAGTTTACACGAAGATTAACAGAGGGAGCCACTCACAAGAAGCAGCAACAGCGGAAGCCAGGAAAAAAAAACAACAAATTGCGCACGGTTCAGGATGACGGCAGCAACACTACCGGTGACAAAGAGGCAATAGAAAGACGTCAAGGGCAGTAGGCCAAAGCAGCAAGAAAAAAAAAATAATTCAAGACAGAAGAAAAAAAAACAACAAAAAACAACGAAGAGGACCACGCGCGGGCAAGTAAAATTCAACCAAGGAAACAAAAGTAAGGCAGAGACCATCAACTAGAGCTGGGAACATGCACGCGCCGAAAAGAAAAAAGAAAAAATGAGGACCACAAACAACACACACACAAAATAGGCAGCTACTCTAAAAAAAAAGATAAGTTCTTTTATTTTTTTTCCTGCAAATTAATTATGTCACGCATGCATGCATAATTATCATGTTTTTAAATATTTTTCAAAAAAAATATTTATTATTCAAAAAATTCGTGCGAGCTATCTATTTTTATGCTTGTAAAATTATTACGATTTGGAAAATATCGTACGAAATATTTATGTTGATGAATTGCGGATATTTATGCTGATTGATTGTGGATTTATTTTGCAATCCCGTACGAGCTGCATGCTTTGAAGAGAAAAAAATATATATGCGAGATGCATTATTTTGTAAAAGATTTTCTACAAAGAAAAAGAGCATTATTTTCGAAGAAAATAAATATCGCGACATTCTTAAAAGAGCATATTTATTATTGCGTTTGGATTTGCAAAAGATTTTTCATATATCGTCGCGATAGTACATATATGTCAAAAATATTTTCAAACTTGCGAACTAAATTGTCAAGTAGGGTAGCCTGGACAAGCTATAAATTCCACAATGCTATACGCTTGAGTAAAGTGCAGCACCCTCTGGATTATTATTGAAGGCCCATGACCAGATCTTGAGCTCAAGGTCGCATGGGTGGGAAGGCATCCCTATGCAAACTAGTTCGCCAGAACTACATCTACATCTACATCTCTTATTAACAGTCTTGTCACAAACGAAGACGCATCCTTATGTGGTTGCATCAGACACTTGAAAAGCGTGTATGCCAGTTCGGGATATATACAAGCGCCAAGGTCCTAACTAGACAACAAGGATCGCAAAGGATTTCAAACAAATTATATATGCTCGCACATTTGAAAACCTTGGCAAATATATATCTTATAGTGGTCATCGCATGCTATCACACTTGCATCCGCATACGCCTAACGAGCACAGTGGTGCTCTAAATGTTTTTCTAATCATCTATTTTCAGTTTTTTCAGCGACTCAAGAAATTTGGAAGCTTGAAGAATTTTTAGTTCTCCACTGCAGTAAGCTACACTGAAGAACTGGGGGCTAGTTGTTATGCCATAATTTCGGCATGTCTAATAATCTCCCAAATTTCTAATATTTATTAATTATTAATTTTGATTAATAATTATTGCTTAACCGCTAAGTTTTATCCTCTCTCTGAAATGAGGAAAGAATCAATCACAATCAATCAATTACGGAAAATATCTCCAAACGATATTCTTCAAATCAGGAAGATATCACAACGATAAGATTAAATCAGATAAAATCAGTAATCACCCAGATTAACGTAACTTATCCCTTAAGTCTCTCGGGATAAGACCAATCAATTTCACAGAACTACGTGGGCTTGATCCTATATAAACATAGGTACGTAGGCATCTTGACGATATGGAATCCGATACACGAGACAAATCGAGACACCTGCCGAGTCCAGCCCCTCTTTTTTCATAAACCCTAAATCCTCTAAAACAGCTACATACTCAAAATTTCGCTCATTATTTCAGCAAACCTCCGATTTCGTGTTGTTACGAAATTCCTCCAACAACAGATGTAGTGCATGCATCAACCAGTTTAGATTATCTAATAAAAAATACGGAGTATTCATTAGTTAAAAGTATTTGCATATTTGTAGTTAAATTGTTAATCTAATATTACTGATGTAATATTAAAAGTTATTGTAAATATTATTATTAACGAAATAGAGATATTTTTCATGTTATATTCATTATCGTTATTAATGATTAAATATTGGTTATATTAACAATTATTTTATTGTAAAAGAATAGACTTATGCCTTCACGAATTGACTAATACAAGTATTTGCGATTATCTTATTATGATATTAAGAACCCAATTGGTAACTAACAAAAATGACGAAGAAACGAAACACATCAACGGTATTGAGTTTGTGGAAGAAATTTTCTCAAATTAATGATGATGGCAACTTGTAATGAAAGGAACAAACTACCGTTTTTCCACTAAAACAGTGATAACGGTTTACGACATAAACGACAATAACCCGATGATTGTTTCTAGATGAAAAACAATAACAAAAAATAATAACGACAATCCAATGATCGTTTCTCGATTGTAAATGACAACGAACTATGATGACGACCATTTTTCATTTAGTATGGATGGTCATCGGGTTACTTGGGGATCGGGGAGTATTATCCCTCCTTCGATCCCCAAAAACCGTTCATGAACAAGCCCCGATCTCTGTACAGGGGATTATTGTACTACCTGATCCCCGCCCGGAATGGGGATCGGGGATTTCATTTTTTTTTTTCCTAAAAATATGTAAGTTGTGAATAATATTTTTCAATTTAAGTTAATATTATAAATCATAATGTTCAATTTTTATTTTTATTTTTAAATAATATTTAAATCTTAATTTGAATTAAATTTTATTTATATTATTAATAATAGACAAAAATAATATTATTATAATTAAATTATATCATAATATGTTTTTAAATTACTGAGTGGATTAAAAATTCAAAATTATAACAGTAATATATATATATATATAGGCCTTTGCTCCATAAAGAACACTCTTATATAAAGAACAATAAAGAACACTATAAAATCATTTATTCCAATAGATCCATTGGCCCCGCCAGGGGCACCCAATACAAAAAGTTCTTATTTTTTTAGGCTCTATCCATCCAGCAAAAAAAAAAATTGAAAATTTTACTGTTCATGATGACGTCACTGATGACGTCATCGATGAACAGTAAAATTTTCATTTTTTTTTTTTTTTGCTGGATGGATAGAGCCTAAAAAAATAAGAACTTTTTGTATTGGGTGGCCCCGCCAGGGGCAATGGATCTATTAGATATGAGGTGTTCTTTGTTATTCTTTATTTAAAGTGTTCTTTATGGAGTCCAACCCTATATATATATATAAATATAATATTGAAAATTTATTTGATATACATGTAAAAAGTAATTTTTTTTATTTAAAATAGGGTTCGGGGAGCGGGAAACGCGAATGGGCTTGTGGAGACCATAATCCCCGACCATGTCCCGATTCCCGAATTTTTGATATGTTGCCCTTTTTACTTGAAACTAGCTTATAACCCGTGCAACGCACGGCTCCTTTTTAATATCTACAATTATATTACTTTTATGAAATTTTATAACTTATTAATTTACATATCAAATTGGTGTTTAAAAATTGATATATATATATATATATATATATATATATATAAGATTTTACATGTTCGATTTAATATTTATACTCTATCTTGAATTTTAAAATTTGATTTGGACGTTTACAGCCCACATGAAATTAACAAAATAATCTTTAAATTAATGATGGTTTAATATAATTAAATCTACACAGAAACAAAAAATAGAAGAAATTGATGATTTTTTAAGTTAAAAATTCTTTTTGATTTATGAATTCTACTTCTAATTCGTTTTGATTATCAAAATATCCTTATAATTATTTAAAGATAGTTCTACTCACAACCAAATACAATTTTAATAATAAGTGTAAGAGAGATTTTGTCCGAAATTTTGATAATCGGTAGTCTACTCCTCCTAATGACAAAGATCTTAAAATAAATAGATGAAAACCGTTGGATCTAGCATAAAAAATGTTTTATAGTTTAGTATGTTATAAACTAAAAAGTACTCCGTATATTTATATAAGATAGATTTTGTCCAAAATTTTGATAATCGTCTATTCCTCCGTACGACAAAGATCTTAAAATAAATAGATGAAAATCGTTGGATTTAGCATAAAAATGTTTTATATTTTAATATGTTATAAAATAAAAAGTATATTTATATTGAAATACGAAAATGTATATGTCAATGATTTAAATCATATACAATTAGGTTTTCTACAATTGATAGCATTATCAATGTAGAACTTCTACATAGATTAGGATTAATGTAAAAATTCGTAATTATATTTTCTCTTGATATTCTGAGTGTTTCTATTTGAATAATATTTATTAAAGCATCACTAAATTAAATATAATTTTATGAGGTTCGCATGGATTGTAAAATCATTCAAATCTGATTTCTAGATCTCAAGATAGAGGCCAAATAGTAAATATGAAATTTTTTAATACTAATAAATAAAAAATAAAATTCAATTCTAATACAACTTTTTTTAATTATATCCTTTTTAGAATATAATTTTCATTTTAAAATTCAATTATAATACAACCTTTTTTAATTATATCCTTTTTAGATTATAATTTTCTTTTTAAAATTCACTTCTAATACAACCTTTTCTAATTATATCTTTTTTAGATTATAATTTCTTTTTTATGTGATCTAATCTTGATCGTTTAGTTTCAATCCAACGGATCATATAATTTTGGTAGTACATCGACCAGACCAAAAATTTGGATAAGATCCTTCTTATAAAGATATTTTTAAATTAAATTTAGTTCTAATTATGAAGAAAAAAACAAATTGATCAAATCGATAAAGAAAGGGTATTATAGTAAATTAACAAAGTGAAAATTATAAATAAATATATAAGGATATAATTTATAATCCAACAGATGACTTTTAATCCAATTTTTTAATCCAACGGATCATATGCTTTTGGTAGTAAAGCGACGACGACCAAAAATTTGGATAAGATCTCCCTTATGCTTATTATATATAAGGTATTAATATTGAGCTCTAGCAATCTCGAGATGAAGGGGTGCTGACTAATCTTTTTAACTGTTCAATGAGTACTTAACTTAACTTAACGTACTCAGTATATCCCGCGTGAGCAGGGTCTGAGGGGGGTAGGATGTACGCAATCATGTCCCTACACAAAGGTAGAGAGATTGTTTCCGGTTTTTTGACCCCCGGCAGGAGTCGAACCCGTGACCTCACGGTTCACGGATTGGGCACTTACCATTGTGCCAACTCAACCCATTTTTTAACTGTTCAATGAGTGTGCATATCAAATTAGTTGTTATTTCACAAAATTTATTATGTTCATGATATATGTTTATTTTGTGTGCTGTTTATGTAATTAACTAGCATAATAACCCGTGCGAGGCACGGGTCATCCTCTAGCAATTGCTATAAATTCTGTATAGTTTTACGATTTAAGGATATTTTTAAATATAATTGCACCTTTTATGTTCATACATATAATAATATCAGTATTTTAATTTATGTATAGATCATATGAGCACTAAGAAAAGAATGTTTTGTAGCATATAAATATATTGTATAGGTTATAACACAATGTCTTTTAAAACAATGATAAAAAGACATATCATCATGTGAATAATACTCATCATACAATACTTTTCAAATAAAATTAGTACGCTCCTTAATATTTATTTCTTTAAATATCTTATCAAGATATATAAGTCGCATAGAATTATAATCCGAAATTACGAGAGGGTTGATTCCCAACACTAACATAATTTCATATATTGTTTGCATAAATATTAAAGGAATGGTGCTTTTGTAATTTTTAAACATATAGAGATATTATTGTAAGTTCACAAGCATTAAAATGACACATTTTGCACTTGTGTTGTGGTTTAATATATAGTAATAGATAGATTGTGTACCATATTGTGAAAACTAAAATATAATATTTTTAAAATAATATGAGTCACCATTATTTTTACAAAAAAATCAAAATAATAGTAAAAATAAGATAATGGAGAGGTCGGGTTTGTGTAAAAGGTTTATTAACTCAAAATAATAAAGTCCATGCAGCACAAAGGTTAGTAGGATAAATTGTGTAGATGGTGTTCTAGGTACGATTCACCATAAAAATAAAATTTACTCATTTTTTCCATTTAAATAAGAGAGTGACATTTCATGTAATTTTATAACTTGTAAGGGTATAATTGTAATTTCATAGATTCAAAAAGCCCCTAAAAATCCCCTCGTTCTCTTATTATATATAGAAAGAATGTATGGATGTGTACCATATTGTGAAACCTAAAATATAATATTTCTAAAGTAATAGTAAAAATAAGATAATGGAGAGTTCGGATTTATGTAAAAGATTTTTTAAATCAAAACAAAAAAGTGCATGTAGCACAGTGGTTGGTAGGATAACTTGTGAAGAGTAGGTTCTAGGTTCGATTCACCACAAAAACTCATTTTTTTCCCATTTAAATAAAAGAGTGGCATTTCATGTAATTTTATAAATTGTAAGGGTATAACTGTAATTTCACAAGGGGTTTATTGGCTCAAAATTATCCCTCCCTCTATTATATATAGAAAGAGAATGTATGGATGTGTACCATATTGTGAAACCTAAAATATAATATTTCTAAAGTAATAGTAAAAATAAGATAATGGAGAGTTCGGGTTTATGTAAAAGATTTTTTAAATTAAAACAAAAAAGTGCATGTAGCACAGTGGTTGGTAGGATAACTTGTGAAGAGTAGGTTCTAGGTTCGATTCACCACAAAAACTCATTTTTTTCCCATTTAAATAAAAGAGTGGCATTTCAAGTAATTTTATAAATTTTAAGGGTATAACTGTAATTTTACAGGGGGTTTATTGGCTCAAAATTATCCCTTGTTGCTCTATTATATATAGAAAGAGAAGAGATTCAGTTCAATGAGAGAGATCATCTTTCAACATTGATATAAATTTCATTAAAACGAGCTGGTTTTGATTCCACATTTTATAGGTCCTGGTAGAAGTACCATACATTTTTCTGCAGACGGTGGTAATGGTGTTATTGTATACTCAATGATTGTATTTGAATGGAATGTAGCAAAATTCTTTTGGTACTTGTTTTTCATGTTTGCCACTTTATTATACTACACCTTCTTTGGCATGATGACTGTCGCTCTGTGGCTCTGACTCCCAACCTAAGCATAGCTGCTATTCTATGTAGATAATAACAATATAACAATATATGTTTTAATTGTTTGATATGAAGACTAAGAAACAAATCACACAGATATGCTTACAATATACTTCTCATTGATATGAAAATAAAATAATAGGATTACATTGTTTAAATAAGAAAAACTAACCATTACTAACTATGGATAAAAACGATGATTTGATATCATCTTATCTCTTATCTTATTCTTACGATATCATCTTATCTCTTATCTTATTCTTGCTGCTCAAAACAAACATATTACCTTATCTTATCTCTAAATCATGCTAACATAAACACTTTATTTCCATAACCGAACTTGTTTCCTGAATTTCCTCCACATTAATCTACAAATCATAATCAAATCAAACGTTAACTTATTTAAAATATTGTTTGAGATTAACTCCAACAATCTCCCCCATAATCTCAAACACCGCAGCAACCTCTCTGTCATCCAAATGCAGTGCCAAGTTCATTTTTTTCCATATGGCAACTTCTTTATCAGCCCGTATGGCTTTGCAACTTCTCTGCCCGTCTGGCACTTCTTATTTTGCCCGTTTGGCATGACTTCTTTGCCCGTCTGGCATGTTCTTCATCAGCCCGTTTGGCTTTCAATGAGCCCATATGGATTTTCTTCATAACATAAGCTCGTTCGCCTTTGCACCTTTGCTTTCACGCCATTGCGTTGGCCATGGCTAGTGTTGTACTACACAGCCTCAACCAGACACACCAACACTCATCGTCACTCTCACATCGCTTGCCCTTCAACACATACATGACCAACATACGTAGAGAGCGTAAGCACACACAAACAACCATCCGTGACTCGATTCCAGAGATCATTGCATTCCAAGCAACAAAATCTCTCTCAGACATTCCATCAAACAACTTTCATGTCCCTGTCTCCACATGTGTTCCATCTCGTTCTGCATGACTTTCTGCCACTCTATCTCGTTTTCTACCTTCAGTAGGCTTCTCCGGCATCGCCTCGTCTTTCTCGGCAGTCCCATACTACACATGCATCCAATACTACACATGTAGCTTTGTCACCATCCTTCTGCAATGCTTACCTGAAACTACCTCCTTCCAGCCTGTCGTCTGAACTCGCCATCAGACACTCACTTATTCTGTGCCTTCACCACCAGCGGCGGCTTCACCACCGCCTGGCGGCGGAACAACAAGACCTGCTTTGATACCAAATGTAGATAATAACAATATATGTATTAATTGTTTGATATGAAGACTTAGAAACAAATCACACAGATATGCTTACAATATACTTCTCATTGATATGAAAATAAAATAATAGGATTACATTGTTTAAATAAGAAAAACTAACCATTACTAACTATGGATAAGAACGATGATTTGATATCATCTTATCTCTTATCTTATTCTTACGATATCATCTTATCTCTTATCTTATTCTTGCTGCTCAAGACAAACATATTATCTTATCTCTAAATCATGCTGACATAAACACTTTATTTCCATAACCGAACTTGTTTCCTGAATTTCCTCCACATTAATCTACAAATCATAATCAAATCAAACGTTAACTTATTTAAAAGATTGTTTGAGATTAACTCCAACATTCTAGTTGGATCATTTTATGGAATATGGAATTTATTTTCAGGATTTGTAGTCCCCAGAACAGTAAGTTGTTGGATACCCATTCAGCTTTAATTCATTTAAACATAAACAAGTCATAATTACACCAATTCTTTTGTTTGGTAAAAACAGAATATGCCAGTATGGTGGAGATGGTATTTCTGGGCATGCCCTGCAGAATGGAGCCTGTATGGAATGATGGCTTCTCAATTTGGCGATGTCAAGGACGTCTTGGAGGATTTAGATTTGAGTGTTGAAGAATTTGTGAAAAGTTATTTTGTGAAAAGTTATTTCTGGGCAACTTTGTAGGAGTTGTTGCCGCTGTTGTTTGGATTTTGCTCTTATCTTTGCGTCCATTTTTTCCTTCTCAATTAGCATGCTGAAATTCCAGAAGCGATAGGCATTACTCGTTTTCATGACTTTCAGTCTATGTATGAATAGCAGTAACTTGTACAATCAACTTCAGATATACGGTTGTCTTCTACCTGTGTGAAATGCCAACCCAGAATCTGTGTCTTGTACTTTCAGCTTTGTTGAAATGAAAGGTGGTGTGTTTGTGTGTTTTCAATTCTTCGTGATTACATTAGGGTTATCTTGGGAGTATAAGTTTTACACCTTGGACTTGTTCTGATAGTAGTACTTCACTTGCATTCCCTACAATGAGCATGCTACGTAAATTTTTATGTACCGCTAAAAATTCACTCTAATTCTTCATAGATTATTGTAATTTTAGGGTTATTAACATTTTGACCCTTAAAGTTTTCACAAAAATACACATTAATCCTTAAAGTACAAAAACATACATTCATGCCCTTAAAATTTGTCATTTGTATATCCTAACCCTCAATATTAGTTTTCAATACATTTCTTCCTATTTTACCCCTAGTTCAGTTGTATAGTAATCAATGCCTTAATTCACTACCGTTTAATCCTTACTAATATCAAACGGGCCACTGATCTCATTAAAAAGTATCCCTTACTAATTTATGGTATACATTAATCAAACAATGTTCTCATTACACACACAATATGATATATTTAAACAACAATACTCAGATCACACATAAATTGTATTATTTTTGTGAATGCAGGGGGGCAAATGATATATTTATTAGTTTAGTGGTTTAAATGAGTCCCCGTGGAGACTGGGGAGCTACTTGATACTTTTTAATGAGATCAGTGGTCCGTTTGATATAAAACCCATTGCACTAGTGGCTAGACTCTCTCTCCATTATCTAGTCTATGACTACAAAGTGATTGCATAAATGGTTTCTCCATAACTCTTTATGAAATCATCTTTACTGATTTTAGACCATTTTGCCCCAAAAAATCTTGATTGTCACTGATTTACTTATACATACTACCCATGATTACCCTTTTCACATTAATTAGTTGAAATTAATCCATAAAATCACCAAATTCAATGTCGGAAGAATTACATAAACTCTTCAATATATGGGTCGAAATGTACAAGTGACAAATTTTGAGGTCTGATGTGTATTTATGTGTAAACTTTGAGGATCAAAACTGAAAGTACAAGGGTAAAATTGGAAGAAATATATGAAAATATATGAAACATGGTCAATGTGTACAAGTGCCAAATTTTAAGGGTGCGGATGTACGTTTTTATATATTAAGGATTGATGTGTATTTTTGTGAAAACTTTAAGGGTCAAAATGTCAATAACCCGTAATTTTATTCAGAATCTTCCGTATGAATTATCTGCTGATGACGTTTTTCTTACTTTTGAGAAGACAACCTTATACTTTAAACTTATTTTGGAGCCAATATATTAGTTCCAAGACCAGGTTATCCATCATTATATGAAGCTCGTGCGGCATTTAGCAATACTGAGATTAGGCGCTTTCATCTTCTCTCTTAAATTGGCTGACAGGTTGACCTTGGAAGTGTAGAAGCGCTCGCAGATGGTAACACTGTTGCCACAGTTGTAATCAACCCCGAAATTCCCTGTGGAAATATTTTCAGGGAAGAACACCTGAAAAAGTTGAAAATTTCATACTACGAAACTGTGAATGTGATCTATTTATTCGTTGGAAATGGTGGGTAAGTGATTACTGTTTTCTTAATTTGGTTGGTTCCTCCATTCTTTGGTTTATGTTCTCTTTCAAAAAGGTTGCTGAGAATGCGAGAAGGCTTGGGATACTTGTTATTGAAGTTTATAGACACGTATGTTATGGAAGTAAGCCATTTGTGTTGTTACACTTGGGTCACTATCAAAACGGTGGATTGTACCTGGTTGGCGACTAGGTTGGATCTCAAAGCTTTGCATCCCCACAACACACACACACACACTCCATTCGTCTATAGAGATACAAAACGCGCTTCTTCAAGCATCTGTTCTCTTCTTTAATTTCTATATTTTGTGATATTACTCATATCAGTTATATCTAGTGCATTTAAAAGGTACATGAGATAATTATCCGGAAGTGAAATTATTAAAAATAAACGAAAAATACGTAATGATTGATCAACTTGGCGGAACTTTTCTTTTGTGATTATATTCTAAAACAAAAATCACTACATGTACATTGGACTAGAGTTACATCTACAACTGGTCGAGGTAAAGTCTACAATCTATAGAACATGAGAGGGGTTTAGATTGATAGTTTCATTCTCTTTTACAAATTACTGATGAATCAAACATATCATCAGTCACTTTAGATTACATGGGGAGCTTGAACAAATTTACATTTCTGGAAAAAAGAAGAAATCAAAAAAAATGAAACATACCTCTACCTCTATGGAACATGTAATTCTTCTACGTGTTAGCTTTTGTCAGTTGGAATACCTGTCTTTTCAGGCATAAATTTCTTCATCGTCCACTAGTCTGGTCAGAAAATGCATTACAGAAGAAGGAACATCGAAGTATACTTTGTCCCAGACGTATAGAGTCCAAATCATCCCTTCTTGCATTAATATATGTGACAACATTTTCAGGGGCAAAAATTGATTATCCACATTCTGCAAACATATTTCTTAAACTTCATGTATCATGAGATCCTTTGCTACTAGTGCAATTCGCTGTTTAGCACTGTCAGAACGGAGGTTCTCTCCTTTGAATACAATCTACGAGTAAGAGGAATTCTATAAAATTAACTAGCAGTAGTAGATAAAACCTATTTAATTACCCAGCTTCAATGAAATCAAATATATATCAGTATATAGCTCTTTCAGATTACCTCAGTCTGAGAATCAGGGGAGAACCACCTTAGCAGAATTCCAAGATGCACAACGGCAGGAATTAGCTTAAAAAGCAATGGAGTAGTGACCTGTAGCCAAGAGAAAAATCAAAACGTCAATGTCACGTTCTCTGCCCAAATGCTCACCTCTTGCTCTATAATAGAAAATTCATGAGAAAAAACATTCCTGGCACAAGAGTGACCGCAAGTTCTAAGAAAGTACGATGATGCAAGTGTTAAAAAAAGCTAGTGTAAGATCGCCTGACCTGATTTACATATTTTTACATTTTCACAGATTGACATGTCTATGTGGACAGTTAAAAGTTGAATTAAATCATCTTTCAACTACATCCGAAAATTTACAGTGGGTTATCAAAGAAACTACATGTATCATTAAAAAATTATGATTGGAAAAGCAACCAAGGCTAACAACTTCCCCCGGACTACATGACTGAAACTGCACAGATGCATATTTTATTCTCAGTGTAAAAAAGAGTACAATTCTTCTGTTCAAATTTCTAAATTAAAATGCTAAGAGACATGAACCAACGAACACAATAGAGCACATATGTGTTCCAGATATACATGATGGAATGATAATTGCATCATTAAAATTGACTGCGTACCAGACTAAGGGCTGTTGTCCCAAGAAGCAGCAAGTAGAGCTTTCCCTAGAAAATTTGAAGAAAAACAAAAAGGAGAAATATTAAACTTCCTGGACACCCTGCTTCTTCCTTTATAACCTCTACGGTGAGACTCGGGAGTTTAGTTTAACATTTCTTCTTTGCAATTAAAACTGCAAGTAAAGCGAGCAAAAAATGCATTCAGAAATAACCTCAACAAGATGAAGGTTTGAAGCACGGCTGAGAAGGACAAAAGCGAATTCCCCTATCTGAGCTAAAGACATCCCAACCTGCATCGTTGAAGAATTGAGGAACCTATTAGTACAAAAACATATATGAAGACGTAATCAGTATACTGAGAAGATGCTGCAACGTGACATCTTACCAGAATTGAAGTCTTGTTGTTATAGCCGAAACCCTTGACAACTACGGAAATTATAACTGTTTTAACAACCACCACTAGTAAAACTGAAGCTAACAAAATATCAACATGATTCCAAAGAAAATGGACGTGAATCAGCATTCCAATGCTGGCAAGAAAGAGGGCTGCAAAGAAGTTTCGAATGGGTTCAACCTGCATAAGCAATAAACATTTAAGCATGGAGTAAACCACAGGAATTCACTTACGGTACAAACCACATAGTTATTGATCATATGCTGACCATCACAAGTTATGGATGAAAGAAACTTGCTACTCTTCAAATAATTTGCTATACTTTTTCAGTAGAAAAACTGAACAAGGTTGAATACGCAATTATTGAGATTCAGATAACCTCCCAACCAAGATTTCGCACACTTTCAAAATAATAAGGTACTGTATACAATCTTCACCATACACCCTCACTTGTAGGTACGAGAGATAAAACTAGAAAGGCAGATGAAAACTTGAAAGTTAGTAAGTAGATTCCAATCAAAACAAGATCAGGGCTCCAAAATTATATAACAAAAAATATTCAAGATGAAAGCTTTGCATGTACAGGTTCAGTGGTTCTATATACTCTAATCATATTTGTCCACAAAAAAGAGGAGAAACATGTACCAATATCTGAGAACGATTCGACCTTTCAATGATAGCTAACATTATCAGCTATGTAGCCCTATGTGTATGTGTGTATTGAAAGAACCATTCAGATGTATAAATAGAACACACTACGTCACACAATTTAATCAATATGTTTTCCCTTACATACGGAACATAAAGAGGCTGGCTGAGATTAAAAGAGATAAAGAACGATACTTTTGCCATAGCCAACTAACAAGGGAAAAGTAGTCTTACTTGTTCAAGTGTATGTTGAGCAAGATCAGTTGTTGCTATCATCACTCCAGCAGCAAACGAGCCCAGCTCAAAACTTAGACCCAGCTTATCACTACACTGAAATGACACAAGAAACAGATAAATTATACTAGTTCCGATAATGCAATCTAAATAAACGCATATGTTCAAGATGAAATCATGTTCAACATATTCATAATCATGTGCAATAGTCTGCTGTTATGCAGCATGTGCTTCAAAGCAAGAACGTTGTACATCTAAACATAAATTCCAAAAGAATACATATAGTCAGTTATTTCCCATTTAACTAAATTCTCTGACAACATTTTATTTTTCAACAAAACATAGTTTAAATTTTTTAATTCACCATAAAAACTGAAGGCAAATTCACATTTTTGTCCAAATCGACAGAAGATCTGAACTCTTAAATGTCTATAAACATGATTGGATACCTAATTTTAAGGAGTAGTGCTAGGGACCCCAAAACTTTTGGCAAAATATTTACCAAATGAGATGGCATGACATATGTCAAATTTTGATTTGTGGGCGCATATGAATACACGCGGGGTCCTATTTTATTATTAGGAAGTTGCCAAGTACACATCTGAAATGTCAGCATTTGGGGAATGTTTTGGGGAAAATTTTGGAGTCTCTAGCATTTTCCAATTTTAAGTGGGTAAAAGCTCCTCAGATCATGTAAGAATTTTATCAATTAAAAATTGTGAACGGGGAAACATCAAGTAGCATCTGAGTAAAGGAGACCATGGTTAGCAGGAAACTAGAGAGAAATTAGGTAGAAAACGAACCCATGCTACAAGCAAGCAAAAAGCAACTGCTGCCAACTGATATAGTTCATTGGTCTGCACAAGAAATTCTGCATCATTAAAACAAAGATAAAGTGCACACTGCAGCCAGCATCCAGAAGAACAGAAGATTGTTTAAGAAAGCCTTAGTTGTTGACACAAATAAGTGTGAGCATACATGGTAATAATTCAACTCTTATAAAATAATTCATACCTGTGATGATAGGCTTATCATCAGCTTAAGGAACCAAGGAACACAAGTACGGGACATAATTGTTAAAGCAGCCAGAAAACCCATCAACGTTACCAAACTGGCCAATACATATATCACAATATAATGTAATAGTCAGATATCTAAATGAACTTCATTGGATAATAATAATAATCAGGTGTTTGATGTTAATTCAGGAAATACTTCAAAAACAGATCATTAGAAATGACCTACAACCATTGCCATTTCCACCTGTTTTATAGGCTACAATATACCTTCTTGTCTGATTTAAACACCAACACATTATAAGTTCGAACAAGCTGATGCAAAGGGTTTGTAAGTTTATAACACTTGACCCTAATACTTAACTTGCTATGTTCTTTTCAGCACTACGGTCATGATTAATGGCTCTTAAATCCTATATTCAAGGTGCTCAGAATCAGGCCACAAAATCAAGACAAATGTTTTAGTTTGTAGCAATTTCAAATAGGGGCCTTCTTAAAGCTGATTGTAACACGATACTTACTAGCATGATTCCAAATTCGCTTGTACAAAGAGGTTAACATGCGAAGACACCATTAATGCAAGAAAGTATTGGCAAGGCAAAAAACATTTTTCATAGGCTTAACGACACTTTGGCCCCTAAAGTATGGCAGTTTGTACTCCCTCTGTCCCATTTTAGTTGGCACATTTGCAAAAAACACACATATTAAGAAAGCTTTAATTATGTAATTTGTTTCCATGTTTGCCCTTAATCTTAACATTAAATGATGAGTTATGAGTGTGTATATTAAATATAAAGTCAAACATTGGTATTAGAAATAAAGGGGTATATACAGAAAAATTGGTAAAAAAATGTATTGGAACAAGGAATGTGACAACTATTTAGGGACAATTTTTTTTTTGCAAATGTGCCAACTAAAAAGGGACGGAGGGAGTACCCATCAACCCTTGAAGAAAAAAATGTCCGGTTCAGTCCTTAAATGTCATCATGTACCTATAACCCTTTTTCCTATTCTTCTTCCAATAACATCTCAACCCTTAAATAACGCAATTTGTACAATTAAACCCTTCAATACGAATTATTTTATTATTAGCTCTAAAAAATAAATTAAAGTATAAATTCAAATCTAATTAATTACATGTAAAAATTAAATTTTATATGGACTCTTAGATACTATAAAATAATCATGGTACGAAATCAGTCAATAACATATTAAAATTTACTACATATGAGTAGCACTCTAGGAAGAACCCCTTATATAGAGTCCGGAAGAGAACCATTAAAAAAACAGATACAATGCGTATTTATCTCATTTTTTATTAAATATATTAAAATTTTCAATTAGTAAATCAAAAATGAAATTACGCAACTTTTTTCTTTATAAAATCATTGAATATTATTGAAACAGTCCAAAATGATTCCACAATTGAAAATCACCAGTATTAAAACAAAAATCATATTGCCTGAAGCTAACAACTTACGATTTTGTCATGGATATAACTCCTTGAAGAACGCCTGAAGTTCCACCTAATATTGGAAGAAGAGCAAACAGCAAACCTACTGCACAGTCCTGAAATGGAAAATAATACATGTTTGGATGACTGAATGGGACCTTTTTAAGTCAAAAAAACCCAATGTCAATATTTTCTAACTAAACAGCCATGTCAAAAATAGAGTGGAACAGCATTACATGATGGCTCTGCCTTGAGACAAGGCAAAGTTGAAAAACTGAAAGCGAAAACTTTTGAGTTATAGCTAGGACAAACCCTTAAACAAATTTACAATCATACCCAGAAAATTAAGATAGCATTCTATGTAAGACAATGTGTTACTACTATATACCTGCAAGATAAGTGTGCCAATAGTAACTTGACCGTGAAGCGCATTGACACTGTTTTTCTCCATCAAAAATTTCAGGACCTAAGGCACAAAATGGGCAAGACTTGCATGTGAACATTTTCTTTGTATTCATAAAGTGGGAACACATGTAGCAACAGGTAGAGCCATGTGAGTATTACCACTGCTGTAGAAGACATCGAAAGAAATGCACCAACAAAAACCCCCTCTGAAGGCTTACCGCCACACAACTGCAAGCATCATAATGTGGATAGTTTAGATTGCAGCATTAAAATTGGCAAAGATCAGAGTACTAAATAAAAATGTGGTTAATATAAACCTTAGGAGATTCTTATATAAAGTAAATCCTTGATATTTGGGGTAAAAATGCCATCATTAAGACAGATTAAATGGTGAAATAAATTGAAAGCGAGATATTCCCAACGAAACTGGGCAAGGAATGTCACCACTTTTTTACACGGTTTCTTTCTGAAAGCTTATATAGTAGTATTCATTCTAATAATTCTCGGGTGAGCAAGAATCGAACTTAGGATATGACAGAAGGCTATCCCATCACGCTCTTTTACATGCTATCTTGGTGTTACGTAAAAAGAACGAAGTCCCTTGATGGGCACATAATGTCACAACTCATATAGAGGATTGGTTGAAAGAGAAAGAAACACCACAGTAGAATAAAGAGCCCTACAACCTGATAACAATATATTGAAAAAAATAATAATAATTATTATTTGCAGATGGATGGCCATCTAATCATACTTCAAATAATTTTCATGATTCAGCAACCCCAATTCAAGTTGGTTCATGTTGCTTCTTTTTTCCTTTTTTCTTTTAATTTTTCATTTTTTTCATTTCATTTCAAGATAATAATAATAATAATAATAATAATAATAATAATAATGCTTTGCTTAACTCAACTTATGTTTTCTATCAGACCACTGAAGATATGGAAAAAAATTGCTACATTCGTTTACGTTTATGTTCAAAAGCAAGTGCATAAACCACTTGCAAAGCTTTCATAGATATATATGTAACTTCCTAGCATACCGAAGCGATAATTCCACACAGGCACATGAAGAGGAATATCTGAAGCAGGCCTCCCATAACCGCAACTGCTCGAACAACTTTTAGCTATCATTGGAAGGATATGATTTAGGCAACAGTGTTGGTACTAATTTAATGTAACTCACTATTGTACAGAGCAAAAAAACAAACATATATCAACTAACCTTTGCCGTGGAAAACTCCAGCCCTAAAGCAAAAAGGAGAAAAATTACACCAAATTGTGCCACCGTCTCAACCTATAAGGATGAAATAAACTAACTCTGACTGATGCAGGACAAAAATAAGAGATAGGAAATTACGGAAAAATTCAATAAAAGATAAACTTGGGTGGATGGACACAGAAAATGCGCAACCACGAGGACTTAACATGCACGGCATGGAACACATAAATCGCAGCCCATACGAGAGATATTATCAACACCCAAGAAGTGAAATCTATATGTCCTCGGGGGAGGGGGGTGTACAACAGCTAGACTCCAGGTAAACTAAATAATAAAACAATCTTCTCTTCAGTAAATAAACCTGAATTATTTTTATGAAAAACATAAAATCTTTATAATTATCTTCACTTGTGTTCCCCATGGACCCAATCAGTGACATTTCAGAGATACATGATTACCTTGGAAACAAATCACGACTTCAGGCAGATAAATCTGAGATAAGCTATGCTTGTCAATTGAGTAGGTGATTTTGGATATATATATTACAGACAGGATCTTGAAAGAGCTTTACAGGGAAAACAAGATCACAAACGTTGATATAAATGACCTCCCAACCACATCTCATGCACACATCTAGTGTATCTGCAATGGTGATAAGTGGAAAATAAAGGGTTGTTCCTGCCTCGTTTTATAGTCATGATCAGCTATTTAAAACATAAAGATAAAACAGTGTCAAACATGACATGACATAGGTGTTTATATAGGATCCAAGTAGGATCCTTCATGGTAAAATAAGACACTTCACCCTCTTGTGACAAGTCTAGAATGTAATTTAAGGCCTCTGGACAACTTGCTTTTTGACTATCCTTTTGATTTAATATCATGTACACTCATACATTATTAATCTGATATTTTGGAAATTGACAGTTATATCCTAAATATAATTGCCGTAAGAGACTTAATGTGGCTTGGTCGGGGGTAAAATTGCCATATTCTACTATATTAAGTGCATGATTAAGGTTCGATTTCCTATGAATACAAAATTTAATTAATTATTATTGTTAGGAAATAATAAAATTAAATCTTAGTACTGCTATTGAATAAATATAAATTATAAAAAATTAAATACATGACTAGTATAAATATTTATAAGGTATTAAAAAAATCCATGCATTGCATGGGTTACAAGCTAGTAATTACTAAAAAGCACAAAAATCTAGAACATATAAAATTTTGCATGTTAAGTATAGAATCCCCACACCCGCTTCCAATTTCAGATCTGTATCCAAGAATCCCAAATGATTAAAACTAGAACTTGACACTTGGATCTCCCCGCATGTCGTTCACTTGCACTCAAGTCCGGATAACATAGGGTCCAATTAGAAGGTCATTAATTAGAAAGGAGTATATCCAGAGGGTGGATAAATAAAGTAGAAACCACGAGATATAACACGAAGATTTTAAGTATCACAGTTAGAGGAAACATACCTGCACCATTTCACTAATAAAACTCAACCCTCCTGGTCCGACAAGAGACCCTGCTAGTAAGTATCCAGTCATAACCTTCAAATAGGTAAGAGGTAAGATTAGTTTTTGTTAATAGTAATCAAGTTACCAAGGGATACAACATAAAATGTAGAACTTTAGCACACCGGTTGTCCAGCACATGCAAAAGCAATGCCGCCACAAGTTGCAGAGACAATAACAACTACCAAATCTGAAATCAACCTAAAATAGATGACAAATTACACCAATTAGTAGGAACTAACTAAGTAAGGTCACAAGCACCACCTAGACGAAAGGAATGTTTACCTCAAATCTAATTGTAAGACTGGGTATTTTGATTTGAAATTTGATATAATGAAAACATTATCCTGAAATGATATAGAACCACCAGTAAGCACTAATAACTGTATCGACATATCAACAATGGCATATGTTTAGAATACATTCTTACCTTTCTATCTATCAATGTTGGAGTTTCTTCTGCTCCATTATCATTATCCAAGTTGAAAACTCGGTATGACCTAAATAATTAGACAATTCTTAAACAGGACGAAAACGCTCTATATAAATGAATTTCAATTCTATTATTTAGATGCATAATCAATGAAGAAGACACTGATAATTTATATGATAGAAGACTATACTTCTCCTCTTTTGTGTCATTTTTCTTGGACTTGACTCTAGCTACAGTCTCCAAAGTTGCCTGACAAACAGGAACACAGAACACAATAATCAGATATGCTCAGCATCAGTAAGCAACAAACGAAATGATGGAAGGAAATAGAGCATCTAGAATAAGCATTTTTATCATTGTAGCTGCAATAATCAACCATTCTGGCAGATGAAGACCCTATGAGAGTAAAACTATACTATAACTGCAATATGCAACTGTTCTGGCAGATGAAGACCCTGTGAGAGTAAAACTATACTATATAGGTAAACTACAAGAGGAACAATAAGAAAGCGTTCAACAATACATTGACAAGTAAAAAAGGTAATCTAAGTAAAAATTGTTTTTTTCAACTGCATAAAATACATACAATAAAATTCGAAAAGATTCAATTTAAAAAAAATATCTTTTACGGAAAAAAGTTAATGCCAATTAAAGAGTTTCATGTTGTAATCAATTTGTACCAAACAACTAAAGTCAATCCATATTATTCCTCCTAAACCACAGTAAAAGTTTGAACAAGCCAAAGCAAGAAGATATCACCAACCTGTTGTTCATTCACGCTGTTGTTAAAGCCACCCGCATCATTTTCTGTCATATTAATTTAAAAAAGCAATGAATTCACAAGCATAAACAAATTTTACAAGCTGGTCTAACGAACTTTTAAAAATAAAAAATAAACTAACAGATTGAAGCTGATGAGAAGACCAATGAAAGCTCTATTGTTACTCTTTAAATTTAGGCAACATATATACAAGGAGATAGGATAATTATATACAAATTGAAGCTTCAATTGGTTAATACATATATGCATCAGTTTTAATAATCTTTATGACCATACAGTGGCTGCTCCTAATAACATAAGGTTTTGTGAGAGTAGATCATGGTATAAGAGCTTATTTATCTAGTGGTCTAGGTTTAGAGCCCAGAAACACCCAATACTTTTTTACTTATAGGGACATCTCTTGTTGGTTCTTAGACTTATAGTGATCCAATCTTACACATATTGGGCTCTTCAATTATGTTCGTTACATGATTTTTTTTACCACTGAAGTGCTTTTTTTACCAATGAAGTGCGCATGACTGTTCAATCCATTACAGATTTAGCCACCCACTGAATCGTTCAAAAATATCACAATTGTTTTCTCTCATTGTCCTAACACTTAATCCCATCTTACGTAGTTGTTGACTGTCATCGATAGTCCATCCATAATTCAAGTGCAGATTTTCATGTCAATACTGACATAATCTTAAGCTCACTCTGTTCTACCTTACGTTCCAATGAAGTTTGTAATACAGCCACATATGGATATAGTGCAAGATAACTGGAATCCATATCATATCCTTCAAAGGTTCAATAGACATCTTAGAATACAACTCGAACCTTTCTTGAATTAATATAGTTGGTGAAGCTACAATTTTTTATAACAAAAACTACAATAAACTATGTTTGCTCTTCTGCTAATCTAATTTATATCTAATTAGAACTTATAAGAAAGTCAACTTTTCCAAAATAAGCAAGACCTGCGCATATAATTTAGGACAGAGGGTATCTATATCGAGGAAGAATTGAAGCGCAGTACTAAATACCTGTACTAACCAGATCTGTAAAATTAAAATCTATACTTGAATGAACCACATTTATTACCTTTCAAGTTGAATAATATCAGCTTCATTAAGAGTCTACATTAATCTAACATTTTGGATCCTTTAACACTATATCTTATAATATCGAGGGATCATATAACATAGTACCCGAGTCCATATAACATAGGGCTAACTCATAATTGATCATTTCTGGAGTTTGTGCTTCTGTACTTGGGTTTATCAACTAGAAACAGTTGCACAATTTTTAATGGTTTAGCTTCAGAGCAAGCTTCTCCGCATACTTGTATCCATAAATTAGATTTTTAAAATCAGCCTTTTCATAATGTATCGATTTTCATCACTTATAGTGTGCAGGGGGGAAACTAAGTTGAGGCAACAGCATTCACTAGAAGTCCCTTAATACTGTAGACCAGTAACGTATATAGTGTATAAAGGCAATTATTTTGGCTCATAAAGTTACTTTCCTTTACCTACAATTGTTTTTTGTAAGGCCCATAAATTACTGAACTACTTCTATCTTTCATTTCCAAACGAGCTGGCAAACATAAAATTGAATTAACAAAGTACATTGGATTTATGAATTTCACAATCAGATCTAACTACTTAGTACTAACAATCGACACTCATAAAAGAATCCAAACACAACTACATAATAACAACTAGCTTTTAGCCTAAAATTGTCCCAAAAATAATAAGCCCACACATGGATCACATCTCAAGACCTCCAAATCAATCATTCCTAATAATTAACCATAAATCACAAGTTCACACCAACTTAAGAATTAACTAACATTCTGAAATTCACTCCACAAATCCAGATTCCACACACAAATCAAACACTTCAAACTCCACACACTAAATTGAACCAAATTTTCGAGTAATTAACATTCAGTAACTACATTCCACAAATCCAGATTCCAAGCACTAACTTCTAACAACCTTCCAATTAATTAACATTCCGTAACTAAATTCAATAAATCCAGATTCCACACGCAAAGCAAGCACTTCCAACTCCACACACTAATTCCTAGCAACTTTCCGACTAACTAAATTTCCGCAACTACATTCAACCAATCCAGATTCCATAAAAACAAATCAAACACTCAAATTTGCACTAACTAACTTAAATTAACAACACAAAGAGAGTGAATTAAGTTCAGATCTAGCACAAACCTTCAATTTGATCACCTTCAGTGAACTCTTTCTCAAGAGCTCGATCAATCATACCAGCAAAACTATCTTCTCTGGCTTTTCGCGACACATTCTTCAATTCATCGCTAATTTTATCATCATCGAGCTGATCTACATCGGAATCGCCGGCTTCAACTGAAGGAAGTGAGAATATATACAGTATATATAGGGCGTATATAGAGATTATATATACACGACGGCGTACGGAGGAGCGCGGCGATCTCCTCCTACTCATCGCACGAGAGAGAGAGAGAGAGAGAGAGAGAGAGAGAGGGGGAGGGAGGGAGTGATCTATGTCGGTTCGAATAGAGTGAGATTTTTAGAGAGAGAGAGAGTAAAGAAGAGGTGGTTGACGCTGAACGGAGATGTGAGATATAAGAAAACACAAGCGTATTTTGTTGTTTTCTAAAAAAAATGAACAATCACAAATTTGAGATGTGAAATATATGAAAACACAGAGAAAATGCAAAATGACATAAAAATTGGGTTGGATGTTCAAAATAGCACTCCATGAAAATTGTGCCCTTCACTAGTACTTTCCTAATGTTATATATATGTTTTCATTTTTCTTTTTTTTTAAATAACATTTTCATTCTTTTAGAAATAAAAAACATCAAAGTAATACTTCAAACAATAAAATAATATTATTAAATTATTAAAATTTTATTTTTTATTTTTTTAATTAGAATTTTTAAATTTTATCTATATTCCTTTAGGGATTCAACAGTTAACTTTTGGGATTTAAAAATTCTATTTGGATTTTAGAAATATTCAAAATGACGAATAAACCGTATACGAACTTAGGGTTTACGAAACCCCAGACCCTAAACCCTAAGTTATCCTGATTTTTAAACGCGTTAGCATTTAGCGTTTAAAAATCAGGCTACCGGATTCAATTTTTAAATTAAAATTTTTAAATATTATCTGTATTCCCTTCGGGTTTCAACAGTTAACTTTTTGGGTTCAACAATTCCATTTTGGGTTTTAGAAATATTCAGAATGACTAACGAATAAAAAAAAAATTGAAATGACTATTTGATTATAAGGTTTTTAATAGTATTTGCAAAAAATTATATAGTGTAAAAAGTCAAAAAAATTATCTAACACCACTGAAAGCAATTCTTAAAAAAAAAAAATATCCTTTTGGTCTAAACCTGAACAGTACTGGAGTTCTGGCAAAAACGCATTTGTAAGCTGCGTTTTACCCCTGTAACGCATTCTGTACATGCGTTTTGCCCCATGTAACGCATGTTACGGATACGTTTTGTCAAAACGCGCAATGTAGCAGCGTTAAGAAAGTGCTAGTGCGGGGCAGTGTTTTCAGAAAGTGCTATTTTGGATATTTTGGATATTTTGATCAGAATTTATGTTATTTTGGTACTTCACCCGAAAACACTAAACAAAAGTTAATGTATTTTACCAATTAAATTAGATATAACTTGTAATTAAATTATTAAACATAAAAAATATTTCACGACCATTAAATCGTGTGACATTAACAAAAAAATTCGTTAAATTTTTCTACACATTAACGGTGTACTTCGCCATATTATATCCTTATATATAACTAACTTATAGCCCGTGCAAAGCACAGGTTACTTTTAAATATTTTTAAATTATATGATTTAATGAAATAGAATATAATAATTTATTATGCTTATAATTTAACTTTGTAATATTAATTAATAAAATTATTAATAATAATAATAATAGTTATTTAATAAATAATATGTCTTGTTTAGAACTAATAATAATATAAAATCTTTAATATAAATTTGTTGTTGACGAAATTCGAATCTTGAATTTTAAAGGAGTGATTTAAATATAAAATGTCAATCTTGACAAAATTCTATCAAGAACTCGAAAAGTTACAAACTTCATCGATTCAGTACAATATCAAATCAAGAATGGAAGAAAATTTCATAAATCATGAAAGAAAACATAATAAGATACATATGTATATTACCAGCGGCTGAGGAAGTTGGGGCATGCTCTGTTGAGAGTGAAAGGCAAATAAAGAAAGTTGAACCATATCCAAATGATATATTAGTTATTGAGTTGGTATAAAAAAACGAAAGTGCGTATATAATTTATATATATATATTTGTATATAATTTATATATATATATATATTTCTTTTTTAATTTTTTTTAGTAGTGGGATAACCAAAAAGAGGGGATAACCAACTACAAATTATACCCTTTTGCTTATTATAGTATAGTATAGATAGATAGTATAGATGCCATATTATATCTTTATATATAATAAGAGTAAAAGGGATAATAAACAAGTACTACCATAGGTCACAGGTTCGACTCCTAACAATACCATATATTTTATAAATTAAATTTAAATGTTTCGTTGAACAAAGACAGCCCAATACTATTATATGACTTAGTGCCCGTTTGGCACAACTTTTATTTTGGGTTTATGGACTTATTTTCGGATAAAAATTTTATATTTTGATAAAAAAAAAATTATACAAGTATTTAATATATGTTTGAGATTCAATAAGTTGTAAAAATAAGTTGAAAAATAAACAGAAAAGTTAGAAATTTCTAACTTTATCTTAAAATAAGTTAACTTATTCTAGAAAAAAGTTTTTCAAACACCCCCTCAATGACCGGATGCAAAGAACCAATTCTAGAAGTTAACCTTAGTTCTGAGTTCTGATTGTCGCGGAAGTTAAGGAAATCAGAATTTGGTTTTCGCAAATTGATTAATTATATTTTATTATATCTTTTATTATAATACCTGAGTCTATCCAGATATATAGTTAGGTGTAGTTAACCAAACAGAAAACTTTGAATTATTTTAGGACCAATCAAAGATCATTCCTAAATTTTAGACCAATCATATTATATCAAAAGTTTTCTTTATTTATCATTCTTATCCTATAATATTAACTACGGTTAGTTAACAATTCTAATTTAAATAGAATTATTTGATTTAACATATTTATATATTACATATTTTTTAATGTAAATAAAAGAGGGCACTTTTATTACAATACTTACGGAACTAGAACTTGATGGCCATATTTGAATTCTATTTAAATTCGGAGGGGTCGCCTACTCGCCTCAAGTGAAGTGTGTGTGCTTTATTTATTGTATTATCAATTCAATTTTAATTCTTTATTTACTTACATAATTCATTATTTTTTTAATTTTGTTAAATATCCTTCCTTTATTATAATACCAGAGTCTACCAATATGCAGTTAATTAGTCAGAAAATTTTGAATTATTTTAGAACCAATTAAAACTAATTCTTAAATTTTAGACCAATCATACTATATTAGGAGTTTTCTTTATTTACATTCTCACCCTACCTCATTAATTATGGTTAGTTAACATATCTAATTTAAATGCAATAATGATTTTATTTAACATATCCATACAAACATATTTTTTAAATCAAAAACTATTTACTAAAAAATCACAATTTTAATTTGAAATCAATCATGATCAACTATTATATATATTAAATTAATCATTCATTTTTTTATTTATTTTTTGCTAAAACGATAAATCATCATTAATCATTCATTAATTAACCATTCTTTGATCATTCCTAAATTTTAGACCAATCATATTATATTAAAAGTTTTCCTTATTTATCATTCTTATCCTGTAATATTAATCACGGTTAGTTAACAATTCTAATTTAAATAGAGTTATCTAATTTAACATATTTATATATTACATATTTTTAATGTAGAAAAAGAGGGCACTTTTATTACAATACTTACAGAACTAGAACTTGATGGACATATTTGAGTTCTATTTGAATTCGGAGGGGTCGCCTACTCGCCTCAAGTGAAGTGCGTGGGCTATTTTTATTGTATTATCGATTCAATTTTATTTCTTTATTTACTTACATAATTTATTATTTTTTTAATTTTATTAAATATCCTTCCTTTATTATAATATCCAAGTCTACCAATATGCAGTTAATTAGTCAGAAAATTATGAATTATTTTAGAACCAATTAGAACTAATTCTTAAATTTTAGACCAATCATACTATATTAGGAGTTTTCTTTATTTACATTCTCACCCTACCTCATAAATTATGTTTAGTTAACTTATCTAATTTAAATGCAATAATGATTTTATTTAGCATATTCATAAAAACATATTGTTTAAATAAAAAACTATTTCCTAAAAAATCACAATTTTAATTTGAAATCAATCACGATCTACTATTATATAATTTAAATTGATCATTCATTTTTTTTATTTTTTTTCCTAAAACGATAAATCATAATTAATCATTCATTAATTAACCACTCTTTTAATATAAAGTCAATTAACCACGCATTACACACATGCGTACAGGGGGTACGCATCTTAATTTTGCGTAGTCACTGACCACGCATCTCCATTTTGCGTAGGTTTTGTAAAATCACACTCTGCAAAAGTGAACAGTGAACGTGAATACGCATGTTGAAGATGCGTTTAACAGGATACGCATCTTCAACATGCGTATTCATGTTCACTGTTCACCGTCTTCAATCCCCGTCTGAGACGAATTTTGCGACCAAACTTTCACCACACTGTTCGATCTCTCCAGGCATCGATCAGGCACGTATTGTACACCAAAATGATCGACTTATCATCCTCTACAAACCTATGTTTTTATATTTTCGTTTCTTTTGCCGGAATCGAAAACCACGAAACCAACGCCAACTTTCCGATTAGCTTTCCGATTATCTATGCATGCCAATTCGGGGCCAAAACTCGACAAAAGAATGGGGAAGAATTGAGAGTCAGGTATGGGCAACATTTTGATGACCTCAAAAAGGACTGGAGGTTGTCGGAAGGGGGATAACCTGTAAAGGCGATTTTGAGGGCGACTTTTCATTCGTCTGAGCGCCGGAGACGAAAACGAGATAATGACGTCATATGACGTCAATACGCATTCTACGAATGCGTATCTCACTACACGCATTTTGGCAATGCGTATCCCAGTATACGCACTAAACACATGCGTACTTCGTGGTTAAAAAGGGCGGAGTGTTTTGAATATAGGCATTTCGGGCACCTTCCATAGAAATGTGGTGTAGTTTGGGCAATATTTCTTTGAGGACACTTCTAAATTAAGACCAATAAAATTCAATTAAAAGTTTTCCTTATTTAACACTCTCATACTACTATACTAACCATGTTTAGTTAACAATTTTAATTTAAATAATATTACTTTCTTGATTTAACATATCCATATATTACACATTTTTTTAATATCAAAAATATTTTAAAGAAATTACTATTATAAATTAAAATCAATTAGGATATTACAAATATATAATATTAACTGATATTCATAATATTAACAAATTTACTACTTTATTAATTTAGAATATTAACGGATTTTCATAATATTAACAAATTTACCACTTTTTTGATTTAGAATTAATCATAATTATACTTATTATATATTATAGATTAATTTTCATAAATATATATTAGAGGCAATTAGAACTTACCATTATAATTAGAAGAGTTATATCATTCTTATCCTAATTTACTTATCTTGGTTACTTAACAATTTTATTTTAAATACAATAATTATCTTATTGAAATTTAACATATCGTAGATTACATATTTTTTAATGTCAAAAATATTTATATCAAATTATTTTAAACAAAATTAAATAAGAATTATACAAATATTTAATAATAATTGATTGCATAATATAAAGAAATTTACCACTTTTTGATGTACAATTAATTGTAATTATACTATTACATATAACAGATTATTTTTCATAAATATGTATTAGAGTCAATCAGAGTTTACCACTAAACTTAAAAAACCCATATAATTTTCATCCTAATTTAAATAACTTGGTTACTTGGCAATTTTATTTTCAATACAATGATAATTTTATTAAAAAGATATATTAATACATGAATATATTTTATCTAAAATATATAATATTTAATATTTCAAACTCTCAGTCTAAAATCATAAGGTACAATCAAATTTTAATAAATCTGTTATTATTAAATTGGAAGAATTTAAAATTTAATTATTTTATCACGCTATTCAAAATATACGTTCAAAATTTAAATTATATAAACTTTCAAAATAATCAAATATAAAATAAATTAGCTTCAACCAATTCAAATACTAAAATAAGTTTTAAACCAATTGTCTTCTTACATTTTACTTACAAGAGATTTTTAGTTACGTAATAATTAATGGTACAAACAAATTGATGTGAAAATATATTTGAATTATTTAAAATATTAAATATACTTTTAAATAGTAGTAAACATTATTTAGTGTATAAATTATCAATCCAAAAATAAAAATCATTACAGGGTCAATAATAAATATTGTTGGTGAATATTTTCATACTAAATTGATCAACTCATCGCAAATTTTCCTATAAATCACTGTTTTATTGTTAATTAATTCATCAATAAAAGGACATACGACATCTACAAAAATAATCAAAATTGCATATTTTCTTACAAATCACTATTTTTTATAGGTAATTAATTAATTAATAAAAGGGCGTACAACATATAAAAAAATAATCAAAACTGAACAAACACATAATAAAATAGGTCAAATCAAGGTTTCATTCATCCAATCATTGAGCATATCTTCAATTGTGATAAATCACTCGCTTATATCACTAAAATATAAAGTATTTTTGGTAAGACAATTTATAAAGGAAAATCAATAAAAATGGGGCTTATGTCATCTCTAAATTTTAGTTTAGTATTTTTTGGGAGAGGATGAGAGAGAAAACCGGCTACGAACTTTGTTATAAATATCAGTAATATTGATCACTAAACAGGTCGATACACATAAAATTCTATATATATTTTTCCCAAAAGGGTGCTTTTTTTTAATTAAAGTAATAGTATCAATTCTCATATCCTAATCTAAAAGCAGATATCTTGAATTTGTTTGGTTTGTTAATAATAACAACAAATACTAAAATATGGATAAAAAAAACTTTCTAACTTGGTAGAAAGATTTTACACAAAGAGAGATATTTATTAACAAGAAACATAATTAAGAAAGAAAAAAAAATGAGGGTTTCATTTTGTTAGGAGACTTTATACCATGTATATTACTCTTAGTTTTGTTTGTAGCATCTGTTCTTAGTAATATAGTTACATACTTACATAACTTGGATACAAAATAATATTTATGTAATTTTCATATTTTTTCTATTCGCATATTTTATTTTGTACCGTGTACACGAAAAAATTCAGGTAGTTTAGTGACATTTTGTACATGATTCAATTTCACGTCATTTTCGTGCAAGACCCCAAATTACACGACATGAATGTACACAACACAAATGATTCATTAGGACTACGTAAGCATTTTTTTTCTAATATATGTCCGAAAAATATACTCATTGTTAAAGGAAAATGAATTTCATGTTATTTAACATGATAATTAAATTAGAAGGACACATATATAATAATCTGATTATGTGTACATATATTACACACTTAATTTCAGTTTTATAGATAGTATTTTGTTTTAACACGTTAGTCAAATAGAAATAAAAAGTGATACTCATTTTCGAATTACTTATTTTATGAGCTGAAAAAACTAAAATTTAATATACCACATTTTACTAGAAAATAAAAAAAAATCAATATACAAACTTCCAAACTTAAAATACACATTTTAAGTTATCACTACAAACAAATTGAGAACAATCACCATAAACTCTAACAATCATATCTTACTCTAACTGTGCGATAAATTCGATTTGTTTAGTTGGTTGATAATATTTATTTTTCTAAATGAATCAATTCACTAATAAAAGCACATATAAATGATATTGAATGAATATATTGCTAGATTAGATGAAAGTTTCTTTTGTCATAACTACGTTCGTTTCGTGGATCCTGCATAACAGAGATCATTTCTCATACAGTCGTAATATGCAACCTTTTTTTTTAAAAGATAATCTAATAATTTATTAATGGCATGAGAAATAAGTGTTTATGATTTTTAATATGTATTCGAAAAATTAACCACGACCCATACAATAGAACCCTTTAAATTAATACTCCACAAAGTCATAACCTCTCTATAATGATAAAAAGTTTTGGTACCACCTGATAATCAATAGTTATATATTAATCACTCTAATGTGATAACGTGATAATTTTTTTCGGTCACAAGGTTATCACTTTAGAAGGATCCACAGTACTGAATATTTAAATATACCAAATTCCCAAAATAACAAAATGTAAAATATAGGTACAAAATTTATTAACTTGGTAGAAAATATTCTCAATTAAAGGAAAAATAAAAAATAAGTAAAAACAATAAAGAGTGATTTTGAACTTTTATGCGGGGGTGATAAATGTTTTGGTGATGGTTGATAATATTAATATTAATTCAATTGGTATGAATTGATGGATAAGTAATTTAATATTTAAGTTAATTTATATTTTAATGAAATTATCTTTTTTTTAATAATAATTAAAATGACATGTTTTTATTAATTAATTAATATATTTTAGCAATCGGTGTGTAGCACGGGTAGAACGCTAGTTTTATTATATAATAAGAGTAAGAGTGATAATACACGATATTATGTTCTTTTGCAAATAAATATGTGTATAATTGATGGTTAATTATATCTCATTATATAATAAAATTATGAATATTCTATTATATAATAAAAATAAAAGGAATAATAAACGAGTACTACCATAGTCACAGTCAAAGTTTCGACTCCTAACAACAACATATATTTTATATAACAAAGGATTCACTCAGATTTAATAGTATATATTAACATAATTCTATCACATTTGATACGTGGAATAGTAGTTATGCGCACTTGAGCTCTGTTAGTTTCATATGTTTTCCTTATAAATATTATAAAATATTAGGCTCTTAGTGATTTAGGATATTATAAGGTATGACAACTCCAACAAGTTTCCTTATAATTGTTTCTTATAATTATTAAATAATAAATGAAATAATGAAGCAAGAACAAAAAAAGAGGGAAACAATTGAAAAAAGGAGAAAAAATAATATTTTATTGATAAAAGTGAAATAAGGAATTCCTTAGAGATAAGGGATGACATGAGCACTATTTTAGACCAAATTCCTTATAATTTTAGTTAGGAGCTCATATAAGGGATTTATTGGACTTGCTCTCAGATCGGTAATGACCACTACTTAATCATTTTTTTCGCAACCTATATGGCTAGATATCCCAGATTACGAGATTATAAGGTTATTGATTAGCAAAAAATTGAATATCATTATTTTCAATGATGAAAGTGTTAAACTTTGAAGATTAAATTTTTAATAAATATAAAATAATTTATTAAAAAAATATTTGTAGATTTAATTACTGCTTTATTTTTTGAAAATTATTAAAGAAACAATAAAATAACTTTTTTAAAATATCTTTTATAAAAATATTGCAGTTGCTTATGGTTGTATTAAAGGTTAGTTTTTGTTATATTTTATCACATTTTGTTACAAAATCGTATTTGTACAAAAAATTCAAAAAAAACACTTTTAACAAAAAAAATAAATTAAAAAGGTACTTTTTGAAAAATAAAAAAGGTTCTAAAAATATATTTTTAAAAATTCCCCTATATTTAATTAAAAAGGAAAAAAAAAGGTCCATGTTAACTTCTAAAAGATGAAAGTTTATTTTTCTTACAATTATTTTGATTACTTAAGAATGTTTAAATCTTTAAAATAATACATTTTTTCATAAATAAGAGCGTAAAATTTAATAAAAATCACTTTTTTTTTCTTAAATTACTTGATTTCTACAGTTATAATCTAATTATATGCTATTATCTTATTTATACATTTATATATAAGAAGTGTGAAAGGGATTTTATTCAGAAATTGTAATAAAAGTAGATGTGAATCGCTATCCTTTATATATATAAATTTATTGAGTTGTTAAAATGGCTATTTTAAAATACTAAAAATAAATTTTAAATGATTTTAACCAAATATAGGTTATACATTTGTCTTCTTAAAACCAAATATAGGTTGTCTTCTTAAACTGAAATCAATGTAATAATTCATGAATTTTTTCAACTATCCTAATATCGAAATAAATTCTAAAAAATGTATGTCAAATTTATTCAATATTTTCTTAAGTTTTAATATAAATTTACTTATAGATATTAAAACAAACTCTGCATTATAAGATATATATAAACAGTGTTTAAAAAAATGAATTAAACGATCATCTAAGCAACCGTTTAAGCGAAATTAGATCATCATACGCTTCAATTGTGTTTTAATCTGATGATTAAGCATTTTTAAAAATTAAGTGATGTATAAGTGTTAATATAACGGATTAAGAGGTAAAATAGATTTTACGTGCAAAATTTTTAATTCTTAAAATACTAATATTTTTATAATCAAACAATAATCATAACTAAAAATTAAAAATGTATTATTTTACTAAAACTTTGTATTTTAAGATTCTTAACACTTAATTTTGACAAAATATTACTCTTACACATATTATCATAGTTAAAATCTTAAATAAATACTATATATCTTTTTAGAGATTCGTTTAAAATTTGCTTAAAAGTTCGTTTATATGTTAAAGACTTGAAGGTTTTCCCACCGTTTAAAATCGCTTTTCGCTTTTTAGAATATTGTGTATAAAATTGTATAACAACTATTAGTATATTCTGTATAATAATAATAATAATATAGAAAGAATGAGATTTTTATATTGAATTTCGAGATTCACGATTTAGTATTATAAAAAGAATACTTGAAATAAATAGATGAAAACTATTTATTTTAATATAATTTTTTTAACGTTAATGGATAAATTTCTTCTTCAAAAAATTAAGATTCGAACCTCAATAATAATACATTAAAAAAACTTATATTGCTTAAAATTAAATTATTAATAAAAATTTAAAGGTTTAAAAATTATCAGTATCAAAGAAAATTTGTGAATAATATAATTTAAATATTTAAAAAATAACCGTGCAACGCACGGGCTATAAGCTAGTAAAAAATAATTCATTTAACTTAACTCCAACCTGGTGGAAAAAAAAAACTTAACTTCAACCTATGGATGGCTTTGTCCCGATTCGATAGATACCCGATCCGTTTCGACCCGATTTGATTTAATTGAATCCAAAATTTTGGATCTAGATCTGAGTTTGGAATTTATTTTTAGACTCTAATAAATTTTGGGTCGAGTTTGGGTTTTGTGCTAACCCATCCGAACCGGACCCGAAACCCGAAAATTGAACCGAACCCGTATCAAACCCGGATCCGAAATATATATACATACATACATATAGAATGAATGAAATATAATTTATTTAGTGTTGGTATCTAGTTTCTATTCTAACTTTGGTTTCCATTTAAACGCTAGCCTATATATATGTGTATATGTATATGTATGTATATATGAGTTGCACTCTAGAAAGAACACCTTATATAAAGAACAATAAAGAACACCATCATAATACTTTATTTTTCATAAAAAAATTATTTGTTATGATAAGGATCACAAATTATAACAACAATTAAGCTTAACATATCGAATCTAACGTAGAATCTCATTTAAATTTAAAAATCAAATATTACATGGAATCCAGTATAGAATCTTATATATATATTTGTAACAATGAAATTATGTGTAATCATGTTATATTTGATCCTAATTTTTTGTTAGAATCTATATTTGTTCATCAAACATCATTTTTGATGTGAAAATTAGAATTTAAATGCGATTTTATGTAAGATTATATGGTGTTCTTTATTGTTCTTTATATAAGGGTGTTCTTCATGGAACAATGGCTTATATATATATATATATATATATATATATATAGAGTAAGGATCTGGGGAAAACCTCGTTTAATGGAAAACTTAGAAAACTAAATCGAAATATAGCATATATGGTATGCAAACTAATCGTTGGGAGATGAAGAAAGATGTGGTGAAATTAGATTTAAAAAAAAATATCACCGATTGACGGGAAAAATCAAATTAAAAATGGAGGGGATTATGTGTGATTCTGTGTGTGAGGGTGTATTTGATTAGTGTGTGGGTGCCCCTGGCGGGGCCATTGATCTTAATACATCTAATGGCTAGGATTAGTACCTTAGTTTTCTTCAAAAAATAAGTTCTCTTTTGAGCACTTGCTATATATAGGCAAGTGCTCAAAAGAGAACTTATTTTTTGAAGAAAACTAAGGTACTAATCCTAGCCATTAGATGTATTAAGATCAATGGCCCCGCCAGGGGCACCCACACACTAATCAAATACACCCTCACACACAGAATCACACATAATCCCCTCCATTTTTAATTTGATTTTTCCCGTCAATCGGTGATATTTTTTTTAAATCTAATTTCACCACATCTTTCTTCATCTCCCAACGATTAGTTTGCATACCATATATGCTATATTTCGATTTAGTTTTCTAAGTTTTCCATTAAACGAGATTTTCCCCAGATCCTTACTATATATATATATATATATATATATATATATATATATAGAAAAGTTACATGGAGTACTGTTTAATTGGAGTACGTTGGAGTACATATACGTTCTGCATTTAAAATAATGTATTATTTATTATTTTGCAAACCTTGTTATATGAATATCATATTTTCATTGATAATTTTGAAAATCATGTATATTTTGCAATATGTTCATCTTGAAAATCCTTTATGTTTTGCAATCAGAACATATATGTTTTGCAACCCAAACGTGTTTTGCAGAAAAATTCATTTTGCAATATTTTGTTAGCAAAATATACAAAATTTTCAAGATTTTCGATGAAATAATGATGTTCATGTAATAAGATTTGCAAATTAATAAATTTTACAAAATTTTGAATGCAAAATGTATATGTACTCCAAGTACTCCAATTAAATGAGTACTCCATAGAGCTGGACTCATATATATATATATATATATTTATTTATTTATGTATAATATAGTATATATAATTTGTTAGGAATTATGTTATCCGTGATGATTTATATAAAACACCTAAACACGTATTTGTATAAGTTATTTTGTAATTCACCAACGGTCACCAACGAATGATATAATTGCCAAGTATTCGTTGATGAGGTAACTTATCAATCGATAAGTTTGTATCATGCTTAGATTTTTCAACGTATTGTTATCGATTGAAGTATTAGTTGATAGTATTCATTAAAACACGTTAACTTTTAATTTAAAACATAATCTTCCAATAATTAGTATATACCCAAAAATATCTCACCATATCTTCTAATCACTGTTCGCACTTTTTCACGCAAGAGAACGTGGTCAACAAGTAATATAGAGTAAATAAGATTCGTTCCCACAGAGACTCAAATTGTTCGCTAAGTTCACTTATGCACCAGCTTATGATTCACACTCACTGCTAAGACAATCACAATATTGGTTGATTTAACTAATGATTAATTACCAACTAAGCCAATTACGAGAAAATAACTTAACGATTAACTTATAATAAACAGACATGGGATTTCAACTTCAATTACTACTTCATCTAGAATCTTATGCCCTTTAGCCTAGCATGTGACCGAGTTGATTACTGATTAGATGCACTAAACTGATACACACCAACTTTCGTTGTGCATATACCATCCTACTGATCATCCACAATTGATAGAAGTCAAGTAGTCACCAAATATGTGTAGTCCCTATATGTCTATAGCAATTGAACACATACCGGTTGAAAATCAAGCACCCATTAAACCACATAGTCGATGCAAGACGGTTAGAATTACATCACAAATTAATACATGTTCTTCACATGCAAAAACCTATGCTAGCATGAATTGTTCTAAACCCTAGATCCACTTTCGCATTCACTAGGATTAAACAAACAATTACAAGTGTTCGCGACGCACTTATAACGAATAAGCATAAACATACTAGGCAATCAATACATTCAATCACACACCAAGGCATAATTAACACTCAATAACTAGAATCCATAGCAAAATCCATTAAAACCCCATGATAACGAATTAGCCCATAATTGACCTAATTGTCATCATGGGTTCTTTGGAAAACATAATTCTAAAATCAACAAGTAAAAATAAAGAAGAAGAATAAGGTTTAGAATTAAATCCCCACAATAGAAGAATACAAAGGTTTCAAGAATAATCCTTGCTTGTCACTAGCTTGGAAGAATTCCTTCTCCTCCTCTCTCTTCTGACAAAAACTAGGTTATAATATGTAACGTATGTATATGTTATGATTACAAAGGTAGGACGTTGATATATAAAAAACGTTTCCTCCCTCTTGCCCAATAAAATATTTAATATTCTATTACAATTAGAATTTAATTAAGGTGCTAAAACCTGCCCGGAATATAATTAGAACTCGAAAAGGGCAAAACAGGAATTTCCCAGCCATGCTTCACAAAGTCTGCACGCGCGAATTAATTCAGTACTTTACTTGCACGTGATTCCTATTCCAGGTTGTAGAAAATCTCTCAAGCTTCGCGTGGGCAGTAAGATCGCTAAAAACGGACTTACAGAACTCCAGATATGGCCAAAACAGTATAAGCTGCGCAGCCTTCCCAGAAAATCCGAATTTAAATCAATTAATTCCCAAAAAATTGTAGAAGCATCCACCTTAATCAACATTCTCGTAAACCTGCACAACTAAGCAAAACACATCAAAACTACAAGAAACTTGAGTCCAAGACAATCAATTTAAGCCGAATTAGTATGTTCCAAGTGGATATAAATCCACTTATCACACCCCCAAACTTAAACCGATGCTTGTCCTCAAGCATTAACAATTACAACTAACTAACTAGTACCACTTCCGTAGGTGATCACGGTTGCATTTGGCATATGCAACAAGCCCTTTAAACCCCTAGGCAGCCCTAGTGGACGAGTAAGGTCTCGTGAGGGCCTATAGCGAATGTACCCACAAAATCCATTTAACCTAATGCAATGCAATGCATGAATGCAACTAAATGAAAATGCAAGATCCCCTTCAAACTCACCAAAACCAACTAACAAGCAAATATCTCAACGAATGTAACAAATCCAAGCAGAGCTCGACTAAATCCCCGTATACTAACAAATACATGAACAGAAACGTGCGTGTGTGCAATGCTCATCAGAAATACCCCCAGAACTAGGTCAAAAATCATACATGATTTCCGTCAAGACAATCACAGGTTTATAACTAGAATAGACTGTAGACACTCCATAGCCTAGGAACACCTCCACCCTCATCCAAGGTAGACAGAAACTCATGCTTTATTACTATGACACATAATAGAATATACAATACGCATGCTTATTTAACCGTGCAATGAATGAGACCCCAAAAGGCTTATACAATAATACCCATGTAGCGAGTGTTAGGTCAGTGGATCCCAGGCTATAAAGCCTTAGGTCACTAGGACTAAGTCCCCTCATACTTAATTGCTCGAGTATTAAAGAGCTCACTCTGGTTAATTTTGCATTAACAAACAATACTTGACTCTTTTTTTTTCTTTTTTTTTCCTTTTTTTTTTCTTTTATATTTTTTTTTTTTCGCAATCTGGAATGAGCCTTTCTCATTTCCAACCCTAGACTACTCATATAAATATGAGCTGGCTACTAGCCATTTGACGCCTAGCCTTTATTGACAAATATGAACAACTAGCATGAAAATTCCTGGTTTCCCCCAAACTTAGACTTTAATGTTCCTACGCTATAAAGGGAATAACGAAAATTCTAAATATAAACAAGTGATTAAATCTCAAAACATCCCACAGGCATGACCCTAACCTAGCCCCAAAAGCACCCCAATGAGACTGTGTAATAAATTTTGTTCCCGTAACATGCAAGTCAATTTCATAGAAACTATAAATCAGCCCTCTACTCATCATCATCACACCCAAATCAACATCCACCTATCAATCAGAATCAGCTCGTCCTAAGGGATCATGAAATATGCATGCCATGAAAATGCAACTAAATGAAAAACTCACATGGTATACGAAAATAAAACAAAATGTCCTATATGAAACAAACGTAGATAATACGAACATAACAATCATGCATGAACTATCACTACTATGCAAACATGATATCCTATATGAACACAAAATACAACAATATATATATACAACTACTAATCCCTCAAACCACCCCCAAACTTAACATATTCAATGTCCTCATTGAATGGAAGTAAATACAAGGGATAGCAGAAAACATACCTACTCGTCCTCCTCTTCGAATGAATCATGCGGGAGACGAAAATTTTACAACACTAGCACCACCTCTCCCATGCTTAGGAGCCATAAGAATCAATTCCCAACTCAAAAGAAGCTCCACCAATAACCACCTCAAAATATCCCACCAAAAACCACCAAGCAGAATCACACCAAAAATACCCAAGTAACAAGAATAATACAAAATCCCAATTTACAAGAACACAAATTCGTAATAAAATAAAATAGAGAAAAGAATTCCCACTACGAATCAAAGAGGTGAACTTGTACTAATTTTCCCCCAAACTTGAATTTTTAAGAGATGTAGAGGAGGAATATAATGAATTGGGTGTGTATGTATGGGTATATATAGGCCATGGAGTAATAGGATGAATATAAGAATTTTAATGTGAAAAGGAAAAAATTTGGGTGGAATTTGGAATTTGATATGGGATAGAAAAAATATTTAATGGATGAAAGAAAAAGATTTAGAAAAGAAATAGGAATTTGAAATTTTTTAGGAGAGATGAGGGGTTTTGGAATTAAAATAGGAAAAGATTTAGGGAGGAGATGGGGCTATAAAAAGATTTTGGGATGATGGAATTTATTTTTTTATATACACTAACCTCTACAAACCTGCGACAACAGTGCAAGGCTGAGAAAAATATTTCTGAAATTTTCTGTTACACGCGCGACCTGCTCAGCGTGGGGGCAAACCGCGCCTCTTCCAGACACGCATAAGCAAGCTGCGTTTCAGCGCCGCAGCTTGCCTTCCCTCCAGAAACGTAACTGCAAGTTGCGTTACAGAGCCGCAACTGGCTTTTCTTCCAGTAACGCAGGCGCTACCTGCGTTACAGCCCCGCAAATTGCCCAAAAATTCGATTTTTCTGATTTTTTTTTTTTTTTTTTTTTCACAAAACACTCAATTTTTTTTTTTTTTTTTTTTTTTTTATACTAATGCATGGGTTGCCTCCCACGAAGCGCTTCTTTTACGTCAGTAGCTTGACTTGGCCACGATTTTCATCTTGAAAATTTTCTGCACCGCATCTCTATAAGGCCATTTAATGATCTTTTCTGGAGCGACATCTTCGACGACAAGCTTTACCCGTATTCGCTCCTCACAAGCTCTCTTAACAACATTCTCCCACCTTCCTGAAAAGTTAGCAGCAATAACAATAGCAAGCAAAGGAGATGAATTACAAGAAGCATACCCCAGGTGAACTAGCAATGTTTTGAGCTCGAGTTCGGGAGCTCTTTCAATTAATGGCTTAAGGCGCACCTGAGAATTCCAGAGATCTTCCACTCCAAGCAACTTATGTGGAATACGTAACCCTATCAACCAAGGCACTGTAATCCTCAGTTGGTCATACTTTTCCTTCTCCTTCTCCGTGTCATACTTTTTACTCTGCCCTGCATCAACCAATTTCAAGCTAAAACACTCCTCATCCTCCGCCGTCAAATTCATGGCTAGAGTTTGCTTCTGAAGCCTCTGTGGATATGGAGGAGGAAAATTGATTTGGACGATCTCTGTAGTCTTCTCCGGAGTATATTTGTCAACAGGAGTGACACTCTTTTCCTCTTCGGCCTCCAGCTGGTCGAAGTCAGATTGCAACGAAACGGCATTCAACAACTGAACATGCTCTTCTAATTCATCATCTTCCACACTGAGACACTCTTCATCCTTCGAAGGAATTAGCATAGCCGCTTGAGCCTTGGAATTTTCTTGATCTTGGGCTGATTCTTCAAAATTTTCAGATTGCAAAGGAAGTGGTTGCGGTTGATTATTCAGAATTGAATTTTCTGGACATTCTGAATTTTCTGATTGGTTTGCCTCCGACTCTGCTTCCTTATCAGCTTCATGTTCTGCTTCTTCCCCATCTCTGCCCTCAGACTCTCCTTCCTGAACATCGATCAAAGTCTCACCCGTGGCTAAGAAAGGCCAGTCAAGACTGATAGTAAGGTTCTTGTCCTCCTCCTCTACATCTAGGCCTTCTGTGCCACTTGCAATTTGATTCAATGTTTGTAATGCATTTGCAATTTGACCAATCTGATCTCCTATTCTCTGGAGAGACAATGCATTGCTTTTAGCCATCAACCTCAATTCTTCTAATTCAGCTTCTTCGGTCGACTGTTGGATAGACCAAGTCTGAAATTGCTGCTGCTGAAATTCAGGAGGTTGAAAGTGTTGATGCACTGGGGCATACTGATGCTGAAATTGTTGCCCCTGTTGCTGCTGAATTCCCCCTGGATTGTATGGCTCATCTTCAAACTACTGATTTTGGAGCGGGTAGAATGGATATTGAGATTGCTCCATACCACTCTGATTGTAGTCCCAGCTGAAATTTGGCCGGTTTCTGTTATACTCACATTGATGAGTGTAATGTCCACCTGCACACAGCTCACAAACAATTACGAATTCCTGCTCCCAATAATCCATCAAATAAAAAAAACGTCCGAGTCAGTGAATTTAACCCAAATTGATGACAAGATCATAAACTAAACAAACAATGAACCGAGTCCCCGGCAGCGGCGCCAAAAACTTGTTCGCACTTTTTCACGCAAGAGAACGTGGTCAACAAGTAATATAGAATAAATAAGATTCGTTCCCACAGAGACTCAAATTGTTCGCTAAGTTCACTTATGCACCAGCTTATGATTCACACTCACTGCTAAGACAATCACAATATTGGTTGATTTAACTAATGATTAATTACCAACTAAGCCAATTACGAGAAAATAACTTAACGATTAACTTATAATAAACAGACATGGGATTTCAACTTCAATTACTACTTCATCTAGAATCTTATGCCCTTTAGCCTAGCATGTGACCGAGTTGATTACTGATTAGATGCACTAAACTGATACACACCAACTTTCGTTGTGCATATACCATCCTACTGATCATCCACAATTGATAGAAGTCAAGTAGTCACCAAATATGTGTAGTCCCTATATGTCTATAGCAATTGAACACATACCGGTTGAAAATCAAGCACCCATTAAACCACATAGTCGATGCAAGACGGTTAGAATTACATCACAAATTAATACATGTTCTTCACATGCAAAAACCTATGCTAGCATGAATTGTTCTAAACCCTAGATCCACTTTCGCATTCACTAGGATTAAACAAACAATTACAAGTGTTCGCGACGCACTTATAACGAATAAGCATAAACATACTAGGCAATCAATACATTCAATCACACACCAAGGCATAATTAACACTCAATAACTAGAATCCATAGCAAAATCCATTAAAACCCCATGATAACGAATTAGCCCATAATTGACCTAATTGTCATCATGGGTTCTTTGGAAAACATAATTCTAAAATCAACAAGTAAAAATAAAGAAGAAGAATAAGGTTTAGAATTAAATCCCCACAATAGAAGAATACAAAGGTTTCAAGAATAATCCTTGCTTGTCACTAGCTTGGAAGAATTCCTTCTCCTCCTCTCTCTTCTGACAAAAACTAGGTTATAATATGTAACGTATGTATATGTTATGATTACAAAGGTAGGACGTTGATATATAAAAAACGTTTCCTCCCTCTTGCCCAATAAAATATTTAATATTCTATTACAATTAGAATTTAATTAAGGTGCTAAAACCTGCCCGGAATATAATTAGAACTCGAAAAGGGCAAAACAGGAATTTCCCAGCCATGCTTCACAAAGTCTGCACGCGCGAATTAATTCAGTACTTTACTTGCACGTGATTCCTATTCCAGGTTGTAGAAAATCTCTCAAGCTTCGCGTGGGCAGTAAGATCGCTAAAAACGGACTTACAGAACTCCAGATATGGCCAAAACAGTATAAGCTGCGCAGCCTTCCCAGAAAATCCGAATTTAAATCAATTAATTCCCAAAAAATTGTAGAAGCATCCACCTTAATCAACATTCTCGTAAACCTGCACAACTAAGCAAAACACATCAAAACTACAAGAAACTTGAGTCCAAGACAATCAATTTAAGCCGAATTAGTATGTTCCAAGTGGATATAAATCCACTTATCAATCACTAACAAAATATAATAGAAATCCGTATATAACGAATAATGATCGTTAGATTTTTAGTAAAAACTCAGAATCATTAGATCTAATGAGTAGATATATTATATGATTAAATTAATTACTAAAATTTCAAGGTTCGAATTCCGTCAACGACATGTTTATTTTAAATTTTATAAAATAAGTTTTAAACCATGCATATCATTAATTAAATTTATATTAAATTAGTTAAATTAAAATGAAAATAAATTAATGAAAACAAACTAAAATCAACTGAAAAAAATAAAAAATAGAAAAGGTAACGTATTTTAGCTGAAATACGTAATTGATTAATTATTAGTAATTATAATATTTTATTTTATTTTATTAAACATAATTGCTCATTGTGTTTTTAGAAAAGGAAAAATTATACTTAGATAAACTGTATTTTACATGAAAAAGAAAATTGATTAGTTATTGAAAATAGAAAAGGTAAAATAATTTTACCTGAAAAATGAAACATTTTACTTTAATAAAGTTACCCGAACAGATTTTACCGGGAAAAAATTAAAAAAGTAGAAAAAGTAATGCATTTTAGCTAAAAAGGATGATTGGTTAATTATTAGTATATAATTATAATATTTTATTTTATTAAATAGAATTACTCGTATTTTACGTGAAAAAAGAAATTGATTAGTTTTTGAAAAATATAAAAGTTAACATGTTTTACTTGAAAAAGAAAATTTATTAGTTATTAGTAACTATAAATAATTAAGTAAGAATAATTACGTAAAATAACATGTACAATTAATTAAGGGTAAATAAGTAAAATCAACAGGTAACGTACCGACCAACCAATTTTTTAATGTTTTGGCTTTTATGTAATAGTGTAGATTATAATATTATTCTATTTTTATTAAATAGAATAGTCCGTGATGTAATTGGAAAAAGAAAGATTTCAGTTAGAAAAATGAGAAAAGGTAACGTGTTGTTGGCTAAAAAGGTAATTGATTAGTTAATAGTAATTATAATATAATTATGTTATTTTATTAAACAAAATTTTTGGTATTGTTTTTAAAAAAGGAGACATTTTAGTTAGATAAAATATAAAAGATATTGTATTTTACATAAAACAGGAAATTATTTAGTTGTATTTAATTATGTTATTTTACTTAATAAAATTGCTCGTAGTGTTTTTAGAAAATGAGAAATTAATGTTGCTCGTGACATTTATAGAAAAAAGGGAATTTAATTAGAAAATATAGAAAAGATGATATGTTTTAGCTGAAAAGGTAAACAGTTAATTTTTAGTATTATTATATTATTATTTATTTTATTATTAAATAGAAAGGCCCGTGATATAATTGGGAAAAAAAAGATTTTAGTTAGATAAAAGAGAAAAGTTAACGTGTTTTGGTTGAAAAGTTAATTGATTAGTTAATAGTAATTATAATATAAATATGTTATTTTATTAAACAAAATTGATCGTAGTGTTTTTAAAAAAGCAGAAATTTAGTTAGATAAAATATAAAAGATGTTGTATTTTACATGAAAAAAGAAATTTTTTAGTTCTTGAAAAATAGAAAAAGTAATATGTTTAACCTGAAAAAAGAAATTAATTAGTCATTATTTAGTTATTGAAAAATAGAAAAGATAATATGTTTAACCTGAAAAGGGAATTGATTAGTTAGTAGAACGGAGTTATTGAAAAATAGAACGTGAAAAGGAAATTGATTAGTAAGGGTAAATAAATAAAATCAATAGGTACCGTACCGACCAACCAAAATTTTAATGTTTCGGCTATTATATAATACTAGCTTATAACCCGTGCAACGCACGGTTCTTTTTTTTAATATATATAAATATATTAATCTTTTTAATATTTATGTGTTATTAATTTACATATCAAATTATTGAATTTGATATATAAGATTTTACACGTTCAATTTAATATTTGTGCTCTTTCTTGAATTCTTAAAATTTGATTTGGATGATTGTATAGCCTACATGAAATTAACAAAATAATCTTTAATTTAGTGATGTTTTAACAATTATTTTTCAATTAAAACTACGCAAAAACAAAAGAGAGAATAAACAGATGAAAAACGTTGGATCTAGCATCAAAAAAATTTATATTCTAACATGTAAACTAAAAAGTGTATTTATTTTGAAATATGAAAAAAAAATATGTCAATGCTTTAAATCATATATAATTAGTTTTTCTATATTGAATAGAATTATCAATGTAGGTCTTCTATACTAAATAGGATTAATGTAAAAATTCGTAATTGTACTTTCTCTTGAGATTCTGATTGTTTTCACTTTGATAATAATTTTTAAATCATCACTAAATTAAGGATAATTTTATGAGTTTTGCGTGGGTTATAACTTGTAAATTGATTTGTCGATCTCAAGATAGAGCCTAAATAATAAATATGAACTTTTTTTCATATTAATAAAAAAATTCAGTTGTATCTTTTTTTTAATTGTATCCTTTTCATACTATAATTTTCTTTTCAAAATTTAATTATAATACAACCTTTTTTAATTATATCCTTTTTAAATTATATGAGTAATTTTTTTTGATATGATATAATCTTGATAGTCCGTTTTTAAAATATTAAAATCGACAGTTGAGATTATTTTGGTAGTACAATAACCAAAATTATGGATAAGATCTCTCTTATGCTTATTATATATAAGGATATAATAGTAATATAAGAAATTGGGCCGGAATTGAAATTGGATGGAACTGAAATTATACCTTATAAATGAGTGTATATTTTTATAAATCTCGGGAATGAATAAGAATCAAATTCAAATATTAAGATGACAAAAAATAAATCCTTACTTAAGCGCGCTCAAATTCGAGCCATACTTAACTAAGAACCTGTTTGGGGTTCCTTTTTTTTTAGCCCCCAAATTAAAGTAGCAACTAATTTTTTCAACTACACACGACTGTTCTCTCTTCACTCTTCACGCAAGCTCTGCAACGAATATGCTCGTCTTCTCTTTCACCAAGAAGCTTGAAGAATTTTTCCGTTTAAACTCCGATCTATCGACGACGATTTCTCCTCTCAATTGGTACTACACAAAACTCTCACCTCCTAATATATATATATATATATATATATATATATATATATATATATATATATATATATATATGCTTTTGCTCAAATACAAACCATTCTTAAAATGAGAACTACAAACCAACACAAAATTTATCATATTTCATTTATTCTAAGGGCCCCGCCAGGGGCACCTTCACAAAAAAGTCTTATAATTCAACCCTCTATCCATTCATCAAAAAAATAAATAAAACAAAAACAAAAAAAAAACTGCTGCCACGTCATCATTTTTAAAAAAAAAAATATTTTTTTAATTTTTTTTTCGATGAATGGATAGAGGGTAGAATTATAAGACTTTTTCGTATTGGGATACCCCTAGTTTGGTAATTAGATTAGCTTAAATGTTGGATTGGAATTAGGTTTTTAGGTTTGTATTCTCTAAGGAGGTTTGTATTGAAGTAGCCCCATATATATATATGAGTTGCACTCCATAACAATCACCTTATATAACAAACAATAAAAAATACCTTAGATCTAATAGATCCAATGCCCCTGGCGGGGCAACCCAATACAAAAAGTTCTTATTTTTTTACCCTCTATCCATCCATCATCTCAAAAAAAAAAAAAAATTAAAAAAGTTACTGTTCATGACGATGACGTCATCAGTGACGTCATCATGAACAGTAATTTTTTTTTTTTGCTAGCTTGATAGAGGGTAAAAAAATAATAACCTTTTGTACAGGGGCACCCAATACAAAAGGTTATTATTTTTTTACCCTCTAGCCATCCAATAAAAAAAATTTAAAAAAATAAAATAAAAATTTTTACTGTTCATGATGACGTCATGCTGACGTCAGCAGTGACGTCATCATGAACAGTAAAACAACTTTTTTATTTTTTTTATTTTTTTTGCCGGATGGATAGAGGGTAAAAAAATAACAACTTTTTGTATTGGGTGCCATGACGGAACTCTTATATTAGATTAGATATGAGGTGTTCTTTATTGTTTGTTATATAAGGTGTTTGTAATTGTTATGGAGTGCAACTCTATATATATATATATATAGATTTATATATATATAAACTCCAATTTTTGATTCATTACTTTGTGAATCTTTCTCTGATTTTGGTATATGATCTATGGTTTGTAATGTTTTTTCCGATCTGCTTGTTTTTATCAACCGCGTGTACAAATTTTGAATGTTTCCTCTGCTTTTTGCATCTTGTCTCTGGTTTGTACTTGTACTTGTAGATGGAAGTGGGATCCCAGCCTTCATGTTCAGTTTGTCCGACTATGTGTAGAGGAGGTGCGGAAAGGAAATCGACCTAACACAACATTGGACAAAACTGGCTGGACAAATGTACAAAATGCGTTCAACCAACAAGTAGGCGAAGAATTTACAAAATTACAGCTGAGAAATCATTGGGACTCAATGAAAGGTGATTGGCATCTATTTAGGAGCCTAAGGCGTGGGCACACTGGACTTGGATGGAATGAGGCAAGAAAAACAATTGATGCCACTGATGAATGGTGGGATGCTCGCATTGAGGTAGAGATTTTAATTTGTCATTGTGTCATATGTTTTTTAACTCCTGTATTTGAAATTTTCTTGTACCTGCTATTAGTCCTTCAGTAGCATTGAGGTAGATTTGAATTTGTTATTGATATTCTGCCTTTGTGATTTTCAAACACAATTATTAAAATTGTAGTCATTTGTTCACAAGATAATCCTAAATACAAGAAATTCAGGGGTAAAGATTTATCACTTTACTGGTTCGATTATGATACTCTATTTGCAGACATTGTTGCAACTGGTGAGAAAGCCCGAGCACCAAATCAACGCTCAGCTGTTGGGGCAGACTCTGTTTGTTACGAAGACTTTGTAGCCAGCAAATGAGACTGGAAAGGAGGGCAGTGGTGACAGTGACGAAGATCTGGCCTCACCAAGATTGTTCCCTACTTCTTATGGTGATAAATCCAGATGGAGCAGCAGTGGCTCAAAAAGAAAGGTTTCCGGAGCTGAGGATGACTAACAGCAGAAAAACTCTTCTGAATTCCCAAGTTATCACACAACTCCCTCATTTCCTTACTATCGAATTGCTTCCCATTATCAGATATGAGCTTGTATGGTATCCCAAAGCGAAAAACAATAGATCGATACACAAAGTCCACCAACTTCTTTGCGATAATTGATGCCAAAGGCTCTGCTTCCGCCCACTTAGTAAAATAATCCACCGCCACAACTGCGTATTTTACTCCTCCTTTTCCTTTCGGAAGCTCCCCTATCAAATCAATTCTCCACATAGCGAATGGCCAAGGGCTAGTTATCGAAGTAAGAGGGGTAGCGGGACTGTTCATATAATTGGCATACCTTTGACACTTATCACAAGATTTGACAAAATTTATCGAGTCCTCCCGAAGAGTAGGCTAGTAATACCCTTGACGTAGTATCTTTTGCGCAAGTGAACCACCCCCCGAGTGATTTCCACAGATTCCCTCATGAACCTCTCGTAAAACATAATTACATTCCTATCCGTTTACACACTTCAACAATGGTTGATTAAAACCCCGCCTATAAAGAGAGCCTCCAAAATCCACATAACGAGCTGCCTTATATCTGAGCTTTCTAGCCTCCACTCTATCAGCCGGAAGAATTCCTTCTTTCAAATACTTCCAAATTGGAGTCATCCAAGTATCTAACATAGGACCATCAACCTGCATTAACCCCATCTCAGGAACACTAGGCTGTTTTTGAATTTCCAAGGGAATGACCCCTAATAGAGTAGCCTCCTTCTGAGATCCCAACTTAGCCAAAGCATTGGCTTCCTTATTACTATCTCTAGGAAGTTGCTCCAACCTCGCCTCTTTGAACAAACCCATCAATCTCTGTGTACACTTCATATATAACTCAGTACGAGGTCCGCGTGCCTGGAACCCCCCATTCACCTTATAAACAACCAGCATAGAATCACTCATGATGTTTATATTTTCCACCTTCATCTCTAGAGCGAGCTTCAAACCCGAAATCAAAGCCTCATACTCAGTGTCGTTATTTGTAGCATGAAAAGAGAAATGAATCGCACTCTTCAGATGATGTCCCTCTGGGTTGATCAATACAATCCCCGCACCAGCACCATCATTATTTGATGCACCATCCACATATAAAGTCCACCAAGGTGCAGGAGTGGATCGTTCATGTACTAACTCTGGTAGAGGACTAGGTATGATAGCCAAGGCGTCGCCCTCTCGCTCCAGAGGGAATTCCAAAATGAAATCGGCAAGAGCCTGCCCCTTTAAAGCACTCCTCGGTTTATACTCCACATCAAATTGTCCTAATTCCACTGCCCATTTTAACATTCGTCCAGAAGTCTCTGGCTTGTGCAATATCTGCCTTAAAGGATACGCTGTTCGAACCTCCACCTTATGCGCCTGAAAATAAGGTCGCAACTTCCTAGAGGCCAAGATAAGAGCATATACTAATTTCTCCATGTTTGAATATCTCGTTTCTGCATCCAACAATCTCTTGCTGACATAATATATCGGATACTGGATATCGCCTTCTTCTCGTACAAGAACCCCACTAACAGAATATTCTGAAACAACAAGATATAGAACAAGAATCTCACCCTCATGAGGCTTAGATAAAAGTGGGGGAGATCCCAAATGTTTCTTCAACGCCTGAAAAGCGTCCTCGCACTCTGGCGTCCACTCAAATTTCTTCCCAACTCCTTTGATAGCTTTGAAGAATTCCTTGCATTTATCAGAAGACTTGGATACAAAGCGATTCAAAGCGGCAATTATTCCAGTTAGGCCTTGCACCTCCTTCACAGTTCGGGGAGATCTCATATCAAGAAGGGCCTGTATTTTTGCAGGATTCGCCTATATTCCTCTATGATTTACCATGAAACCTAAGAATTTTCCTGACTCCACCCCAAATACACACTTTTGAGGATTAAGCTTCATACGAAATTTTCTGAGAATTCGGAACATCTCATCCAAATGCCGAATATGATCCCCTGCTTCCTTAGACTTTACCAACATGTCATCCACGTAGACTTCCATGGTCTTCCCAATTTGATCCTTAAACATCATATTTACCAATCTCTGATAAGTTGCCCCGGCATTAAGCAATCCGAAAGGCATTCCAATATAGCAATACAACCCCCGATCAGTGATGAAGGAGGTGTTTTCCTGATCAGGACCATACATGGGAATTTGATTATATCCTGAGTAGGCGTCCATGAAGCTAAGGAGAGCATGCCCAGCAGTAGCGTCCACCAACTGATCAATCCTGGGTAGAGGAAAGCTATCTTTCTTACAATCCTTGTTCAAGTCGGTATAATCAACACAAACTCTCCATTTCCCATTAGACTTCTTCACTAGGACTGGATTCGCAAGCCAATCTGGATAAAAGGACTCCCTAACCAACCCGACATCCAGCAACCGGTCAACCTCCTCTTTTAAGGCAATAGCGCGCTCACCACTAACCGCCCGTCATTTTTGACGAACCCCCTTCCTGGAGGGATATATATTAAGGCGATGACACATCACTTCAGGATCTATTCCTACCATGTCTGCATGACTCCAAGAAAATACATCCAGATTATCTTTCAAGAAAGCAACCAACCTGGCTCTCAAGCCTGGCTCCAATCTCGCCCCGATCTGTAATGTCTTAGATGAATCGGTTTCATCCATAGGAATCGACACAGTATCCTCTGCTGGTCCCATCTTTTTATTTGGCTCGGGGAGTCGAGGATCCAAGTCAAACTCAACCTCCTTCATTCCACTGGACTCGCCCGTTTCTCGAATAGAGACAACCTCGCCCTTATACTGCTGAGGTTGTTCCTTCTTACTTACTGCTAAGACGTCTGGAAACTCCACCATGGGAACATCTTCACAATCCATAACAAACTTTCCTTTTTTCGCCGTAAGACTTCTCTCCTCTTCTTCATCAGTAACATCCTCTACAATCCCTTCCTCGTATTGGTTTTGATTGACCGAAGTAGGAGGGGTTCCAATCATTAATACTTTATATCGCATATTATCAATTGTGATGCTTTCCTCAAGAGAAGTCTCGCCCCCAGAAGTATTTACGATGGCATCCACCATTACTTCCACGGTGTCGCCCAGGGAAGGAGGTGCTTCCAGTAGAAAAAGTGGGGTACCCTGTTTAGCTAACGTCTCATACCTTGCCAAGGCATCATCGTCAGGGAATTCCACTGTGTATACCATATTGGTAACTGCCTTTACTGACGATTTAGGCCCAAAAGATCTCAAGGTTTCTTGAGTGCTTTCCTCTTTGAAGTCCAAAATCTCCTCCTCTTGCTTCCCTTTTGATGAAGACTTCATCTTCTTGTTGTAACAATCCCTAGAATCATACTGGCACCCTTTCACACATCCGATCCCCATAGGAGTGGGAAACTTCATGGCCAGATGGTATATTGATGTTACCACCCTTATCTCCTTCAAGACCGGCCTCCCAAGCAGAGCGTTGTAACATGTAGGTTGATCAACCACTAGAAACTCAAACACTTGAGTAGCAGAATAAGGGTCCTCCCCTAAGGTAAGAGGCAACTTCACTGTGCCCTTGACTCGAACAGAATCTCCTGTGAAACCGTATATATGAGTCGTCCCTTGAGTCGTCTCTTTATCAAGAAGTCCCATCTTCTTATAAGTTCCGTAGTAAAGAATATTTACGGAACTCCCATTATCAACAAACACACGATGAATACTCCTAGACCCGATCCTGACATTAACAACCAGGGCATCGCTATGCGGATGATGAACCCATCTTGCGTCTTCCTCAGAAAATATTATCTGTATATCCTCTCCTTTAAACATCTTAGGGGGCCTCTCCGATAGATGATTAACATTAGTTAACGGGGGGCTCTTTGCTTCCCGAGCATATCTCTCTATTGCATTCCTCCCATTCCCACCAACATGAGGTCCACCAAAAATCATATGAATGCTTGTTTTTTTTACGAACGTCATCTTCCCCTGCTGATCTGGCCCATCTTTATCTTGAGGATCTTCCTTTTTATCTCCCTCTTTCTGGGGAGCGGTGCCTTGTATCTTCCTCACCTCCTTAACCACCCACTCAATCAACTTCCCATTCCTAATGAGCAGTTCAATCTCCTCTTTCAACTGTCGGCATTGATAAGTGTCGTGCCCATTGGATTGATGATACGCACAGTACCTTTTCTTATCTCTTTATGCATTCTTTGTGAGCGGAATAGGTGTTCTGTATAGCCCTTCCCCCTTCGTATCGTAACCTCATAAATATGATCAATTGACGCCACCAGAGGCGTGAAAATACTTGTTTGAGGATACCCCTGGTCCTTCTGAGCATAAAGAGGGGGTGGTGGAAATTGACGTATTGGGCTAAGTGAACGTGGCCGATCGGATCTCCAGATATCAACGACATTGACATCTCCCCTGCCAGTTTTAGTCCTATCCCCCTTTGGGCTAGGCGACCTTTCTTTGCGTTTGCCCCTACGACTATTGTCTATATAATCACTTCTCTTCAAAGCTTCCTCCTCCCTCTTAAAGGGTTCGGCTTATGCATAAAGATCTGCAAGTGTCGAAGGTTCTTTTCGTTAAAGCTCCTTCCAAAAATCGGAATTCACTCTTACCCCAGCTATGAGAAAGTTCTTGATGGTCTCATCTGAAGCTCCTCGGACAGTGGGGACCTCCGCATTGAACCGTCTGAAATAGGATTGAAGAGTCTCCCCTTCTCTCTGCTTTATATTAGCCAGGGTCGTGACAAGGGGAGCGTAGACGATAGAAGATTGAAACTGGATTAAAAACATCCTCCGCATTTGATCCCAAGAGGTGATAGAGCCCGGTCCCAACTTTTGAAACCACTGATGAGCATTCCTCCGTAGGGTTGAGGCCAACAACCTACACTTCATCAAATCCTCTACCTGGTAAAGCTCCATTTCTGTATTGAACCTCGCAATGTACTCAGCCGGATCAGAGCTTCCCGTGAACCTTAGATCTCCCACACCCCTAAAAGACGGGGGAAGGGGTGCTTCCCGTACTGCCAACGAGAAGGGTGACGGGGCCGGTTCAAACATAGCCCCTGCATGTCCCTCTGATTGTGCCAATAACCTGCGTAGAGCATCTAGGTCAAGATCTTCAAACCCGGGAAGTCTACGGGGCGCTTCCTCGCGTCGCTGCTAATTTATTAACTCCTCAAATCGATATCGATCTCCAACAATAGAATTCTCCGGACGAGAAAAATTATATCCGCGGGAGGCCATCAGATCTCTCTCCAAGTTAGATTCTATGGGTCCCCTCTGGTTCCCTTCTGCTTGATTGAAGAGATTGGCATAAGATCTTCTCTCCCCATACCCCAGGTTGTAATGATTCTGGGCTCTCATGTGAGGATTATGGTTCCCAGCTCGAACCATCGTGAGCGCCGCAGGGTCAGATCCCCCCAAAACCCCATTCTCATGATAAGAGCGGCGCCTTTCTTGCTCCGAGATCCTCTGACTGCCAGCTCGAACCCCTTCCGCTGGACTTGACCGTCGGGGGTCCTCTCTATCCGGAGGGAGTTCAACATACGGATCACCAAAAGTTAAAGCTCTGGGAGTAATAGCCCGGAACCTTTGATTTCCTCCAATCTCCCCAATGACTCGAACATCTCCTTCAAAAGGAATCTCCCTGTGCAGGTTACGCTGGTGGTTCATGTCAGATTCAATACTAACGCGTCGATCTCCGACTGGTGTCTGATAGCTCGCTCCCCAGCCATTGTTTGGGCATCATCCTTCCTGATTCAGACGGGATTCTTCGAAAAACTGCCTCTCCCTTTCCATTGCATCCATTCTTGCCCCCATTCGAGTAATCGTATTGCCCATGTAAGTGATCTGGTCAAAAAGCTCAGTATTACTCATCAGAACGGGAGGGTCTCCTCCTATCCGTGGAATCGGCCGTCTATCAGGCATCCCAGACGTTACCGACCTTCGATGCGAACCCCCCGAACGATCGGGATTCCTTATCACAGAGTTCCTTGCGATAGAGTTCCTTGGTGGCGGCGGAGGCAGATTTTCTTCTGAAAAGTGTAATGTTATCTTTCCTTGGGCCAGGCCCAATAAATGCCACATTTCCTCAAGCCACGACCCATAACACGAATTACTTCCTTTCTCCGGCCCAAACGAGGTCGACACTTCCTAAATAGGGCGAGGATATTTCTGGCCATAACATTATGCTTTTTGAATGACAGAATGAATGAGCTTTTGAAATTTTAAAATCTCGATAAATTAGTAAATTCAATAAATATATACAAAACACAAATACAAATATGTTATCCATATGATATAATATTAGTTAGAAATCCTGTGAAAAGTCTAACTAAATTAAGAAAATAGCTAGATTTCACATTTTATATGTACATATTATTGTTCATATGCCTTATTGATTACATAAAATGCAAACATACGGAGGGTTGTAAGGTGGAATGAAGGCTTTGATTATTATCAATATATATGCATCTGAGCCTTACAACACCCTTACTAGCAGCTAGTCATCGTTCAGATACACCTGATAGGAGTGCATTACATGATGGAACAAGTGGCATTGACATTGTCATCATTAAACATGTTGCTAACTTTGTCATCGCCACGCTGAGTGACAGGAATGGAACCATGCTTATCTCTGTGGACGTCGTTGTGGCCATGCCTCCAGTAATTGTAGCTCTCTTCGTACTCAATAGTCATGTCTTTGAAGTGGTTGTGTGTGGTTGTGAAGTACAATGGTGGATTTGTAGGCCAAAATTCAGCCCTCTTCCCTGCTCTCCTCACTGCTTTCAGCACCTTGTTTCGATCCACGTATCCAACAACTGTTACCTTCTCCATCTCTAGTTCAACTTGCTCAGAATCCACACCTGTTTGTGCCACATTGATCAATTGATATACGTTCACTAATTACAAACTAAAGTACTTGAATTAATCGATTCCTAAAGGTAGAGAAAACGAGGGATTGAGGATTTGCATTAAATACTGTTTATATAATCAGCACCATAAAAGACAAATTACAAATATGGAAACCCCTTGTTTGTAAAAGGTGCACTTTTGGATGTGACATACAAGTCTTGTTATGGGTCCCGAAGCATCGTCCATTGCAAAGGCAGGCATATTCCCTTTTAGTTGCATGACTACAGTTAGCAGTACTATGGTGCCGTTTGGATCATGGGAATCTCATTCCCGTTAATCGGGTTGTAATCCTATTTCCAAACGTCTTCTATGTGTTGTTTAGCAAAGCCAGAGAGCCTTCTCCGGCAGTATTGCCCTCTCTTGTAATAGGAACAAAGGAGGTAAACTGTCAAGGTTTCAAATTGTCGAAAACAAAATGTGTGGGTGTGTTTAATCTGGAAAAGAAAACTTGTTTTTGTTGTTTCAAGTTTTATACGAGTATCTGAAATCAGGAGCGAACACTTGAGATGTTGATGCTAACTTTGAAAAAATAATGAGAGGAATTTTCATATTGGTGAATCTTTATGTATGACTACAACTCTACTAGATAAATGATAATGCTATACAAGTGATTGATACCGCTGGTTTATTACATTTTTAATTACAGAGCATGTACTGATCAACAATTCTGTAAAACATATACTGGTATAACTAAGAATCGTATTCTCGGTGCACCCTGGAATAAAATAGTAACAATAACAGTACATGTACCTTTAAGCTTATAGATTGCATTTGAAACAACTCTCTCGCATCCGGGGCAGCACATCCTCACTTTAAGCTCTACGGTCTGTAAAGTGATCCAAAAATGTAAAAGCAGGAATTAAAGATGCTCACGAGCGAATTCCAGTATATATTACTAAAGAACACGGTTTTCCAATTAGCAAATAGAATAACATGGAGTTCCTTTAAAGAAAGTTATAATCTCAACCCTCGTGTACACATCATATAAAAATATATCCGATATTTGAATCGAATAAGATAAAATGCGTCCATGTTAATACTACAGATACAGATCAGCAGACAAGTGAAGGCACCAGTCAGCAGACAAATGAAGGTGCAACATATATGTCAGTAGATAAGTGAGTTAGGCCCTTCTAGAATCAGTTTGTTATAGCAGTTAGTTAGTTGTTAGAACAGTGTGTGCATGGTGCATCAAGCTGTGTGCATATATACGCTTTGTAAAACATTTCTAACTTTCTGTACCAGTAACATTTCATACCAAGAATATTCATCTGGTTCACAAAATGTCAATTATCAGGTAAAGTCTATCTTTTTAACCCTTCAAACTTTCAGGCACTGGCCACTTTTAGCACGAAAGGAAAATGATCTGAATAGCACAATATGAAAAAACTGGCTCATGCAGGCACATGACGGGGATCGATCAAGCTGATAATGAATACTAATTTCAGAGTTAGGACAAATGACAAGAACTATATATTTGTGTAACAAAAAATTGCCTTAAAAAATCTCACGCAGTATGTATTACATGTGTGAGATGTAAAAAAATTGTTTTTCTGTCCAGAAAATCAGAAAAACAGAAGATGCAATAAAATACGTTTGGTATCTGCTTAAATAGATCAGCTTCTTCAGATGTTAAATTTTGGCCATTTACTCCTAATCTGTTTGCTATTTAATTCAATCTTAGGTTTAATATCCAGTCTAGCAACAGGATGGTGCACCCAGACCTTTCCCTTTGTCAAAAGAAAATCAATGTGGCATATATACTGTAATTCCTCCAAAACTTTTGCTCTGTAGGTGATTCTAAAAGTATTAGATCCATATCTTAAGGTTATTAAAGAGCAGGTCACTTTATCTTCACGTTTAAATTCGAAACAGTTAGTACTGGGAAATACAGCCTAAAGCCTGGAACAAGCTCGTAAACTTGTAATAATAATTTACATGACTATGAGATTGGACCAAAAGCTCTTAGCCGAACACCCAAAGCTCAGTTGCAGTACAAGTCCTAAATCTCTACGTAAACGTATTCAAGCCTACCAATAAATATATTAATAGAAGTTTCCTTGCGCAGTTTTATACAAGAATTGAAATGCTCATGCTTAATGGAAACATGAACATTTATGATACTTTTCCCATCTGAAACATCCTTGTTCATTCATTTTTATACTAAAGAATAAGGATCCTAGGTATACGGAGAAGGCGCATACTTAAAAATTAAATATTTACAAACAAATAGTTTTAGTCTAAAGACACATAATCCAAAATAAAATTAACTGAACACCTGGACCAGGCTCCAACAGGAAGTAAAAAATCACACCGAGGACTGTGGAATCAAAATTTTCTATGCAAGACCATTTCAAGACTAACCCAAGGAAACAAATCAGGGTATCTAAATCACCTCCCTGGTGTCATCTAATTGTGAACATGAGTTTCTGGTATAGAGTTACCAAAAAAATTGAACGGGCAACAAGCAGCAAGCATTGATAAAACTGTCAAGAGGCATTACAATAGTTTTTTAGATGTACCACTCTGAATTAAATGAATTGCACTTGTTGTAGCAGCATCCTACTATGCAATGCATTATTATCACATAACCTACCATATGAACCAACAACAAGGGCAACTAGAATAAGCATAGAATCTTATCCCAAGGGCCAGGACATCTCTAACTATATCATAATAGCATCCAACAAGTAGCTTATGTGGCATAAACTTATAGGCAGAGAACGAATAAGAGAGAAAATCTAACCTGCCCCTGCCATGCAGTCATCCACCATGAATGCCATAATTTGGAAAAGCACTCCACACTGCTATATTGATAAAATAAACTTTTGTGGCCTGACAGATTCTTCAAGGACCCTCTGTTCCCATCTATTGTTTTCAGGAGCATGAAGTTGGAGTATCTTGCTCAGTATCTTATACTTCGGCTAGTAAGGATGAAGTCTGTAGCAAACCCCTTTCAATCCAGCACTTGTTTCTTGCTCTTTCAATCCAGCACTTGTTGCCTTGTGACAAAGAAATGGCCGGCAGGATCACACTTAAAACAGTTGAGGTCCGACTTCGTCGTCAATACCCAAGACCATAGCAACTACTCCTAGAGGTCTCATATAAGCATGCTGAGTATAGACTTGTGATTTATCAAGTGTATCCAGCGCAGCTTGATTTCTTGCCTGTTGAACCAAGGTCCGCGCATCAGCTGTTGTTCCAGTAGCTACCAAGCCAAGGTACTTAATAACAGTGAAAAAATGAGTAACACTCGTTGGATTCTAATCTTGTCCGGAACTTTCTTCTGTGTAACAACACAAACAGAGTCTTTACCCTATCTTTCTTCTACTTGTACTTTAAAGTAGTGATTTTAGTAAGTAGTAAAATAATATTTCATCTTTTCTTCAGATTTTTTAACAATAAAAATCTAACATTAATATTCATTATCACAGCATCATGTTCTATGTGGGTACTTGGTATATTTTTGAATACTTGTGAGCAAAATGTATCAATGACAAGTGTATCGAATTCCAAAAATGAACCGAAATTTAAACATTTACTCCCGAAAGAACTTCATAAGCAGGACTGCATAAAAACACTACGAAAATGGAAGAGTACACAAATATAAATCATCTTTGCCCAAGTTATTACATCACACTTGTATAACATGAAAATCATACCCCAAGCGACGTAACAAATCTTTTTCTCTGACTACAAGAACCCGAGCCATAGCCTGGTTACAAGACGTTGACTGCATAACATCAAGTCTGCAGCTCTCTTTCAATTTGTATAGTTACATGGCTGATATTATACTCTTTTTTGATATAATCCACAACCTTGTCCAGTACCATGTCAGCATCAGCTTCAGGCTTCACTTTTACATGACAAGCTAGTAGCACTTTACCGACCGTAATTGCCCATATATGCAACTCATGTATCGCAACTACCTCGTCCATCTCACAAAGTCCCTTCTCAAGCCTTGTTGCATCGATTTCTCGGGGAGTACTCTCCATCAGAACCTCCCATATGTTGCCCAACATGTTGATAGTAGTTCCCAGCACAATCACGGAAAAAATGAGTGTGCATATCAAATCAATAATCTTCCATTCAGGTTTATACCATATAAGTGCTCCACCAATCATCACCCCAATGCTCTGAATTGAATCCCCTAAAACATGAAGATATGCACCCTGAACATTGATGTTGCGTTGCTTCTTCTGCTTATAATGTTTACCTTCAGATTCAGAGGAAGGACCAAGCAGAGGAACGGTATGATCTGTTTCGTGAGCATGGTGGTGATGCTTATCATGTGTGGAGTGCCCAACTTTGTTCACCACTTGTGTTTTGATTGTCACTCCATGGGTGTGCATATCATCTAAATGCTCATGGTTGTGCTCGTTTGCATCACCATGATCATGACTATGACCATGACCATGACCATGACCATGATCGTGGCCCAACAGAACAGCCATGATAATATTAACCACAAGACCGAAAGCAGAAACAAGAAACATAAGGAAGCCCTGAACTTCACCTGTTTCATAAAAGAATCTTGAAATGGCTTCATAGACAAGGATCCCAGCAAGTAGCCAAATCATCTGAATTGAGACTAAAGCTCCAAGTATCTCGATTCGGAGAAAACCATAGGACTGACGAGGGGTAGCTTCCCATCCTGATGCCCAAAGAGAGAACAATGAAATTGCAAATGCAGCAACATCTGACAACAAATGAGCCGCATCCGTCAAAATAGCTAGACTGTTGGCTTTAATACCTCCAACAACTTCTACGGTCATAAAAATGATGCAGAGTGCAACAGCAATTAAAAGCTTTCGCATTGAGTCTGACCTCTCCTTTGCCTCTTTGGGACTAGATTTAGCATCAGAAAATCCACATGGTGCTCCATCACAAATTTTACTGGTGCCTGTTGTCCTCTCTTGAACTTGTATATCTCCACATACCTCGACGATGTGTCCTTGTTCAGAATGTTGCATATCCATCTGAAGGTTTACAACAAAAATGTGTTACGTGACATCTACATGGATAGAAATTAGTATATTCCTACAACAAACAACAATCATCACTTTCAAAATAAATTTTACAACTAACCAAGTACTGTACTAATAATTTGAACCAAAATTATTTCTAAATCAAATAATTGATTCTTTACACTAATTTAACTATTCAGACCGACCATATAACTCGGAATTTAAAAACACGAAATTAAAAATTATCCCGTAACTGTTAAATAGATTCGAAGCTTACAATAATTCAGAGAAACCGAAATTGTAGAGGGAGAGGGAGTATTCACGAAAGAGAGAGATAGCTGTAGAGAGTTCGAGAGAGGCTGAGAGGTAAAGACAAAGATAAAGTACTACTCCGTACAAATCAAGAAAGTATATATACAGCTATATATAATTATATACGTATATATATATCAAGAAAGTAATAATCAAATTAGCAAGTATAAATCAAATATATTCAGATTAGAAGAAGAATAAAAGATACCTGATTAGATTAGAAGAAGAATCTTTGAGAATTCAATTTGAATCTTTGAGAATTGAGGGAGGCTGGGAAGGTCGGCCACTCGCGACTTTGTCAGAGACTTTAGATTGTTCGATCAAGGTTGTAAATATAAAAAGAGGGGTACCGTATCTATCTGTACTATACTATTATAAGCGAAATAGGGTATAGTTGGTTTTGGTTAACACCTTCCAAAAAAAATGTACAGTTTTCCATCTATACTATACTATTATAAGTGAAATAGGGTATAATTGGTTGGTTGGTTTTGGTTAACACTTTCCAAAAAAAATGTACAATTTTCCTATTTAGTTATTAAATTAAATAAAAAATTATAAATAAATAAACTATATAATCTATCTATACTATACTATTATAAGCAAATCTATACTATACTATTATAAGTGAAATAGGGTATAATTGGTTGGTTGGTTTTGGTTAACACCTTCCAAAAAAAAATGTACAATTTTCCTATTTAGTTATTAAATTAAATAAAAAATTATAAATAAATAAACTATATAATCTATCTATACTATACTATTATAAGCAAATAGTCTATAATTGGTTGGTTGGTTTTGGTTAACACCTTTCAAAAAAATGTACAGCTTTCCTATTTAGTTATTAAATTAAATAAAAAATTATAAATAAATAAACTATATAATCTATCTATACTATACTATTATAAGCGAAATATGGTATAATTGGTTGGTTGATTTTGATTAACACCTTCCAAAAAAATGTACAGCTTTCCTATTTAGTTATTAAATTAAATCTATACTATACTATTATAAGCGAAATAGGGTATAATTGGAGCGCATTAATTTCCAGCTGTGAAGATAGACGACAAAATATATTTTTAAAAAATTAAAAAAAACGTGTTAAAAATTCCAAATTCACTTAAATTATATATAATTTATTAAAAATAAAAAATCACATATTTTATATTATTATAAGCGAAATAGGGTATAATTGGTTAGTTAATTGATTGGTTGGTTAACGCCTTCCAAAAAATTGTTAACACCTTCTTAAAAATAACAAGTTAAAAAAAATATCTTAAAAATATTAAATTATTTATTATAAACAACAAAATTTACCAATAAGGAACAAAATATATTTTTTAAAAATTAATAAAGCGTGTTAAAATTTTCAAATTCACTTAAATTATATAATGTTTTCAATTATATACCGGTTAGAATCATGGTCCGCACACACTTCTTTATACGATTCTTTCTTCTATGATTTTAGTTTACACTAAATAACTTTTTAAAAATATCTATGGAATTATTAAGATTTAATAATAAATTTAAAAATACGTTTAAATTGATGATTTTTGTTAATGTCATGAAATTAAGAATGTAAATTTAAAGTTAATAATAAAATTTATTAAAATGAATTATATTTTAATATTAAATCATATAATTAATATATAAAATAATAATAATAATAATTGTATATAATAGCCCGTGCTTTGCACGGGTTAATGGCTAGTAAATCATAAATGTATAATTTATATTATCTAATACTACCTTATAACCCGTGCAAAGCACGGTTGCTTTTAATTTTTTGTAATTTGTTTATAGTGTAATAATATTATAAATATTAATTTTAATATTATAAATATTAATTTTAATTTGTTATAATGTAATTTGTTATTTGTTTAATATGTTTTTTAATATTGAAAAATAGGATTGAACCAAACTACCAAACTACTAGGGTTGTAAAAAAATCCGACAAATCCGATATCCGTCCGAAATATTTGCATTCGTATCCGAGAAAAAGCGGATATTATCCGTATCCGAAATAAAGCGGATATTATCCGTATCTGAATCCGGAGTATCCGAATCCGAAATGAAATATATATAATATTTAAATTATATAATTTAAGATTTTTTTCTATTAGCATGTAGTGTTTATGTGTGTTTATTAATTAAATAATACATTTATACAAATTTATATAATTGTAACAATATTATAGACATATATAAAAATTTCATTTGAGTTTAATATTTTAAAGATAATAAAATTAGATATTTAGTACGGTGTTCACAGTTTTATTTTTTCTAAATGAAAAAAATTTTGTTTTGAAATCATCAATACGCATCAAAAAAATTTGAAAAATCCGATATCCGTCCGAAATATCTGCATTCGTATCCGAGAAAAAATGGATATTATCCGTATCCGAAACAAAACGGATATTATCCGTATCTGAATCTGACAATTTCGGATACGGATACGGATATAGGCATATTCGTATCCGAATTATCCGTTTGACAGCCCTACAAACTACCAATTATCCCCTAGTTTATAGCCACACTGACACACACGCCACTCCTCTCGATCAAAACTCTCGGCTAAATCTTTACTTACCCGGGAATGTTTTTAGGTAGATAAAATATTAATTAAATTTATTTTTAATTGAACTAAAATTATGGCTAAAAAATAAGGTTGAACCAAACTATCAAACTACCAATTATCCCCTAGTTTACTTATTATAGTATAGTAAATGTTTTTAGGTAGATAAAATATTAATTAAATTTATTTTTAATTGAACTAAAATTATGGTTAAAAAATAGGGTTGAACCAAACTACCAATTATCCCCTAGTTTACTTATTATAGTATAGATAGATAGGACGGAAAGAATATAATATATTTTTATATCAAACAAAACAAAAGTATGTAATAGTATTTAATATTTAACTGAATGGTATTAAAATATAGTTTAAATTATAAAAAAATCACTTACAATAAAAATGAGTAAAAGAAGCTGATTGCGACACCGGGGAATGTTTTTACTTAGATAAAATATTAATTAATTTTATTTTTAATTGGACTAAAATTATGGTTAAAAAATAGGGTTGAACCAAACTACCAAACTACCAATTATCCCCTAGTTTACTTATTATAGTATAGTATATATATAATTCAAAATATATAAATATAATATTTATAGGGAAGACATTATATTATGAGTAAAGGGAATCTAAAGTTACCTTTAGATAATTTTTCTAAAGTTAACCATTAGAAGGAAGACACGTAAGCATACTTATTGATTCATGTTGTGGAATAAAAACTAGGTTATCGAATTGTATTTAGGGTTTGTGTGTATTTATTGCTAGGGTTCGTGAGCTTCGTGCTTATATGGCTGCTCTTGTGCTTGTGGCTGATTATGCCTTCACAAGATGCCTACGTACTTTGATGTGTGTCAAAGATCAAGCCAAAAAACGTAGTTCTGAGGTGAGGGGTCTGACCCTTTATATAGGCTGAGAAGCCTAAGAATTGTGGTAGGGTTAGGTGACTTGGTGGGCAAGTCAGCCTTGAGGAAAGTTCTAGACTCCTACAAGGTAGGAGTCTGTTTCCTTGTATGAGTGTGTGCCTTGGAGGCTACTCCTTGTAGAGATAATGTCCTTATTTAACACTTATTGCTGAGCTGTTTATTAACCCTTACATTAATTACGAAATTAATATTGTAAAATAGGGTTTGGGCCCATCTGGTGGGCCTCACGTTTGGACCATTCTGGATCTAATTAATGCCACATTAAATGTGTCTTTAGGGCTTACTTTTAGCCCATATCATTTACCCCCCAACTTCTAGGAAAACTGATCAGGTTTTCGTAGAAGTTTTTACGGCCTTTTACGAGACTTGGGTCGGGGATTTCGTTTGTACACTAGTGTTTCACAAATATCGTCTTAATGTAAAGTGTGGAGCGACCGACACGTTTACGACGATGTGCCTTATTCGAGGCTAAGCAATTACCTTCCATAACTTAAGTTACGGAATTCTTGCTTTTTCCCAAGGAATTATCTATAGAATTCCTTGTATTTCCATATTCATCCTATTTTTTAGGATTCTTATAGTACCCATAGGTATCAATATTCCATGTCCATGAAGATTTATTGTCAAAAAAGCAAATTTCGACCAGGACTTAGCATTTTTCGACCAGGAATTTCGACCAGGAATTCGACCAGGATCCTGGTCAAAATAAGGTCTTCAGAATTTCCTGATCGAACGGTTTGTCGACCAGGATTCCTGGTCGTTTCGACCAGGATTCTGGTCAAAATAAGCGTCAACTTTTCCTCTGATCGAAGGCATTTTCGACCAGGATTCCTGGTCGTTTCGACCAGGATTCTCGTCGAAATAAGAGTCAATTTTTCTTCTGATCGAAGACATTTTCGACCAGGATTCCTGGTCATTTCGACCAGGATTCTCGTCGAAATAATAGTCAATTTTTCTTCTGATCGAAGACATTTTCGACCAGGATTCCTGGTCGTTTCGACCAGGATTCTCGTCGAAATAAGAGTCAAAAATTCTTCTAGTCGAACGTATTTTCGATCAAGATTCTAGGTCATTTCGACCAGGATCTTGGTCGAATTAAGGACGTTTCCAATGCTTTGATCGAACAATTTTTCGACTAAGATTCTTGGTCGTTTCGACCATAATCTTGGTTGAATTAAGGGCGTTTCCAACGCTTTGGTCGAACGATTTTTCGACTAGGATTCTTGGTCGTTTCGACCAGAATCTTGGTCGAATTAAGGGCTACTTTGGCCTTGGGCTTTATTCCTATTGGGCCTTCTAGACTCAATATATTTTTTAGGAATGCGTATTTTTATAAAAATACCTTCTTTCTTGGGCTTGGCCACATGGCTATAATGGGCCTGTCCGGGCCTTTTCAACCCAAATTCTAGATCCTTCGATAGGATTAGAAAACCCTAATTTGTAAAAATATCTTTGATATTTCCTCAAAATATCTCTGATATTTTTCGAGATTTTTTTCTGGGAATGTTCCAGAATCGGGCCTATTTTAATTGGGCCGGTTCCATGGGCCTTTCACAGGTCAATTTTACCATATTGACTGGTCACTGTAGGTTTTTTTGACCGTTTGTAAGTATTTCAACCGGTTGAAAATTTCTATATAAGAGTGAGAGTGGAGAGTTCATTTCTCACACTCCCATTTCTCACTTCACATTTTCACTCTGTGTTCTCAACCTTTAGCTCGCAGTTCTCTCTCAAGTTTTCGTCGAAGTTTTCTTGGCTAACCTCGGCCTTCTTCTCCGTTCATCTTCTCCGTTCCTAGTCGAAGGTTTCAAGCTTCATCAATGGCGGAAAATGCTCAAGCTCGGCTCATGAAAATGAACTCAGCCTCCTCCAAAGGTACAATCAAAATTCGTTCTCCTTACACCTCTCTTTTAGATATGTTAAATGAGCGAGCAGATGATTACCCTTCGTTAACCGAGTTAGATGCATACGATTGCTGTAATACATATCATGATACTGAAGAAATTGCTAAATATAATAAGTTGTATAAGATTAAAAAACCTTACAAACTTGTCCCAGCTGGGCCAGGTGACAGGCCTTGTCATTGGAGGCCCAATGCTTTGTGTATATATAGGGAGTGTTTGATAGCTGGCCTTCGCTTCCCTTTTCATGAGTTTATTCCTCGCCTTCTAGCTGACATTCAGTGCAACCCTTGCCAACTACCCCCAAACGCATGGAGAACAATCCTGTGTTTTATGGTTTTGTGCCTAAGGCAAAACCTTTCTTTATATGTCCCCCTTTTTCACAAAATTTTTCAAATTTACAACAGCCCTGTTATTTACTCTGGTTGGGTATATGTCAAACTCCGTCCCAAGGTCCCTCCTATTTTTAATGGTAAGTCAGTACCAGACAACAACCCTGGCTGGAAGAAAGAGTTTGCTTATCTTGAGTGGGAGGGCGGTGACTGGGGTACACTCTTTAGGAAAACCTTTTCAAAGGTTTCAGATGGGAATGCCAAGGGGATCTCCCTCAGTACAGAGGATCAAGCTGCCTTTGACGTTTTGACCAAAGGCGATGGCATGTCTATAACCTGCCAGAGCCTCATAAACGAAGAATCTCTTAAGGCAGTAGGCCTTTCATCAGTTTCTGAACGGGGTAACTTTCTTTCCTGTCTTTATTTTTCCTGTTTTCATACTTGACTTATTCAATCGTATTTTCATTCATGTTGTTTCAGTGGCGAAAATGCTTGTGGAAGCTTCTCCTGACCCTGATAACGAAACTTCCAGAATGGCTCGGGCAAAGAGGAATGCTGATCCTCGAGAGAAAGGAGCCGAGCCTTCATTCTTGCGCCCACACAAGGTTCAGAAAGGGAACCTCAAGTTTGGCGATATAGCTGATTTGGAGGGGAGCTCTCAGGTCAATGTTCAATCTGCTGTCTTTAGGCCTTCTTGGGGCTTTAGGAAGCGGGACTCTGTTGTGGGGTCAACCAAACATGCCATGGACTGGTCGCTGAACTCAATCACTCCACCAGACTACAAGGACTTGGTTTTCAACGGAGGTATTGGTGAATCAGAAGCACTGGGCGCTCAGGCTATTGCTGCAGTAAGTTTCAAACCTTGTCTTTTTAACAATCATTAGATTCTTTGCTTTATCTTTACATTCTAACTCTGTTTCCTTGTACAGGCTAATGTTCACTTCCAAAGCTTGATTTATCAATCCAAAGCTTGGAAGGAGAAGGCCAAAGGTTTTGAAACTGAATCTCAGAAGAGGAGCCTACATATTCACCAACTTGAGGAGCAACTGAAGAAGAAGGATGAGGAGCTAGTGAGTGCCCATGCTGAGGTGGTGGCCCTGAAAGATGATAGAGAGAAGGTGATTGATGATTACTTGGACTCAGATGAGTACAAGAGTCTCATGGACCAGCATGATGAGACGCTCTATCCTGGCCAGTTCATAGAGGGGTGGAACAAAGCCCTCGAGGCTGTTCTGAGGAGCCATCCTGGCCTATTCCAGCCTTCCGCCTTTCCCAGCCCTCATCCTCCTAGTATCTTGACTACTATAGCTGAGGATGATTCTAGTGAGGAATTATTTGGTGAGGATGATGCTCTGGTCAGGAAGCACACTACAGCTAGGTCTTTGGATCCTGAGCAGCCTCTCGTTCGAGATGGAGATGCTGACTCTGATGCAGAAGCTTCCACCACTGCCACCAGCTATGAGAGTGGTTCTCCTACCAAAGAGGTCCCTAAGACCACTTAGTTTATTTGATGCATCTTTCGTTTAAACTCTTTATTTGTGTAACTTAACTCAAATAGTCTTCGGGCTTTTATTTATGCATCTCTTTAACTTGACTATTTATGTAATTGGCTTCTTTTGCTTTCGTTTTCTTATCTTTGCTTATAGTCTGTTTTACTTTGGAGTTCTTTAGGTATTTGGCCCCTTGGCTTTGTACCCGTACCCTTGAATTAACTCATCATTTGTTTTACGTGTTTATAATAACAAAACAAAAGAAGTAACTCAGAGATAAGCAAAACAAACTTTATTAAGCTGTCAAAGAATAATGATAAAATGGGCTCAACCCTTACATAAATACTCTATCTCCTACTGGGAGCAACATGCTCTGCTGTGGTTTCATTCGAACCTTATTTCTATTCCTAATAGATAAAAGACCAAGTCTTTAAACATAATAAGTCTTGAGGTTCACTGCATGCCAAGTTCGGGGCACCTCAACCCCGTCCAAGGTTTCCAACTTGTAAGATCCTCGCCCTAGCACCTTCCTGACTCGATATGGTCCTTCCCAGTTTGGGGCTAGCTTGCCCTTTTGGCCAACTCATGAGGCTTCTATCTTCCTTAGGACCAAGTCGTCTTGTCGAAAGAACCTCTCTTTAACCCTTTGGTTGTAGTGGAAGGATGCCCTTTTCTGGTGTTCTGCATTCCTGGCATTTGCTTCATCCCTGACCTCGTCAATCAGATCAAGAGCTAACCTCATGCCTTCTTCATTACTTTCTGGTTCATATGCTTCAACTCGAGGCAAAGCATGCATAATTTCTAAGGGCACCACTGCTTCAGCTCCATAAGCCAGCAAGAAAGGGATTTCTCCAGTTGTTACTTTGCAGGTAGTGCGATACGCCCAAAGTATAGGCAGCAACTCATCCACCCAAGTATTTCTTGAATGTTCAACTCTCTTCTTTAGTCCATCAAGGATAATCCGATTGGCTACCTCAGCCTGTCCATTAGCTTGCGGGTGTGCTACCGAGGTAAAACGAAGTTCGATGGCATTTTCCTCACAGTACTTCCTAAACTCTTCATTGTTAAATTGTGTCCCATTATTCGTCACAAGGATTCGGGGAATTCCATACCTGCAAATTACGTTTTCCCAAAAGAAATGGGCCACTTGTTTGGTGGTTATCTTGGCTAAAGGTTTAGCCTCAATCCACTTAGTGAAGTAATCAATGGCCACTATCAAGAATTTCCTTTGTGCTGAAGCTACAGGGAAAGGACCGAGTATGTCCATTCCCCACATGGCAAACGGAATAGGAAAGTTAACTGATGTTAACCTTTCAGGCGGCTGCCTTACGATGGGAGCGTGCTTTTGGCATCTATCACACCTCTTAACATAATCCTGAGCATCAGCCAACATTTCTGGCCAATAGAATCCTAAACGAGTAATCTTGTGAGCTAGGGCTCTGCCCCCCAAGTGCTGCTCACAGATCCCTCCATGAACTTCCTCCAATGCTTCCTTTGCCTCCTGGGGCCTTAAACATTTCAAGTATGGGATGTCAAATGACCTTTTATAAAGGATGCCTTCAATCAAGGCGTATCTCAATGCTCTTACTGACAGTTTTCATGCTTCCAAGGCGTTGTCAGGGAGCCATCCGGTTTCAAGGTGAGCTTTGATAGGATCTATCCAACAGCCTCCTATATCAATTGGTGCCACTAACTTTGAGTTGACGGTCGGGGCCTTCAAGACCTGGAAGTAAACACTCCCTGCATAATTTTCTATCTCAGAAGAAGCGAACTTAGACAGGGCATCGACCTTAACATTCTCTTCTCTCGGGATATGCTCAACATAGCACTCTTCAAACTGAGTTATGACAGCTTTCACGACTCTCAGGTATTTTGCCATAGTTTCATCTTTAGCTTCAAACTCACCATTCACTTGCGATACCACAAGCCTTGAGTCTCCACAAACTTTGAGGTTCTTGACCCTCATGACTTTAGCTTAGCCCAAACCGGCTATCAGAGCTTCATACTGTTAGATATTGATTCAAGTGATGATCAGGATCTGGGCATTACTTATCAGATACTGATGCTGACGTCATCAGTAATACAACGTCAGTATTGGACTATCATCAGGATTAGAAGCTGGTCAGTATTTCATGAAGATTCTCATCAGACCAGAGATCAAGGAAGATTGATATGTCGGTTCCTAGATTGTAGGAATGCAGCTATCATACAAGATATGTATTCAGAGATATATGTAATTGATTTAGAATATCTTGTAATTGATAGTGTAACTGTGTACTCTATATAAACACAGTTTTAGGTTTTACATTAAGTAATCGCTTACATGATTTATCTTGTAACCTAGCAGCTCTTAAGAACATAAGAATTTCTTAAGAGAGTTTTGTAACAGTTTTATATCAGAATTAATAAAGCTGTTATTGATTCATACTTGTGTTATTTGTTTAAGTCGAAAATCTTATACAATTGTATTCAACCCCCTTCTACAATTGAATCAATTAATACAATTGATTCAGACACGATTGTTTGAAGAACAATTGGTCCTGAGAAATCATAAGTATTGTCCGAATATCAATTTAGTTTGCTAATTTATTTATTATTCTCAAACCATCAGTAAAACATCGTCTCCCTCTGTCTTTGCACTCTCAAACCCTAATTTCAAAATTAGCACAACTTTTGTGTTTGAAATTCCAATGGAGAATTTATCTTTCATGAACAGCAAGGTGGTAATCAATGGAGTTACTTTTAACACAAATAACTTCACTGCAGTTCTAGATCATCAGGACTTGCCCAATGATTTCCACATTATTCAGGACTTTTTGGCCTCAAGCCCAATCAATTATGCTCTAACCCAACCTGCCAAGATATCTTTTAAGTCTGTTATGCAGGTTTGGAACACAAGTGTTTTTGGGAAAGGACTTCCATCAGAAAAGCCTCAGATGAGCTTTGAGTATGATAATGTTACATACTATGTGACTCCTGAGATTGTCACTGAAGCCCTACACTTACCATCAATCATTGGTAAGCCTGTATTCAAAGTTCCTGATTCAAAACTCCTTGAGTATGTTGTAAGTTTAGGTTACAATGGCACGCCAAAGAAGTTTGGAGAGCTCTACAGGACAAAGCTTAAGAAGGAATGGAATTTCTTCTTCGACACCATCAGCAGATGTTTCTTGAATAAAGTGTCAAACTTTGATGCCTTACCCACAGGTTCAGCCAAAATTAGGTATTCTCTAATTCATGATCTCTCATTTGATTATGGGTCTTTTATACTAAAGGCATTAAGTGAAAGAAAAGCAGACAAATGTGGTTATGTTTGCTTTCTTTGATTTTTTCAATTAATATTCTCTCACTTATGTCCTCATGCTGTTTTTGAGAATGATACAATTTTGCCTATATGTAAAATCTCAGAAAACAATATAAAGAGTCTAATCAATTCTGATAAGGCAAATAAGTTTGATGGAACTCCATACATTCCTGATGAAGTATGGTCTCTTTTAAGAGAGAGAATGCCTATTCAATATGGCCCAGCAACTAGGGGAGAGCACGGATCGGATCGGATCGGATTTATGGTAAAACCGAACCCGAAACCGAAACTCTTCGGATTTTAAAATCTAAAACCGAAACCGCAACCGAAACCGGCGGTTCGGTTTCGGATTCAAAATTGTCGGATCGGATGCAATCGGTTCGGTTTCGGTTTTAAACCCATCTCAAATAAAAATGACAAAATGAATATGATTACAAGAATTTTTTTCCGAAATAGCATACAAAGTTTTTATAATAAATTGCGAAAGTCTAACATAATTTCTGAATAATGAAAATTCAACATAATCTTCGAATATAATTTGATAGGAGCAACATAAATTAATGATTTCCATTTTTTTGAACCCCTTGCCCTTGCTAGCCTTTTATTTTTGTATATTTTTTTGCTTTGTCCTTTCCTCCTCCTTTACAGTATAACGGAAATGGACATTTTAGGATATCAATTACTGCAAAGAGGAGACTACTTAGTTTCAGCTTACGTAACGTACAACATCTAATACAAAATTAAGCCAAAAGACCGGATAGCTTAAGTACTCAGTTGCTGCACAGAAGAGATTACTCAACCGCCACTCGGTAGCTATAAGAGATATATGTCGGATTGTATAAGAGATATATATAATTTATTTATTTATTTTAATCGGATCGGATTCGGGTTTTGTCGGATCGGATTTGACAAGAAACCGAAACCGCATAATCGGATTCGGATTCGGTTTTTAATTTTTCGGTTTCGGTTTCGGATCGGATTTATACGGATCGGTTTTTAGCGGTTTTTAGCGGATTCGGATTCGGATTCGGATTTTTTCGAATTTTTGCTCAGCCCTACCAGCAACTGGTGCTATGGGACAGGACCTTACACATCCTATTCCTGACACAAGCACAAAACCTAAACACTTATCTAAACAGTCAACCACCTCTGGTGTCTCACAAAAGGCATCAGTTGTAAAATCAAAGAAATTAGCTAGATCTGATGTGTCTAAGAGGCAATCAGGATCAAAGGATTTCTCCACTCCAACTCACTCTCAAATGAAGTCACAAGGGGGTGAACAAAGGGTTCTTGAAACATCTGGTCTGGATAAAGAAACAGGAGTGAAGAGGAAAGTTGGTCAAAGAACTATTTCTGATTCCGATTCTGATGATGACACAATGCCTATATCAGTCTTGATGAAGAAAAAGAAGATTGATGTTGTTGATACAAGAGAAGTGGCTGTCTCTGAAATGCCAAAGAAAAGAAGAAGATTAATCAGCAAAGGCAAATTTGTTGATCACACAGAATTTCTGAATCTTACTGATGTTATGGAAGGCAATCCTGATGATGTTAATCAGGATGGATCATCAGTTCCTGATGCTACTACTAATCCTGACATCTCTACTCCTGATAATTCACCTATGAAGACTGTTGAGATTTCTGATTCTCCAGCCTCTGCATCTCCAAAGAGAAGAATTATTGAGATGTCTGTCGATCAAGTAAATGCTATTGCTGCTCAGTTAGGTGTTAAACCTAGCTTCACCACTTGAAAATAAAACTGCTGAAGCAAACGTCTTTCACAGACAGAAGAAACAGAGGACCACTATGTCATCTCTGAGAGGATCTAGCCCACAAGAACCTGAACTTCAAAGTAGTTCAGAAGCTATTGCAGATCCAGTCACACAAGAACCACCTACTCAAAGTGTAGGTGCAGACATTTCTGAAGGAATAGTCACACAAGAACCATCTTCTCAAAGGGAAGATGAAGACAAGAATATTCCTGTCCCACAAGAACCATCTTCTCAAAGTGAAGATGCTGGCAAAATCACATCAGCAGGGGAGTTTCCTGACAATGCTCAAGGGGCTTCTGAAATTGAAATTGAACTCGCTAGAAGTCTGGCAGATAAAGCTGCTCATGATTTGCACATTGCTGAATGTGATGAAGTGATTACTGACACTGCATTTGAGGGAAGCACACAAGAACCTTTGACTCAAAGTGTTGAAGAAGCTTCAAAACCTCAGACTACACAAGAACCATCAGTAGCAAATACTGATGCAAGTCATGTTATAGTTGCAGTGGTCAATCCTGATGTAAGTACTACTGATCCACTTATTCCATTGCTTATTGAGCCAATTTCAGCAAGGCCAATGGATTCTTTAACTACTTCATCAGGTAACATCTCTTTCTCTACTTCCTTTACTACTGATAGTATGATTACAGATAGACCTGATAAAAGGGATACCTCTATTTGTATGACTTTAGACCACTCTTCTCAGCCACCTCTTATTTCTTCACATTTAATGAGCCAGAACCTTTCTTGTGAGATTGAGAGTGAACATTTAGAGAAAAAGAAGAGTGATGAGAGGCAGTCTCCTGAATTGGCAAAAGGAGAGGTAGAAAAGAGTGAGAAGTTGTTAACTTCTAGTGAGGTAGAAGTTGCTATTGAAAGTAACTTAGGCAACATTGTGAGAAGTGATGAGATCACTTTAAAAGAAATGAGAGATTTAGGAAATGTTATTAATCTGTATGCAGGGCATCAGGATTCACCAGCTGTATCTACTGGTGATTTGAGAATGAAAGGTGTTATGAATCCTGATGATAATGTTGATAATAAATTTCCTGAGGCTGGTGGTGACTCAGATGATGATGATGATGATGATGATCACGCTAATGCTGATCCTGAGACAATCCAAATGCAGGCAGCGATAAAAGCAAGTCTCCTATCTACTTATGGGTCTTCGAGTAGATACATGTAGCCTGTTACTCAAGAAGAATTCAGAGGGGAGTACAGTTCAATTCTTCCTCCTGATACTCGAGCTGCAAGGGGATATGAATGGGATACTGAATGGAATGCACCGAATGCTGAGATGAATTTTCAAAATGCTCTTTTTCATTCTGGTCATATTGCCACGAGGATGCCAACTCTTGAACTCAAGGCTCTTCTCAAAACAAATGCTCTTCTAGCAAAGGGATTGAAGAGTGAGATTGACTCTATGAAGGCTGTTACTGATAAATTTCAAGCGGGTATTCAAACATCTGTTTCTATATCTGCTACTGCTTCTCAAGCACGTCTTCTTGCTGATGATATTAAAGCACTTGACAAGAAAATGGATTCCAGAATGACTGTTTTGGAATCAAAAGTTGATACTATTGATGAAACCCTCAAGCTTATCTTGTCTTTCTTCATTGAAGAAGATGCAGATGTCAAAAAGGGGGAGAAGATAGTCAAAACAAAATGCTCACCTAATCCAGTAGTACAAAAGAATGATGATAATTCTGGAAATGATGGTGGTGCTAAGTCACATCATAAAGTTGAAACCTCTGATGCTGCTTTAGTAACAAAGAAATCTAATACTCAAACTAAGCAGTCAACTCATGTTTCTAGATCTGGTAAGAAGACAGTGACAACAATGATGCAATCTCAAAATCCAAAAGAAGAACAGTTTGTGACACCTGGTCAAACTCTGTCAACCATTCCTGAAGATGATGTGTATGTGGAACAGGATGAAGATGCTGCTAATCTATTTCATGAGCTTGACACAGGGGATGGTTGTGTTCTTAAACTGTTTTATAAAGACAAAAGAGTTCAACAGTATCATGCTGAGAAAGCACTTATTTTATCTACTGGAGAAAATCCAAACATGACTATTGATGAGTTCTTAGAAGAACAGAACAGGATCTTTGAAGAGATTGCAAAACAAAATGAAGCTCCTGCTGCAAGAAGAGGAAGAGGCAGAGGAGGAAGATACAGAAGTAGAGGAAGATTATCTGTTCAAACAAGTACAAGGCAAACAAGATCTAGTGGAATCAAATTGAAAGATGTTTCTGAAAATGAAAAGAAGAAAACTCCACTATCTCTTGCATTACCTCCAGACAACAGATTCAATGCTCCTGAAGAAATTGAAGAGGAGATATTGCCTTTAAAAAGAAAGAGTAAGGTAGCTGTTCAATCTACTACATCTAATGAGAAGTCAGTCTTTGGTTCAATTCCTAATGTTGTCTCTGATTCTGAAGAAGCTGAAATTTTAAAAGAACTTAAGATTATGATTCTTAAGGTTGTGGTTGAATTTCACAATATGGAAGTTTTTGAAGATACACTGGAGTATGAACAAGAGAACTTCAGAAGATTTGAAAAAGAAAGTGAAATCAGAGCTAAAGCCAGAGAAGCAGAAAGGATAACAACCAGAGACTACTTAAGAAATGTTCATAGATCAGACAGGAAGTTATGGTATGATAAAAATAAATCTGTTCCTGAACATCAGCAGAATTATCCAACAGATGAGAAGAAGAAGAAGAGTAAGAAAGAGGAGAAGAATAAGTGTGATTATAGGAAACCGGTTGTTTTCAAATCAGCAGGACTGATAACAGAGTCTTCTTTGATTAATGAATCTTTATTGATTGTTAAATCAGAGTCTACTACATTTGTTGCTGAAAATCCACCGAAATGGGTAAGTATGCAATCTGGTTTGAAAGGATGGGAACCTGGCACAAGAGGAGGAATTGGGTATAGTCATGCACAGATTATTTTCATTGCACAAACTGATCAACATGCTCTAGTTGACAAGATTGGGGATGAGTTAACTGTTGATCATCTCTGGAAACTTGAAGCTGTTGCTATCATTGCTGATTGTCATGCTGATGCAAAGAAAATAGAAAAGATGTTGTACTTCATGAAAGATGGAAGTGTGAAGAAGATTCCTATTCATGAATTGTTGTGTAAATCTGCAAAAGAGCTGAAATATGTTCTGTATCTTCTCAGAAGTAAAAGAATCAAGGTTAGTGAAAGAGAAGTTTACTACAATTGGTTTGTCATGATTTACAGGAAAATTAGACAGAGATTCATGGATGGAGGAACGAGGTATGATGGCAATTATATTCCCATGTACTTAAATTTAAGAGACATAGAGGTTGAAATGAAGAAAGGTACAGCTGTTAAAGAAGTGTATCTAGGCATGGAACAACTGTCTCTAAATCCAGATGGGAAGGAAATTGCTTATGTGTTGCTAGGTGACTTAGATCTTCCAAGAAGCTCAATTCAGAATCTCAGGGCAGCTATCTATCAGATTAATGAGAAAGATGAAGAACTCAAGAAGAAACTGATTCAAATTCTTGAAAGCAAGGAAGAAGAATTGTTATCTGAATTCTTGAGGTTGAATCTGTTTTATCAAAGAATTTCTGAAACTGTTCCTGATGATTTTTAGAAGGTATTTTGTTTTAAGTTTTTGACATCTTTGAATCAAGGAATTTGTGCTTTGTTTTATAAAGAACAAATTGGGGGAGATTGTTAGATATTGATTCAAGTGATGATCAGGATCTGGGCATTACTGATCAGATACTGATGCTGACGTCATCAGTAATACAACGTCAGTATTGGACTATCATCAGGATTAGAAGCTGGTCAGTATTTCATGAAGATTCTCATCAGACCAGAGATCAAGGAAGATTGATATGTCGGTTCCTAGATTGTAGGAATGCAGCTATCATACAAGATATGCATTCAGAGATATATGTAATTGATTTAGAATATCTTGTAATTGATAGTGTAACTGTGTACTCTATATAAACACAGTTTTAGGTTTTACATTAAGTAATCGCTTACACGATTTATCTTGTAACCTAGCAGCTCTTAAGAACATAAGAATTTCTTAAGAGAGTTTTGTAACAGTTTTATATCAGAATTAATAAAGCTGTTATTGATTCATACTTGTGTTATTTGTTTAAGTCGAAAATCTTATACAATTGTATTCAACCCCCTTCTACAATTGTTATTTACTGGGCAACACATACTCAGCTTCATTGTTGGTCGTTGGGAAGTCTAACTTCAAAGCATATCCAACTGTAAACCCATCGGGGCTTTGTAAGACCATACCCGCACCACTGGATTTTGTTTTTGATGCTCCATCAAAATAGAGCACCCAATACTCTTTCAGATCAGGTACAGGTTCCTCATTCTTACGTTCTTTCTCAGGGGTAGTTACCATATCTTGCCCCCCGACTTCTTGGTTGTTAATGGTGCATTCAACCACGAAGTCAGCCAATGCCTGAGCCTTAATGGCCGTCCGAGGCTTGTATGTGATATCAAACTCTCCTAACTCAATCGCCCACTTAATTAGCCTTCCACTGGCTTTAGGGCTGTGTAGTATGCTCCTCAACTGCTGGTCTGTCAAAACTTGAATCTTATGTGCCTGAAAGTAAGGTCGCAGCTTCCTCGAGGCTGTTACTAAGGCCAAAGCAAACTTCTCAATAGGTGAGTAATTCAACTCTACCCCATGCAACACCTTGCTCACATAGTAGATAGGTCTCTGAATTTTCTTTTCTTCCCTAATAAGAACAGCACTCAATGCTTGTTCGGATACCGCCAGGTATAAGTAAAGAACTTCTCCGGGAATAGGCTTGGCCAATAGCGGGGCTTCATCCATATACTTCTTCAGTTGTCCGAAAGCCTCTTGGTTCTCAGAAGTCCACTCAAAATTTTTCACCTTCTTCAATGCCTGAAAGAAAGGCAAGCATTTGTCACCAGATTTGGAGATGAATCTCCCCAGGGCTGCAACTCGGCCCGTTAGCTTTTGCACATCTCTTATAGAACGAGGTGGTTCCATGTCCAGAATTGCTTTGATCTTGTCGGGGTTGGCCTCTATGCCTCTCTTCGAAACCATCAATCCCAAGAATTTTCCTGATCCAACTCCAAAAGCACACTTGGCTGGATTCAACATCATCTTATGGTGCCTTAGCACTTCAAATGCCTCTCTGAGGTGTTTGATGTGATCTGTTTTACACAGGCTCTTGACTAGCATGTCATCTACATAGACCTCCATGATTTTCCCAATTAGATGGGCGAATATCTTGTTCACCAGTCGTTGGTAAGTGGCTCCTGCATTTTTTAGTCCAAAAGACATAACAAGATAGCAGAAAACACCAAAATCAGTTATGAAAGATACCTTTGGGATGTCATCCTTGTGCATTTTAATCTGATTGTAACCGCTGAACCCGTCCATGAAACTCAGCATCTCATGTCCAGCTGTGGCATCTATCAACATGTCTTTCCTTGGCAGGGGAAAACAATCCTTAGGACATGCGTCATTCAGATCAGTAAAATCTATACACATCCTCCACTTCCCATTCGCCTTCTTGACCATCACAGGGTTAGCTAACCATTCAGGGAATTGTATCTCTTCAATGAACCCAGCTTCTAATAGCTTATCAACCTCTTGCTTAATGGCCTCTTGCCTTTCAGGTGCAAAATTTCTTTTCTTCTGTTTTATCTTCTTCCGATCAGGATCAACATTCAACTTATGAGTTATGAGTTGGGGATCAATCCCTGGCATATCAGCGGCAGTCCAAGCAAACACATCATTATTTTCCTGTAAGAATGCTATCATCTTTCCTTTCAGAGGTTCCTTCAGAGAAGCTCATATATAGGTGACTTTCTCAGGGTCGCCTAGCTCCAAAGGTATGGGAACTAAGTCCTCTGCTGGTTTCCCACGATGCTCATCATCTCCACGGACATCCATGTCATCAATTGGGAGTACCTGCCCCCCGACTCCATCAGCTCTCAGTGCGGACACATAACAACTTCTTGCCATCTTCTGATCACCCTTTTATTCTCCAACACCATTCCGGGTTGGAAACTTGATTTTCATGTGGTAGGTTGAGGCTACAGCCTTGAATGCATGAAGTCCTGTCCTTCCAAGGATTGCATTATAGGTTGAGGCTGCCTTGATTACCAGAAAATTCAGCATCTGAGTAGCCTCCCTTGGTTCTTGTCCAATTGTCATGGGCAATTGAATAGTACCCTCAACCTTGGATTCAACTCCATTGAATCCGTAGATGGGCATGTTAGTCGGGGTCAGCTGAGAATCAGTGTATCCCATTTTCACAAAAGCATCATGAAACAAAATATTAACAGAGGCTCCATTGTCTATCAAGACTCGCTTTACTTCTGATTTTCCAATCACTGGGGTTATGACCAATGGGTCATCATGGGGGAACTTCACCCCTTCGAGGTCTGAGTCATCAAAGCCAATTGCCACTTCTATCTTAGCACGCTTTGGGGCCTCTCCAACAATGTGCATCACTTCTCGAGCATAGGCCTTTCGTGAGTTGCGAGTTGTGCCAGCTGCCGTTGGTCCTCCCCAAATCATGTTGATAACTGGCCCTCGGGGCTGTGTGTTTCGATCACGATTGTTGTCTCTTCTATCATCGTCTCTTCTGTCATAATCTCTTCTTTGGGCTCCACGATCTTCACCCTTAGTGAATTTATTCAGCTTTCCCTTACGGATTAAAAACTCAATCTCATCCCTCAACTGTCTGCAATCATCTGTATCATGTCCCACATCTTTGTGAAACCTACAATATAGATCCTTGTTTCTCTTCTCAGGGTCTCCCCTAAGTGGTTTCGGCCACCGAAAGTCCTTATCCTTTTCGATATCCAACAGGATCTGGCTCCTTGGGGCATTCAACCTTGCATAGTCAGAGAACCTTGGTCCCAGACTCTTTTTTGATGGCGAATCAGAGTCTTTGCTAGTTCGGGGATACTTGTCCCTAGCATCGTACTCCTGCTCTTGCTTTCGCTTCTTTATGTCATTGTTACCCCGACCATTGCCTATTGTGACCTCCTTCTTCGTGCTATCCTCAGCCTTGATGTACTTATCAGCCCTTCGCTGGAGCTCAGCCATATTCTTGGGAGGATGCTTTGCCAATGATCTCTTAAAGTATAGGTCGGTGGTGCCATGCTCCAAGGCTACCATTGCAACCTTATTCTCCAAATCGGTAATGTTTAAAGTCTCCTTAGTGAACCTCTTAAGGTAGTCTCTCAGATTCTCATTCTTCCCTTGCACCAAATACATAAGAGACGTAGAACTTTTCTCATGCACTTTTTCGCTGATAAATTGGCTAACAAAGGCAGCACTTAGCTCCTTAAAAGAGCCAATTGAGTTTGCAGGCAACCGGCTGTACCATCTCTGAGCCATACCCGATAGGGTTTGAGGAAACGCCCTACATTTTAAGGCATCACTTGTGGGCTGTAGCAACAGCGCATTTGAGAACGTCCTGACGTGGTTCGCAGGATCACCTGTTCCATCATAAGCCTTAATTGTCGGCATCTTGAACTTCTTTGAGATGCGGGCATTCATCACCTCCTCAGTAAATGGGGGTGTGGGATCATCAGGATCCCCAAGTGGCATCAGATCCTTAGGGTTGCTCTTGGGGGTTTTCACCCTCGTTGTTCTTCCAATTGGGGCGTCAGCCCTTCTCTGCCTCCTTGTAGACCCCTCTAGATCTATAAAGGGAATCGGTCCTGAGGTTGGAGGAGGCTGAGTTTGATTCAACCTAGCTTCTTCTATGGCAATATCTTCCTTTATCCTTAAAATCTCGGCCTCATGAGCCTTGATTCTTTCAGCAGCTGTCAAGGGGGGTCCATCATGGATAGTTTGTGTTCTCCTTCTTCGTTTTCTGCTAGCACGTCGCCTTCTCGGGGCTTCATCACGATCATCATCAGTCGATGAATCGTTAGTATAGGGGCCAGAGTAGTCAAGATACTCTCGATCTCTGATTTGCAAGGCATGACCACTGGGTCCAGGAGGGTAATTAGGCAGACCATACATTGGATTGGTATTCCTGGGGAGATCCGTAGTATGGATCTGTACTCCTGGTGGTGGGCGGTTAGGATTAACTAAAGGAGAAACCAGCGTCTGAAGAGAGTTGGTTCTTGGGTGGATGACCATAGGCAACGTCCCCCCGGCATGGGGATTAGTCCCTGGAGGTTGAGAAACCTGAGCTTGAGTAATCGCCCCTGTGGCTGGGGGTACCTGCTCAGTAACAGGCGGAGCGGAGCTTAGGGGCAGAGCCTCAGTAGTGATTGGCTCTTTAGTGATTGGTGTTGTTCTTCGTGTAGTTACCATGGTTGATGTCTTCTTCCCACAGACGGCGCCAAATGTTATGGAATAAAAACTAGGTTATCGAATTGTATCTAGGGTTTGTGTGTAATTATTGCTAGGGTTCGTGAGCTTCGTGCTTATATGGCTGCTCTTGTGCTCGTGGCTGATTCTGCCTTCACAAGATGCCTACGTACTTTGATGTGTGTCAAAGATCAAGCCAAAAAACGTAGTTCTGAGGTAAGGGGTCTAACCCTTTATATAGGCTGAGAAGCCTAAGAATTGTGGTAGGGTTAGGTGACTTGGTGGGCAAGTCAGCCTTGAGGAAAGTTCTAGACTCCTACAAGGTAGGAGTCTGTTTCCTTGTATGAGTGTGTGCCTTGGAGGCTACTCCTTGTAGAGATAATGTCCTTATTTAACACTTATTGCTGAGTTGTTTATTAACCCTAACATTAATTACGAAATTAATATTGTAAAATAGGGTTTGGGTCCATCTGGTGGGCCTCACGTTTGGACCATTCCGGGTCTAATTAATGCCACATTAAATGTGTCTTTAGGGCTTACTTTTAGCCCATATCAATGCCCTTGCGGGGTCCTTTAAAATAAAAGATAAAATGGATCAAAACTACGTAGTTTTGATGGTTAACTTTAGGAAATCCTCCTAAAGTTAACTTTAGATTCTTTTTTCTCTTATATTATATCATTATTATATATCGTATATATAACTAGGTGGGTAAAATCGCGCTTCAAAAATAATATTAAAAAAAATAGGGAATAAAATAAATATTTTCATATGAACAAACAGAATATAACAATGATTTATAAAATATATTATATGGAGAATTATAATTATAAAGGCAAATGGTATTATTTTATTTCCAATTTTTGATTGCTTCAAAAATGCATTGTAAGTTAATATTTTAAATGTGCTTCTGTTGAAGTTTATGCCCACAAACAAACCTTTCACAGTAGCACTTATCGTGGTATTTGATAAGTTGAAGGTGACAACTATACACTTGTGCCTAATTTTAATTTATGAAAATGTTGGAGTTGATCAAGTAGTATTCTCATCGATGCTACTAATTAAAAATATATAAGAGCAACTGATTATTTTTTGGGTAAAACACAAGAATACCCATATTTTAATACAGGAAACCCAAAATACCCGTGTGCGGGATGGAACGCCCAAAATGACCATTGAATACGCATTACAGGATTGCGTATTTGGTTATACTCATTACTACTATGCGTGTTCTTCCTTGTCAAGACACGCGCCAGACTGTTACATACAACGGTATACGCAATATACATATGCATGGTACGTATACGCATTAAGCTTATGCATCTAAGTCCCTGGATGCTTACATACATGTCTCCTATACGCAAGCTACTTATGCGTGGTCTGCTCTCTATACGCATTAGTCATATGCGTTTACAGCCTATACGTATTGTACTTATGCGTGTAGTTCCCTCCTGGTTGATTTCCTTTCCACTGTACGCAAGTTTTTAATGCGTGATTAGTACTACGCATATTTATAATGCGTAATCAGCCTGCCTTAAATCCCTAACTTTTATCTATCTGACTGCGTTTGTGGCTGCCGCTTTAAAGCTGTATGTATCTGTCTTATGCTTCAAAAACCCACAGCAGGAAGAAGTAATGGAAATCATTGTTGCTCTTACATCAAATTGTTCGTGAGGTAATAATGCTCTTTCATCATTTTACAATTCAAATTATTTAGGTTTAAGTTTGGATTTGAAATGGCTTCTTCGAATGTGAATTATGTATAGGGATGGTTATACAATGGTGGAAATATTATTCATGATAGCGTAATTGGTAGTGCATATGATCGAGATGTAAGCGCCTTTGTGAAGCTGAATTTTGGTTTGAAATATGAAGAGCTTTTGAATGTTGTGCACAAGAAACTCAATGTAGATCCGATTTTGTGTAAATTAAGGGTATCACGTAGGTTCATGAATCCCACAACCAACAAATATGGAGTGTCTTACTTGTAGATGATGAAGATGTGGAGTATATGTTCGAAACTTTGGATGGTTCGGGTAGCAAAGTGTATGTAGAGCTTTATATTGAAAAAATTCCTATTGGCTCGTCCGAAAATTCAACTGAATCTGCAAGATGCTCAAAGATTGGGGAAGATTGTGAAATTAGTTCAAGCACTCGTAGTTCAAAAAGTGTGCATTGGGGTAGTGTTTCTAGTGGGAGTTCAACTAGGAATTTATTTCTCTCGGTAGTAGTGAAGGAATTTCAAGGGGAAGCAACGAGCTAACAGATGATGATATCCCGTTCTATAGCTCATTTGATGGATCATCAATGGTTGTTTCAGATCTAGGACCTAGCATGAAAAAAATTTGTGAACTTCAGAATCCGGCAGAATTGACAAAAGGGATGACATTTGAATCGAAAGAAAAGTTGTTGAGTGTGGTGAAGAAGGTTCACATTGCAAACCATCAGGAGATAAAGGTGGTTAAATCTGATTCCATCACTTGGGAACATAATGCAACTCGATAGTTTCAGTTGAAGCATGTTCCCTTATGAAGTGATATCTGATGTCAATGTGCTTTGTTCTAGAATGGTTGACAGGATTTGCAACTATAGAGATTGCACTTGTGTTGTCACACATGATTAGAATTTTTCTCCAACACAAGTCCATAATCTCTAAGTTGATTTCTAATCCAAAGCACTTGAGCACAGCAACTTCCAACAACTATATATTCAGCTTCAGCTATGGAAGTTGACACAGATTGTTGTTTCTAGCTATACCAAGACACTAACCTTTGGCCTAGAGATAAGAAGCAACCATACAATCAGGATCCAGTAGTGCATCATCAATTTTTCTTAGGCTCAACTTGAGATAAGAAGCAGCCATACAAACATTCATTTTGAGTGGCTCTTGTCAGACCCTCTCCTTACTAAAACATTTATGACGTCATTTAAAAATAGTTCTCATTTATACAGATAAAATCAACTTACAAAAACCAATATTAAGTTATTACATGTGCGGAATCGTGTAACTTAACTATATATATGTATATACAACTAGTATTTTTGCCCACTACGGCTATATAAAATTTAAATAATTATTTAATTTAAATGGTTTATGTGAAAACTATAACAAAATCTACAATTCAAAAAAATGTTATTTTATTTTCTCTTTGTCTTTATTTTTCTCTTTATTTATAATTCCAAATTCACAATAATAAACATTAATTTGATGCAAAGATACTATGGAAGATATTTGATTCTTCAATTTCATCTAAAGATAAAATGGAAGATATTTGATTCTTCAATTGTCTCAAAGTAAAGAGAATGAAAAATGAAAGAAACGTTTCATAAAATTTTTTTATAAAAAACATATGAAAAGGTTTCAATTATAACCTAAGTACTATTTACTGAATTATCAATTGTTACGCATAAATGTTTTTTAAAGGGAGAAAAAATCAAAACATTTCATATTGTTTTCATTTTTCTTCTGTATCCATTTGTAATGCTAGCACTATCCATTAGTGTAAAGAAGTTCGACCTAATCTTCTTCGGTGAAACTAATTGAAGTTTGAAATAATTGTAAACAAAAAAAATTGATAACAATTGATAATAAAAAAACAACAAATCAACCACCATCGAAAACATTCGTTTCAATAACCACCATTCCAGATTTTCGTTTTGATTAAACTTGACAAAGTTCCACAAACTACAGGGCAAAATACCACAGACATTAAACTTAGAGTTCCCGCATAAATAATATAGATCCACCATACAAACCCTTGATTAAACTACTAAATAAAAAGCAGAACACAAACCAAACATAAGACCAAGTGCTTAACCCATCAGAAACATAGCATGCAACAGCAACTTAACGCAGCCTTTCAATCTCGTTCTTGAGTTCCCTTGTTTCAAGCCTGAGAAGTTTGATCTCCTTACAGAGATCTTTCTGTTGAGCAACAAAATTAGTAGCAAACTCTTTGTGGCTCCTTGTCAACACATTAATCTGTTCTTCCATCTTTGCATTCCCGATGTTCAAGTTCGTCATGCTCTTTTCAACTTGTTCAAAACGATTAGCGTTTGACATAACTTCATCGTTGTCCGACTGATAAGCATCAATTTCATCATCAATTGATCTACACAACATAAAAGAACATTAGAATAGCTTCTATAATACACAACATATTTCACATTATGCTAGATAAATATAAGTAATTGAGGGTTTTACCTTTCCTGAGATGGTTGAGACATTTTAGGGATGGTCATAAATGACATCTGGGATTTTTTGAACCGCAAGGCCCGTGAATCATAAATGATTGCACAACAGCATAACCAATGGGGTCTGTATCAGGGTTTGGAAGCTCAGCTGATACAAATTTGTCGACATTTGATGCCAAATGTTTTTTGGACTCAGAATTGAGCCAAATCAACATATGGACATGCGGAAGTCCACCCTTTTGAAATTCGACAACATACATCACTGCAAAATAGTATGTCTTCATTAGTAAGAGAAAAATACGAAGATCAAGGAAAAAATTTAGGTTAATTAGAAAATATTAAGAACATTACCTCCAATGCAAACTCCAAATAGTGTTTATTCTTAATATCATCTAAAAGTTGCTCTAGTTTTTGCCGAAATACACGTGCTATAATATCCGGAGAGTCTGAAGAGGAGCAACCTGGCAACAGTTTCATCATCTGCTGAATATCATTTCATTGTGGATTGCATGTCATAGTAAGAAAAATATCGGGATGTCCAACATTACGACAAACTGCTAGTGCATCTTGGAAATTCTGTTGCATATATCGTTTAGAACCCAAGAAATTAGCAGGAAGTACAAAACCTTTTCCAGTACTTGAACTATCAACATTACCATTGCGAACATTCTTAGCAATATTCGTATACAAATCATTTCTCAAATTGGTCTGATGAGTACGCAACCACCAGAGACGCGACTGTTCAATGCATGAAAATGCATCAACCACATATTGTTGGAACAATCGACCACCTAATCGAACATGCATTCTTTGGTGAACATTTTAACAGTATTAGTAAACAGAATAATATCATGCAACAAATATAAACAATTAAAGTTTAAATAATCCAAAAACATTATATTTTTTCAAATTACCTTTATTCAACCGCACTTGTAACTTGTATGCATAGTATTCTTTCATTGTTATTCGTTTCCTTTTCTTTTTATTCTGGTTCTCAGGATCAACATAGGGAATCTCCTCATGGTATCCATCCTCACCATTTGGAAACAAAAGGGGGTACTGTAAAGCCATAAGGGAAGGATGAATTGTTGAAATTCGTTCAAGTTCTTTGTTTTGCTTCTCAAGGATAATATCCCTAATACCAACAATTGTTTCTTCATCACCAACCAATACAGCAGCCACCTCATCAGAAGGTCCAATATTATTCTCACGACCACTCTCCGAACGACAAACTTTAAGCTTAATCCTTAGGACTTTAATGGGTTGCTCTTTAAAACGATCACGGGCATATCGAAACCTTTCCACCAATTGGTTGGTTTCATCCAACATTTTCACCAGACCTTCAACAATTTCAGCCTCAATTTCAGTACCATCATCAACTTTCACCCACTTCATTCTGTTCTGCACTTCATTCTCAGTGTCGTAAATATATAGCTGACAGTATTTTGGATCTTCTCCTTCGTTTGGTATAAGTGTACCAAAAACATGATGGTTTTGTCCATTGAGACGATATACGTAAGGAGCTCTTCCACAATTAATAGAGTGGTCCACTTTACCACCCATTGACGTAAAAGCAAACATTGCATTATACAATTTGATGTTTCTTTTGAAAGCTCTAGACTTTTTAGGATCATTATATAACTACATGAGGTATGAAGGAGTTGATGGAGTGGGTGGGAGTTTTATTTGACCTTGGGAACAACAAATACTAAACTTTGGCGCACCATGTTTCACATTTTTATTAACCCCCTCCTCCTTCCACATTATAGCATGGCATTTTGGACACGATGCAGTAAGAGGATCCAATGTTGAATAACCATCTATTAAAAAAGAAAAAGAAAAATAAGGATACCATTTCATTGAACTGGATGATTGGTCATGTTTATAATACCATCAAAATTGTACCTGGAACAACATGCATGGGAGGATTACAATCTTCTTTTTCACGAACGCTAACATTTTCTTCTTCATCATTAAAAATATAATCTGCAATGTACCGGTTATAAATGAATCTAAGCCAAGTCCAACAAATGTAAAATAAATCGAGTAAAAATTTCATACCATCATCCCAAAACAAATCCTCTTCTTCATCACTCGATCCAGCAATAATAGAATGCTCTGCACCAAATAGTTCTACTATAAAAAGAAGACTATATAATAGAATTTAAATTCATGTTCCAATCAGTGTAAGATCATACCCAAATTCTCATAGTCATGATCTTTTGATTTTTCCTCAAATAAGCGTGAAGTGGAAGATGCTGCAACTTGTGGATCAATCAGTCGTGGATTTTTTTGAAGTCCACCAACATTAGTTAAACATGATTTTCCAGTATATAAACCTAGCAAAATTGAAATCTATAACAATTGGACCAAATACTAAAGTTTTCAGTTTATGACAATTTTTTCTCAAAATACTATGCCTTTCAATTCATGACAACATGACTAACAAATGAAGAAAATGCTAACCTTGTGATAGGTCTACCTGGTTGGAAACATCTGAAGAACAAAAAAAAAAAAAACTTATGTCAAGTACATATTTTATTAAAATTTAATTAAAATGAAAAAAACAATTTCATGGTTTACCTTTTGTCAATTTAGTACTGATTTTAGGCTTCTTTGAATTTAATTATAGAACATTACACAAAGTACCATAAATCAATTGCACAGTTAATAACATGATAGGTGATTTATACCTGATTATAACCTGTAGGAATTGCTTATATTTGAAAGTGGTGTTCTTTTCATAGTATTTAAAGCAACAGGAGAAATAAAACTGTTTGATTCAAAAGGGTCACCATCATTTTCACTTAATGTTGTTGGTGGAACACCAACAACATTATGGTTATCATTTACTAACAATGATTGACAAATACATGTCACAAAATCAAAGGCCTTACATAAATTATACCATCAATAATTGCAAACATAATATTTATAACAGAGTTATAAAAAATAGGGGAGTTGAAGACAAAGATATAGAACTAAAACATACCAAAAGGAGATGAAGAACTCTTGTATGACTTATGGTTCCCAACTACAATATTCTCTTTGTTAGAAGAAACTATATTCCTTGCTTTCTTCACTGTCGAACCTATATCATTGCAAACATAACATTCATTAATATTACACATATACCAAAACAATTTGCAGTTCAAGACAAAGGCATAGTATTAAAGAATACCAAAAGGAGAAGATGAAGAAGACGTGTATGACTCCTGGTTCCCAACTACAATATTTTCCTTGTTAGAAGAATCAATCTTCCTTGCTTTATGTACATTCGAACCTAAATATACCAAACAAATGCCAAAACCAGTCAGAAAATGGATGAAGTTTTGAAAAACAAAACTCAAAATATACATACCTAAATCATCTCGATAGAAATTGAAGTTATCAAGATGTAAATGGTGATAATTAGCCTGAAATAACACAAAAACAAAACGTAAATAAGGCATAAATATGATATTCAGGTAAAGTTGTGGGTGAAGAAAAGCACCTCTTTCATTATAAAGTAAATAAAGAGCAACTAGTTTAAGAAGATTTCAATGGAGATGTAAAAAAAAACTGAAACCAAGAAAGTAAATCTTGAGAGAATAAATTTGAAATGCCTACTGAAAGGTTTAGACAACAATTTGAAATTATGTTGGGAAATGAAATTAGGACCAGCTGGGAAAGATAAGAACTACCTAATTGAGGAATGTTTGCTTAACAGAATAGTCGCTCATTTTGTTTGTACCTAAATACAAAGGAGACAAACTGCAGATAAAAGACAAACTGCAGATAGAGGGTCAATGCTGCTAAATAAGAGAGAATGAAAGACAAAAAAAATAGGTAACAGTTACATGCAGGAGCCAGGTGGCCTTCTTCTGCAACAAAAGTAAGTTTCCAGCACATGCCCTTTCTCTGGATAGTAGAATTGTTGATACTTAATGGCATTTATTGTAATAATGTATCAACTCTTGGGGTAAGGGGAGTAAAAAGTGTATGCAAATGGCAACATGATTTATCATATAGATAGATGTAGAGGAGTAGGGACTCTTGAGCATCATCTGGCCGACTTGCAACTTATCCTGAAAATCATTGAGCGATTTGAATGAGTCGCAATTTAGTGAACATACATCATCCTAGATTTACTCTAGCATATAACATTCATTATAACCAACAGTCATTTAATCTCATTCTATAACGACATATACTGTTTCTTGTATTTCATTTCCTCTTTAGGGCTCAGACTCATTCCACTTCATTCTATAGGCTCAACCTTGAAATTAGCCCAAAATACTCTTTCACATGCATTTAATAAATAAAACACATTACCTAATATCTCATGTATAAAATTGAACTTTTCCTCATATTAACCGAAGTCCCTATTTACTGGCAATCACTAGTTAATTCCTCTTTAATGAACTATTTAATCCCGCTCATATTCAATAAGCACGTATAAGGGAAATTCATAATCTCAACATATATATTCACATAATATCGTTGAACACCTTGTCTAAACACGTACTCACATAATATGTTCCAAATCTCAACTCATATATTCACATAATATCTACGAGCGAATTCCAGTATTAGCAAATAGAATAACATGGAGTTCCTTTAAAGAAAGTTATAATCTCAACCCTCGTGTACACATCATATAAAAATATATCCGATATTTGAATCGAATAAGATAAAATGCGTCCATGTTAATACTATCGATACAGACCAGCAAACAAATGAAGGCAGCAGTCAGCAGACAAATATTACGTTAAATAACTTTTTTTTCCTCGATGGAAAATACTAATATTAATATTGATTTCTTGTATTTGATTGTCTAAAATTAATATATTACTCTACATATAGATTGTAGACCATAAAATCTAACAAATCAGCATTAATATTAATATTTGGGGTTTAGAAAAAGTAAATTATTTAACAAAATGTAACCGCAGCTGATTTCAGGGACCTGAGATTGTTTTCAATTTAGTGAAGAACTTGATACTCCATTTTAAACCCGGCTCCCGGTCCCTGGCACATTTGTCAGGGACCTCTTATTCAACATATTGTTTCTGGACCGTTGGATGGTTGATCCAACGGCTGTGATTTAAAAAAAGGTAGCACCGTACCGCATAAACTTTCTGCGGTACGGAGTAATTATCAAAATGCCCCCCCTGTTTTCACATAAAAAATCTACTGTTCACCGTACCGCAGAAAGTTTCTGCGGTACGTGAACAGTAGGGATATTTTGGTAATTACTCCGTACCGCAGAAAGTTTATGCAGTACGGTGCAAATTTTTTTTTTAAATCAGAACCATTGGATCTGAAACAGTATGCCAAATAACCGGTCTGTGGCAGACCGCACCCCTTTAAACCCACTACTTTTAGTGACCGAACTTGATAAGAAAAATACAGTTAATTGAAACAGCCCAATAACACGATAAATAAACAAACAATTTGTTTCACCAGAGAGAATATGTGTGTGTTATCATTTCGCCATGGATTCAAACATTTCCTCGGTACTCTCCTCTCTCTCTCTCTCTCTCTCTCTCTCTCTCATCCTATACACTTTCAGGTTCTTTAAATAATTTCACAGTACAACTAATTTAGCCACAAATCATCCAATTAATTGGCTTTTATGTTGTGAATTTCAGCAGAGATCGAGCTCATTAACCTTAACCGAGAAGCTATGCGTTCCGTTGATATCAGTAATTGAATATATCATCTTCTCTGTGTCTGCTTGTTGTGATCTTATAAATTTTAGTCCTTCTAAGAAGCTTCGATTAGGTTACGATAAGCTTGCTCAGCTTGCCAATGAATCGAGATGTAATTCTTCGTGTTTTTTATGTTGAATTTTTTTTATTTGTGTCGGAGATTGATATTTTCTTATGATTTCTTTTAGTGCAGTTAGTGTGAATGAAATCGAGGCGTTGTATGAGCTGTTTATGAAGTTGAGTTGTTCGATTATTGATGACGGACTCATTCACAAGGTATATATAAATGGTTACATTGTAGATACAAAGCAATTTAGGTACATTTTCCGTGTTTTAGATTTTGGTTGCACTTGTTCTTTTAAAACATTTTGAGATATGTTCTGATACGAATGCAGTTTTGCACAGTGTTAGTATTACTTAGCACTTGAAGATGTAATGTATGGTGTGAACTTATAAATTGGAAAACCTCATATTAGGATAAGGTACTATTCTATACAAGTTGCGGGCAAAAGCCTAAAGGAATTGCAAATATTAATCAGATTTGTTTTTGAAATTTTTTGTTGATGATGGATGTCTTACTTGCATATACATCATGCGTTGAGTCCCCATGCTTTAGGGTTATTCAGCCATCCATTTCGGTCAATCAGTTTGTAGATAACATTTATTAGTTTGTACACATAGTCTTGGTTTAGTACTAGCTGCAGCCAATATATGTACCTTGAATCGTCATCTTTTTGCAGGAAGAGCTTCAGTTGGCTTTGTTCAGAACTCCATTCGGTGAGAATCTCTTTCTGGACCGGGTAAATCCTCTGATACAAAAATGCTAGTTTATCTTGGCTTGTTAACGCTAAGTGTGAGGAAGTTTTCACTCGATGAATAATGTAGGCTTTTTTAATATAATATCTTTAATTCTGGAACTTCTGTTTATTTATTTTTGAGTGAATTTTTCCACTGCCAATTTATTGCAAATTTTCTTCTCTTTTTAATCAGCCTTATTGAACCGCACGCTTAATTGCAAATATGTTCATAAGTTTATCAACTATTTTTTTTTTTTAATTTGATTAAGTTCTATCAAGGAAAAGGGTAGACATGCATTACACACATATATATACGTATTGTGCATTCTTTCGTTGAGTAAGTTATTGTTTAGATTAGGATTATTTTATAACTCTGCTATATCTGAGTGAAGGGTTTCGAATACTAAATTTGATGGATATCAGAGGTTGTTCTGCTGTTTTAGATTAAGCATCCAGCTGTAGAGACCAGAGCTTAACATTTTGGATCATTAGTACACTCTTCGTTCACTTGGGTAGTAATGAGTTCACAATCAATGTTGTCAAACCACAGGTTGTAGAATTGGGTATTTTATACTCGAGTTGGTATGTACTGAGACTTTAAAGATTGCTTTTCTACCCCTTTCAGATTGGGCCCTACATTGACCCCTATCGTAGCTGTGACAGTTTGTTGTTTCATGGAAATATGTGAGTGTAGAATTATGATAAAAAAAAAAAAAGAGAACTCCAATGTTTCTTTAACAATCCTTAAAACCTTTCTCTTTATACTCATATTTTTGGTTTTGCTAAAGGAAGTTGGGATGAATGATGAATTACAATGTTACATTGTTATACCCTGTATAATTAACTTCATTTCCTCTCTCTGTCCTCAGATATAGCTTCGTCATGAATTTTAGATAAGCTACTTGTTTTTTATAATTAAATTTCATTATGAACTTAATAATCCTTAGACCCATCTTACGAGTGGGATATACCGGGTATGTATGGTTTCACCGTGATGTTTATAATATTTTTCAAATTTGCATATAAATTCAGAATTTACATGACAAAGTGAATTGTTGCCCACAAGTCATAATTGGTGTACTCTGCTTTATTGTGGATTTTTTCTACTTGTTCTTTTTTTTTTTTTATGTTTTATTTCCATATTGATGGCATGTTGATATTCTGTACTTGTTCTACTGTCATTTTGTTTATTTGCTCATTCCTTACATTGGTGTGACATGCTAGTCTAGTTATTAACAGGAAACCTGAATTGTAATTTTTATATTTGTTGTGTAATATTATTGTTGCGTCTGTGTTTTAGGTTTTTGATCTTTTTGATGAAAAGAAAAATGGTGTAATTGAGTTTGAAGAATTTGTACATGCACTCAACATCTTTCATCCCTATGCCCCATTGGAAGATAAGATAGACTGTAAGGAATAGAAACAATATTTTTGGCCTTGGCTTAAAAATACAGCTCATGGATTTAACATCTGTGTGACTTATTGATGTACTGCAGTTGCATTTAGGCTATATGATCTGAGGAATACTGGTTTCATCGAGCGAGAGGAAGTGAGTATAATCACTTTTATTCTTGTTCTCGGTACTTACGTAAACTAATATGTTAATACACGGTTAATATTGGTTGCTGCCTTGCATTATTCTAAAATAGTCAATACACTGTTAGTTGGCATATTGTTAGCTAATTGTTTCCGTTGATTTTTCTTTATTGGTTTTCCGTTTTTACATGTTTATATTATTTAATTGGATTTACTGGAAGCAGAAAGCAAATTTGTTGATTTATATATGTAGTTCTACTTACATGAAAGGAGTTTCTGTGTTTTTTTTAAAGGACTATTCCCTGTTGTAAAATGTCACACTGGGTATAATGATATAATGAGTGGACCTTACCATAATTAAAATGTCACACTGGGTGCTGGAAAACTGTGTTGAAGCTTCTTATTTCTACTCATTACTTTGTTGTTGCCAAAGTGGGGTTTCCTTTTGCTGAGTATGTATTTATTTATTTTGGAGGTAGAAACGAACTTCAAAAGTAGGAGCTATTAATTAGACCTTGAAGTTACTATCTACGCCAACTTACATTGTAAAAACTTATTCATCTCTCCATAAAATTGTCTTCCATTAATGTTGGTGTTTTATGTATACTTTATTTTGCCATTCGCCGAGGTGCCACGTTTCCACACTCCAACTTCCTAGTCATTTAAGCTACTTCTTGTTCTCAATGTAGCACTGTTTTATGTGGTGAGATGTGATCAAGTTTAGTCTATACATTCTCAAAAAGATTCCAAATTTCCAATATTCGGAAATGTGAAAGCTCTCCCCTTCCCTTTGAGTTCAATGCTTCTGTCAATGCTCTCCCCTTCCCTGTGGGTAATCATCGCTTTGGACACCCATGCTTTCTGTGCCACAATTTACATCCCTTCAATTCTCACAACCTTAGTCATTTTACCTGATAATCTCTGGTAGACATTAAGGTTATTTTTCCACCCGTGTCATGTTAATTTATCCATTGCCAAGCATATCTTAAGTAGAGTAAAGAGCTCCATCATTTACCATTTTTAATTTTCTTTGCTGTTGGATCTTTTCTCAATCTGTTAAACAGGCCAAGCTACTAAACACTAAACAAGTAGAATTGCAATCGGTGCTTGAAATGTTTTTCGTTTCCTCACTTTCCCTGTCTTCTCCGGCATACCCGCTAGGCGCTATCTCCTTCTTCTTATCTAATAGCATTCTCTAGAGGATAATTTTCATGAAGCAATTAGTCGCAAATCTCTAACACTATCATTGTTGACAATTAAAGATTCAGTCATATGTGAAACTTACATTTCAGGTAAAACAAATGGTGGTTGCGATTTTGAAAGAATCTGAGACTAAGCTGTCAGATGAACTTCTTGACGCTATTCTTGACAAGGTTGCAAGTCTACAAGGCTTCATTTTCTTTGAATTATTTCTGTGAAGTTGTATATATGTCTGTACACCCTACTTCCAAGTGGGACATACTGCGCATTTTTGGTCTTTCGGTTGTATACTAAATTGTTATTATCACACTGTTGTTCTCCCCAGACTTTCGCTGATGCTGATACTGATGGGGATGGCAAAATCTCTAAAGAGGATTGGAAAGCTTTTGTACTAAGATACCCAACACTTTTGAGGAATATGACTCTTCCTTATTTGAGGTATGCTATTTTCTTGCTCATGTCTTGTGTACTCTTTTTTTTATCCTTTAAATTTCAAAACTTTCTTAATACGATAATACTAGCTCAATTCAACAAAGAGTACAACTTGTAACCTTTTTATTTTTCTTCCTTCCTTTCTTTTTTTTTTTTTTTGTTTGCGTTGGGGAAAAAATTAGAATCCACTAGAATGCATATAATACATGATACTATATCCTCAAAATTGATATTGTCATGCCATCAATTTTGTATTAGTGATATAATTTGTTTTGAAGTTTGCTAACATCTAGGAACTAGATGTTAAACCAATCTAGATGAAACTGATGATGTTCTGTTATGTATTCATCACAAATAAGTTGCTATTAGTTTATGTTTCAGTAAAGCCAAAATTGATGCTACATGTGATACGCTGGTGTCAAGATCTTTCGTCAAGTACTAAAAATTCATTGCTAATCACAATATGGGGGAAGTGCCCAAAATACCACATATAACTTACTGGCGTTTAGATGCATATTCAGTGGGATCAAATTGGGAAAGGAAATTTTATTTACTAGTAAATTTTCTGGTTATTTCGACTTCGAGTTACTTAGGATGATTTTTGTTGTTATCATTATGTATAAGGTGTTTTCTTTTCTGATATAAAGGCTTTATTGTCTAAACTTCCGGTGGAATCTCTTTCACATGTAAGTCGTAATTTGCATTACAATCCATGGATTGATTTAGCATACCATTCGGTTAGATGATAAGATTTTGTGGATGAAAGAAACCCTCAAAACTTCCCTACCATTTCAGGAAATGTACTTTCAATCCATTTATAAATGAAATGTTTCTTTTTTCTGACAAAAAAAAAGAAAAAGAAAAAAGATGCATATCTTATAAAAGGGTAATCCACCGCGGGAGCGGAACCCATATTTTAAAAGATACCCATGTTTGCCTCTAGTTGTGATATGGAAGTCCCATATGCAGGATCCAAGTGATGTTTGGCTGCTATTTTGAAGTGTGTTATTTTTTGCCAAACTTTTTTAAATTTTGATATATTTGTCGAACATAATATGAATTTGATGCGAAGTACCTTCACCAATTGGTTATCATTTGTTTGCAAATTCTTATGTTTCAGGGATATTACCACAGTGTTTCCAAGTTTCATATTCAACACTGAAGTCGAAGATGCAGAATCGAAGGCCCTTTGAATTATAGCAGTATATTTGTCGAAATATTGCGGTACTTGCAAGTTTTTTTAATCCAACAGGGACTGCTAGAGCTGTTCACTTGATCTCCAATCGTTCAAAACCAGGCGAGTATGCAACCCCACACTTATTCATCGCTGACCAATTTTAGTGACTCAACTGGCTTTGTTCTTTCTTGGATTAGTAGTTTGTGCAGTAGTTTGGTGTTTGGAAAGTGGGAATTGTTTAGATGTATATAAATCCTCCATAGCATTTTAAGTGTATATTATGGAATTGTTTAGTATTATATGAAACTTGTTTGCCATCAACTTTTGGATCAGTATGATGCTCCTCTTTCCTGAATGTTGCACTAGGGTACAGTGTATTTGAGACTCAACAGTTGACGAACGAATTGGGCTAAAATATTTAAACCCGACGTCCATGTATATTTTCCATAACTTGATATATTATAAACCGAGGACGATGATTGGTTTAAAGTAAAACTTTCTCATGCCTTCTCTTTCATATAAACAAGTATCAGTCTAGGTAGTGAGGAACAATTTTCCAAGAGTACACAACTTTCGAATCGAGTGTTAAATGGTTATATTGTTTTAAAAAGACACTCCACTTTCTTTGCGTTTAACATGCAATCTTTTTTTCTTCGTGCGAAATGGATGAATTCATAATGCTACTTGAGCTCTTCATTGGGAGGAGTAGTGCTAGATATCCTAAAACATTTACCAATTTTTTTATCAAATGATGTGTCATAATATATGACAAAATTCTGATTTGTGGATGCATATGAAGTCCTATTTTATTATGAGGAAGTTATCAAATACATGTGTGACACGTCAGCATTTGGGGAAATTTTTTTGAGATCTTTAACATTTTTCTATGAAGAAACCCTAAACATTTTTCTATCACAATCCGAAAATGAAGGTGATTCCCATTCGCACAAGATATGTATGAAGATCTTCCAATTGAATTTGCAATCTGCACCAAGTTTCTCTCATATGGCAGCCACCATTTTTTCAACATAATGAATATTTTAGGAATACATTTTTAAATATTTTTATACCTGTGACAGTCAAAAAATTATATAATACTATTAGATTTTTTAAATAATAACTGCAAAATATTTAAAGAGCAATTACATGTTGTAAACAAGGTTACTAGGTAAAATGAAGAAAATTGTTAACAAATAATATTAGAATATTATTACTATAACTAGATAATAACCCGTGCGAAGCACGGGTCGAGATAATTTATTAAAATTGATCATTTCTCATTAAATTTTTATAGGAAATTTATTTATCATTAAAATATACTATAGAAATGATAATTGTACAAAAGAAAACTATGATATTTATGCAATTCGGTAGTTTATAAAAAAAAAATTGTAATTACATCATAATTCCAATAATTCTAGGAGACACAAATCTAGAAGTAAGTATTATTAAAACGTGATTTCACTTACTAATAAGATATTAGATGATAAGGGCCCAAGAAAATTTAATTAAATTGATCATTAATTTATTATAAAAAATTACGTTATTTACAAATAATTTGCTTATTAATAAAGTTTATTTTATATATTATTTATTTAAGTTTATTTAAGAAAATCGAGAAAAAAAACTAAATGATTCTGATATATACGTTAAAATGTACATGATTATGATAAATACGTTATTTGTGAACTGAATAGAGTTATAATAAAAATTACAATTATAATTGTATTAACAATTTATTATTTTAATAAAAAAATAATATAGAATCCTTGGAGAAATAGGAATCTTAGGGGTGGAACCAATTTTTGGTACCGAAGTACCATTAAAAATGTATTTCGTTTGTTATAGATAAGCATGTCACCGTGGATTAACATATGTATTCGTAGTTTTTTTTAAGTTGTAATAAAAAAATGAGAAATTGCCCAAATTACACCAGTTTTGGAGACCAAGTGCCCGAAATGCCTGTATTGAAAATAGTCCGCCCTTTTTAACCACGGAGTACGCATACAAATCATGCGCAGTCTTGGATACGCATAAGGAAAATGCGCAGTTTATGATACGCATATCAGATATGCGTATCGACGTCAGCTGACGTCATTATTTGACAAACATTACCAGAGCATGGAAAAAACCCCTCAAAATCGCCACATCCCGTTCGTCGCATTCCGGCCAACCTCCACAAATTCTGAGCATACCAAATTGATTCCCAGGCCTGTATGTGTATCTTGCCATATTCGGTTGTTGAGTTCTAGCCCCGCAGTGATGTGTACGAATAGATCTGGAAATCGATCGGAAAATGGGAACGATTTGGGCCTTTTAAATCCGGCAAACGAAATAGAAAAATAATGGTATAGGGTTATAAAGGATAACAAGACGATCAGTTTGGTATATAATATGTTAATGAAAGATTGCGGGAAAGGATTGAAATTTGTGATCGAAAATGTGGTCGAAAAACGTTGCCGTCGGTGAACGAAGGGGACGATGAACAGTTGGCAACCAAGCCATGCATGATCAACATGCATATTCTGTGTACTATTCAATGAGTTCTATCCCTCAATTTTACACACTCCACGCAGCCAAAACATGTGTGGTCTAAGGCCACGCAATTTTGAAATGCGTATACGCTATACGCATGCCCAAAATGCGTGGCCAGTGGGTAAAAAGGGCGGACGAATCTGAATATAGGTATTTTGTGCAGATGAAAATTAAATGTGGGTATTTTGGTTTTTCACCCTAAACAAATTTATAATTGTGATAGAATTTATTTATTTATTTTATAAAATAACACAGAATTCTAGAGAAAATAGGAGTCTTGGGGTGAAAGCAAAATATGGTACAAACCAAATTTGGTATAAAATAGTACATTAAAAAAGGGTTTTGTTATTAATACACGTTATAGATATAGATTTATTTATTATTTATTTAAGATTATATTTTAAACAATCAAGAAAACATAACATACATGGTTCTGATTCTAATAGATATCTTATTTGTACAATTCAGTAATATTATAGTAAAAAAATTATAATTATAACAAAATTCAAAACAATTGTTTTAGAAAATAATATGAATTTTAGGGGAGTTGAAATCTGTGATGAAATAAGTGTGAAACCAAATTTGTTACGAAAATATCATTAAACAGAAATTTATTAATAAAGGTTATAGATTTGTTAGTGTTTTATCAAATGTTATACGATCTGGTTACGTATTCGTTGGTGTTTTACCCCCTATTTATTGATGATTTTTTATCGTTGGTTTTTTCTATTAAAAAAAATGATAAACAAAAGAATTATAATCATCATAAGTAATTAAGAACTCTAATTTTAATTCTTTTTAAAGGAACATAGTATTCTAGGAGAAATATGATTCTTTTAAAAAAAAAAAATACAAATAAAAGAATTATAATAGGATAAAAATTACTAAAAGATTTATAATTATAATAGGATTTATAGTAATTCTAGGGAAAATAGGATTTTAGGGGTGAAATCAAAATATAGTGCGAACCAGAAAAGGATGAAACCAAAATATAGTGCGAACCAAACTTTAGGTACCTTTAAAAGAGGGGTTTCGCTTATTAATAAAGGTTATAGATTCAATTTTTCATCAAAAGTTTTGAGCTAGTCCAAAAAAAAAAATTTGCATGCTGGCATTCCGGGAGAAAAGGAGACTGAAAAGGGAAGAAGTAATAGACTACTGGAATACTACATTTAGTCCTGATTTGGTATAACAATAATCCAGAAGCAGAAAAAATCATATACATTTTGAACAGAAATTGTATACCCCAACCGATAACACTAGTATGTGAAATTTATACGCTAAATTTAGTATGTGAAAATATTATAAATGATAATAACGCATAATGGTTCCAATGTAGTAAGTGAAATTGTTATCATAGAATGGTTATACAGCTATATCCTTAAAACTCATCTAATGTTAAGTTTATCATATTATTTTATCTATAGAACTTCTCAAACATGTATATCAAGACCCTCAATATTGAGTACAGAGCCACAATCACAACTCTTTGAGAGATGAAATTAGTAACAATTTCATGTATTAATGCTGCTGCTGTTCAAATATGGTTTGAAGAGAAAAGACAGCACACGGAAGTTTATAAATTATATACAAGAGAGAAGAAGAATATGGAGAAAATAACATTACATGTTTGGGAAGGAACTTTCACTTGGTAGTGTAATGCATGAACTTATGCAGAAGCTGCTGCCTCTTGCTCTTCAACTCCGTTTGTTGGGAGAAGTGTGCAGACCAGGTTACGGTCACCATACACATTGTCCACGCGTCCTGAGGTGACATTGCATAATTTATCATCGTTAATCACACAATGACACGACTATTTCAAATGGCATCAAAGAATTTATAAAAATGAACTGATTTGAATGAAAGCATTTCTTCTTCTTTCTTTAGGTTTTTGTTAAGTTGGAAAGGAAAACATTTCACTTAGGGAGAAAATGAATAATACGATATTTAGAGCGACAAACACACCAGTGGTTGGCCAGAACTTGGTGGATCGGAGCCAGGAGGCGGGGAAGGCTGCATATTCTCGAGAATATGGTTTTGTCCATTTGTCTGCCATGAGTAGTGATGGTGGATGAGGAGCTCCCTGCATTTTATTTCTCAGTTAGTCTCCAAAAAATATCAAGACTTGGAAAGAAGAGTAGAACAAGCATAAGTATGCAACTCCGTACAATTGTTGTTTTATATGAAAAAGTATGGACTGCCGCTTACCTTGAGAACATTGTTGTTAGCATCAACCTTTCCTTTCTCTATCTGTGCAATTTCTTCTCTGATGGAGATAAGGGCGTCACAAAACCTGTCCATCTCTGCCTGCAAGGGGAGATATATAAACACCACATATGATCAGAACAAGGAACTAAGATTTCATTACTTCATGAACTTTTAGAAATAACTAACTTTGTAAAAATACCTTGCTTTCACTTTCAGTGGGTTCAATCATGAGTGTTCCTGGAACGGGCCATGACATTGTTGGCCCGTGGAAACCGTAGTCCATAAGACGTTTAGCAACATCTTCAGGCTCTATACCAGCAGTATTCTGAAAAAAGATTAGTTTTGAAATTAGTTGGAACACTTAAAAATGAATTAAAAAATTTGGGGATGGAGAAGTTCGAGGGTGACATAGAAATTACTTTGAAACCCCTCAAATCAACGATAAATTCATGGGCAACTGTTCCATTGACACCACGGAAAAGAACAGGGAAATGATTCTGTTGAGAGCAAACATAAAACATCAATAAAAGCAAACAAAAAGTAAAATTGGCTACAATAATTAAATGCAAAACATAGTCAAGTAGAGACCTCTAAACGTTTTGCCATGTAGTTTGCATTCAAGATAGCAATCTTTGAAGCATCTGTTAGCCCTCCAGATCCCATCATAGCAATGTATGTGTATGAAATTGGCAATATCAGAGCAGAACCCCAAGGTGCCGCAGAAATGGTACCGAGCGGTTGTGCATCATTTGGAGCCGGTATACCTCCAGTAGAGATCTTTATTGAAAAATGGAGAGATGTCAAAACAAGAAAATAAACTTAAAAGAACATATCTAAGGAATCAGAACAATAAATTTGAATTTTATAACTAAAAAATAATCATCATTTAGAACTTCTTAATAAATAATATATTCTCATATATACTATATAGAAATAGCATATTTATGCACTGGATAATCTCGGTGTGTGTTTACTCACTGTATGTAATATGTGTAATTGTCTTTGTGAATATATATGCTTGGAAATTTTATTGACCACTTTACGAAAAAGCCTACTATAGCATAAATAAACATGTAACAAATTTATGTCTCCATAGAGATTTTTATATTACACAGAAAGGATATAACATTTAAACTACATAAATGCACAATAATTTAGTATTTTCACTATTGATTTATGGCATACCACAGGGTGTGATGGAAGATAAGGTGCCAAGTGTTTCTTTACACCAATAGGGCCCATGCCAGGACCACCTCCACCATGCGGAATGCAGAAAGTCTTGTGGAGATTCAGATGACAAACATCAGCACCGATCCAGCCTGGACTTGTCAGACCAACCTAAAGGCAGAGGAGAAAGTTGTCACGTCCAGGCATGTTATAAGGAATATGTATTAACAATAATTAAACTTACAACAGCTTAACTAGTATCACTCCACAATAGAATGATTGCACCTTCGTTTAAAAGAAAAAATTCATCTTTTTCTGTTGGCAATTTTTGAAATATTTACTTCAATGACCAACTTTATGTTACAAACTTTCTTTAAACAACAGATGAAAGTTATATTTTAGTTTTTATAACCATTTTCAGAATATAACTAAAATTTCCTGTCAAGACAATGTTTTGACATAACCAACAGTTCTGTTACGTGACATTGTTGAACTAATATCCAGGAGTCAGATCATTGAAAAGGACTGGCAGATAGTCAATTTGTCAAAGCTAAAGAGATCAAAACCTGAGCATTCATGTTAGCTCCATCCATGTAAACTTGACCACCGTTGTCGTGGATGATCTTACATATTTCATCAATACCTTCCTCATAGACTCCATGAGTAGAAGGATATGTAACCTGTAATCATTGAAAGTACTCAGCAATGCAGTAGTCATAAAACATTTACCAATTTGTCAAACAAATAACTCATACCATAAGAGCAGAAAGATTTTCTTTGTTTGCTTCAGCAGCTTTTTTCAACTCTTCAATGTTGATGTTTCCTTTAGCATCAGTTCCAATAATCACAATTTTCATTCCACACATAGCAGCACTAGCAGGATTTGTTCCATGTGCAGAGACCGGAATGATACATACATTTCGATGGTGGTCTCCTCTTGCCTAAATTTTTAACAAGAGGATTAAATGTGAATATATTGGAGGATGATCAGCTTACATGTCAAAAGAATATAATGGGAAAGCATACCAGTTTCATGCAATGCAAGTACTAAAGGACAACATTAGACATAAAGGCATAGCATAGAGCAAGAATGCTATCATAGAGACATGCATCTTTATATCATTTCGCATCAAATTATGAAGCTCGAAACAGCTATGTCATGTCACGGGTCAGCCCGGAATCCTCTGTCCACTCAAGGTGGGTCGTGAAGGATAAATTTAAACTACTAACCTTTTTTACAGCTTACAAGTGTAAGATAAAGAAAATTAGGAAATTCAGCTAAAAATTAAGTGAAAGATTTATGATGAATGATAAATTGTTTACTCATATTAGTAGCTGCTTTACAAACTTTTTGATGAGAAATGATCAAGTGGTCATATTTTCTCCCATTTGTTATGAATAAATAATTAGAGACTTTTTTTTCACAATAATATGAGCACACACATATATTATTTATCCTAATAAATTATGTATCTATACCAGTTATTATCTTTCTATGCATCTTTCATGTTTATCACACTATGTGGGCAGTAATCACTATCCTCTATGAAGTGTGTATTACATCATCAAAGTCATTACTAGTTGTTACTTATATCTAATTTATGCCACTAAAACAGGATCATGGCTTTACCACTGTCTATAAAGCAAGGAAACAAATTCATAAACCAACATCAAAACATTTTGCATGGAAGACTGGAATACCATATGATATGCACGAATGACCATAAGCCCAGCATACTCGCCAGCAGCACCAGCATTTGGTTGTAGAGAGAAAGAATCAAAGCCAGTAATGGAACATAAGAGGTCACCCAAATTGTCAAACATCTCCTGCACAAGGAAAGTGTGAAACATTATAAGCATAAAGTATCGCCAATCGTAACATGTAATTATTTACAAATTACTATGGCAAAGATGTAAAGTTTTACAGATGAACCATCAGAATTACCTGATAGCCTGCCGCCTGTTCAACAGGTGCAAAAGGGTGCATATCTGTAAAGCTAGGCCATGTGACAGGCATCATTTCTGTTGTTGCGTTCAATTTCATTGTACAGGATCCTAGGGGAATCATGCTGTGGCATAATGAGAGATCCTTTGACTGCAACTTATGAATGTATCGGAGAAGCTCATGCTCGGTATGGTACCTTTAAAAAGAGCACATCAGAAATGTTCTTACACCTATGAAATAACTAAAATCAGAAAGCGGAAAAGATAGAATCATACGAGTTAAAGATTGGGTGCGTTAGATACGGTGTCTCCCTTACGAGTCCGGATGGGATAACATCCGCAACCTCTGGTGCAAGAGATGCAGCAGTGAATGGAACCTGACAGGTAACAATGAAATTCATCTTTCTGATATGAGTGTAATGAACAAATAAAAAACCACCAAGTACAAAAGTCTTAAAATATCAGCATGTCTCACAGATTTCCCGCCTGCGAAAACTTTGAATAGCTTATCAACATCCTCTAAGGTTGTGGTTTCATCAAAAGAAGCTGTAATCTGAGAAACAAGCAAGTGTCAAATCTTTCCATCAAAAAATTATGATTAAAACATAAAACATAATTTAGATATGTAAAGGAGACACCTACGGTATTCTTATCAACAATCCGAAGATTCATCTCACTCTTGTAAGCAGCTTCAGCAATTGCTTTTGAATCAGCACACTTAATCTTCACAGTGTCAAAAAAGGGGAGCTCCTGGACTTCCACAGTCCCCAATTTCTTAAGTCCAGCAGCCAGAATCCCAGCAAGACCATGAACTCGTTGGGCAATGACTTTAAGACCTTCAGGTCCATGGTAAACAGCATACATAGCAGCCATGTTGGCAAGCAGTGCCTAAATAAAAAGTCAAAAATATTTTATAAAGAATACTACAAAGGTCTTGAAACCTTAAGTTATAGAATATTACCAACCAGTTTACTTAATTAAGTTAAAGTACAGTCCATACCTGAGCAGTGCAAATGTTGCTTGTAGCCTTGTCTCTTCGAATGTGTTGTTCCCTAGTCTGCATTGCCATACGTAAAGCAGGCTTGCCGGAAGAATCAACACTGACACCAATAATTCTTCCGGGCATCATCCTCTTGTAGTCTTGGGATGTCGCCAGGAAAGCCGCATGAGGACCTCCATAACCCATGGGTACTCCAAACCTCTGAGCAGAACCAACAACTATATCTGCACCAAACTCACCCGGAGGCTTCAACAACGTCAACGCCAACAAATCACTCGCCATAACAACCTTCACACCCTTCGCATGTGCATTCTTAACAAACTCCCCGTAATCCAAAACCTCACCTTCCGTACCCGGATACTGAACCAAAACCCCACAAACATCCCCCGACGAGTAATCAAAGTCCTTAAGATCCGCCACAACAACCTTAAGATCAAACCCATCGGCCCTCGTCTTACACACATCAATTGTCTGCGGATGACAATTACTCGCAATGATAAACGTCTTTTTCTTCCCCTTCAAAATATTATTACACATAGCCATTGCCTCGGCAGCAGCAGTGCCTTCATCCAACAAGGAAGCATTGGACATAGGCAAGCCCGTCAAATCCGTAATGACAGTCTGATAATTCAACAAGGACTCAAGTCGTCCCTGCGAAATCTCAGCCTGATACGGAGTATACTGAGTATACCAACCAGGATTCTCCATTATATTCCTCAAAATAACAGGAGGAACCGCAGTATTATAATACCCCATCCCAATAAAGCTCTTAAAAACCTTATTTTTGGAGGCCAACAATTTCATATGCTCAATCATTTGAGACTCAGTCAAGCCCTGATCAAACTTATTAAACTTCATAGCATCAAGTCTAATACTTTTAGGCACAGTGGCATCAATTAAACTATCAAGACTCTGAAACCCACAAAACTGAGCCATTTTAGATTGTTCATCAGGGGTTGCAGAGTTATGTCTACGTGGGAAAGTATCACTAGGCCTTAAAGATTCAACATTTAAGGATCTTGAAAATGACCCATTAAAATTCCCACCAGATTTTGCAATGTTGACATTAAAATTGTAAGGAGACAATGAAGATACATACCTTGAAGGTGTATATATCATCAACTCATTAGGCCTTTGTTGTTTAGACTCTGATATTAAACGCCTCAGAATGGCACGCCCAGCTAGTTTTCTTGCACGATTCATTTTCAAGATTCTTTTCAAGAAAATCAAGATGGGTTGGGGAGAAATTTAAAGGGTGGTTTTAGATTGTCATGGGGAGAGTGAGAAATGGTGGGTTGCTCTTGCTGATGAAAAATGCATTATCTTTATATATATAGGATAGATCTGTGTGTATATGTTTTAGTGAGGATGAGAAAAAATTAAAAATAAATTTATTTTAATTCAAAAATTGTGGATTCAGGATCTGGTTGGGGTGGGTGGTAAAGGAAAGAGTGCGTAGGTTAATAGATACTGCGCACCAACTCTCCTAGATTTGACAGGGTTTTGCTCACGTCGCAATATTCTCCTCTATTGACTGATACTCCTCTATCCCTCCCAATTCTTTACATTTTCCATTTTGGGATGTTCCTTCCAATTCTTTACATTTCCAAACTTTCCAAAAATAGTAAAGTTTTAACCTTTAAACAAATAAAAAGGGCCCACCATTTTCCACTACTTTCCTTCATCTTTCTAATCTATTACTTAAATATTGATAGGTCCCACAATTTTACCCACTTTCCACTCACTTTCTTTCTCTTCCAACTTATTTTTTTTTCATTTCTTAATCTCCGTGCCCAACCCAATTGTAAAGAATTGGGAGGGACGGAGGGAGTATAATTCACCAACTCAAAATTTCAATTAAACTAGCTTATAACCCGGATTTCTTATATTATAAATTTTATTTAATATTATATTTATATTTTATATAATCATTATTTTTAATAATTTTTTTAATTTTAATTTGATATAATTTAATATAATCATGTTTACGGATTATATTAATACTTCCTTATTATATAAACAATGTATACGATTTTTAATATATTGTGTTAATAATTGAAAAATAAGATGTGATATTTTCGGTTATATATTAATGATTGTAAGATTTGTTATAAATTAAAAAGATAACGTGTTTTAATTAGAAAGGATATATTAATGATTGAAAGATATGATACGTGTTGTGGAATAAAAACTAGGTTACGATTGCTACGGTTAGGGTTCGAGTTTTAATGCTAGGGTTCGTGAGCTTCGTGCTTTAATGGCTGCTTCTGCGTTCGAGACTTAAACGGTCCTCACAGAATGCCTACGTATCTCTGTATAAAGAGAATCAAGCCAATAAAACGTAGTTCTGAGAATGAGGGGTCAGGCCCTTTATATAGGCTGAGAAGCCCTAGAATTATGGTAGGAGTCGGAGACTTGGTGGGCAAGCCACCGCCTTGAGGAAGGTTCTGGACTCCTTCCTTGTGGGAGTAAGTTCCCATATCGAATTCTGTGGCTTGGAGGCTAAGTTTGGGTAGGAATAGTATCCTTATTTGACTCTTATTGCTGAGCTGGTTATATCCTTAATATTAATTACGAAATTAATATTTAATTTGGGCCCATCTGGTGGGCCCCACGTTTGGACCAAACTAGGTCTAATTAATGCAACATTAATGATATTTTTAGGGCTTATTTTTAGCCCATATCATTTGCCCCCCCAACTTCTAGGAAAACTGATCAGGTTTTCCTTGAAGTTATAACGGCCTTATTCGAGACTTGGGTCAGGGTTTATTACTCTTAAGCGAGTATTTTCAACAATATCATCTTAACGTAAAGCGTGGAGCGACCGACGCATTTACGACGATGTTGAACGACACTAATCAGTGTTAAACGGCACTTCACAGCGCTAATCAGCCTTAAACAATGTTTAAACAGTGTTAAACGATGTTAAATGGCATAAAAATGGCACTAACGGCACTAATCAATGCTAAACGGTGCTAATCGGCCCTAATCTATGCTAACAGGCACTAATCGGTGCTTAAACAACACTACATGGTGCTAATCGGCACTAAACTGTGCTAACAGGCACTAATCGGTGCTTAAACAGCACTACACGGTGCTAATCGGCACTAAATTGTGCTAACAGGCACTAATCTGCGCTAATCGGCACTAATCTGTGCTAATCGGCACTTAACGGCACTAAACGGCGCTAGTTTGAAAATATTAGATTGTGCTTCGAGCGTAAATTATTTTTCCATGTTTCTGGAATTTTCGAGAGATTTTTTTTTTTTTTTTTTTAAATTGCAGGCCAAATTCGAGCTCAATTTCGAGCTCAAACTGCCTCCAGATCGCAGCCATTTTTCTTGTTTCCTAAGTCATTTTCGACCTGGAAATTTCGAGGAGAAATCAGTGTATTTTCGAGCTCAAACGGGGGCCAGGTCGTGGCTGTTTTACGGGTTTTTTTTTGGTTTTGGACTGTAACAGTGGGCCTTTCTAAACCTTTTGGGCCTTAAATTGAGCTTGGGCTTTTACAGGCCTTAGTGTCTTTTTCAAGCCCAATTTTTATTTAAAGTCCCAAAAAAGATTTCTCACTTTCTTGGTTGGGTCGAGCTCAAACGGGGGCCAGGTCGTGGCTGTTTTACGGGTTTTTTTTGGGTTTTGGACTGTAACAGTGGGCCTTTCTAAACCTTTTGGGCCTTAAATTGTGCTTGGGCTTTTACAGGCCTTAGTGTCTTTTTCAAGCCCAATTTTTATTTAAAGTCCCAAAAAAGATTTCTCACTTTCTTGGTTGGGTACTATCTCCTGCCCCCGACTTCTTGGTTGCCAATGGTACATTCAACCACGAAGTCAGCCAATGCCTGGGCCTTAATGGCTATTCGAGGCTCATACGTGATGTCAAATTCTCCAAGCTTAATTGCCCACTTGATCAGCCTTCCACTGGCCTTCGGACTATGCAATATGTTCCTCAATTGCTGGTCCGTCAGGACTTCAATCTTGTGCGCCTGAAAGTACGGTCGTAGCTTTCTCGAGGCGGTTACCAATGCCAGAGCAAACTTCTCAATGTTATAGTGATTCAACTCAGCTCCGTGCAAGACCTTGCTCACATAGTAGATAGGTCCTCGAACCTTATTCTCTTCTCGAATGAGAACATCACTCAATGCTTTTGCATATACCGCCAAGTATAGATAAAGAGTCTCTTCAAGACTAGGTTTGGCCAACAACGGGGCTTCAATCATGAATTTCTTCAGCTATTCAAAGGCCTCTTGGCTCTCAAGGGTCCACTCAAAATTTTTTACTTTCTTCAATGCTTGAAAGAAAGGCAAGCACTTGTCACCAGACTTGGAGATGAATCTCCCTAGGGTTGCAAATCGGATATTTAGCTTCTGCACATCTCGTATAGAGCGGGGTGGTTCCATGTCCATAATTGCTTTGATCTTATTAGGGTTGGCCTCTATGCCTCTTTTTGAAACCATCAGACCTAAAAACTTTACTGATCCAATGCCGAAAGCACACTTGGCTAGATTCAACATCATCTTGTGGTGTCTCAACACTTCAAATGCCTCTCTCAGGTGGCCTCTCGGCTGGCATGCGTTCGGCCTTGAGTGTTGAACGTCAATGTTCGAAGGTTGAACGTCAATGTTTGAAATTAATCAAGGGTTTTCAATCTCAAGGGTGTTTTAAATCACTGAAATATCTATCAGAGCTTCCGGTCCAAGGCCATGGGGTCTTTGATCAGCCCCACGAGGTCTGGAACCTTCCCTAGGAGGTTTTAAATCTTCATTTCAGGGTTAATATTCAAGTGTTGAACGCTGGTGTTCAGATATTTAACGTCGGCGTTCTGGATCGAGAATTCAAAATTACATGTTGGTTTTCAAGTTTCAACCTTTGGATCTTAATTGGAGGTTCATGACCCCCTCAATTTTGGCCTTCATAACTAATCTTGGCCTTCATGGCTAATCTTGGCCTTCATGGCTAATAACCTGTGTTTCTCAACCTAGGATTCAGGGTTGATTCCTCGATTTAGGTTTTGATAAATGCAATCCCATGGGCTTCTTGCCTTTTAAACTTCTAAGAAGAGAACTTACTTGAACTTCTTAATCCCTGTTCAAGGACCCTTAATAATGCATGTTCTCTACTAGTCTTCATCCTTGGATTCTCAACCCAAGTACTTAAGAAATATTAAAGAGTAGTCAGTCCTTAACATCCTCGGCCCTCCATGGCTTTGATTGTTGTTGCGTGTGGCTTTTATCTGCTTGTCTTTTATCCAGGGTCCTTCACGGACTTAAAATTTTACTTGGTCTTGCTGTAACCTAACTCTTGACCCTTCGGGGTATGCATTTGTTTGTTTTCCATCCGTGTATTTTTTATCTTCAGTACTCGGTCATCCTTGACTTGCACCCATCGGGTGCTTGGCACATAAATAAAATCACACAGTCAATGAAAGGAAATCAAACTTGCATTAATAACTTGAAATGGGTTCAACCCTTACATAGAGTACTACTATCCTACTCGGAGCAACATGCTCTGCAATGGTTTCAATGAACCTTATTTCTACTTCTACTAGATAAATTTGAAGCTAAGTCCTACTAGGATAACTTGAGCCCATCGGGGCTTTGCAAGACTACGTCTGCACCAGATTTTATTTTTGATGCTCCATCAAAATAGAGCAACCTCCACTCCTTTTGGTCTCCTCCTTATTATTCTGAAGTTCACTTCCTGCTTGGGGTATTACCTCCTGCCCCCCGACTTCTTGGTGTTCCTTACCTCTGCGGACATCCATGTCTTCAATCGGAAGGACCTGCCCCCCGATTCCATTAGGCCTTAACGAGGCTACATAACAGCTTCGTGCCATCTTTTGATCGCCTTTATGTTCTCCAACACCATTCCGGATTGGGAACTTGATCTTCATATGATAAGTTGAGGCAACAGCCTTGAATGCATGAAGTCCAGTCCTTCCGAGGATAGCGTTGTACGTTGAAACCGCCTTGATTACCAGGAAGTTCAACATATGAGTGGCCTTCTTGGGCTCCTGTCCAATAGTTACGGGCAATTGAATAGTCCCTTCAACTTTAGATCCTACTCCATTAAATCCATATATAGGCATGTTGTTGGGGGTCAACTGAGAATCATTGTACCCCATCTTCACAAATGCATCATGAAACAGAACGTCAACGGAAGCTCCATTATCTATCAAGACTCGCTTCACCTCTGAGTTTCCAATCACAGGAGTTATGACCAACGGGTCGTCATGGGGGAACTTCACCCCTTCAAGATCAGAATCATCAAAACCAATTGCGATTTCAGTCCTAGCCCGCTTCGGGGCCTCTCCCACGATGTGTATCACTTCTCTGGCATAAGCCTTCCGAGAATTCCTTGTTGTGCCGGCCGCAGTCGGGCCCCCTGAGATCATGTTAATTACTGGCCCTCGGGGTTGTGGGTTGCGATCGTGAACGTCATCCCTTCTATTATAATCTCTAATTTGATTAACATGATCTTCACCCTTAGTGAAGTGGTTCAATTTCCCTCTACGGATTAAAAACTCGATCTCATCTTTGAGTTGCTTGCAATCATCAGTGTCATGCCCCACATCTCTGTGGAATCTGTAATACTGATTCTTGTTTCTCTTTGCGGGATCACCCCTGAGTGGCTTCGGCCATCGGAAATCCTTATCCTTCTCAATGTCCAACAAGATTCGACTTCTAGGTGTATTCAACCTTGCATACTCAGTGAACCTCGGTTCTTGGTTCTTCTTAGGGGCATAGTCAGAGTCCTCGCTAGTTCGGGGATACTTGTCCCTAGCATCATTCTCGTGGTCATCATACTCATGGTCTTGCTTTCGCTTCTTGGAGTCGTTGTTACCTCTTCCAATGTTTATCACGACATCCTTCTTGGTACTGTCCTCGGCCTTGATGTACTTATCAGCCCTTCGCTGGAGCTCAGCCATATTCTCGGGAGGATGTTTTGCCAATGATCTCTTAAAGTATAGGTCGGTGGTGCCATGCTCCAGGGCTACCATTGCAACCTTATTGTCCAAATCGGTAATGTTTAAAGTCTCCTTAGTGAACCTCTTAAGATAGTCTCTCAGACTTTCATCCTTCCCTTGTACCACATACATAAGAGATGCAGAACTTTTTTCATGAATTCTTCCGCTAATGAATTGACTAACAAAAGCGGTACTCAACTCCTTGAAAGAGCTAATCGAGTTTGGAGGTAAACGACTATACCAACGTTGCGCCATGCCCGACAGGGTTTGGGGAAACGCCCTACACTTAAGGGCGTCGTTAGCAGGCTGCAGTAACAATGCGCTCGTAAACGTTCTCACATGAGTTGCGGGATCCCCCGTTCCATCATAAGCTTTGATTGTGGGCATCTTAAACTTTCGGGAGATATGTGCGTTCATCACCTCCTCAGTGAATGGAGGGGTTGGATCATCAAGATCTCCTTGTAGCATCAGGTCTTTGGGGTTACTTTTGGGGAGTTCCCCCCTCGTAGCCCCTCTGGTTGGGGCTTCAGCCCTTCGGCGTCTCCTTGAAGACCTTTCCAAATCTATGAAGGGAATCCCTCCTGAAGTCGGAGGAGGTCGAGTCTGATTAGGGTTCTGTCTTTCTTGCTCCCTTGCTTGGTCGTCCTTTAGCTTCTGAATCTCGGCTTCATAAGCCTTAATTCTCTCTGCAATTGTTAAAGGACCATCACGGTTTGCTGGATTCCTCCTCAGAGGTTCCTTACTAGCACGTCGCCTCCTTGGGGCTTCGTCTCGATCATCGTCTTCAGACGACGAATCTTCAATATAAGGACCAGAGTAATCATAGTATCCTGGTTCAGGAGGGGCCGGGCCTCTAAGATAAGGGGGTTGTTGTTGCCCATAGATCAGTCGAGCATGACCGCTTGGTCCAGGATCCCTTTGATCCTGAGGGTAGTTAGGCAGCCCATACAGTGGGTTGGTGTTAACAGGGAGCGAAGAAGTGGAGAGGCTGTGAAGCGGTGGGCGACTACTCAGAGGGAGAGGGGAGACTATCATCTGGAGCGGGTTAGTCTCCTGTCCTGGAGGGACGATTACTGGTTGAGATCCCTCAGCATGGGGATTCGTCCCTAGTGGTTGAGAGATCTGAGTATGAGGATTCGTTCCTTGCCCCGTCAATGGAGGAGCAGAAACCGGTGGGATAACAGTGCCAGAGGTAGCCTCGGTTGAGACCGGTGTTGTTCTTCGAGTGGTAACCATGGTTGATGTCTTCTTCCCACAGACGGCGCCAAATGTTGTGGAATAAAAACTAGGTTACGATTGCTACGGTTAGGGTTCGAGTTTTAATGCTAGGGTTCGTGAGCTTCGTGCTTTAATGGCTGCTTCTGCGTTCGAGACTTAAACGGTCCTCACAGAATGCCTACGTATCTCTGTATAAAGAGAATCAAGCCAATAAAACGTAGTTCTGAGAATGAGGGGTCAGGCCCTTTATATAGGCTGAGAAGCCCTAGAATTATGGTAGGAGTCGGAGACTTGGTGGGCAAGCCACCGCCTTGAGGAAGGTTCTGGACTCCTTCCTTGTGGGAGTAAGTTCCCATATCGAATTCTGTGGCTTGGAGGCTAAGTTTGGGTAGGAATAGTATCTTTATTTGACTCTTATTGCTGAGCTGGTTATATCCTTAATATTAATTACGAAATTAATATTTAATTTGGGCCCATCTGGTGGGTCCCACGTTTGGACCAAAATAGGTCTAATTAATGCAACATTAATGATATTTTTAGGGCTTATTTTTAGCCCATATCAATACGATTGATCTTTTTAGATATTTATAAAAGGTAATATCTTCAACTAAAAGTAAATGTGAAAAAAACAATTGAGTAATTACAATTAATTATATTATGTTATTATTTATTTTAGGTGTTACATTTTTCTTGAAAATTATTGTGTGATATTTTCGGGTATTTATGATTGTAAGATATGTTTTAAATTAAAAAGGTAATGTGTTTTAATTCGAAAAGAAATATTAATGGTCGGAAGATATGATATGAATGTTTTTAGGTGTTTATAAAAGTTAATATCTTCAACTAAAAGTAACTGTGAAAAAGGCAATCGACTAATTACCATTAATTTTATTATATTAATGTGAAAAAGACAATCGACTAATTACCATTAATTTTATTATGTTAATCGACTAATTATCCTTAATTATATTATGTTGTTATTTATTTTAGGTGTAATATTTTTCTTGAAAATTATTTTGTGATATTTTCGAGTATATATTAATGATGGTAAGATTTGTTTTAAATTAAAAAGGTAACGTGTTTTAATACGAAAGAAAATATTAATGATGGAAAGATATGATACGATTGATGTTTTTAAGTGTTTATAAAAGGTAATATCTCGACTAATTACCATGAATAATTATGTTTAAATTATGTTAGTATTTATTTTAGGTGTGTTTATTTTTATTGATAATGAAGGGTAAATAAGTAAATTCACTTAGTACAAAAAAACTGGTACCAAAACTTTTAATGTTTTGGCTTTTATATAATTGTACTAGCTTATAACCCGTGCAATGCACGGGTTTCTTTTATTATATTATAAATTTTAATTAATATTATAATTATGTTTTTATATAATAATTATTTTTAATAATTTTTTTAATTTTAATTTGATATAATTTAATATACTCATATTTTGCGGATTATACTAATGTTTCCTTATTATAAACAACATATATGATTTTTAATATATTTTATTAATAATTGAGAAATATGTTGTGACATTTTCAGGTATATATTAATGATTGTAAAATTTGTTGTAAATTAAAAAGGTAACGTGTTTTAATTATAAAGAAAATATTAATGATTGAATAATAAGATACTATTTATCTTTTTAGGTGTTTATAAAAGGTAATATCTTCAACTAAAAGTAAATGTAAAAAAGGCAATCGACTAATTACCATTAATTATATTATGTTATGATTTATTTTATAATATGATACGATTGATGTTTTTAGGTGTTTATAAAAGTTAATATGTTCAACTAAAAGTAAATGTGAAAATGGCAATTGACTAATTACCGTTAATTTTATTATATTAATGTGAAAAAGGCAATCGACTAATTACCATAAATTATAACGTGTGTTAATTCGAGAGAAAATATTAACGCTAGAAAGATATGATACGATTGATGTTTTTTATAAAAGGTAATATTTGGACTAATTACCATTAATTATATTATGTTATTATTTATTTTAGGTGTATTTATTTTTATTTATAATGAAGGGTAAATAAGTAAATTCACGAAGTACAAAAAATTAGGTACCAAAAAATAAATACCAAAAAATAGGTACCAAAAAACAGGTATCAAAACTTTTAATGTTTCGATTTTTATATAATAGTATAGATAACTACCTTATAACCCGTGCAATGCATGGGTTTCTTATAATATGTTATAAATTTTATTTAATATTAAAATTATATTTTTATATAATCATTATTTTTAATAATTTTTTTAATTTGATATAATTTAATATACTCATGTTTACGGATTATACTAATGTTTTTTATTATAAACAACGTATATGATTTTTAATGTATTTTATTAATAATTGAAAATTATGGTGCGATATTTTCGGGCTATATTTTTCTTGAAAATTATGATGTTATATTTTTCAGTTTATATTAATGATTATAAGATTTGTTTTAAATTAAAAAGGTAACATGTTTTAATTCGAAAAAGGTAAAGTATTTATAAAAGGTAATATCTTCAACTAAAATTAAATGTGAAAAAAGCAATCGACTTATTAGTAATTACCTTTAATTTTATTATGTTAATGTGAAAAAGGCAATCGACTAATTACCATTAATTATATTATATTATTATTTATTTTAGGTGTTTTACTTTTCTTGAAAATTATGGTTTGATATTTTCGGGTATATAATAATGATTATAAGATTTGTTTTAAATTAAAATGGTAACGTGTTTTAATTCGAAAGGAACTATTAATGATTGATGTTTTTAGGTATTTATAAAAGGTAATATCTTCGACTAAAAGTAAATGTGAAAAAGACAATCGACTAATTTTATTATGTTAATGTGAAAACGGCAATCGACTAATTACCATTAATTTTATCATGTTAATCAACTAATTACCATTAATTATATTATATTATGTTATTATTTAATTTAGGTGTTATATTTTTCTTGAAAATTATGGTGGGTATATATTTTAAGGTGTTTATAAAAGGTAATATCTTCAACTAAAAGTAAATATGAAAAAGGCAATCGACTAATTACCATTAATTATATTATGTTATTATTTATTTTAGCTGTATTTATTTTCCTTTATAATGAAGGATAAATAAGTAAATTTACGAAGTACCAAAAAACAGGTACCAAAACTTTTACTATTTCGGTTTTTATATAATAGTTTAGATTATAATATTATTAGTTTATTTTATTAAATAGAACCGTCCGTGATATAATTGAAAAAAAAGAGATTTTAGTTAGAAAAAATAGAAAAGTAACGTGCATGATTTAAGTGAAAAAGAAATTTATTAGTTTATAGTAATTATAATTTAATTATGTTATTTTACGAAATAAAATTGTTCATAGTTTTTAGAAAATGAGAAATTAACGTTACCCGTTATATTTCTAGAAAAAAAGGGAATGTAATTAGAAAAAATAGAAAAGATGATATATTTTAACTGAAAAGGTAATCAGTTAATTATTAATATTATAATATTATTATTTTATTTGTATTAAATAGAAACGCCTGTAATATAATTATAAAAATGGAGGTTTTAGTAAGAAGAAAGAAAAAAGGTAACGTGTTTTATTAAATAATATTTTGTAATTAATAGTAATTTTGTTTTAATTTTAGTTAGATAAATGTAAAAGATATTCTATTTTAAATGAAAAAGGAAATTATTTAGTTATTGAAAAATAGAAATGGTTATATGTTTAAACTGAAAAAGGAAATTGATTAATAAATGAGAAATTTTAGTTAGATAAAATATGAAAAATATTGTATTTTACCTGGAAAAGGAAATTATTTAGTTCTTGAAAATAGAAAAGATAATATGTGTAACCTGAAAAAGGAAATTGATTAGTTAGTACATCTGTAATTGAGTAAGGGTAATTAGGTAAATTCAATAGATACCGTTGAACCAAACTTTTAATGTTTCGGCTTTTATATAATAGTATAGATAGATGTAACATTTTTCTTGAAAATTATGTTGTGATATTTTCGAGTATATATTAATGAAGGTAAGATTTGTTTTAAATTAAAAGGGATATTTACATAAATAAATAAGATTTTAATAATGATTTCCAATTTTACTATCACCCAACTATCTTTTCACTTCTATAAAATCATTTTTTCAAAAATACTACCTCATTATACTTTTATGTTTTCAAAATTCCAAAAATACTACCTTCCTCAATTGCAACTTTTGCAACCTCATTTGCAACTTCCAGTTTTCAAATTTCTGATTTCAAGTTCCATTTGTCAGATGTCATTTTCGACCTCTTTTTTGGACTCTAATATATATATATATATATATATATATATTAGAGTCCAAAAAAGAGGTCGAAAATGACATCTGAACCGCAGAACATGAAATCAGAAATTTGAAAACTGGAAGTTGCAAATGAGGTTGCAAAAGTTGCAATTGAGGAAGGTAGTATTTTTGGAATTTTGAAAACAAGGTCGGTATTTTTAGAATTTTAGAAAGATTTTTTTTTTTTTTTTTTTGCTAAACAATTTTAGAAAGATTGGTAGTATATATTTAAAAATCTAATAGTTCACATGGGTAGTTTTGAAACTATCCCAAATTAAAAAAGGTAAAGTGTTTTAATATGAAAGAAAATATTAATGATGGAAAGATATGATAAGATTGATGTTTTTAGGTGTTTATAAAAGGCAATATCTCGACTAATTACTATGAATTATATTATATTATTATTTATTTTAGGTGTGTTTATTTTTCTTGATAATGAAGGGTAAATAAGTAAATTCACTTAGTACCAAAAAATAAGTACCAAAACTTTTAATGTTTCTGCTTTTATATAATAATATAGATATGCCTTCATATTAAGTTGGTGTTTGGCTTACCTTAAAATGAGTAGCTTATGACTTATAATAATAATAGATCAGAAATTATAAGTCATTGGAGTGTTTGGTAAATTAGAACTTATAAATCAGTAGAGTGTTTGGTAAATCAGAACTTATAAGTTACCTTTTTTATTATTTTCAAAATATTTGTTTTTTAATATATATCAATGGATAGATCTCGATGAGTAGAGAAATTTGATATACACATATCAATTTTCTAATGAACGGATCAAAAGATATATGATTTTGAAGATTTGAAGGATATTATATATTGCGTGTATCGAGAAATAAGAATAAGTTGAAAGTTGAATGTTAGGATTTCCTAACATTCAACTTATCAACATATAAGTCATAAGTTGAGCTAAAATTTAAATAGACAAACACCCTTCATAAGTTCTTATGGCCTTATAAGCCATAAGTTAATAGTAAAATGAAAGCCCAAACAGCCCCTAAATTAAGCTACATGTCATTGTTTTATTTGCGGAATTTATATTAATACACGAGTGTTCCATTTTAACAAATGAACTATTTTATTTATGAGAAGATAACAAATTATACAATGACAATTCAATATTTAGGAACAATTTTAGAAAACAGTTTTGGAATTTCTAGCATTTCTCTATTAAAATTAAGATATACTATTAACTTATAATCCGTACAAAATACAGATTGTTTTTAAATTTATTTATAGTGATGTATATAATAGTACAAATATTATATGTTGTTGATGGTGATCGAACCTTCAACCATTATATATAACATCTTTTAGTATTAATTTTAAATTAAAAAATTATTGACGGAATTCGAAACTTAGATTTCTGTATATAACTATTTTTAGTACTATATCTAACGTTCATTATTTATTTGAGTTATAAATCTAACGATTGTGAATGAAGGGATAACAAAATATGAGAGAGGATAACCAAAAATTAAGGATTAACCAAACTACAAAATACTAATTTATAGCCCATGCGATGCACAAGTTTTTTTTTTTTTTTTTTATATTCTTTAACTTATGAAAGTAGTTTACAAGATAATATAGATATTTTTTTGCTAAATAAGATAATATAGATATTTAATAATAATAATATGATGAAAATTGATAAATAAAATTTTAATTGTAATATGTTGTTTACGGGAATCGAACCTTAAACTTTCGGCAATAGTTTATAAGATAATATAAATGTTTAATATTGATATATTGATGACGGGATTCAAAATTTGAACCTATGCAAGTATTTTTAATATTAAAAAGAATATTCTTATAACGTTACATTCAACGATTCATATTAATCTGTCTCAAAATCCAACGATTGCTATTGAGTGTACCAAAAAAAGTGTACTAAACTGCCAACCAAATATAAGCTAGTTTGCTTATAATAGTATAGTATATATAGATAGCCCTTTTGCTTGTTATAGTATAGTATAAATATGTGATTTTTTTTTTATGATTTTTTATGTATTTTGCATAGATTAAGTTTTTTGATATACTCATGATTAATATTTAAAGAAATTATCAAATATGTTACTTTTCTTAAACTTTTTATAATTTTACCATCTTTTGAAAATATTTGTAAAAATAGAGTTTGCAACCAGATGCAACTTGTTTTTACGCTTTTCTGAAAAAATAATTGAAGTTGTTTTTGGTACATTTGAGTTTGATTTTGGTTGCATTTTAGGTAGCATTTGATTGAACAAGTACAACTTGTTAAGCAAACTATTATGGAACCAAAAATTATTTTCTTTAATTTTTAAAGTTGCAATTGTGATTAATTTGGGTTGATATGAGTTGCAAATATGGTTGCACGAGGTATTTTTGTAAATAATTTTCTAAAAATCGATATTTTTGTAAAATATTTTAAAAAATAATATTTTTTGCAAAAAAAGTTTCTAAACTTAGGTATTTCTGGAAAAAACCTAATATTTATTGTTGAGCGGATACTTGTGTCAATATTTTGGATATTGTCAATATTATTTTTTTGATTTTAACTTTTTATAATAATATTATTTCTTCATTTTGATTTAGAGAAATTGACCAAAATACCTCCTTTTTTATTTTTATTTGCCCAAAATACTCATTTTCAGAAACACTAACTAAAATACCCATTTCAGTGAGATACTCCATGTAGTGGAGTATTAAAGGTGATACTGCTCACCTAATGAAGCATCAGCTGTGAGGAGTGTGGAGTATCGGATGCTCAGATATTTCATTGCGAGTGGAGCATGTCTCTGATACTACTTTGGTAGTCCCTGATACGAAGGATGAATATTTATGGTCATATTAACTAAAATACCCATTTCAGTCAGATACTCCATATAGTGGAGTATTAGAGGTGATACTGCTCACCTAATGAAGCATCAGCTGGGAGGAGTGTGGAGACGTGGAGTATCAGATGCTTAGATATTTCATTGCGAGTGGAGTATGTCTCTGATACTACTTTGGTAGTCCCTAATACGAAGGATGAATATTTATGGTCATATTTACTAAATATAGGTATTTTGGGCATATTTTGCTAAAAATTAGGTATTTTAAGAACTCACCCTTCGTAAATGGTGCCCTTTTATTTTCTTTTAGTTTTCACATGTATTATATTATTTGTTCCCAAAAATTAATCAAATATTAAAATAAAAAATCAGAAAAAGACCATTGAATTTTTTTTAATATTTTTGGAGTTTTCTTAAAAGAGTTTGAAATTGGGATTAGGATGTTCAAAATTAGTTAGGCTCAGTTTGAAATTTATGTTAAAAATTGATGTATCATAAAAATTAAGTGATGTTGCGAAAATCAAATAATTATTTAGTAATATATTTGAAATGTGCATATTTTTTGGTATAATATAAAAGTGACTATGTTTTTTTAGTTGTGTTTTATGTTAAAATTTGTAGCTTTTTCTAGTAATTGTGGAAATTAATTTTTTCAAAAATCTAGGGGTCAATTTTATTTAAAAGCAATTTTTAAAGTTAGATTAAAAATTTATCAATAACTTTTTTTATCCATTTTTCATGGGAAAAAAACTGCTATTAACATATTTGACAACAATGCTAAACAAATTAGATGATTGTTCAATTAATATTTGGTGTCGATGATCTCTCCATTCGGACAGATCATTATGGAGTGTCAGAAGGTGCTTATTGAGTTAAACATTGCTTTGGTTTTTGTTAGACGATCTGCTAATATGGCTGCCCACTTCTTGGCAATGAAGTCATATTCTTTCGCAGGTCGAGTTTTCGATAGGAGGCATGTTCTTATCGATCTTAAGTCCATTTTGTTAGCTGATTTGACTAAGTAATACAAGCATTTCTTTGTCAAAAAAATACATATTTCAAAAGATAGAAATTGTTGATTTGTATTGACATATTAATTATCATATCAATTTTTGAATTCGATTCTCGCTCGTTTCTAAAATTTGTTAGGACAGATAATAATAATTTATTTGTAAGATATATAAACTTAATTATTCAAAAAAGTTAAAAAAAAATATAGAAATATCTATACATGTATAGGTTTATCAGATATATAAAAATATAAAACAAATATATTTTTTAAAAGAAACATACTGTGATTTCAAAAAATAAAATATATTTTAATATAATATTCATGAAACCATTTACCTCGCACAAAATTGCATCATCAAATGTGATTTAAAAAATTCATGGCATGATTTCAATTTTGATATTTTCATGAATCATGTGATGTAGTGTGAGTTGCGATTTAATTTTATTGATATGACTTAAATCGTAATGTACTTTTTAAACTTGTTGCGTAAAATACAGATGTGCAAGTGGGGTCAGACTTTATGGAGAACCCCTCTAAATTCTAAAAACCAGTTCTTAAATACATAAAGATATACTGTTTATAAATACAATAAAGATACATTTGCCATATTTGTAAATTAAAAAAGGAAAGAAATCAGCAAAATTTGTAGTGAATCTTTATCAATTTTTTCCCCAAAAATTTAAATATTACACAATTTCTTATCTTCCAAGAATCATGTAATAAAATCAATAATCAAGATTGGATATCATCAATTTCCAACTTCAAATTTAAAATATAGGGAAGTTCAAATGTAGAACTTTTGAAGTTCATGTGCCAAACTTATTTAATTCAATAAAAATAAATATGTTATGCGTATTAACTTACATATTTGCACTACATGTTCTACACATAAACTTTCTAGATCTCCAAATTCACATGTATGACATAAGCACGTTTAAATGTAGAACCTTCAAAGTTCATGTGCGAACTTATATAATTTAATAGAAATGTATGTTCTGCGTATGAACTTACGTATTTACACTACATGTTCTTCACATGAACTTTCAGTTTTAGTTCCATAACATTCAAAGTTCAAGTGTCAGTTCCATAACATTCAAAGTTCGATTGTTGAACGAGGGGAATTAATGTTGTGTAAGAAGACAACAACAAATACGTAGAAGAAGAAACATACAAATATTGTGTATTTTACAAAAAAAAATTACAATTATTTGGTTACCTATTTTATTAATTTGTGAATATTCCACATTAATTGTTTGTGAAAAAATCTTAGCCATTAATTGAATACTGATCTAACGGTGATTATTGGATCTCTGGTTCTCTTTTAGGTAGTGGTTCTCATTTGAATCAACCCATGTGCAAGTGTGCACGATTGCAAGCAAGTAAACAGTACTATTGTTCCTCAAGGACTATCTAGTGTATAAATCGCAATCAATATCAAACAATTCGGTTATAGAACATATTAAATTGGATTTTTGTACTTCTAATTAAGCTAATTAAGTAATAACTAATATTGTACTAGGAAAGGGAGTTACGAGAGTTTTATATACGAGAAGCTTAGTCAAGATAATTATTTCCCCTTAATATGATCATGTTGGTTATAAAGAGTGTAATACAATAGCAAAATCACAGTCTACTAACCAAAAATTCAACGGTCATAGCTTTCTCTCGAAATCACAATGGTATAGATTCTGTAATTAAATTAACATATGTCTATGCCCAATTCAACTTCTAGAAAACAATTAAGCACCAATTTCACACGGCTATGCAAGGTAACAATATATATCCATACCATCAGAAAATAATCATGCACCATTCAAGTCTTATGTCAATTAATCATAACCCTCTCAGTATTATAATTAACTCAATCATCTACCAGTGTTGGCAAAACAAAAGTAAATAATATAACATGAAATCCACTTGAACGAATAAACTGTGAACTGCAAATAGTACTTCTTATCAAAACACCAACAATCCCATAATAGGGTTCCATAAAAATCTCAATTCATTAAATTTAGTTTATAATCAAGATATCAAAACAATCCAAAGTTAACCAACACATATTCATAAGAAAAGATAAAAAAGATAAGAGCAAACAAAGCCAATTGAATGTCTTCAATGGCTGAATTCCTCGTTGATTGCTTTTTCTTCCTCCTTTGTGTGGTTCCTTGTCTCATTCATCGTATCTCTCCTTCTAGGTAATAGGTTTGATATTTTTAATTATTTAATACAAATAAAAGGAGATTTTCCAATTAAATTTGAATTCCAAGAAAGGAAATTCGTAGCTGACTTTTGGACTTTTTTTTTTGTGTTGATGCGGCTGGATTTTGATATTAAGACCAATTCTGAATGTAAACAATGGATTTTAAAATTTCGGTTTTTCAATAAACTTAACCGAAAAAACCGATCCATTTTATTTCGGTTCGATTTTGCATGTTAAACGGTTCGGTTTAGTCAAAACATCATTTCTGTTTTTTGTTTTTCATAATTCGGTTCGGTTTTTAACCGAACCGACCGAATGATCAGCCCTACCTTTCGCTATCTCACTTCTCCCTATTCTATCTCAAATACATATATACGTACCTATACTTAAATAAATTACTCATCCATAAATCCATTTAAACTCACCGAGTCACCGAAATTCAAGCTCACCAAAATTTACTGGATTCGAGGTTGCTAAAATCGAAACATATTCATACATAGCAAACTTATACGTATCCATATAAAGCTAACAACCTTCAAATTCATTTTCCTAAATTACACATATCAACCCTAATTTTACTAAATAAAACAACCTTAATTCGGAAAATGAAAGACATATAGAGAAAACACATTGATAAAAGCGCAATTCCTAATCCGGTACGAAAGATGGTAGTGATTGTGATTTGTGTGTGTATGAACAATTGTGTGTGTTTGTGTATTGTTTTTATTTTTTAAAATTTGAATTTGTGTTTGATTTGGAAAGGAAATTAGATAAATATATATAGTGGGTTTGTGATTGGATTATGAACGACAGTGTGGCCAATGGATTTCGGCAGGACGATAAACAATTATAATGGTGATTAGTTGAAGATGAGTATGAAGAAGGAGAATGGCTATGTGTATGGAATATGTAGGTATTTTCACACATAACATTCACATAGGCTGTCATATAATTTTACATTACATTTTTTTTTTAATTTCCACGTCTGCAAAGACTAATAAATGTTAGCCAAAACTTGACGGAAGGACACGAATAAGAAATTATGAAAGTTAAAGTATCGAAAATATTTCTTTTTTAGTACAGGCACTTAAACCAAAAATGACATATAGTTAAAGGACAAATGAATTAATTATCTTTTTTTCATTAAAACACTTTTATTTTAATTGAAGGTATTACCTTATATATACAACTAAAAACATCAATTGTATCATATCTTTCAATCATTAATATATCTTTTATAATTAAAACATGTTATCTTTCAATATTAAACATAATATTTCAATTATTAATATATATCCAAAAATATCATATCATATTTTTAATCAACAAAATATCTTAAAATTATTAAATCCAAAACATTGAAAGTTTGTTGGTTTGGTTTTCGGTACAATTTATTAAAATAATTAATAAATTAATGTAATTAATGATAATTAGCCGATTGCATTTTTTAATTAAAACATTTTTACTTTTAATTGAAAATATTACCTTTTAAAAATACCTAAAAATATCAATTGTACCTTATCTTCCAATCATTAATTGTTATTTTCTAATTAAAATACGTTACCTTTTAATTAAAACATAATCTTACAATAATAATTATACCCAAAAATATCACATCATATCTTTCGATCATTAATAAAATACTTGAAATTCGTAACGTTTATTATAAGAAAATTTAGTATAATTGTTTGTATTTTGGTTCAACGATTTAACCATACAACGAATATTGATTTTTGGATTTTTTTTAAAAATAAATAAGAACTATTATATCTAATGATTAGGTAAATTATATGATTAAATTACTTTACTAAAGATTCAAGGTTTGAATCCCGTTAATAACATATTTAACCTAAAGTAAAATTTATAACATATAAAAAAAATCATGCATCGCAGATAATATATATTTATAAAGAAATTAGGAAATCTAAGATATATCTTAAATAAGTTTTCTGAGATACATATATTTTATATGCAAACATGGTGCGAGCATTTTTATAAAATCATGATTAATTTAAAATTTTAAAATATTAATTAGCCTTGCGGGCTCAATAAATTTTAAAGATTGTTTTTTAAAGTGTTTCAGGAAACTTTACTGAGCTTAATCTCATATTCCTTTTTTTCATTTATAAATAAATTAAGTGTGACAATTTAAATCAAATCTTGAATCTTTTTTAAAAATCGGATTATATTCTGAATTCGATTTGAAATTTATTAGTTTAAATCTAACAATTTAAACAATTTACTCCTCACTTGAAAACTATACCATGTCCTAATTTCGAATCTAAAATACAAAATTTTAGTAGAATTCGCGAATATATGAATCATATTATTCATATCTCAATGCAAACATGTAACGATTTTTTTTTTTTTTTGAAAATCAAAACATGTAACAAATGAGAGTTTCATTTTAGAGGGGTGAAAAAAGAGAATCAATTTTCTTTCTTTCTTCAAAATATTTATCTTTGTGGGCGTACAATAGCAAAATTATCTAATTTATTTCCAAATTATTTTAAATAGATGTAAAAATGTGTAACAAATTGTAGAGAAGGAGAGTGTGATGAGATAATTAAAGTGATAAAGCTTATCTTTTATCATCATAAATTTGATTCTCATTCATTTCTAAATTTTTGAGAATAAATATTCGGAAAACTGATGACTTCCGTTGACTTCCTTATAACTCGTGCATATTAAATGCAAAAACACGGTTTGAGTAAAAATGCACTTCCCCTTTTAAAATATACTAGCTTATAACCCGTGCAAAGCACGGGTTTCTTTGGATAGGTTATAAAATTTATTTAATAAAAAATATTATATTTTAGTAATATATAATTATAACATATATTATTAAAAATATAATTATATATATTATTAATAATCTATATAATATCCTTTTAATTACTAGCATTTTGCCCGTACTTCGTACACGGCTTCTTATTTAATTTAAAATGATAATAGAAAAAATTTAACAAATTTGATTGATTTCTTAAAACATCTTATTTAATTTAAATTGACAATACCAAAAATTTAACAAATTTGATTGATTTCTTAAAAAGATATTGTATGCAATTATATAAATAATCAATTCTTAGCAAGATATTATATACAATTATATAAGTATTTAATAAAATAATGATATGCTAAAATTTATATAAAAAAGTAGCATACAATTCTATTTTAACAATGTTGAAAATTTATTTAATCCATCAAAATCTGCAATAAAAATAATAAATATTTTTACAAATATTGTTTTCTAATTGAAAACAATAATAAATTGTCTTCATTATTCAAATGCGGAAATGATAATTCCTTCACCCCCAATGACTCCAAAACATTAAATGGCTCCAAAACATTAAACCTCATATAATATCAAGAACATGTTATATTAACTATGAGACCTCATAGTTAATATAATATGTAAATGTTGGAGAACAATGAGATCACATTTCAAGCAATTTTTAATTTTTTTTGTTAGTTTTTTTTATGAATGGATAGAGGGTAGAATTATAAGACTTTTGTGTGAAGATGCCCCTAGCGGGGCCCTTTAAAATAGTTTGAAATGTAGCGAATATGTGTGTTCTCACTGTTCTCATTTTAATTTTTTTGTTACTTTTTTTTATGAATGGATAGAGGGTAGAATTATATGACTTTTTTTGGTGAAGATGCCCCTAGCGGGGCCCTTTAAAATAGCTTGAAATGTAGTGAATATGTGTGTTCTCACTGTTCTCATTCTCACCAAAGCGTGACCATTAAACTGTATTAGTAAATTCATGTATGAAAAAATAGTGTATATATATTATTAATATAGATTCTTTTATTAAAAATAAGTAAATTATACAATTAAATAAGCAAGCCAAAATATCAAATAAATATTCTAGTAGATTTATTGTTTATGTTCAAATTAAAGAAATAAAGAAAGATAAAAAAATAAAGGATAATACTATAGTAGAGGTTTATATTTGGGTCGATCCAATTGGGTTACTCCAAATGTTGTGTAATGACAAAAAATAGTACTACCTCCGTCCCAAAAAGACTGAGCTGGTTTGACTTTCACGGAGATTAAGAAAATGTAGTAGAAAAAGAGTAAAGTTAGTTGAAAAGTGGATAAAGTGGCGGGACCTATTAATATTTAATTGTAGATTTGAGATAGTGGAGGAAAGTAGTGGGTGTAATAGTGTAAAAAAGAGTATAAAATGGAGAAGTAGTGGGTGTAATAGTGAAAAGTAGTGTTCAAAAATAGTAAGTAAAGTAGGTTCATTAGTTTTGGGACGTCCCAAAAAGGAAAGTGTGTCAATCTTTTTGGGACGGAGGGAGTATATGTTTAGATTTGGGTCGATCCAATCTAATTTGGGTCGCTCCAAATGCTGTGTAATGGTAAAAAGGGGCATCAAAGAAATAAAGAAGATTAAGAAAATGAAGGATAATAGTAACGTTGACAGAATTCGAACCTTGAAATTTTAGTAAATAAATTTATTCATGTAACATATTTAATCATTAGATCTAACAGTTCTAATTTTAAATAAAATTCTAACGGATATTATTCGTTGTATACGAATTTTTATTATATTTTGTTAGTGGTTAGAAGATATGATGTCATATTTTTGTGTATGCAATTAGTAAATAAATTTAATCATGTAATATATTTAATCATTCAATCTAACCGTTCTAATTTTTAACTAAAAATCTAACGGATATTATCCATTGTATACGAATTTTTGTTATATTTTGTTAGTGGTTAGAAGATATGAAGTCATATTTTTGGGTATGTATTAATTATTGCAATATTACGTTTTAAACTAAAAGTCAACGTGTTTTAATTAATAGAAAAAAATTATTGATTGGAAGATATGATATTTTAGGTATTTATAAAATATAATATCATCAATTATAAGTAAACATCTTTTAATTGAAAAAGACAATCAGCTAATTATCAATAATTATATTATTAATAAAAAAATGAAGGATAATAGTAGGGGTTTAGATTTGGGTTGATCCAATTGGATCGCTCCAAATGCTGATTAGAGAGAAAAAAAATTATTGATTAGAAGATATGATATTTTAGGTATTTATAAAAGGTAATATCATATCAATTATAAGTAAACATCTTTTAATTGAAAAAGGCAATCGGCTAATTATCATTAATTATATTATTAATAAAAAATGAAGGATAATAGTAGAGGTTTAGATCCCCTCGGATCTCCTTTATATATTTATATAATAGTTCTAATTTTTAACTAAATATCTAACGGATATTATTCGTTGTATACGAATTTTTATTATATTTTTTTAGTGATATTTAATTTCCACTATTAATAAAATTTAAAATGCAATTGAGTTGTATATTTAGTTTTCTCGATTAGTAAAAATTTAAAATGCAATTTAGAGAAATTGATTATTTTAATATGTTTTACTTGAAAACAGAAATTGATTAGTTATTAGGAGAAATTTTATTTATATTTAAGTAAGGGTAATTAAGTAAAAACAATAGGTACCGACCAACCAATCAACCAACCGACCGGCGCCATATATTTGGAAAACTATAGATTTTAGCTAAAAGAAATAGAAAAGGTAACATTTTTTTTAAAAAAATTGATTATTTTAATATTTTTTACTTGAAAAAGAAAATTGATTAGTTATTGGGAAATTGTTTATTTATAATTAAGTAAGGACGTCATTTAATTGGAAAAAAGAGATTTTAGCTAAAGAAAATAGAAAATGTAACGTATTTTAGAAGGAAATTGATTATTTTAATATATTTTACTTGAAACCATAAATTGATTAGTTATTAGGAGAAATTTTATTTATAATTAAGTAAGGGTAATTAAGTAAAAACAATAGGTACCGACCGACCGACCAACCAACTAACCGACCGACCAAACTTTCAATGTTTTAAAATGCAATTTTAAAGGTAAGGATATTGAAATTGTATATTTAGTTTACTCGATTAGTAAAAATTTAAAATGCAATTTAGATATTTACTTTACTTCATTAGTAAAGATTTTATAGGTAAAAAATAATGAAACTATATATTTAGTTTCCTCTATTAGTAAAGTTTTAAAATGGAATTGAGATTTTTTTTAATCATTGGAATTATTAATTCAAAAATTTGAGAAATTTAACAAAATAGAACCGAGCTATTTGACCGGCGCCACTTTACCTCCCCTCGTTTCTCCTTTATATAAGTATATAACAGTTCTAATTTTTAACTAAAAATCTAACGGATATTATTCGTTGTATACGAATTTTTATTATATAAGCTTAAAACCTGTGCGATGCACGAATTTTTTTTAATATTATATGAATTTTTCATTAATTTAAGTTATTTTTTTTAAAATATAAAGTTGGGAGGCTTAAATTTTTATATGAGATTTGATAATAATTATATAAATGTTATTCGTGAAATTTCTAGAAAATGAGGGCTTTTAGTTAAAAAATATTGAAAAAATTATAGGTTTTACTTGAAAAGGGTAATCGGCTAATTATTAGTTTTTATATAATTATTATTTTATTTCATTAAATAGAAATTGATACGTTTTAGATAAAAAATGCAATCGGTTAATTATGAATATTAAAATATTATTAGTTTATTGTATTAAACAGAACCACCCGTGATAAAATCGGAAAAAGAGATATTTTAGTTTTAAAAAATTGAAAGGTAACGTGAAAATTAAAAAGATGACATAATTTATGTGAAAAAGGTAATTGATTAGTTTATAGTAATTATAATTTAATTATGTTATTTTACTAAATAAAATTGCTCATAGTTTTTAGAAAATGAGAAATTAATGTTGCCCCTGAAATTTCTAGAAAAAAGGGAATTTAATTAGAAAAAATATAAAAGATGATACGTTTTAGTTGAAAAGGTAATCAGTTAATTATTAGTAATATAATATTATTATTTTATTTTTATTAAATAGAATCGCCCGTGATATAATTGGAAAAAGAGAGATTTTCATAAGAGAAGGGAAAAAAGGTAACGTGTTTCAAAAAGGTAACCGTCCATGATACAATTGGAAAAAGAGAGATTTTAGTTAGAGAAAAGAGGAAAGGTAACGTATTTTGGCTCAAAAAGGTAATTAATTATTTAATACTAATTATAATATAATTATGTTATTTTATTATACAAAATTGATCGTAGTTTTTAAAAATGGAGAAATTTTAGTTAGATAAAATGTAAAAGATATTGTATTTTACCTAAGAAGTAAATTATTTAGTTATTGAAAAATAGAAAAGGTAATATGTTTAACCTGAAAAAGGAAATTTATTAATAAAGGAGATTTGGGTCGATCCAATCTAAATTGGGTCGCTCCAAATATTGTGTAATGACAAAAAGGGACATCAAAGAAATAAAGAAGATTAAAAACATAAAGGATAAAAGCTGTAATTTTCCTGTGTAATGACAAAAAAGGGCATCAAAGAAATAAAGAAGATTAAAAAAATGAAGGGTAAAAGCAGTAATTTTTAAAATGCAATACTAGCAGACATTAAGAATATATTGATATTGATAATTAAAGACACTATATACCTTTTCAAATATGGATTTTATCTATAATTAAGTAATGGTAATTAAGTAAAATCAACAGGTACCGTACCGACCGACCAAACTCATTTAATATAAAATTATATTATTTATTAAAATTAAACTCATTATAAAATCAACATTATCACGGGTTTCTTTGGATAGGTTATAAAATTTATTTAATAAAACATATTATATTTTAGTAATATATAATTATAATATATATTATTAAAATATATAATTATATATTATTAATAATCTATATAATATCCTTTTAATTATAGTTAAAGGCACTATATACCTTTTCAAATATGGATTTTATCTATAATTAAGTAAGGGTAAATAAGTAAAATCAACAGGTACCGTACCGTACCGACCGACCAAACTCATTTAATATAAAATTATATTATTTATTAAAATTAAACTCATTATACAATCAACATTATAATTAAAAGGTATATATCATTTATAATTATAATCCGAAAATCAAAAATTTTAAAACTTTTCAATGTTTCGGCTTTAATATTTATATAATAGTATAGATAGTGATTACCTTTAAGATTTCAGCTTCCTCCGGTAAGTTAATGTTTCGGCTTTAATATTAATATAATAGTATAGATAGTGACTACCTTTAAGATTTCAGCTTCCTCCGGTAAGTCGATGTTTTATAATTGTATAAGTTTTTGTATTTTGTCTGAATATTTTATGTGACTATCATTTATTATCGAATGTTATTAAGATGATGGTACATCCAGTAGATAGATATACAGTGTTCTTTATCTTTTGATGTGTTAGAGTCCGAGGGGTCTGCCTTCTTTTGTTGCTTATCCCCTTGATGTTTTTTTTTATTATTTTTTTCTAACCAACTACAAATTATACCCTTTTTGCTTTTTATAGTACAATTAAATTATATAAAATTAAATATAAAAACATTATTTATAACAAATAATAAACACGATAATATATGTTACAAATTTTAATTTTGAATGCGTAAAAAAGCGTCTCTTTTTTTTGGCGGTATCACCTTGGTGCCTAGGTGGTAGTCTTCTGATTACATAACATCTGGATTCTCTCGTGACAACATTTCCCAATACATACACGGCGCTTTTATATATTGATGTTTTTATTATTATTTTTTCTTTTTAAATTCTTTTTTTATTGTGGGATAACCAAAAAGAGGGGGTAACCAACTACAAATTATACCCCTTTTTGCTTATTATAGTATAGTATAGATACAATATCTATATTTATCTATACAATTTATGTATTATATTATAATAATCGAAATATTAAAAATTTTGTTATTTGTTTTTTGATATTTCATGCTTTTATTTGATTACCTTTTACTTATTGATAATTAATCTTTTACTTTTTTCAGATAAAACGTATTATCTTTTCTATATTTTCTAATTAAAATTCTTCTTTTCTCTAAAAGTATAGCGGGCACCATATATATATAAATAATTATAATTAAATCATTTCATTTAAAAATTTTAGACCTAAAAAATTCATATCTTAAAATTATCAATACAAATTAATAAAAAAAATATATAATATTAGAATAATCCGTGTATAGCACGATAATAACCAAAACATTAAAAGGTTTGTTACCTGTTTTTTAGTACCTGTTCCTTGGTACTTCGTATTTTTACTTAATTACCCTTACTTATATATTAGTATATTTTACCTAAATACCCTTACTTATATCTATCAATACTATTATATTAAAGTCAAAATATTGAAAGATATGAAAAAAAATATAATTATAAATAACTAATCAATTTCTTTTTTTTTATTAGAGCGTGTTACCTTTTATATTTTTCAATAACTAATTAATTTCCTTTTTCAGGTAAAACTTACATGTTCTATTTAATAAAATGTATAATTACTAATAACTTATCGATTACCTTTTTCAAATAAATTGTATTATATTTTCTATTTTTTTAATTAAAATTTCACCTTTTCTGAAAAAATCACGGGCACCATATATATAATTATTTTAATTAAATTATATCATTTAAAAATTTGAACCTACAAAATTCGTATCTTAAAATTAGCAATGCAAATTAAAAAAAATTATATAATATTAAAAAAATCCGTGCATTGTACGGGTTTTAACCTAGTATAACTTTATTGAAATATTTTAAAATATTTATTGCAAAAGATGATTACTTTCAAAAATAAGAAATATCAAAATTATTATTATTTAAAAAATATGTTAAAAATCATAGTTTAATTATACCATCAAATTATTTTCAAGTGTGTGTGAAAAGTCAAGTGTACTTTGCTGGATCTCAAAAACATCCCTCATCAAATAGAGAATATGCCCAAAATGCCTATCATTCAACATGGATGGCCCATATTGCCTATTTGCAAAAGAAGTGGCCTTTTTTGACCATTGTTCACGCATAATAAACATGCGTTTACATCCTTTAGCAAAATGACAAAAAGCTGGTCCCCCTTTAATTATTAACCTGTTAATGCTTTTAACAGCTTTCATTTTAATTATTTTCCGCACAGAAAAACTTGGTATCAGAGCCAGGTTAATAATCTTTTAAAATGAATCTTTTAAAAGAGAAGAATCAGATTTCAGAGGAGGAAACTTCTGATAATTTAGAAATCGAGTTTTCAGAATCAGAAAAAGGCATTCAAGCCAGTTTTCTAGTAAAACACGATTTAATTTCTAAAATCAGGAACACAAAGCTTGATTTAAAGAAAGAAACTATTTTTAACGTTCCTTGGCTGGATCGTTTAAAAAGAAAAAAATAATATCTTTTATTACGTATCTACAAAAGAAATGCATGTAGATATAAAAGATACTAGAGGAAAAGTGTATTTGCCTTTAATCACTAGAGAAGAGATTAATAGACAATTACAAAAAATGGATTCAAAAACAAGATCAACAATCTCTATGGTTCATTTAGGAGCTGTTAAGATTCTGATAAAATCTGAATTTCCTGAAGGTATAGATTCTCCAATAAAAATGGCTTTACTGGATAATAGAATTATACCCCGACATGACAGTATTTTAGGTGCTGCTAGAGGTAATTTAACATACCAAAAATTCATGTTTACAGTATATCCCAAATACGCAGTTAGTTTGGATACTCAAAGATTTGATCAAATTTTATCTTTTATTCATGATTTTGAAAGAAAGGATTTGATGCAAAAAGGAGATAAAGTATTTAGCATTACTTATTTAGTTGCTTATGCTTTAACCAATAGTCATCACAGTATTGACTATAAGAAGAAAGAATACATCGAATTGGACGACGTATTCTCGGAAGTAGGTTCAGTAGAAGACAAACAATTTGCAGAATTGACTCCTACAGACCATACTTGGGCAATTGATATTGGTAGAAATAAACCTTCTTTACAGGATAAACCTAGAAGAAGCTTTAGAGCTAGAGGGAACTTAGCTATTAGAGAACCCTTAGCAGAAGGAAATGATATGCTCCTTAAAAGCATGTCCCAAAGAATAGATGATCTATCAGACAAATTTGCTAGCATCATTTAAAATGAGTCTTAAATGTGTGGCATGGCCAGCATCTCCCTAAATCGGACCGTGACGCTATGCACTGGCTAAGGATAAAGGAAATAAGGATGCGCCTTGCTACAAGCACCGGGGCTTTTAGCGCAGTGGTAAGCGCCTGATCCTAACAATTGGTATCAGAGATAGGTCGCGGGTTCGAATCCCATAAGGCGCAGTGTTAGCGCAGAAGGCATTTGTGCTGTCACGTGATGTGGCGGGCAGATGCTGGGGGGGGGGAATGTGTGGCATGGCCAGCATCTCCCTAAATCGGACCGTGGCGCTATGCACTGGCTAAGGATAAAGGAAATAAGGTTGCGCCTTGCTACAAGCACCGGGGCTTTTAGCGCAGTGGTAAGCGCCTGATCCTAACAAGAATCACAGCTATTAACAGCATTTACATGCCCTCAATGACACTTTCAATGGAGAGTGTTACCATTTGGTTTCAAACAAGCTCCATCAATATTTCAGAGGCATATGAAAGAAGCATTCAGACCTTTTGAAAAGTTCTGTTGTATTTATGTAGATGATATTCTTATATTTTTTAACAATGAAAAAGAACATCTTATACATTTGGCAGCAGTATTGAAGAAGTGCGAAACTCTTGGCATAATCTTATCCAAGAAGAAAGCTCAACTCTTCAAAACCAGTATTAATTTCCTAGGCTTGGAAATTGATCAAGGAACACACTGTCCTCAAAATCATATCTTGGAACATATTCATAAGTTTCCAAATCAGATAGAAGACAAAAAAACAGTTGCAAAGATTTTTAGGTATTCTAACGTATGCATCTGATTATATTCCTAAACTTGCAGCTTTAAGATCACCTTTACAGGCTAAGCTCAAAAAGGAAAATCCATGGAAGTGGATAGAATCTTATCGTAGAGATAGACGCATCCGATAAACACTGGGGTGGAGTTCTCAAAGCAATTAATTCTGATGAAAATGAATTAATATGCAGATACGCATCAAGAAGCTTTAAAGACGCAGAAACAAGATATCAATCAAATGAGAAGGAATACTTGGCAGTCAAGAGAGCTATTACAAAATTTTCTATTTATCTAACCCCTGTTGAATTTACTGTCAGGACGGATAACAAGAATTTTACTTATTTCCTTAAATTAAAGATTGAGGGAGATAACAAGCAAGGAAGACTTGTAAGATGGCAACAATGGTTTTCCAGATATTGCTTTAAGGTTGAACACCTTAGTGGAGTTAAGAATTATCTTGCCGACTTCTTAACAAGAGAATACCAGTAAAATCAAAAGGTATGACAAATAAAATTCTACAGGTTAATGTCACATCCTACTTGCAGGTATCCAAGGCATTCCAGGCCTATAAATATGAGAGGAATTCAGCATTTGGAAATCACACCAAATACCAAACACCCTTTCTATATCAAAGATCTCTTGCTTAGATCAAAGAGCCCCGCTCTATAAAATTCTCTTTCTTTGAGATAAAAATATGGAGAATTTCTCCTTGGAAAAATTATTGGCAGAACAAATGATTTTGCTAAAATAATACGAATCATTGGAAAACAGACAATAATTCGAGCAAAAATTGAATTTGTGAAGAAATATTCTCTTCATGAACAACAAAAGGTTATCTCTGAACCTTCTTCTTCAAAGAATAAATCTGAGACTAGCCCGGAGCAAACGGCTACCGGTAAAGGCATATCAACCCCGTTGACGCCTGTGGATTTGGCAAAAATCCAACATGAAGCTTCGACTTCGTCTCAAAAGGTAATTACTTCACCTTCCTCAGAAATGAGTCAAGAAGTGACTAATCCTGAGCAAACGGCTCCAGGTAAAGATTCAACAAATCCGTTGAAGGCTGTGAATTTGCGAAAAATTTAGAATGAGGTACAGACCTCTATAACGTTAGTAAAACCCTCAGATTTAAATTTGAGACCTAACGGGGGAATCAAATCCCTAAAAAGACTGAAGGTCAAACTTCATCAGTCCCTTTCGGATATAAAGGCCCTAAAGCCTATTATGTTGTGTTCAATGGTCCTAATGCAGGAATATACACCACATGGGAAATTGCAGAGAAGGCTGTTAAAGGTTTCTCTAATGTTAAACACAAGAGATATAAATCTTTTGCAGAAGCAAGAGTTGCTTCAAACCTTTATACTACCCAGCAGTCCAAGCCACCACTTGAACTGATAAGTCACGCAGATGCATTACAACCAACTTATGCAGGTGCAGTTACTCAAAAGAAGGAATTTTCAAGCAAAATAATGCTGGGAACAATCCCAAAGAGTCAACAAACATTGTTGAAACAGCTAGAAGAAGATACTGAAACTATTGAAATTACATATTCAAAGTTCAAATATCTTTATCAATATGGCAGGTCAGCCACAGAGCAGAAGTTCGTTGATGAACATTTCTTCACTACAGACAAGAAGAGTGTCAGCTACTTTAACTTCTATCCAAATGCCGATCCAGACATGGTATACGAGGCATATCAATTTGGATTATTAGCACAAGTTTATCCTACTGCTAGTAATCTCTTGGAAATCTCTAGATTCCCTAAGGAATTTAGAAAAGCAGTTAAGGCATACAAAGCAAATTGTCTTAAAGGCCAGGAAGTCGACATCTTCATCAAAACTACCAGAACAATTATTTGTTGGGAAGATGAAGAGGAATATGACTGTCCACCAAACCAACCAACTCATTATGTCCAGGTTGGTATTGCAAAGGAAAAAATCTATTCCCCAAGCCAAGCCATGGAGTTTACCTTGGAGAAGAAGGATTTAAGAGAGCTTGCTGAGCAAAAATTATTGGTTTTAATCAATAAATTATTCAGCATAAAGCCAGAAGATAAATTAAAGGTTAACCTTGCAACATGTTATTCTTTAATGACGTCTTACTCCCATAAGGGATTAACGGAAGAAGACTATAGCAAGATCGTAGCTTTCAGAAGACAGCTATTACACAAAGATGATGTTGGCTCCCATAAAGATCTCTTTTGCAAAAGAAAGCAGAAAGAGATAAGGAAGTTTGGCATTCAACTTGATTGTCAATATTGTAGCCCTACCGCTTCTGAAGAAAAGGTAAAGACAAAAGATTCCTCCACTACCTCCACTACAGATAAAGGAAAAGGAGTGGTCGATAAAGAAGAGTAGGAAAGAATCTACTTTATGCAAGAAGACGAGGTATCATTTTCAAAACAGAACGGATCTACTTTTTCAGTGGACATCGTTTTACAGCACCAGACAGGAAGATAAGGAATCTTATCTCTTCAGACTTTAGTGCTTCAATAATATACATTTTACGTATGCAGTTACTTAAGAAAATTTGTATAGATCCTCACTCCTTAGTCTATAAAAGGGGGAGTTCCATTTCAGTTTAAATCATCTTGAACTTAGCAGAGCACACGCACTGTACATTAAGCATTCAAAGAAGTTCATAATGAGTGAGTAAAAACCTTACGGGGTTACGAGTGTAAACAGGCTCATAATGAGTCTATATATGTATAATTATATGAATCAATAAAAAGTCTTTTCTTTTGAAAATCTTGGTTATGTCTTAAGTTATTCTGGAGTCCGCTTTAGAGCACAGGGAGTACCGCTAGGCAGGAGGCCGTTAGGAAAACACCGCTCACAGGATTGAAGACCGGAGATAGTAAACCAAAGATTTAGAAGAGAAAAGGAATTTTTTCCCATGCAGATATAGATCATTGAAGAAAGTCTGGTAAAACTCTTAACCCTGTTCTAAACAAATTTATATGTACTCTTTTCAATCTAGCAATCTTGATTATGATTAGTAATAATCGAAGGTTAGTAATGTTCCCTCGGACCTTAGTCATTAATGGTGAAACCATTAGGCTTAATGATGAAGACTTCTTCACCAGAATAAGAGATCTAGCATGTCTAGATATCGATAACAACCGACTAGATCGACTTAGAGAATTCTATATCAGTTTAGAAATGATGCAGGAACAACATTATAGTTTCTACATTAGAAACAGTCAAGAAATTGACGGTTTAAAAAACCATATCGGTAGTATTATTGGCTTAGGAAATAGTGAACCGCAAGCTAGTAATATATGTCATACCTTTTGTTTTTGCAAAAAGTAGGCTCAATAAATAATTAGGTTAATTATTCGGTCCACTACGTGACAAAAGTCAACTATGGGACAAAATAGAAATGGGTATTTAGGATCCTTCAATTTGGGAATGGGTATTTTGGACCCTTTCCTCCCACAGAAAGGTATTTAGGGCCTTCACCCCATCAAATATGATTATTATGCAGAATTAATTAAGTTTCCTCAAATTCTCAATTTCCAATCTAGGCCTCCTCTGGTATCCCCTGTATTTATATTCAAATAAGAGGAATATTTATTTATGACAAAAGAAAAAAAACAACATGATTGATGAATAGAATTATCTTAAACATGCATGATAGAATGTATGGCATATAATGAATACTGAGAGATTGCATTTCAGTGGATGAAATTGGTTCGGGTAATATCTTCACCCAGATAATAATCACTTTAGCCAAAAACAAAAATAAACAAATTATGAGGTTGTTTGATAAAGTGGGGTGGCACTTTCTCTTTCACAATTTCCTCATCTCTTTTCTGAGTTTCTCACCCTCTCAAACCACCTCAAGCTTATTTTTACCTTATCTGCTACTACTTCACATGCATGCATACTAACGTGTATCTTTGCATTGACATACACGCATAACAAAGTTGTACATGCATATATATATGTATAAACGGAATCTAGGGTTGGAATAATTAATTAATCATCAGGATTCTTCCAACCATCAGGATTCTTCCAAATCTATTAAGTGATTTCCTTGTCTAATGAGAGAAATTGACTGAATATTCAGTTTTGTTAATTTTCTTGATATCTTCGCTTTTATTGTTCAGCATTGCCTAAAGTATATAGAGAGTCCCAGACATACATTCTTTCTCAATGTATTTATATTTTAAACTATTGTAATATTCTTCATTTATTTCTTTTTTTTTCAAAATTATAACAACCGAAAAGAGAGAAGAAGGGAAAACCTTACACTTATTATATCCTATCCTATATAATATATACTCTGCATGGAATTTTTTAAGAGAAAAATGTTACTGGTGTTACAGTTAATTAATTATAGGCAAATTATCTAATGGCTTGTTTGGTAACTTGAATTCATTTGATTTCCTGGAATTGACCAAATTTAGTGTTTGGTAAGATTAAAAAAATTTGGAATTGGAATTGATGAATTCCATATCAATTAAATATTAACTATTTTTTTGTAATTTGAAATTACAAGTGAAAGGTAGTCATTTGAAATTCTTCTCCACCAAAATACATGAGCATCCCTTTTTTTTGGAAATTTTTTAGAGAAATAGTTTTCCTCGGGAAATTTTTTTTTTGAGAAATTATTTTCCGGGAAACGTTTTAAGAGAATTTTTTCCCGGGAAAATTTTCTCGAGGAATTTTTTTTGGGGAAATTTTTTTTGAGAAAAATTTCTCGAGAATTTTTTTTCGAGGAATTTTTTTTGAGAAAATTTTTCGAGAAATTTTTTTTGGGAAATTTTTTTTCGAGAAATTTTTTTTCGGGAAAATTTTCCCCAGAAATTTTCTTTGGAAAATTTTTTTCTAAAAAATTGTTTTCGAGAAATTTTATTTCAGGAAAAGTTTCTCTTGAAAATTTTATTATGGGAAAATTTTTCCGAGAAATTTTTTTCTAGAAATTTTTTTCCGGGAAAATTTTCTCGAGAAATCTTTTCCCAGGAAATTTTTGTCGAGAACTTTTTTCCGACAAAATTTTCCCGAGAAATTTTTTTCGGAAAATTGTTTTCGAGAAATGTTATTTCGGGAAAAGTTTCTCGAGAAAAGTTTTTCGGAAAATTTTATTCTGGGAAAATTGTTTCTAGAAATTTTTTTTCAGAAATTTTTTTCGGGAAAATTTTCTCGAGAAATTGTTTTCCGGAAAAAATTTCTCGAGTTTTTTTTTTTGGGAAAATTTTTTCGAGATATTTTTTTTGGAAAAATTTTCTCGAGTAAAATTTCTGAATTTGAAATTCTCATACTTACCAAACAAAGAATTTAGATTTGAAATCATGGATTTCAAATGAAATTGTAGTTCACAAACGCCACCTAAAATCATTTGCATTTCATATACAAAACTTAGGCAAATTACCTAAAGTCATTTGGATTTTATGTACAAAAATTAGATGGCATTTTTGTAATAATAGAATTCATCCCCTGTATCGCTATTATTATATTGAAATATGACTTCACTTTAGAGTATTACCTATAGTTAACTATAGGATCATGAAGCCCTTTTTTCAATATGTTATAAATTTAAATATTTTTATATTGTAATTATCAAAGATTTAATGATCTTTATATGTTGTATGGTTGAATTGTTAAATCAAAAAATAAATAATTATACTCATGTCTTTTACTATAAACATATACAATTTTTAATATATTTTATTAATGACTGAAAGGCATGATGTGATTTTTGGATATTTATTAATAATTACAAACTTATGTTTTAAATTAAAAGTTAACTTGTTTTAAATTAAAAGTTAACTTATTTTCATAAAAAAAGCATAATATTGATTGAAATACATGGTGCAATTGATATTTTTAAATATTTATAAAAGCTAATATCTTTCATAAAAATATATATATATTTAATTAAATAAGGAAATCAGTTTAAAAGGTAACGTGTATTAATTAGAAAAGAAATAGGGCTCTTTTCTTAAATAAATAGGAAAAAGTAAATTTTTGCACATTTACTTTTGTTAAGAATACCAATTTACAATTTTACTAACTAAGTTTCTAAATTGCAAAAATACTAATCCTAACCCTAACCCTCCCCTCCCCCCTTCTTTCTGTGAACAGGCGCCGACTGTACTTTTTTTTTTTGGGGGGGGGGGGGGGCTATTTTGGTGGATTTGGGTTTCCTGGCCCCGCAGGGGCATATTCTACTAAATTTGCAACTAATTGCAACTGAATGCAACTAAATTTCTGATTTCAAGTTCCATTTGTCAGTTGTCATTTTCGACCTCATTTTTGAACTCTATTATATATATATATATTTAAGATGGGTGATATTTTGGTGGATTTAGGTTTCCTGGCCCCGCAGGGGCATATTCAACTAAATTTGCAACTAATTGCAACTAAATTTCTTATTTCAAGTTCCATTTGTCAGTTGTCATTTTTGACCTCATTTTTGAACTCTATTATATATATATATATATATATATATATATATATATATATATATATATATATATATATATACATACATATATATAGGGTGCCCTTCCACAGCCACCGTTGGTTGAAAAAAGGCCACAACCACCAACTCGTACACTGCCGCAATGAACACTTGCGGCAGGAAAACTTAAAAAAAAAAAAGAAGGTTGCCGCATTGAACACTTGCGGCAGGAAAACTTAAAAAAAATTATTTTATGCCGCAATGAACACTTGCGGCAGAAAAACTTAAAAAAAAAGAAGGTTGCCGCATTTAACACTTGCGGCAGGAAAACTTAAAAAAAATTATTTTATGTGGAGTCGATCTCAGGTCCTTCAGAGATAACACCAACATGACCACTACACCAAATAAATTTATTTGTAATTTACTACAAAACAAAACAGTATTAAATATTATTTTACGTTTTTATACTTTTATTTTTATTTTTTATTAAAATTAAAAAAATTGGTAAATTAATACTGATATGGGCCAAAAGTAAGCCCTAAAGACACATTTAATATGGCATTAATTAGACCCAGAATGGTCCAAGCGTGGGGCCCACCAGATGGGCCCAATCCCTATCTATAATATTAATTTCGTAATTAATATTAGGGGTAATAAACAGCTCAGCAAATAAGAGTCAAACAAGGATATTACTCTTGCCTGACTTAGCCTCCAAGATACATATTCCAACATGGAAATTGATTTCTAAAAGGAATAGATCCAGAACCTTCCTTGAGACGGTGACTTGCCCACCAAGTCACCTAACCCTACTACGATTCTAAGGCTTCTCAGCCTATATAAAGGGTCAAACCCCTCATCTCAGAACTACGTTTTGGCTCAATCCTCGAATAAGGACATACAAGCCACTGCGTCCTAGGTGAGCTCTCGCCTCCATAGCCTCGAGGGCACCATCACCTAGAACTACGTTTTTGGCTTGATCCTTGATACACATCAAGGTACGTAGGCATCTCGTAAAGGCAGATATAGCTACGAGTATGAGAACAGCCATTAAAGCTCGAAGCTCACAAACCCTAGCCGTCATAATCATAACCTAGTTTTTATTCCACAACATTTGGCGCCGTCTGTGGGAAGAAGACATCAACCATGATTCAAACACGAAGAACAACGTTGACTACCACCGATCATATTCCTCTCAGCTCTGCTCCGCCCACCACGGATCCGGTTCCCCCAACAACCGGGACGATCATTCAACATCAAGTTTCTCAACCCCTAGGGACGACTTCCCATGTTGAGAGTACGTTACCTCCGATCGTCCACACAAATCCAGGGACTAATCCCCTTCAGATGGTGGTTTCTCCCTTGATTGTAGATCCCAACAACCCTCCACAAGGGGTCCAGATCCACACTACGGATCTCCCCGTGAATACCAACCCAATGTATGGGCTGCCTAACTACGCTCCTACTCAAGGAGCTGGATCAAGTGGTCATGCCCTGCATATCCGAGATCGAGAGTATCGTGACTACTCTGGTCCCTATATTGATGAATCATCTTCTGATGATGAAGATCGTGATGAAGCCCCGAGAAGGCGACATGTTAGCAGAGAACCCCTGAGGAGGCGTCAAACTATCCATGATGGACCCCCGTCAACAACTACAGAAAGGATTAAGGCTCATGAAGCCGAAACCTTAAGATTAAAGGAAGATATGGCAAGGGAGCAAGCGAGGTTGAATCAGAATAGACCACCTCCAAACTCATGAGGGATTCCTTTTGTTGATTTAGAGAGGCCTTCGAGGAGGCAGAGAAGGGCTGATGCCTCAACTGATAAAACAACAAGGGTAGAAACTCCTAAGAGTAACCCCAAAGATTTAATGCCATTGGGGGATCCGGATGATCCTACACCCCCGTTTACTGAGGAAGTGATGAATGCTCGTATCTCAAAGAAGTTCAAGATGCCAACTATTAAGGCTTATGACGGAACGGGAGATCCCGCAAATCACGTCAGGACGTTTTCAAACGCACTGTTGTTGCAGCCTGCAAGTGATGCCTTGAAGTGTAGGGCGTTCCCTCAAACCCCACCCTGTCGGGTATGGCTCAAAGATGGTACAGCCGCTTACCTGCAAACTCGATTGGCTCTTTTAAGGAGTTGAGCGCCGCCTTTGTGAGTCAGTTTATCAGCGGAAGAATTCATTAGAAAAGTTCTGCATCCCTTATGTATGTGGTACAAGGGAAGAACGAAAATCTGAGAGACTACCTTAAGAGGTTCACCAAAGAGACGTTGAATATCACTGATTTAGAGAACAAGGTGGCCATGGTAGCACTGGAACATGGCACCACTGATATGTACTTTAAAAGGTCATTGGCGAAGCACACTTTAAAAGGTCATTGGCAAAGCACCCACCTGAGAATATGGCTGAACTCCAACGAAGGGCTGATAAGTATATCAAGGCCGAGGACAGTACCAGGAAGGATGTAGTGATACACAATGGCAAGGGTAATAATGATACAAAGAAGCGAAAGCAAGAGCAGGAGTACGACGCTAGGGACAAGTATCCCCGGACTAGCAAGGACTCCGACTCACCATCGAAGAAGAATTTTGGACCGAGATTTTCTGATTATTCAAGGTTGAATGCTCCAAGGAGTCAAATCTTGTTAGAAATCGAGAAGGATAAGGACTTTCGATGGCCGAAGCCACTCAGGGGTGATCCCGAAAAAAGAGACAAAGATCAATACTGCAGGTTCCACCGAGATGTGGGGCATGATACAGATGATTGCAAGCAACTCAAAGATGAGATCGAGTTCTTGATCCGTAGAGGGAAATTGAGCAACTTCACTAAGGGTGAAGATCGTGTTAATCAAATTAGAGATTATAACAGAAGGGATGACGATCGTGATCGTAACACACAGCCCCGAGGGCCAGTTATCAATATGATCTGGGGAGGCCCGATAACGGCCGGTACAACTCGAAACTCTCGAAAGGCGTATGCCAGAGAAGTGATACACATCGTTGAGAGGCCCCGAAGCGGGCTAGGACTGAAATCACACTTGGTTTTGATGATTCTGATCTTGAAGGGGTGAAGTTCCCCCATGACGACCCGTTGGTCATAACTCCTGTAATTGGAAACTCAGAAGTGAAGCGAGTCTTGATAGATAATGGAGCTTCCGTTGACGTTCTATTTCATGATGCATTTGTGAAGATGGGTTACAATGATTCTCAGTTGACCCCCAATAACATGCCTATATATGGATTTAATGGAGTAGGATCTAAAGTTGAAGGGACTATTCAATTGCCTATGACTATTGGACAGGAGCCCAAGAAGGCCACTCAGATGTTGAACTTCCTGGTAATCAAGGCGGTTTCAACGTACAATGCTATCCTCGGAAGGGCTGGACTTCATGCATTCAAGGCTGTTGCCTCAACTTATCATATGAAGATCAAGTTCCCAACCCAGAATGGTGTTGGAGAACATAAAGGCAATCAAAAGATGGCACGAAGCTGTTATATAGCTGCATTAAGGCCTGACGAAGTCGGGGGATAGGTCCTTTCGATTGAGGACATGGACATCCGTAGTGATAAGGAACACCAAGAAAGTCCAGAAGAGGACATCACACATAAGCCTCGAACAGCCATCAAGGCTAAGGCGTCAACTGACTTCGTGGTTGAATGTAACATTGGCAACCAAGAAGTCGGGGGGCAGGAGATAGTACCCCAAGAAGAAAGTGAACTTCAGAAGAAGAATGAGGAGACTAGAAGGAGTAGTATGTGCTCTATTTTGATGGAGCATCAAAAACAAAATCAAGCCATGCAGGCCTAGTCTTGCAAAGTTGGACTTAGCTTCATATTTATCTAGTAGAAGTAGAAATAAGGTTCGATGAAACCATGCAGAGCATGTCGCTCTGAGTAGGACAGTAGTACTCTATGTAAGGGTTGAACCCATTTATGTTATTAATGCAAGTTTGCTTTTCGTTCTATGATTCTATTTATGTACCAAGCACCTGATGTGTGTAAGTCAAAGATGACCAAGTACCGAAAATAAAAGAATATACAAATGGAAACAAACAAACGCATAAATAAAACTCTGAAGGGTCGAGAGTTAGGTTACAGCACAACCAAATAAGTGTTTCAAGTCCTTGAAGGATCCGGGATAAAAGACATCTGGCAATCAAAGCCATGCAAGGCTGTGGAGGCTAAAGACTAACCACTTTTTAATGTTTTCAAAAATGACTTGGATGGAGAATCTAAGGTAGAAGACCAATAGAGAACCTTAAACAATGATCAAGAAGTTCAAGCAAACTCTCGTTTTAAAGAGTTTAAAAGGCGAGAAGTCCACATGATTGTTTAATTTGAAATCTAAATCGAGGAATCAACCTTGAATCCTTGACCTAGAATCAAGAAAAACAAAAAAATGATGGAACCAAGACAAACGTTGAAGTCCTGATGGACCACCCGTTGAAGAAACATATTGCATAGCCCGAAAGCCAATTGAAGGAACCCCTTGAAGGGCAAGTTGACAGCATTCTTACAAGAGAATAGTGATGTGTTTGCTTGGACAGCAGCTGATATGCTAGGGATTGATCCCCAGCTCATAACTCACAAATTGAATGTCGATCCTAAACGAACGACAGTAAAGCAGAAGAAGAGGAATTTCGCTCCAGAAAGGCAAGAGGCCATTAAACAAGAAGTTGGCATGCTCTTATAAGCTGGGTTTATTGAAGAGATTCAGTTCCTCGAGTGGTTGGCTAAACCTGTGATGGTCAAGAAGGCAAATGGGAAGTGGAGGATGTGTATAGACTTCACTGACTTGAATGATGCATGTCCTAAGGATTGTTTCCCTCTACCAAGGATAGATACGTTGATAGATGCCATAGTTGGGCACGAGATGCTGAGTTTTATGGATGGTTTCAGTGGATACAACCAGATCAAGATGCATAAGGACGACATCCCTAAGGTATCTTTCATAACCGACTTTGGTGTTTTCTGTTATCTTGCTATGGCATTTGTGCTAAAGAATGCAGGAGCTACTTACCAACGATTGGTGAATAAAATATTTGCCCATCTAATTGGAAAAACCATGGAGGTCTATGTTGATGATATGTTAGTCAAGAGCCTATTCACGGCAGATCATATCAAGCAACTCGGAGATGCATTTGAAGTGCTGAGGCACCACAAGATGATGTTGAATCCAGCCAAGTGTGCCTTTGGCGTTGGATCTGGGAAGTTTTTAGGACTGATGGTTTCAAAAAGAGGCATTGAGGCCAACCCTGACAAGATCAAGGAGATCTTATACATGAAGCCACCACGCTCTACAAGAGATGTGTAGAAGTTGACAGGCCGAGTTGCGGCCTTGGGGAGATTCATCTCCAAATCTGGTGATAAATGTTTGCCGTTCTTTCAAGCATTGAAGAAAGTGAAAAATTTTGAGTGGACACCTTAGAGCCAGGAGGTCTTTGAACAATTGAAGAAGTACATGGCCGAAGCCCCGTTGTTGGACAAACTAGTCCCGGAGAGACTCTCTACCTATACTTGGCAGTATCTGAGCAAGCACTGAGTGCCCTTCTCGTTCGAGAAGAAAGCAAGGTTCAGAAACCCATCTAATATGTAAGCAAGGTGTTGCATGGGGCTGAGTTAAATTACTCTACCATCGAGAAGTTTGACTTGGCATTGATAACGGCCTCGAGGAAGCTACGATCGTACTTCCAGGCGCACAAAATTGAAGTCCGGACGGACCAGCAGCTGAGGAACATATTGCATACCCTAAGGCCAGTGGAAGGCTAATCAAGTGGGCCATAGAACTTGGAGAGTTTGATATCAAGTATAAGCCTCGGACAGCCGTCAAGGCTCAGGCATTGGCTGACTTCGTGGTTGAATGCACCATTAACAACCAAGAAGTCGGGGGGGGCAGGAGATAGTAACCACCCCTGAAAGTGGAGATAAAGATGAAGAACTTGTAGCTGATCAGAAGGGATATTGGGTGTTCTATTTTGATGGAGCATCAAAAACAAAATCTAGTGGTGCAGGATTAGAAATCTAATGAGGGTCATGAACCTCAAGGTCTGTGGAGACTCAAGGCTTGTAGTATCACAAGTGAATGGCGAGTTTGAGGCCAAGGATGAAACCATGGCAAAGTATCTAAAGATTGTAAAGGGTGTTATAACCCAATTTGAGGAGTGCTATGTGGAGCACATTCCAAGAAATGAAAACGTTAAGGCTGATGCCCCAGGAGGTCTATGTTGTCATCTCGTACCTAAAATGTCTAAGGCCCCAAGAGGCAAAGGAAGCACTGGAGGAAGTTCATGGAGGGATCTGTGGGCAACACTTGGG